>OY735221.1:31171872-31219372 GCA_963457665.1 Thysanoteuthis rhombus
TTCCACCGGCAAACTTGTTGGACTCAACTGATAGAGTCCATTTATATGACAAATGAGAGAAACCTTAAAACAATCACATTGTTCATCATAAATACCAGTCGAATAAACCGTCTGTAAGACAGGTTCTCGTCTCATTATAAAACAGTGATCCATTTTGTCTTGGTAGTATCTATATTTTACACGGAAGCAAATGACTGGTATTTGAGGTCAAAATGAATATATATATATATATATATATATATATATATATATATATATATATATATATATATATATACATATATATTTATATATATAATATATATATATATATATATATATATATATATATATATATATATATATATATATATATATATATATATATATATATATATGCAATTTAAGAAAGTCTTTCCCAACCTCTTAAGATTAGCGTGATACAATGTTCCTTGACCTATTGCACTCTTCCAATTTGGCTATGTTTACTTAATTTAAATCAGATATTTTCCAATTCAAAATTAATCTAGTCAGTATATAATTTAAAATTGCTAACAAAATCGTATAACGATTATGCATATCTATCATTTCTCAGCGTGCAAAAAAAAAGTTTAAGCCGAGAGAAAATGTACTTTTTTCATGGTTTATGATATCTATCTCGATGTTTAACCTATCACTGTGAAGATGATATGTCTTATTTCCACCTTTATCATTGAACTGTAATTCACCAAGCGTTCATCTGTTTGTCTGTGTTATTATTCAAGAATAGGCACAATCATTTTAACTAGAATTTTTTTGCTCACTATTGGGACCCCGAAGCAGTTTTTGGAAAATTTTGTCCTTCCAAAGGTTTCAGAGAGTGGTTCGATTTATGATGTGAGTATTTTTCTAAATTGGTCTTATTTCGGGTCTGGTTGCGTTGTTGCCTACCAAGAGATTTACTATAACTTTATTCCAGCTAGTATCTATGCGTCTGCCTGTGTCAGCATAGCTCAGAACGACTAGAGATATACATCTGGCACTCTGCTGGAAATGACTGAATAACCGACCGGTAGGGCAGGTTTTCAGTTAGTATTTTCGAAGGGGGAGGATAGATATTTGCGTGTCATTCTCAGAGCTGGATCCATTATCTCACGTTTGATAAAGTCTTGTGAATCTGAGTCTGCATTGTTTGTGGATCATTCTCAGAGCTGGACGTTGCAATCGGGTGCCTGAATCCCAATTTCCTAATTTTTTTGTCTAATGGTCTCTTTGCAAACTTAAACCCTTGTTCTCCCTTCAGATGAGCGATGGACTGATCGGATTTCTTCTGATGACTTGCCCAACATCTACATGGACCGACCCCTCTATTTTTGGCTCCATGACTATCTGGAGTGAGTAACATTTCGTGAATGCCTGGCTTGATTAATTTGTTTAGCTACTGCACACTTTGATTGACTCTGATTCTGAGGTCCGACAAACTTACAACGTTCGGAATAGGACAGCTTTTGTCTCTTTCCCATACTGTTTAGACTTGACCTTGTTTTTAACAGTGATCGAAAACGAAAGCAATTTGAACCCTTTATATCATGTCAATTGACCATTTGTTTGATAATTCAGTCGAGACAAAAGCTTTCAATAATTACAATCCTTTTAAAACTACTTAACTCATGGTTACTGTCCAACATCTTAGAGTTTTGGGAAGTGCTTATAAGATGGCCAAATTTATAATCCCAAACAGTAATCAGTTTATTCTAGATTATACAGAAAGAGAGAGACAGGGGGCTTAGAAATTCTTTACTTAATTGAATTGTCTGATTTTTCTCTTCTATATGCCTCTGAATTCAAATTAGTTATGTTCTGGTTAAAGTATAACATAATTAGTGACGACAATTGATATCAATGGATCATAGATAAAAACGCTAGAGTAAAACAGAAAGTTTTTTAACCACTAAATGCACCCGAAACCCTTCAAGCCAAGCTCCAAATATCCTATTTACACCAATGGAGATATTTTTAGTGTTTACTCAGTCAAATACGGAAGGCGAAATTATGAACTGGAATCCAGGAGAAGGCCATGCACTAAAAACACGAGCCGGGGCTGTTTGGCTGGCTCCAGGACACTTTGGCCAAAGTTCATTTCACCGGTGAACATTTGACCCAGCAGACATTTAATTAATGGATATTACGTCAAATGGACATATCATTGTTTACTTGCAATGCCTTTATTTTATTTTCAAAAATGCAATATAAAACTAGAACATATATATATATATATATATATATATATATATATATATATATATATATATATATATATATTAAAGATTTGGGATAAAAATCCCCAGGGACGTTTCTTGGTTCAAACTTTAATCAATACTTAGCCATCCAAGACCACGTAATATTGTTAATGATAGATAATATTTATATCTGAAAAATATTATTTGAGGATAAACAGAATTTGCTAAATGAAAGGAGTGAAATATTCTCTCATTGCCGACATTTTGAAGAATTCAAGTTGTGACAAATGATAAACACTTAAGCATTACAGAAGAATAATCTCCTTTTTTTTTATTGATTTATCCATTTATTTAATCATTTTACCATTATGGAATTACTAATATCAGCATAACACAAATTCGAATTCCAGTAATAACATTTATCATAGAAATCTATTAATTACTATATCAAATCTATTGTATAATAATGTTTATTCGTTATTCGTAATTTTTTCTAATCATGATAGAGTCAACGTTTACACTCTATTCATCTAATATATAAAAATATGTTAATTTTAATCTAATACAAAATTAAATCATCACATCATAATATCAATTTTATGTCATCTAAATGAAAGAATTCAACCTTAAACATTTGAGAATTACATCATCAAAATGAGAAAATTACTATTTAAAACGTCGGATAAGAAATGTTGTCATTATTGTGAAGATATCATTTAGTAATTCGTTCCATTAGAGATATCCAAGTAATAAAATCCGTCTCGGTTAATTTTAGATGATACGATAACGTTTGATGTAATAACAATACAAATAAGAATGGGCAACCGCTCCTGGTAACTTGTCCGACCAAAAAATACGTTTTGGGTAATTTCTCTCCCAAATACAAAGTAACTTGCACTATATTATATGATTTACCGAAGAAATACTCTTGTTAGAATGCGATCTATGGTTACTCGAGTAAGTAAATGTGATTCTTCCCAGATGCCGTAGTTGTGTGGTATGCAATCTTCATTAGTCGTTTCGGCCCCTTCAACCACAACGCCCTTTGGGTCGGTAGTGGTGGCCAGATCTTTGTTCCGTCTTTCCTTGACTTCCAGTTTTCATCCGATTACCTGCTCCATATTCAGCACGGGGAGCGTTCAGCGTCATTCTCTATGCTACGAGCTGCTTGCTTTTCTCTTTTTTTATCCTGGCTCTTTGCTGACAACAGCAGTCACACAGATTTTGCTGGAAAACTTCTACAACTGACCTCAACGGGGAACAACCATGCCTACCATCCTCTGTTCCTGTTCTCCTTGACAAGGTGTTGGTATTTCAGGGTTTTTCTCTCGTAGGCCTCTATATAACCCTCCTCCTTCGGTACGGTCAGCTTAACCAGAATACTCTTTGATCTTCAATTGACTAGAGTACGATGTCCGGGTGAAGGATTCTATTCATCGAACCAGGGAACTGCATCGACTTCCAATGTCCACCCTCAGTTTGGCAGTTTGTTAAAGGGTGGACTTTTGACTTCTGGTTAAAAAAACAACTGCCCCCATCCCCGACGAAGGTGGTGATGGTCTTCTTGGATTATACGTGAGATAGCCTCTTCATGCATTTTTCATGCTCTATTCTATCAACCAGAGACAGGAGCACATTATCAGTGTTTAATTTATGCTGACAAGTTAAATATGTTTTGTGCTCAGTCAGTATGTGCATAAGCGCCTACTTCTAATCCCAGGGTTTACAGTCCGGGTCCTCTTTGAGCCCTTATGTATGCACATGTGAATTCTGTCATAGATAGGCCACAAAGGGGAAGAAATGCGGAAGGGTTCTGATATCCAAAGCTCAGCTAATGAGATCTTGTGGTTGGATAGATTCCACTCCTTCTGTGTGTCCTTGGTCGCCTATTCTTCAGCTTTTGTCATCTGCTTCTACTCCTGGATCGGTACCTCTGTATTGACGTCTTGCTCGTTCCTTGTATTCGCATTTTTCAACGGCAGAAAGTGTAGTGAGCCAAGGCTTTGTCATCGGTTGCTGATGTCTTGCAGCTTTTGCGAGTTCACAGCCTCTTCCACCGCTGCATTGGTTGCTCAATTGCAGCTAAACTTTGCAACCATGAATCCCCCAACCACTGATGATAGAGGAAGCAGCAGTTTTCCAGACTGGATATAGAGACTGATTGAAAAGAAGCTTGGCGCATATCCAACTATCTCTGCAGGCGTTTGTTAATTTTCCTCTCAATGACTCGTACCGCAGCCGCAGGGCACTCATTGATTACGAAAAGCCAGAGTAGCCTGAACAATAGAGCTGTGCTGGAAGAACCAGGCATTGGATTTACCGAGGAATCCTGATTTCCCAATCTTTTTCAGCATATCTTTAGCTTGCTTCATCGTATTGGTGAGGTTGGCTCCAACTGTGAAAGAAGCATCGTACCACTTTCATAGCTTTTTATTGGCTTATCCTCAGTATGTAGAATGATCTCCCCTTGAATTTCGAGACAGAACTTGCTGGTGACTTTGCCTTCCTTCATCACCCTATTTCCTGAGAATAATTCAACGAGCACAGGAGAGAATCATACTCAACATCACATGGAGAGATCATTAAACAACACAATATATTACAAGCAAAACCGAAATCTGGGATATTATAAAATCTTTACGAAAACTTGAATTGCTATAGACTGCTCCTGTTGCAAGAATGTCAAACAACCACTGGACATCACGACTCAAAACGCAGACCCCTAGATATCACATACAAAAATGGAGCTGATTGAATATAAGATGGTGTGACTAACTAGATAAGCCCATAAAGTACTGGCTAAGTGACACTCACCATAGAGGTATCTTGTAAATCTTGGGGAGGGTCTGTCCAACGACGGACGCTAAAAAACTGATTATCCATTTAGTATTGGAGATATATATATATATATATATATATATATATATATATATATATATATATATATATATATATATATATATATATATATATTCAGGGTTGGTTCATCTATGGTGATTGTGTTTATCATTTGAAATTTTGAAATAGAGCTTAATTAGTGTAATTTGGTACACTTATTCTGCAGTTATGTTGTTACTGATCAGCTACCTGCCACTACAATCAACGGATTACAGTTTTTCTGTTTCTATTTTGGCTTTATATAGAACTTATGTTCATCTTTTATCGTGCATCTTTTTTATTTCTTAGGGTTTTTCCTGTGTATGTGCGCATAAACTTGTGTGTGTGGGAAGGTGAGGTCACTTTTTTAGGATATTGCTCAATTGGTCCGTGTGGTGTCTATGATGGATGGATGTTTTTGTCGACAGTATTGTTGGTGTCTGGAGTTTTGTTGTGTTATGTTAGCGACGGGGTGGGTGGGGAAAGTGTTTTTCTAGATTGTTGTGGGTTTGAATGAAGTTAACGAAATAAGAATTTATTTTCATGCTGATATTTTGATATTAATCCCGATCGAAATCAAAATGAAAAAAAAAATCCTATTGCGTAATATACCACAATATTATGATTCTGGCGACTAAAAACTAACTATCAATATAAAAAAAAACAAGAACCGGACAATACAAAAAATAAAAATAAACAATCGGTGAAAGTACAACAACAAGAACAGTTTTATAAATAAATAAATAACAAAACACTAAAACACTAAAACACTTGAAACCACACCGAAAAAAATAATAATAATTAGAACCACACAAAACAAATAGAATTAGCTCAACTTCTAAATAAGTAAGAAAAAAGATTAAAACTCAAATACCCTTCCCTAAAAAAAGTCAATAAACAAACTGGAACACGCAAACAAAATTTGCAATTCAGTTCTTGAAAGAACAAAAAAAAAAAGTGAATCTAATACTGCACTGAAAACAAACTAACACAACTACAAATGAGGTTTAATGTTTATATAAGTAAAATATCAAAATACTAAGTTCTTCTCCATTTATAAATAGGCAAAAAAAAGATAACAAATAGAAGGAAATAAAGCCAACAATAAAACAGTTTATCAACTAAATAAGTAATTTTAATTTCAATCTATTTTTCTTCATCCATAAATCCCCTCCTGTTATACCTTCCATATAAACCACCTGCGTACACATCAATGATGAATGTTCATCCGTAATAATAAGCTTGTATTTTTCAAGTCTCCATAATATATATTTATCACTTGAATGAGTATATGCTTCAATGTTGAAGAACCACTTAATGTAAATTGCATATGAATGTAACCATTAAACAAGCATTCATATTCTTCTTCTTCTTCTTCTTCTTCTTCTTCTTCTTCTTCTTCTTCTTCTTCTTCTTCTTTTTCTTCTTCTTCTTCTTCTTCTTCTTCTTCTTCTTCTTCTTCTTCTTCTTCTTCTTCATCTTCTTCTTCTTCTTCTTCTTCTTCTTCTTCTTCTTCTTATTATTATTATTATTATTATTATTGTTGTTGTTGTTGTTGCTGTTGTTGTTGTTTTTGTTGTTATTTTCGTTGTTGGATGTTGTCATTGTTGTTAAGATAGTTAGTAGTATTAGTAGTAGCTCAACAACAACAACATAATAAATTACACAGAGAATTCAAAAGACGGATAGAAAATGTCACTGACAAGAGATCATGGATATGGTCACGTAGAGCAACCCTGAAGAGAGAAACAGAATTGCTCATCACGGCGGCTAAAAACAAATGCATCTGGACAAACTTTATCCAGGCAAAAAATCGACGGAACCAAAACATCCAATTCTGCTTATGTGAAGAGAGGGATGAGACTGTAAACAACAAAAACAACTGGATAGGGTAGAAACAGTCATACACTGGGAACTGTACAAACGAATCGAATTCAAACATGTGGGCACGTGGTATCAGCGTATACCGGACACAATACTGAAAATTGAAGCCATAAATAGCACTGGGACTATGACATCTAAACTCACCACCCAATCAAAGCGAGATGTCCAGCGAGACAATGTGGAACATAAAAATAAGGGTAGTTCTAGTAAAAAAATGGGAAAAACTGCAACACAGATGACTGCAACAAACAAAATAAAACAGGGTAAGAATTTTGATCACTTTGACATTTTTTGCCATTGGTTGTTGGTTGCAACTCGGCAATAGATTGTGAAGAGCTGGTATAAATCACTTCATCTATATATAGGAGAATGTTTACAGAGGTGTTGTATTGTCTGTATACACAAAGACCCTTCTCCGATCATTTTCCTCTCGAAAGCGTAGACTGTCAGAATTGGATTGGTTGCCAGCCTTAGGTCTCCGGTTGAGAACCGGCTGGTGACTCTCATGAACTGAAATCAATGCCAATAGCCATATCACCATGATCAAAATATTCATAAAGATTTATACAAAACACCATTTGTCATAAATAACGTTAACTAAACTAAAACTCACTCTATTCAAATATTCACTGGACACCAATCTAAAAAATAAACAGCTTCCCCACCCAACTCCTCACCAACAAAACTCTCGACTCTAACATCACTGTCAACAAAAACAGCCATCCATCATAGACAGCACAGACACTAATTACATACCGACCTGAAAAAGTGACCCCTATAAACAAACACGTACAAGCATACAGAGATAGAGGGAGAACTACAGAGAAATAAAAACAACCCGGGAAATGTGAGGAAATTCTTCATCAAAAATACACTATGGTTTTATATGAAGGCAGGATGACAGCAAAAACAACAACTGTCCGTTGGATACAGTGGCGTGAAACTGATCAGTAACAATAAAACAATACGTCTCTCACTCTGTCTCTAACTGTTATTCTCCCTTTGTACATATATATATATATATATATATATATATATATATATATATATATATATATATAATTGAAGGTTTCAATCCTACCACGTGGTACTGAATGATGTATTTATTTGCTGTCCCACCACAGCCAAATATGATACAAGGTCGAGTTCAACGTGCGGAAAATAGGAGCGTTCCATCCAGAAAATGGCTCCAGCCGATGCGGCTTTGGTTTGTTAAGCGACCAAAGCAACCTCCGCCACGAAACCGTCAGGACAAGTCTCGACCTGCTCCATTAAATGCAATGGAGCAGTGCTGCGCCGGCACAACAGATCATCTGCAGCTTGGCTTAGTAATAAAGGGACCTGGAAGGTTCCCAATGTGCGAGGCAGTGCGCAGCATCAGTGAAACTTCATTGGCGCACTAGGTCTTGATACCAACCACAACCCTAACTCTGGCCGAGGCAAGTGTCAGTACTGGCGCCATGGTGTCTGCCGGAGAACAGATACTACACTTTGATCCTACCGATGAGGCCAGAAAATATGCGAGAAAAAGTATGTCAATCCAATCAATAATTTGCCAATATATGTTGAAGCAGTATATGCAATTTTACTTGGCGGTTGTTTTTTTTTTTTTTTATGTTTTACACAGAATTTGATATTATGGTGTTAACTGTGAATCAGAGGATTTTTCAAGTTGTGTAACCGTTTTGGGGACTTGAAAACAAAACAGTTATATTAACATATACATATGTATATATATATATATGATCGGACATCAAAATATTTTAATCATGTTAAAAACTGTGGAAACGAGGAAATAAGCCAATATATTTAAACAACTGAAGAGACACGAATAATGAACATAAAGTGTCCACAGTACATATATATATATCAATATATATATATATGTGTGTGTGTGTGTGAGTATGTGTTTGTGTGTGAATTTTTACATGTATACATATATAGATTTATATATTTTTGAGCTACACGCGTACAAAAAATGCACTTCCTTCTCCTGGGCCGTTGAGACGAATGTCAGACCGAACAGTTACCAAATATATTCCTTAAAAGCATACCACTTGTTTTGGGTCGACAATTGTTAGGTGTGAAATTACATTTTTTGGCAATGCCCCCGGTGCAACTTGGTGCGCTCAATTCATTACCAAATGGATGTAGCGAATCACAGCCAAAACGAAGAGAAGCACGGTGGAGATGGTAGTGAACGCGTCGTAGATAAATTGCAATGCCGTGACAAGACAGTATTCCATCGATTTGACAATGCATTTCAACCGTCCTCAGGATGGACAAACTAAGAAGCGGGAGAAAGAAAATAGGAATGACAGGTTAAGAATGTTGGGAGGATTTTGTTGATATCAAAGAGAGAAGTTTTGAATGAAAAATTTCGGGTAGATTTTAGCTAAATTTGTTGAAATTATTCGCCTGCAGAATTCACTCATAACCATAACTGCTTGCACTTCATAGCCTGCCAATTATCTTCGTTTATTTTACCCAATTTTCATAATGCCTGCTGGTTCTCAGAGTCTCAGGTCACATCCTTTCATTTTGAACTAAGATATAGTAATATTTTTTTTAAATAATTTTGCATTCTATCATACGTTCCTCGTTTTACTAAAATCCCAAGCCCTTGCGAAAATTCACCCCCATATGAAATTATCTTGTCACTGAACTTGAAGCAAGAATTACCAGTTTGGAAAGCTGGAGAATTCCAAAAATTTCCGAATGTTTTCTTAGACATTTGTTTCATACTGCGTCCGTGGAGAATACTAGACGATACTTATACCTAGATAACCGACTATGTTTGTAGAGAATGCCTGTGTAATTACTAGATATTACTTGCAGAAGAATTTGTAAGTGATATACATGAGCAACATATGAATTTGTGATACTTGGGTAAAACAGCAATTAATATAGTTCAATGAGTAGAATATATGGCTGGGTGTTCAAACGTAGAAAATTCAACTGTTTATATTTTGTGTGGAAAATGTGGATAACTCAACATTTAGAAGCATTGAAAAATCCAATTGAGACCATCTGTGTTCACTTCTTTAAACTGTAGGAGAATAGAAAGACACACTGGAGTCTTCAACCTCGGTTGACAACAAGTCTAAGTGACGGAAAACTTGGAAGTCAAACCAGGAAAGTACAACAACATGCCAACGCTACGATTTTGGCAATAGAGTAGAGAAAATTTTCCCGATTTGTACGGTTATCAGAATTCTGGTGAAGCTTCAACGGGTGTAGCCAGTCGTAAATCGGTTTTAATTAAATATGTCAAGTAGTAAAAATAAAGGGAGAATAAGAACGGAATCATCGTCTCTACTTCCCCACAACACTTCCAGTACAATAGAAAGATCAGAAATGTATTTGTTTCATATAATTATTTATATAGTAAATTGTATGTGCATTAAAATGTAAATAAAGTAAACCGTAGTAAGTGATTGTCCATACGTTACAAAACGTTGACTTCCCATATGTGTCTGTGTATCCGTGTGAGGATGGAGAAGTCAAATGATATGAGCAGCTGGTAAGTAGGTTGCAATTGATTCTATCGTTTTCATGACGACGTTAAACACAGACCAAGTGACATGCAGCAAGGACGTACAATGCAAGACTGGTTGTTATTGTTGACTCGAATATTCATTTCATAAAAAAATCTGACAACTGAAGAATGAGAGCTGAACACTTCTTTTGAAAAGTAACAGAAGTGAGATTGAGTAAAAGTAGAAATAATGAAGAGTGTATTGAGACACAAGGTGCGGGGAAGAAATGCATCAATAATAAGATGGAGTGCAATGAGAAATAAAATAGTAGTAATAATACAATATGGATCGATTGAAACAAGTACTAAAATGATTATAATAATAAGGAGAGAGTTGACCTAGAGAGCTGTAATAAAAAGCAATAATGATACGACAGAGTAAAATTAGTAATAAAATAAAACTATTAATGAAAAATGTATCAACTACGCGTAATGTGATAAAAAAATGTACCTACCATGAAATGGAACAGAAGCAGTTATAGAATAATAAGAATAATGAAAAGTGTATTGATAAACAGTATCTTTTATAAAAAGCTATAATGATACGATGGCGTAAGACAAGTGATATAATAATACTAATAATGAAGAGTGTATCAAGAGAAGGTATTGTGATAATGGCAACTATGATACATTGAAGTGAATCAAGTAATTGAATAATGATCGTTCATTCTGCTACGTATGATTATAAGGATGTAAATAGATTTTTGAGTGTTACGCGTATGTTGTATTTTTTGTGTACCACTTTACGTGAAGAGTTGGTCATGTGCCAATCGGATTAAGAAGTTTAAGCAGTGGAGATGAAGGAAGA
Source organism: Thysanoteuthis rhombus (assembly GCA_963457665.1). NCBI lineage: Eukaryota > Metazoa > Mollusca > Cephalopoda > Oegopsida > Thysanoteuthidae > Thysanoteuthis > Thysanoteuthis major. The sequence continues at coordinate 31,183,178 of OY735221.1, forward strand.
AAATTTATGTTCCGATAATTCCCAGCTGCTTCTAAAGACAAACAGCTGTCAAAACAAATCAGCTCTTCCAAGCCGGTTGCACCTTCTCCTGGACATTCAGGAACTAATCAAAGAAACCCAGGCAAGGAGGGACCCGTTGAAACATCATAACAAAGTCAAAATATACGGTCTTGAATTTCGCGAAAAGTCATTATCATTCCAAATATTTTGATTAAAAAATTGAGTCATTGTTTGTGTTACTTTCGATAATATTTCAGTCAATCCCTTCTGTTCTTTAGTAAAGCTTCATTCTTTTTTAATTTTTGGTTTATAACACAGACAGCATCAAGCGTTTGCCAAGTGTATTACAGTGTTTATCAAGTCATATCTATTTTGGGTTGATGACTTGCTATGTTCACTCATAATATAAATGTAACCTCATCTTTATCTTTTTGCAGGCAACCTTTGATATCTTATTAGGTCAACTTTTTGTTTTGATTCGGTATTTTAGCTTTATATAGCTCTAGCTGAGATACCTGGCCTTACCCGGAGAAAAAAAAAACTCGAAACATGATAACACTGGGAAGGAAATTATATTTTCTAAATATTTCAGTAAAAAAAACACCGGTTGGGTATGCGTAACCTTTTTTGAAATATTGATGAATGATCAGACCATGGGATTTAAATTGTGCCAACGTTTCATGGTTATGTTAGGTTTTTTATTAGAGCCCGATTAGAGTCGCTGTTTTTGCTCTGATAAAACATTGTGTCACTGTCAGTTTAGGGAAAGAGTCTTAAAACGATTCTACCAAACTGGTATCATCAGCGATAGGAAAAGAAATCCACAATGACAGGTAGAATGTAAGGGTGCAGTTAAGCATCATGGCTACATTGTAAATAGAACACCCGCTCGTGAAACCTTCTAAAATATCTCTCCTCAAAACTGACTGATTTATCGAGGATTCGAAGGTTTAAAAAATATTAAGTACATGAAACTGAAAGAAAAAAGTAAAATTTTCAGCAACAAGACTGAACTAGGTCTGCCGATTGTATTTACTGCATGTCTAAACACTGTGTATTGTTACTCTCGCTGATTTCTTCAACTTTAATTTTTTTTTTCATCAGTTTTTTTTTTCAGATAGACTTCTTTTTATAGAGCGCGAATGTAAACACAAAGATTCAACTTAAGCTGAGTGCAATAGGTAATCTGATATCCGTTGATTTTGTGCATGTCTTTGTTCCTGATATGTAATGTGTAGTTCTCAAAATCTTAGTACGAAGACACGTACACACGTTTCTACTTCCAAATGTTGTTGTTGTTACTTTATATGATTTTGACAAAATTCATTATCATTTCGGCAGTTCTTCGAACTGCTGAACTCATTCTTTCTTTTGCTTTTCTTGTTACCTCAACGTTCCAGCAGATCTATTCTACAGCCTTCTCTGGGTGTGTAATCCAAAAAGAGAAGGATATTATTTCGATAAAAAAAGGATTTGGAGAACGGGAAAAAAATAAAGGCTAATATAGCGACTGGCTCAGTTGATTACAGCAATACCAGTCGCACAAATGATTCAGACCCTTGTAAATCTATACCGGGGTACTGTCCAGTTCTCTTTCCAATGGACAAAGGGAAACCAAGTTGTCCTGAAATCAAGACGAGACTTCATGTTAATGATATGTACTTTATTTGGTATTTGCTGTTTCGCAAATGTTTTGATGTTTCGACAGAAGCTACATACATTACCTTATGTACGCCACTTCTATAAAACATCAAAATATTTACAATCTGGAAAGAGCAGCAAATGGTCGAAAACAAAAGAAAGAATAAAACAGATTTTGTTAAAATAAAAGAAAGACAAAAGAGAAAAGGGGAGAAAATATATGAAAATACTAATGAAGAAAACATTCTCACGTCTGCCTCTTGTTCCGAGACCAGGTGTCCCAATTTAGTTTCTAATTAATTAGGACCAATATCCGTCATGGGGTTAAGTCTCTGGCTTCGAGGCCTATTCATGCTTTGTACGGCATATGTTATTTATCGATGAGCACACTTCTGACCTGGCTCGACGTTGCTCAACTTCGGTGGTCTTACCAGAGTATCCTACATAATTTGGCCATCAGCCGTTCCAGAGAAGTCCCTCAACCGTTATCTTAGTGCTGAGTGGAATGGCACTGAATACCATTTTTCCTTTCAATTATATGGTATGAGTCGGCGTTCGATTGAACCGGGGCTAACCATCCTGGTGGCGAGTATTCTACCACCAAGCTATAATGACTAATTCCCATTATAAATTCGACCAGACATGGAAATAAATTTTAAAAAATACTTCACTTTTGCGTGTATTAAATGCTATTTAAGATAATGTTTCCCACGAATCCGTAGCCTGGTATAATGTAAGATATATATCCTTACTACTTTAGCTCTGTTTTACAAATGACCGAAGCAATCATCACGGTATAACAATCTGAAAATAGAAATGCATCTTGTATGAAGATGCATTTTACACAAAAGATCTTATAATGAACAGTGAAAATTCTTCAGAATTTTGAACAAATGTGTTTTCCAATATGCAAGTATGAATTTGGTTATTGATGACTTTGTGTGACTAGACTCAGTATCTGCTCAAACAGTAGGCGTAAATTGCCAGACAAAAATAAGATAAAATGATTGATAGATTATTTTTAATTCTATTTGTTTCCAAAATTGATTTGATAACACTACTTACCACGGTTAAGAAGAGGGCGCCAAGTCTTTGAAAATGTTGGATGTAATGTGAAAAAGGTGTCCGAGAAAGGAGTCGGGCTAATGTAAAAATGGGGACTTATGCGAAAAAAAGTTGATATTGAAAAAAAGGGTTTGTGACAGGACAAAGTGAAAAAAAATTGCTAATAATAGAAAAAAGTAGGGCCAATTTCCAAAAATATGGAAAGCTTATGTTGAAAAAAATGTCTGGTGTGAAAAAATGGTAGAAAGAAAAAAGAATAATGTTAAAAGGGGAGGCTAATTTTTTGACAAATAGTGGAAGTTAGGTGGGATCGATATTTAAAAAAAGATGGATATAATGTTGTAAAGAGTGAGGAGAGTTCCCCCTCGATTTTGACCAATAGAATCAAAACAGTTCACCCTATTTAGCACTTGAAATGAGAAAACTAATTTACTCTCGGTTTTGACACTAGAAATTGAAAAAAAAGTGCTTTTAAAGTCAAACCCTGAAAGTCAGAGATAATTTCCCTCCTGATTTGATCCCTGGGAGTGAAAAAGTAATTTTCTATGTGATTTCAGCACCTAAAAGCGAAAAAAATACCCACTTTATTCTAACTCCTAAAATGAGAGGAAATGAAACCCCTCGATTTTGATTCCTAAAAGTGAATAGAAATTTTCTGTTTATTTCTAATTCTAAAACTGGAAATAAATGTTCCGTCACGATTTTGAGAATCGAGATGAAACGTTTATTTTCTCTTAGGTAGAGGGAATTCTTCATCCTATGTTTTGGAACCGAAAAGAGGAAAAAAATCTCCATCGATTCACACTCTTGAGCGTGAAAAAATGTTCCCCCTCCGTTTTTGGCACCTAAATGAGAGAATAATCTTGGTGTCAATTTTGACCCCTATAAATGAAAAAAATACCCTTGAATTTTGACCATCAAAAAGAAAAAAATTATTCTCCGAGAATAGAATTCCCCGATTCTGATCCCTGAATGTAAGAGAACAGTCATTAGGTTTTTGATCCCTAAAATAGGACCCCTCCTATTCTAACCCCCTAAAAGTAAACAAAAAAGTTCCCTTCGATTTCACCCCCTGAAAGTAAAAAAAAATCCCTGTGATTTTTACCCCCCAAAATTAACCCCCTTTTGATTTTGACCCTCAAAAGTTGAGAAAAATATTCATCCTTGATTTCAATCCTTGAAAATAAGAATAAGTCCCCCAATATTTCAACCCTTGGAAATGGGAAATTATGTTCCTCTCTATTTCGATCTTAAAAGTGAGAGGATTCCATTTGATTCTGACCCCTGTTATTGTGAAAATAATTATACCCTCTATTTTGACACCAAAAATAGGAGAAAAATTTCCCCCGTAAACTTTGACCCCTAAAAGTGGAGAAAAAAATCACTTTAACCCAAGGAAAAAGAAGATAACTCCCTTATATTTTGAAAAAGAAATCACCCTTCTAATTTTCACACCTTGAAAAGGAAAAAAAATCACGTAGATTTTGACCCCAAACTGTGATAATTTCCTTATTCATTTTGATCACCAAGAGTAAGGAACTAAATTCTGACTGGATATCGACACATAAAAGTGAAAAATAAAAGTTCCCCTTTCGGTGATCGACATGATGTCTGATCCCCGAATTTCGTGCTTTGAATGAATTTACCTTAACTATACTACATTAAAACATGCACAAATTAAAACATCACCATTCAATGTATCCATGTAAAACCAATAAAGGTTGCGATATGAGATACGTTAAAGAAATGTGTTTGCTTCTTTCTGAATGAAGAATATTTATCTACATCACATCTTTTATTTCCAATTATTATGTTATCGAAAAGGAAAAAGGTAATTTTTACCTTTGATGAATAATCATGTAAATAGTACCACTGCCATCCCAATTCTGCCCCGTCTTAGATATTTTTTCTCGGGGGGCAGGTATTCAGAAACAAATTCGGTAAGAATACTTCTCGGAGATCAAATCCATACCCACAGAAAATTTAATGGATTCATGTCGAATAGTTATTGTGATAAACGAGTACATACAGACAAACATACATACTGATACAGATTTGATAAATCATAATAAGATTCAGGGTAGTATAAATAGTGATTTTTTTTTTTTATTTCTCTGATGAAAAACATTGTATATTGTTAACTGGATTAAAAAGTGTCAAAATCATGGACCTGTTTAATTCAGGAAGGGCACGAATCGTCATCATCAACAACAGCAGCAGTAGCCTTTCATCATATATCGTTGGACTGAAATTCGCAAGACCTCTCTATCATGGGTGTTGCAGAGCGAAAAATTTCTGAATTCGTCTTGTTCGTCACGCCATCTCATATCATCATTTATCGTTGGACTGAAATTCGCAAGACCTCTCTATCGTGGGTGTTGCAGAGCAAAAAATTTCTGAATTCGTCTTGTTCGTCACGCCATCTCATATCTTGCCATAGGCAGTTCCATGTTTGGTCTCTGGGAATACTCGTTGTGGTTCTTGATGGCAAGTAGTTATCTTACAATCTTGGAACATGTCCATTGCTATTTGAGTCATCGAATGGATTCTTTGACTCCTATTTCTCTCATATATTGATCTGTTTTGTTGTCTCTCAATGTGACATTGAACACATTACTCTTCTGTGCACGTTGCATGGTTCTTGGCTTGGTTTGTTACCCTTATTTTTAAGATCAAGGGGGGTTCCTTGTACCTAAATGTTGAGCTGCCTCTAACGAAAGCACGGAATTCATTGCAAAATACTATGTTCTTTCAAGATAGTCCTGGTCCAAGGTATATTCAGTTGTCTTTTGTCTTCAGTTTCATATTTTATAGTCTGATTATCGTCCTTGTACGCAATTTGTTGTTCATGCTAGGACCTTAGAATAATTCATTGTATGCATAAATAATGATAAACAGCAATATAAAAAAAATGATCTTAAATGAATCAGAATTATTAATCAGTATTAGATTAATGATAAAATTGATAAGTATTAGATATAGATTAGAATATTGAAATTAAATAATATATTGATAAATATTGTGTATTCTTGCCTGCAGTATATTTTTTCTATTCATCAGAGGTTTGTTTCGTCAAGTCGAGGTCATCTACGATAACCGATAACATTAAATGAAAGATCACCCATCCGTCTAGGTTTTTCAAATGAATTTACTCGATTCATTTGAAAAACCTAAGAAATTAAACTATTTAAGTTTGTTATTACTTATAACAAACTTAAATAGTTTTACTTTTCAAAATCATTTATTTCAAGAAGTTTTTAAATGTTTTTGTTGCATGTTTTTTATTTTTATATCTTGCAAATCATATCTATCTAGAATTTGTCTGTCAACCTGCAGGAAGCTAGAGAAAGAAACAGCAAAAACGACGTGAAGAAAATATATCATTAAGACTATTGTCTAGATCTCCGTTATTTTCAACTCCACGTTTAGCCCAATACATTCTTCAGACTACTTATTTTCGTCTGAAATTTTACTATTATATATTTTCAGTAATTCTTATATCATCAAAATGTTTGTTGCTTGATTCTTTAGTTCTGCAAGTATTTCCATCATTCATGTTATAATTCATTATTCCAATATATATATATATATATATATATATATATATATATAGAGAGAGAGAGAGAGAGAGAGAGAGAGAGAGAGAGAAAGAGAGGAATAGATAGATATTGCAATGAAACTCTGTAGCCACTGTTTACGTAATTCCATCTAGACACTGACAAGAGGTTCATCCCTCAAAAAGGATATGTGAACATTAAATGATAGTTTAGACGACTCGAGAAAAAACACTAACTACTACTTCGACCTAGAAAAATACGATTCTGCAAAACGTAAATACAATGTAGCCACCATTATCCCATGCACTAACTATCAATAAATTTGGACAAACTAGTCTCAAAGCAACACAGCATCACATTCGATGGTTTTGTCATCTCAACATGCGATGCTGAATAGAGTAAACGGTTACCCCAATACCTTGAGAGCTCCTTATAGAAACCTCATATTCATCCATTGGCATACACCATAACCTGACCACAGTTAAACTTGCACACGAAACCATACGAATCCACTCAAGCCACACACACAAACACACACACACACACACACACACACACACACACACACACACACACACACACATACACATTGTTCTCTCACTATTCAGATGGCCCTCTGAAAGGCTGAGCTTTGAACCCACATCTGGATTTCAATACTTTTTTTTTGATCTACCAAAGTTGAAAAGATTTTTGTCATATATATATATATATATATATATATATATATATATATATAGATAGATAGATAGATAGACAGATAGAGTCAGAGAGAGAGAGAGTCAGAGAGAGAGAGTCAGAAAGACAAAAGTGTATCCATGTTGTTTTGCATGATGTCTGAATAGCTTTGAGGCGAGTAAACGTCTCTTCCGACTATACATGTGTGGACAAACCGATTTGCTTTTTGAGACTGAACTCTTGGACAAATGCTGTAAAAGTCTGAGCTAAATATTCTTAACGTTTTCCCCGATCTTCCACCACCCCACACTTACTATTTTTTCCTCGAGCCTTTTTAATCTGAAACCTGGTCGATTCTGTTTGAACTGAAAGCCCACATCGAAACACGAAAATAGATCTGCACTCTTACGCTGAGACAGAAACTCATACCCTAACTGCACGAGATTTATTCCGACTTTCACATGAAGTGACCGTCTATGATGAATGGATATGGACACAAATAACCATGTAAAGTTACGACCTTTGAGCCTCGCTTCCGTTTTGTGCCATCTCGGTTGACCAATATGTGCAAGCCCTTGGTTCAAAGGTTGGGGTTGGATGTGGGCACGCTGCACATCGCCTTAAGGCTTAATTGCGCTGTCTGGAGGGTAATTTTACATACATGATTCAACTGCCAAAGGATCCCATATTCGTTGAAAATCATCCCAAAAAGCCACACCCATGAACCTGAGCCATTTATATACGAGTATGTCGGTGCAGTAGAAAAACAAAACAATAAAAGGCATGTTTTAAAACGATGTCTGCTCGAATAGTGTAATGATTATCGTGTCAGTCTCTACACGCGGAAGATTCTGGGTTTGAATCCTGGTATGAGCAGAGAATGCAGAAAACTCTCCATTAGAACAATTTTTCTTTGTGCACTTAGTAGCTAATTGAATGTATGTGATGGATACCTCTCTGGTGGATGGCGGTGTCCCTGTGGTGGACTTGGAAAGGGATGATCAAAAGAACCTGTTGGGATTGAAAGTCCTAGTCTTGATAAGACTTGTGACTCACAAGGATCGCTGAGCTGATGCATGCAAAACAAACCAGAAATTCGTCATCGGCATTTACTCTATTAAGGATTGTCTCTTAAGAGATGTTACAAAGACCACTGAAACGTTTTAGTCTAATTCAGTCATTTTTTGCAGTTATCAAAATTTAAATTGATTTACAGACAACAGAAATACAAATGCGATGGCGTGTAATTATAATAGATACACAATGCATATATATATATATATATATATATATATATATATATATATATATATATATATATATATATCTGGAGAGAGAAAGAGAGAGAGAGGGGAGGAGAAAATTTACTTGATGTAAATTTTGCACACACCCCTTGATCGTAACTATACCTAACTAATAAAACAAATGAACTTTCAAAAATACTAAAAAACCACATGACATCAAAGCAAAGAACTCGACATCTTCAAAAACGCAAAATTTGTTCAACCAAAGAAAATTTAGTAAAAACATAGATCTAATCTCTGAATTTAGTAAAAACCTAATCTGAAGACACGAACCAATAAAAACAAATGAGCAAAAATAATAATCAGATTTTCTTTGACGACAAAAGGAAAGACAACGAACCGAAGCACACGAACTTAGAATGGTTGGAATACAAAATGGATGGAAAAGTAAAATTATGCATCTAGTGGAGAGAACTTTGCTAAGTCTCTGGAATCTTCACCAACAGCAAATGGTAAAGTCTTGAACTGTTTATCTCTGTGAGCAGCGTGGTACTGTCTAGCAAATTATTTACGTCCCTTCGTTGAACTGAAAAATATTTGGAAGCCAGCATCTACTATTTGGAGCTGGAATTTCTGCAATGTTCGGCCAGATCTGGCCAAATGACGGTAGCTAACAATCAGCCAATTGTTCAGTCTTGGTAAAAATCGAAAATAAGCAACGCTCTCAAACTCAGAGAAACACGCAACTCTCTTTTGATATTATTTTGACTGGGATAAATTGAAGTTAACAGGAGGGATAAGCATATTCTACGTCAGGTTCTTGAACACTTACCTATTTCCATTCAATTCTTTTCTGGTTTTTGTTTTGTTTTGTCATTAGAACTTATTGTTCGTGACCATTAATGCCTCGACCATAATGTATCTATTAAAAAAAAAGACTCCGATATCACTTTGCCCGCTCAAACATTGACACGGTTCGACAAAAAATTTGCACTAATTTGACATTCATACTCAATGGACGGAAAGATTGTTTTGAAATGAAAAATTCAGCGAAAGTCAAGTTTTGGGGGGAGTTCTATTTACATAGTAATTATAATGCTAAACTGAACTCTAACAAATTCATCATTTAGCATTAAACGAGTTAAAAAAGCAGTAAAGAAAAAAAACAAAAACCTGGGTCAGTGAAGTACATGTAACAATCGAGAATAGTCAACAACCAGCGGTGTACATATAATTGGCCTAAAAAAGCGCAAAAATATTTTTGCCCGAAGGAGGCTTAAGATTAGACTGACCGAAATATTTGTGAAAACTGCAGTAAGAGAGAAATATCCTAAACAAAAATACTGGTAAACATGGAATGATACCATAAAAAGTGTTGGTCTTCCTGTTCTTGATTGTAAGATACTAATTTACAAACCCACATTTCTTGGATGACCATATTCCCAAACGACCTGGCTATAAATATGCAATAAACATTTACTTCTTTTTTTAAGTGACCATTATCCAATTAGAAACGTTGGCAGCGTCTTGGAAGCCTTTGTCTTTGGCTCGTTGACCAAAAACTGACCAGGAGCTGCTATCGTCTGCAATAAAAGGTCGTGTTATTCTTTAATTGTCCACACGTTGCCAAAGTGAGATTAATTGAGTGACCACAAGTGGTTAGCTAAAGGACTGGTCAATAGAAGAAGAAGAAGAAGAAGAAGAAGAAGAAGAAGAAGAAGAAGAAGAAGAAGAAGAAGAAGAAGAAGAAGAAGAAGAAGAAGAAGAAGAAGAAGAAGAAGAAGAAGAAGAAGAAGAAGAAGAAGAAGAAGAAGAAGAAGAAGAAGAAGAAGAAGAAGAAGAAGAAGAAGAAGAAGAAGAAGAAGAAGAAGAAGAAGAAGAAGAAGAAGAAGAAGAAGAAGAAACAAGGAGGAAATAGCTTGGTAGAGAAGAAAAGCTAGAAGAGAATAGCAAGGTATAAAGAAAGTAGCGATGGTAAAAAAAAGTAATATGAAGCCAAAAGCAACATGAAACATAGAGAAACCGTCAGGGGGGAATAAGTAACAAAAAAAAAGGAAAACAAACAGAGAAAACACGGAAAAAAAAGAAAAAAAAGTAACACCAGAGACACAAACAAGACAAGTGGAATACTGTGATAAATTGATAGAAATAATTGAAATAAGGGGAATATATATATGAATATATATATATATATATATATGTATATATATATATATATACATATATATATATATATATATATATATATATATATATATATATATATATATATATATATATATATATTCCCCTTATTTCATGGGTGCATGTTACGCTGAATCGGCAAAATTGCCCATTCGGTGGAAATTGGATTTCACTCTGACTACATGAACTTTTGATCATTGTTTTTTTTTTGTTTGATAAAAAAAAAAACAAGTTTGATCAAATTAAAGCCACGTACTTATCTATTGTTTCTGAAAAAAAAGTTGAAACTAGGTTGCTGTTTTTTTCTGTAAGAAGTTTCACTTTAAATACACATATTTGTTTACTGTGAAAAAAATTGGCCATTCTATATCTTAAGTATTTATTAATTTCAAACTTCGTCCAATAGACATTATCAACGACTCGGCGAAACATACACATACACACACACACATACACATACACACATATATATATATATATATATATATATATATATATATATATTTCATACTGCATCAAGAAATTAACAATCTCACTACAGTTTTAATGTCCTGCAAGGCTCTTTAGCTTGTCACTATCCCATGATTTAACACTAATACAACTGATTTTTGACGTAATGATTAATTTGGTATCTCCTCTAATTTGATCTACCTGAATTTTTTGCAACTTTTACACGAGTTTTCTGGGTGGTACGGATGCTGTTGTTTTCTGAGCAATCTCTCAATTGGTTAAAATGCTTCTGAGCTTCATGAATTCTGAATCTAACTTGGTAACAATCACCCTAAGTAATGGTTCACAAGCAAATAGTACGTAATATTGGTAGTGTGAATTGCAGACACAAATCTGAATTGATGCAAAAATATATAGGAATGTTGAGAAAAAATCGTCTGCGTTCTTTAACAATTTAATCCCTATAGAATATTTCTTCCAGTTTCTAACATTCCAACGCTTCAAAGATATATGATGTGCATGAATAGTGTGTCTGAAGTATGCGCTTTAAATTATTATCTCGTGGCCTCTTTTGCTCTAGTGAAATGAATAATCCGACTAGATTCTGGAATCTAAGATACCGGAAAATAGGCTGCGTATGTATATTTATATATGTATCCACGTATTCATTGTGAAATGTGTGCTAATCCACGTGTCTCGGCGAGTTTGGCACGATTCCACCGATGTCCGTGTTTTACTCATGTTGTAATGGCCATTCTCCGACGTCTGATACATGTCCGACGTGCTCGGCTGAAGTTTTAGATGCCAAGGTACATTTGTTGGCCGCTTACAGGCAAACGAATTCTGGCCCTGAATACAAGGGAACCTGACAGGAGGTAAAATTGAACACGAGGGAAAAACATACACAAAAAAGTATCAGGAAAGTGAAAGTAAAAGTAGAGAGCGAAAGGAGATAATGGCGGGAAAGTGGTGGGATACAAAATTAGATGGCAGGGTGGATAAAGACAGAACAGCAAAAACAGGCTCACGAGAAAAAGGAAACACTCTCTATGACCGGATATTAGCTTTACTCTTTTGCAAGGTTCATAGAGGGAAAGAGGGACGTTCTTCTTTTTCTCCTCCATTTTTTTTTCTTTAAACTTATCTCACTTATTCGTATGCTTTGTATTTGCATTAACCACCACAAGTAGCCTTAACATACCCTTTCATGTTATTTTTTTATTTTATTTACCAATGTTCTGTTCCACTTACCAATCAACATAACCTTTTATCTATCTGCTGACCTGTGGGGTCTGCTTGATAAGCGCATAAAAAGCATTTGGTTGCTACTTTTCGATGTTCAATCTAAAGTCGGCTTCTCTTCACTGTCAGATTGGCAATGCTCAATCTTTTTTCCTCCAATAATGGCAAATGAATTTAAGTAATGCCACTTGGTTTTATTATTCTATCGTTCACCCAGCCTGGTATCCTTATGTTTGTTGTTTTGATCATAGTTCCTTGGGTTGTCGGCTTTTGACTATTGTTGGAAATTTTGAAATATACAATTATTATTACTTGTTGGACCCATGGGGATTCCATGGGTGTTTATTACTAAGGTAAATCATTGTCTGCTTTTCCCCCCTTTTGACTGTAACTTTTCATTCACTTCCTTATTTTTCCTTAACTTTGTTGCCCGTCCATGATTATATCCATAGAAACAGGATTAGTTGTTTTGTTTATTTTTCATAGAAAAAAGTAATTTTATATTTAGATATTTTCTATTGCATCCTCTCTTTCATGTGTCTTTTACTCTATCTCTCCAAAAAGATTATTAATCTACCACTATGCCTCCCTATACTTGTCTTCAAATCTTTTGCACCCTGTCTTTGAACATTCAGACATCAAACATCTCTCCATATATCTATCTCTCCTTTCTCTCTAATTCCCCCCCTCTCTCTCTCTCTCTCTCTCTCTCTCTCTCTCTCTCTCTCTCTCTCTCTCTACATATACGTATGAATTTCCTTCCATCCGTCTTTTTTCCACTTTTAGTCGATCTCTTACCCCCTATTCTGCTTCATTCACGTGTCCTTCTCATCCCGTTTTTTATCTTAATTCCATCGATCATTAAGGTTACTTGGTCAGAAAACGTGACTGATTCTAGCTCATAAGGACATAGGATGGGTCAGATACTACATCCTGATCCGAATAAAACGGAATCGCTGTACATACAAAAAAGTAGAATATTAGTTAATTTCATGAGTTATTCTGCCCATGCACTTGTTGTTGTTTTTTTTTTGTGGTGTTTTTGTTTTTGTTTTGTTTTTTGTTTTTATTTTATCGTGAAATTTTGACTGGAGGATTCTCTGATGTTTTTATGGTTTGTTTTTTTTTCAAACTCTGATTTGAAGAGTTGCCGTTATCAAATGAATCTTTTGGAATATGTATACTTTTCTGAACTTTGGTCTGTTGATTAACTCATTCTCTGATATTTGTACTGTTTTATAAGCTTTTAAGAAGGGTAATAATCATTATTCCGAGAATTATTTGAAATATACACATTTTTTCCAAATGTGATGGAATCAGTTGATACATTCTCCGAGCCTCGTAGTTATGCATAAACTCTCATAATGAACAACGGTTACTATTCAACAAATCATTCGGACCAAAACCTAACTCTGCTTTTCACGATTTTACCTAGTCATTTCTGTCGATCTGATCTCCAACCTTCCTATTATTATCCAAATGTTATAGAAGATATATCCCTGGCCTCTTTCAAGGGAGTACTTTCATCAATAAATCTGATTTGGGCCACAGGAACAATTCTTGCATCCCCGAATGAAGGATCAGCCATTCTCAGCATTTTTCGCCCATGACCCCCTTTAAAGGTCATTTTGGGGTCCAGGACTTCATGTCAAACAGAGAATGAGCACTCACAAACGGAGAGAAATTATTCTATAGTTATATTAGTTGAGCTGGTCTACATCAATATTCAAACTAATACAAATGGCTTCTTCTCTGATTTTTATTTTCAACCCCTAACAAATGAAAATGTCATGAACATTATAATTGGAGAAGCTCAGATTACCTTGTTAGCTTTTCTATCTGGGTTAAATGTTGAAATGAATGCTACATATTGAAATGTGTGCTGCACTGCATACCAATACTAAATCTGGAGATCCTATTCACTTGATCGTGAAAATTAGATTAACAAAAATATAAACAAAACTAAAATAGGATGTTTATTGAAATCTCTTGGTTTCAGGACAAAAATAAAATAGCAAATCGATCCTTTCTGCAATTCAGGGATGAGTCAACTTCATTCCAGGACATGTCTGAAATATAAAACTATTTGTGTTGTTCTTATTGTTACTACATTTCCATTCCTCAGACCTCTTGTATCTATATTCAGTGATAATTATAACGATTGTATCGAAATCCCTTGCGTGTGTTTAGCAGAAAAGCCTCACGGTCCACCAGAACCCGATGACCCTTTGCAGATAACCGATAAAACGTTAACCTTATTGTTCGAGTTACATTGTCTCTCTGATTTTGCTCAATGCGTCGGCATCCGCGACAACGGAGACGATGAAAATGTCCACTAACAAAAGCCCAGACATTGAAATCAACAATACGGCAACAATAAACACGACAATTACCTACGATCATTATAGGTTAGCCGGGATTCAATGGTGGAGAGAAAACATGCTTTCTTTTTCGAATTTTTTTCTCATTCTATACTGGTCCCCCCCTCTCTCTCTCTCTCTCTCTCTCTCTCTCTCTCTCTCTCTCTCTCTCTCTCTCTCTCTCTCTCTCTCTCTCTCTCTCTCTCTCTCTCTCTCTCTCTCTCTCTCTCTCTCTCTCTCTCTCTCTCTCTCTCTCTCTCTCTCTCTCTCTCTCTCTCTCTCTCTCTCTCTCTCTCTCTGGGTGCAGTTCGGGAGAATGCACTCTCATTTTCAAAATAGAAATGTTCTCAAGAGGTTAGAAGTTAGTTGCGAAAGAGAGAGAGAAAGAGGGGGAGAGAGAGAGAAAGGTGAATAGCAAGAGAGGTAAAACATTTCGACAATACTCTGTCTGAGATCCACAGCTGAATTTGATTGCTTTAGCGTTAGAAATGTACATAACAAAGCTCATCCATTCGGTTTATTTTGTCCCCAATGACGGACATCAAGAAACAATATGGGAAGAGTCATTCCCAAACAACCTCTTCAACTGCCAAGACATAATCAACACACAACTGTTACCTATATTATCGAATTCTCCTACGTGGGTATCTCAAAACTAGTTTCAATCTCTATGGCCTGTGACAGGTAGTCTCCTCAGATCTCCTGAACTTTCACAGTGACATGGCTTATGTTTTCAAGCGACTGTTCATATTATTATTATTATTATTATTATTATTATTATTATTATTATTATTATTATTATTATTATTATTATTATTATTATTATTATTATTATTATAATATCATCTATTTGCATATTCACCCCAGATTTCCCGTGGTTATTACTGAGAATAGAGTGACAGCAAGTCTTCTCAAGATCCCAGCACCTTCGTCATCATCCTCACAGACACCATCAACACCGTGGTTTGGAAGTCTAAATTCTTCTCTGGATTTCTTAATGGTAATATTCAAGCCACAGGTCGAAGTGCATCAACAACTATCAGAACGACTGTAACACATGCGTTCAATAGTTTTCTCAATTCCTGATTACCAGAGTGAGTCTGTATCTATACACGTATGTGTGTGTCTGTGTGTATCACAGCTTTGGATGATAAGATTGATTTTGTTTGGAAAGTATTGAGCCTGGGAGCCTGAATTGGGCGATATATATATATATATATATATATATATATATATATATATATATATATATATATATATATATATATATATATATATATATATATTATATATATATATATATATATATATATATATATATATATATATATATATATATATATATATATATATATATATGATATATATATATATATATATATATAGTTTTTAATTTTGTTTCCTAAGACTTTAAAGAATATTTTTTTCTAAATCTAAGAATCTATTTGATCACTCTTCATATTAGAAGCTCACTTATTTATCATTTTTTATTATCATTTGGACTATCCTCATCTTGGTTGTTTTTCATACAACGTTTCGGCCGTTGTACTCTACGGCCTTCATCAGGTATCATCTGGTAGATGTGGGGAAGTAACGAACCGAACCCTCTATTTAACCGACGGGGGTATATTGACCGCACTCCCCTCTTAGCAGTAGTAGTTTTTTTCGGCTTATTATTGTCTCACACAGCGTAGTGGTTACAGAACCTGACAGAATTACTGCAAGTAAACTAATGGTTGTAGGTTCAATCCCAATGTGGATAGTCCGAATAATAATAGAAATAATAATAAAACATCATCTCAAAAATTTAGAGAAACACTAAAAGCTCACTTTTCAAAGTAATTGTGCTCCGTGTTTTATTGTTTTGTTTGGGTTAAAAGTGTTTTGGTTTATTTGCTCTGACAAATATATTTCATTTTAAGTTCAGGGTTAGATTCCAAATAAAAAGGAACGAGAGAAAGAGAAATCCACGTCCATATTCTCTTATAATAAATGGGGAGTTGGGGTGCAGTTTAGCTACAAAGCTGCATTGTATATAGAACCCCACTCTTGTGAGACATTTAAATATTTCATTCTTAAGGACAAAGAAATTTCCAGAGGATTTGAAAGTCTAATAAATTGAAATTACTTGAAATCGAAAAAGTAGAATTTTCTCAATCGGGTTTTAAACTCGGTCCATCAATGGTATTTGCCGCGTAGCTAAACATTGGTGTATTGTAGCTTTCATTGATCTATTTGGCGAAGAAATTAGTTATTTTTTTGTTTGTTTTTTTTTTCTTCAAGTGAGCGCAAATGCAGACCCAATAGGAATCAACGGATTGGTTTTCTTGAATTTCGACCTTAAAATGAGTGTTCTTGGTAAATTGTGTACTGCTGATTTGGGGATATGCAACTGCTTTTCCTCTGTGAGGCTGACATGCGTAGGACAGCATGCAACCTCAGGAAAACTTGGCATGAGAACTGAGAGAAAGAGAAATTCACATCCGAGATTATTCATGACGAATGGAAATTGAAGCAGCAGTTTAGCATTTTAGCTACATCTGATAAAACCTTTGAATATTCCCTCAAACATGACAAATTTATAGATAATTTGAAGGGCTAATAAATTGAAAACACGATGGATTAAAAGAAAAATAAAGTAGAATTTAGTAAATTATAATAGAGATAGACACAGCAACAACTGAATCTGCGCGAGGAGAAAAAGAAATCGAAATCGCAGTTTTCCATTGACGAATAGAAAGTGAGGATCCAGTTTAGAATTATTACTACACTTCAAATAGAACCTTCACGAAAACCTGTGAAAACCAATTTTATCGGATCTAAAAAATGTGGAGGTCAAATAGTTTGAAAGTATATAGATCAAAAAGAAGAAACAAGTATCTGTCGGAGTTTGAATGTAGTCGGCCAATTCTATTTTAACCATTCAGCTTTTGAACTATCGCAACTTTGAAACGACAAATTGCATCACAAGAAAAAACAAATAAAAAAACGTTGAAAACCTGCTTACATGTGAGTAAGTTCAAATAAATGATGAAAAACCCATCCTGGATGATGTTGATTCTAAATATACATATTGTTTGATTTTATGTATCTAACTTAAATAGTTTTTGAAAAAATCCTAGGTGTAAAAAAAAAAAAATATATTTCTCGAAAGACTTGTTTCCCGAGATAGCAAATGCTAACCCCATAGAAATCGAAGTTTTTCTTTTGAAAAGTTCAAGCTATGTGTGCTATAGATGAGTTGAGAGAAGCTGATTTTAGATGTACCTTTGTTTCTGTTCAGTGATGCGTTGTTCTCAACATCTTTGGGTACAAACACACAAACTTTAGTACTTCATAATTTACATATGAATAATGAATTACGTTATATCATGTAAAAAGTTATTTGAAATGATTTACATGGTTAATATATGATCCAATTTAGAAAACAAATAGAATACATTATAAAACATGATTAATAATCCATTTTGTCGAACCAAAATATCCAGTTTTTAAATATATATTTATGTATATATATATATATATATATATATATATATATATATATATATATATATACATATATATATATATGTATGTATATATATATATATATATATATATATATATATATATATATATATATATATATATACATATATATATATATATATATATGTATGTATAGATAGATAGATAGATATAGATATATATATATATTGACTGGTATCGGGAAATAGTCACTTACATATTGATCGATTTCAAATGATTTTATGTACGTGACACAATTTTTTTTCAAGTTTTTTTAATGTTTAATGTTCAAAGCTTAAGACTTTCTAGACTATCTATGGGTTTGACATTTTTGCGTATTTGAAGAACTTACTGAAGTTTGCTACAGATTTAAGAGTGCAGGTCACTCTGTGAAGGTTGGGAGTGCTTCTTTTGAACAATATTTTCTTGATCCGTCAGTCTGAGACTGGTTTTGCTACATGCAGCACTCCTGGTAAGGTCAACCTTTCCAACACATCGAAAACTCGCTTGAAGAATTCGTCAAATAAAGACGGGAATCCTCCTCCAATGATAGGATACAATATGTATATAAAATGTCGGAAAATTTCATAGAAATTTTTTTTAAATACTTCGATGACAGAACAATGATGTCATGAATTTATAAGAATAACTTACCTTGTGCAAAACAAACAGTGAACTTTAGCATCGATCTAACACTACATGTAGTTTACGAGTACCGTCAATTACTCCGTGAGTATTATTGCTTTTTTTTGTAACCACCTACATATACTGTCAACCAGGATGTGTATCCCTTACCGTATATCAAAGATATCTAATGTTGTTTTCCCTGATAACGACTCAGCCAACTTTTTTAGGAGAGAATTAAATTGTGCAGAACGATAAATAAGATGCTCTTGTTAGTCAATACCGATAAAAATCGTGACCCTATTTTGATCCCGCTGTGAAAATTCACGTGTTATAACGTAGAGAGTAATTCTAGCTGAAGTCGCCATCTCTAAAAAAGATATATTAGCAAAGAAAGCGACATAAAGTCGTCTTGTTATTGATATTATGTTCTCAACAATGATGAGAATTTTACTAACATTATTGACTCTCGTTGTTTTAACTGCCTATTTTGATTTTTTTTTTCTCTTGCAACGACTTGTTGGCGTCTCTAATGAGGAGAGGATCTCCGCTAACCTAATCAAGAACGATCAAAGGAAGCCATTTTGTTCAGCGTTAGATTTTTCCCTGCCATTTTTAACTTGCTCTTTTTTCAATGGTGTAGGAATTAAAAGAGACGGGAAGATATTGAAAATCAGCCACTGATGCGTTAATAATCTGTTTACGTAAATGTCTTTTTAATACTTGATTTATTTGTTTGCGAGAGAAGAAAAGAACTATTTTCAGGAATGATGCGTATCCCTACGCTGATTTTTCACTGTAAATGTGTACCGCTTACTCTTATATGTTATACAAAAAAAAAGGAAGGCTTTATCCATGTATGCATATACTCGAGTGATGGTACTATAGATATATTTGTGGGTAGGTATTTTTGTGTTTCCCAATACTGACTGTCGGTGCTTGTTTATGAATTTTCTCGTGAAAGATATCTGTAAATATTAGGTTGATGCAAACAATTCTTAGTGCCATCTCTTGCTCAATATTTGTGAAATCGTAGAAGTGAACTTGAAGTTTGCTCGATTCTCTCTATTGCCTGTTGATATTGTTAACGGTATTACGTCACTTAGATTTAAAAAAACGGGGAATATCGGTCTTAGATGAACCTAGGGGAAAATCATCGGTTAATGCTTGAATAACAGTGTTTCTCAGCAGAAAACTTTTGATCAGCCACTAACAATTGCAGTATTTACCAACTCTTTCAATTGTTCAATTATTTTCTCCATGATTTTCAATGCACAACTCAAAGGATAAGCAACAAAACTTACCCCAATGATATTGTGGTGAATGAAAGTGTTTATATATTTGTTAAAGTATGGTATTATTGTAGTTGAATAATTTGCAACACATTCCTTTATATGCCTCTGGCAATTGCTGAATCACACTATACGTGATCATTGGAGCGAATGAAAATGTCGATGTATTTGTTCAATAAATAAATCTTACCCATGATACCAAGGTTTACATAACAGCTTTATAAAGATAATTGGTTACACATAATCCGATCTATTACCTAACTGAAAATGCTTTTTTAGACACAACTGATTTTTCTTTTTCCCTTAAAGTCAGACCAGGAATACGCTGAAGATTATGTTTATTTTCTATTATGAAAAAATACCCTCCTGCAGGTCTTGGTAGTCACTCAATAGAATCAATCGCTTAGCAACGTATTTTGGCAGCATGCTGTGTTGGTGGTGATCAATTAAAGAATTAAAAATGTGGTGGTTTAAGAATCAGGTACTTTTCTCGCTTTTTGTTGGGTGCTGATCATTGGAGATGTCCGAGTTTCACAAAGCAAACATCCACCAACGAGGGACCAATTTCGCATAAATTTACATTTCAAATTGATCTCGAACCAGAAATATATTTGGTATAGAAAAACGTTTTTTTTTTAGATATAATAAGGAATAAATGTTTAAATTTTCAGTAAATGTTTAAGCTTTAATGCCTGATACATATATCCATACATACGCACATAGCCAGCAAGACCAAATTAAAAACCATAGAAACCGATATTGCCGACTTCTAATAACTTCCCTGGTTTGTTGTACATCCAATAAACGTGGCAGTTTTGTGTGTTGCACGTTTCTTATTTGAACTGAGCAAATCATTTTTTTATCATTTTTTTTTTCCTTTTTCATTTCATTCAGGGTTACATTCAACTTATTTTTTCATCGCTGATTCTTGGAAGTATGCCTTGATCGAAAATTTCCTTCAGGAAGGAAGCACATTCTTCGTCTTTGCCCAGAGGTCCGAAAAGTAGATGAAAAGAATGTCTGGCCAAAGTCCAAGAGTCAGCAATTAGAAGGGGAAAAACTATCTGTAAACTACGACTTGCCATGCAACAAGTGGATGTGAGCCAATTCGAGTCGACACCAGAGTATAAAACATCAAAATGCTATGATTTCGATCCGTCTGTCTATCTATCTATCAGTCTGTTTGAATCTTTAAAACAACAGTGAAAGAGGAGTATACAACCGATGCATCCTTCCGATAGTTACTTATGGAGCGAAAACATAGAACTTAACCGAGAGACAGACCTGCAAACTGGGAACCATGCTGCGTGCCAATGAGAGAATCATGCTCAACATCACATGGAGAGACCACAAGACTGCAGAGTACATCAGGGAGAAAACGGGGTCTGAGACATCATAGAATCTGTTAGAACACTCAAATAGCAATGGGCTGGTCATGTTGCAAGAATGGCAGACAACCGATTGACATCACAAATCACGACATGGATCCCAAGAGATCACATCTGCAACCGAAACCGACAGAATATTAGATGGAGAGATGAACTCGACGAATTCAGAAAATACTGGCTCCACAACACCCATGATCCTGGGGAAAGTCTATGTCTAACGACGAACATTAAAAGGCTGATGATGAGCCACCAAATACGGTGAAGTGTTCTATCTTCTCATGTATATATACATATACATATATGTGAGTGTGAGATAGATAGATAGATAGATAGATAGATAGATAGATAGATAGATAGATAGATAGGGAGAGAGAGAGAGAGTTGAAAGTGCTCCTGAAGATAGCAATTTGTCTAAAGACTTGAAAATTGTTATCATTGCTCCACTAGACCCCTAATGAAAAAGGTTTTTGGAGGGGGTGGGAGAGTTTATCTTTAAAGGAATGATCTAATTATAAAATCTATGTTACCACCTTAGACTATATCGTCCGGTCTACGTATCTTCTGCTCATTTATTCATTTCCTAAATACATTTGAAGTCCCCATCCTTTATGAAAACTATCATACGCTTCACTCAATGAAGAAAAAAATAATCTAACTGAAAGTAAGCTTCACTTCATAAAAAGGCAGGGAATATATTTGACATCTATGAAGATGTTATTAATCTATATGAATAAAATATTCTGCCCAAATAGATGCTTAGAACATTTTTGTCAACACACTGATTACAATGTATTTGTCTGCATTCTCAATATCACATGAAGAGAAAATAAGTTGACAATTTCATGTTTAAATAGTTAATTACAAAGCATTTACTTAAAAATTTATTTCAAAATTTTGTCAATGGACTTCAGGTTTTGGCATGAAAATTCTGCATCAATCTTATATGAAGGAATACAATTTAAGTATGAAAGTATGTTTAAAATGACAGATTGTCAGCAGAAAGGATTGAATGAATGATAAATAATACTATGGATTTTATATGAATTGAAGATTACGACAAAACTTGTCCGGAAACTTTTGCATCAACCGTCTATGATTGAGTAAACAACTGAGCTTAAATATGGCGTAAAGTCATCGGATGTAAGGGGAAATACATTAATGACTGAATGATTATGTTATGGATTTATAGGAAAGACAGACTTTGACAAAAATGCTTGAAAGTGGTTAGAGGCACAAGGAGACGCGTTATCTTTAACTTTGAGAGCAGGCTTTTTCACAATAATACTTTGAGAGAGTAGCCAAAAATGAGAAAAAAGTTTTGAACCGATCCAAACACGCCTTCAAACTGTTGTTGAGTAATCTTTGTGGAGTTCGATAGAGAATATAGCTTTTTCGGAGTTCAAAGTATCAAACAGAGAAAAAAAAACTTTCTTTGACTCTGACTTCTTACGAAACCGAGGCTCAATATTGATCACATTTTCCCTTTGTTGAATTCAAGAAGGTGAAAAAAGCTCTGAATAAATGAATTATATATATATATATATATATATATATATATATATATATATATATATATATATATGTATGTATATATATATATACTAGTTGTTTTTGTAACTCTTGTTAAGACGACTAAGTTTATAAGTAAATACTTTAAAGGTATATTTTATTACGTTAACTCTATCGTATTGTTTTTAGTTTCATCACAGCACTCTGGATTGATGCCCTCTTTATTTGCATTGTTTTATCATTTGGTTTGCACCACCTTACTGTTTTTTATAAGAGAAACTATCAAAACTGACTGAATGAATATTGGTTTGTTCAGTATTCTTGGTTAGTCTGGCTTTTTGGCTGTAAGGATGGATGAATGGATGAATAGATGGATGGCAAACTGGCTGGGTAATTGCCTTGCGTAGAGGCCGTGGTGATTGGGCTAGAGGGCTGAAAATTTGAATGTTTTTTTTTAAGGGTGTCCATTCACAGTGCAGATTTATGATTTATTGGGCTCTACCAATGTGTCTTACTGAGTGTATTAACCCAAAATTATTTGATAGACGGAAATATCTAATGATATGATAATTAGGCGATGGATTTATTGATGTAACTACATAATGTATATAAACATACACGAGCCTACATGTATACACACACATAAATGCACAAATGCACCCCCCCACACACACACGCACAGTAATCTTGAGTACGTATATATGCATTATGATTTATTATTAATAGTCTATAGCCATACTGAAGAGTTGTAATACAACGAAACAGCTGTCTGTAGGTGACACAATATATATATATATATATATACATATATATATATATATATATATATATATATATATATATATATATCGGTGACGTATGAATGCAAAAATATTTTAATGTCTGTAAAAAGCAATGGATAGTAGAAACCTTTTTGGTCTTATGTAAAAAGGGTGGTTCTGATTGTAAAAGTTCAACAACCTCACTTATTCGATATCAGAAACAGTAAACTATAATGAGAACAAAGAGAATTAATAAAAAGTGGTTCACAGGTACCACATTTATAAATTCCCGTAATTAGCGGAAGATTTTTAAAACATGAACAAAGAGGGAAAAAGCTATAAATTTATTTTTCAATTAAATCCTTAAAAGTTTCCTTCGACTGCCTCTGTCACCAGGAGATGAACTGTCTGGAAAAGATTAGAAAATGGAAATAATTTGAGCGATTTCGAAATAAGTTGTTAAAAAAGACTAACAAACTCGTTGGAAATACAAGCAAAATTTCTAACGTAAAACCAAATTATTCTTTTTAAGCGCAAACTTTTTTTTAATTTAACCTCACTTCAAGTGTGATTAATGCATAATGAGACACAAAAACAGATTGGAATGGTAAAGCATGGTAGAATAGAGAGTCAGAAGAAGATATCGATATCAGTCTTTAAAACGAGAAAAAAGTTTGAAAATCCCAGGTCAATTAGTCGATCCCAAACAAAGAATCTTTAGTTTAGACGAGAAAGGTTTGAAAAAAAATAATTTTCAATATTAGAATTTGAACTCACCCCCGGTTTTAGTATGTGTGAACTATTTATCTTCACTAACAAAATATGTACCCGTCAAAAATGACTGGATTATTTATGTATGGATCGGTGATATCGAGACAGAAGTTATTTCATCAGATAATTTATTTCAGATGATTAAAGTATTTCAATTTTAAGTACATTCTATATCAAGTCTAAACCCACCAAAGGGTGTTTTAATGTGTAATCATGCATAAAGTCATAAGGGAAAGTTAATCCGTCAGTGAGATTCACTCGGTTTGTTCTGTTTTAATAGGTATCTGGTATTAAGAGCGTTTAGTTTTAAATCACTTCATTCAAAAATAGTTTTTATAGTTATATGATAGCTGTTGTATCAGTTTGCATTTTTTTTTTCAAAAGAATCAAAGTTCATTTATTAGTGTTTCTTGTTTCTTGCACCAAAAATAACAATTGGACTGTATTTTTGTGTGGAATTAATTCATCAAATATAGCAGAAATGTAACGGGCAATGAAGAGTTGATACTTTTCAATAATGAAAGGCAAATGAAATGATCTACCCCGAATACAAAGAGCAGGGTTTCATACAAAGAAGGTGATATTTCGTATATGGTGGGACTTGGAAGGACCTCTACAATGAACACCTACCTAACATTAGATTTGGACATGTACTGCTTCTAAATGAAGTATCTTAAGGCAACAATTGGCGAAGAGCGTCCAGAATTTGTTTGCAGATAGGGCATAATATTCCATTTGGATAACTAATGCAAGATGAAACTTTTCTAGGTTTATCAGGCCAATCGTTATACTTTTGCTTGGAAAATTCAACCCATCCACTTCGTAAATCAGATATTTCGATTCCAGATTAACATTGAACCCAGTCTTCACATGATTCTCCTAATGAAATAAAAAAAACAATCGACCAAAAGACTACAAAGAGCATCTAGATTAGTACTTTGCATAGAAAAAATGAAATGTTCTGGAAAGATTGAACATATATCTATATATATATATATATTTATATATAACTGTCTGAAATTTTGAGAACTATTTTTTATATATTTAATGCTCAAAGCTATGAATCTTTCGAGACCATATATATATATATATATATATATATATATATATATATATATATATATATATATATATATATATATATATATATATTACACAAAAGAAGAGGAGTGAGTGAGATCATATCTGTGGATGTGTGTGGAGGCGGCATTTTGTGTGCGATTGTCTTTGTGCATCAGACCCAAATTTATGTCTGTTTCTGTTTTTATCTTGTCACAAGAGACCAAGGATGAACCAGGTTAAGTTAGTGCTTTCCCATCAGGAATTTCGATTTTATAGATGAGTGGCCTCTTTAAACCGATCTTCGTACTCAGTTGGCTAAGAGTTCAGGCAGGCCGACAGATTATTTATGTCAGCGGGAGAAAAATAAACGCTAGTGTGGATGACAAAGATAAAACGAAGGAGGAGAAGAAATAAAGAAACAAGCCTGGATGCAGCAGGGTCAAACTTGTCTCTCACTCCTATTTAGACTTAAGACGATTTCTGCAACTTCTGTATTGAAAATATCATCATCAGTCTTTCAACGTCTGTCATTGGACACAGACCTTCCCCAAGAATCGCCTCACTTCTCTATCATAGGCGTGGCGGAACCAGTACTTTCTAAATTTGTCTAGCTCGTCCCTCCATCTAATATTCTTCCGGCCTCATTTGCACATGTGATCTCGGGGATCCATGTCGTGAGTCGAGGATATCCATCGGTTGTCTGCCATTCTTGTAACATGGCCAGCCCACACCCATTTGAGTTTTTTAATTGATTCTATGATCTCCGACCCTTGTCTTTTCCCGGATGAACTGTGCAGTCTTGTGGTCTCTCCATGTGAGGCCCAGCATAATTCTTTCATGTGCACGTTGCAGGGTTCTCAATTTATAGATCTGTCTCTTGGTTAGGTTCCATGTTCCAGCCCTACAAATGACAATTGGGTGGATTCATTGGTTATACAGTTCTTTTTTTAGGATTAATGGGATATTCTTATTTTTGAAAGTTGAGCTTGCTTTGCCAAAGGCTTGCCATCATATTGTGATTCTTTGCTTGATTTCTTCTTCTTTAGAGGGTCTTGTGGAGATTCGTTGTCCTACGTAGATGTAGTGATCTACTTTCTCCAGTTCTGTGTCCTCAGTTTTGATCATAGTGTTTTTATCTCCAATTTGGTTGTTGCACATGATCTTCGTCTTGCTGAATTTTCATGTGTAGGCTGACTTTCTTCAAAATGAACCATTCTTTGCATATTTCTAATTCATCATTTTTTAAGATATGTAAGACTTGTCATTTCGTCTCAGGCGTTGAGAGGGCTGGCTTCAAATGACTAGGATAATGTTTATTTTATGAATGTATCTATTTGAATGATATAAGCCCTAGCAAAACTTTGAAATGATTGATGTTGTTGTTTTTGGGTTTTTTTTTCAAATTTTAATGCCGAGATTGTTAAATTATTGACTGTGATGGTGATTTTTTGTTGAAATTTAATTTTTAGAAAATACATGAGGGACCTTTTTTATACAAAACAATGAAGAAACTTGAATATTCAGTGAAAAAAAAGGAGGGAAAACACTTTTTTAAGAGCTCTTTGTGCTCTTTAGGAACGCTATTACTTCTAAACGGTCTGTCAACTTCTGTATTTTTAAATTTAAACTCAAGTGATTGGCAGAATTCTATCTGTTTTCAAAAAATTGAATTATTTCCTCAAGAATTATCTGATGTGTGGATATGCAGGTATCTGTTTTGTATTGTTTTTTTACAGATATCTATCAATATTTGAATGATTTGAACACAAATTGAGAGGGATCTGGCAAAACACTTGATGTTATGTTTGATAATGTGGGAACCTTTGAAATCAACTGAAGGTTTTTCGATGATATGTCGTTAATGACACTCAAATATTTCCAAACTTTTTTAAAGAGAGGATTATATTGAGGAACATACAAACAAATGCACATGTTAGAAGAAAAATCCCCCCCCCCAATCTTTGATAGCCTGGTAAGCTATACCATCCAAACAATTCAGAATGTATTGATCGTTTAAAATACTCCTTTAAAATACTTTCAAGCATTTGGGCTTATTTATCCAGGAAATAATTTGTAGATCATAAATACGACTGTCACTCAAAAATCTCCAGGAGCACATGGAAGAATCTTTCAGAAAATTATTACCACCGCGGGTACAAGCTCACGTAAATTTTCACCACGCCTGCTTTAGTGTGTTCATCCCTAGGTGAACCATTTCATAGCTTTGTGCCGAATTTAGAAAATAGGCGTTTCACCTCACTAATCCGGGATCTGTTTCCTGGTAGCGTCGATGATCCAGGACAGTGTTTTGAATCTAATATCTATTCAGGTATGAACGGAAAATTAGGTTGGAAATCTGCACTTCAATGAATAATCATCCAGAAGTTAACCTTTAGATATCACTCACCTTAAAATACATTTCAGAAAGGAATTAACTGTGAAAGTTTAGGTTGGTAAATAATTCTCTTTTCCTGATTTTTACGTAGCCTTTTGCAGGTGTCAGCGAACTTTTCCACTCTAATCTACTTATCTATCCGGTAAAGTCAATTTGTGCTACAGGGATTTAATTTATCATAAAGAAGTCTAAAAAGCCTGGGCTAACTTTTGGCCTATGTAAATGGTATCGGTATTCCTAATACAGAACAGTGTATGCATTTTTTACTATTTTTTGTCTTGCAGATTATTATTACAATCGTAAATTTGACCCATACTAAGTGCCCCTCCAGTGCAGCCTTGGGAAGATTAAATGGCGATGGACAGGCCATGTTGCGAGGAGATTAGACATCAGCTCGATATTACAGCGTACTAGATCATGCACGTAATAGTTACAGGCCAAAAATATTATGGCATGATTTTTTACAGAATTTATTGGTATCATGACGCAAAATATTTTGAAAACCTTGGGAAAGGCCTATGTTCAACAACGTACTTCAAAAGGCCCATCGTTGATGGTGATGAGCTGTGTTCAAAACTGACATGGATCAATACTTTATCGTCCTAAATTAAATGATCGATTTATTTTTAATTAGAAAGAAGGAAATAGCGGTGGGTGTGTCAATGAGTAAAAACAAAATTCTCAATTACCATAATTAACAACAATTGATCTAACCGTCTTTTCAAGGAGAACTATTCCAGATACCGAGTAATTTTCATCGCTTATCTCAACGTGTGGTCTGCATCGGGCAATTTTCGCATATAGTGGGATGTTGTCTCAAACCTGTAATTCATTGCGTACCCGACTTCATATTGAGCAAGGAGCCCCTTTTTTAAAATCATGTAAATGATAGATGCTATGTCTGTCACATTGTATCAGTTTCAGTTCCCAACCTTTTTCTTTTACCTACCCAATTAAAACAATGAACTTTCTTTTCTCCACATGCTTCCTACATTCTTATCAGAATTGATAACTTTTTTGTCAATCATCCATCTCTCTATATCTTCATCAAAATACCTTCTTGTAAAAAGGAGTAGGTTTGTCCAGGAATTTTTGGGTCTTTTTTCAATATCTGGATAACCGGTTTCACTGCCTAGATATAACCAAGCTCTGGAAGCTGGTTTACCTGCTCATACACCTCATTCACACATGCACATATGTGCAAAACAAAAGCATCCATTCTTGTCACATTCTTGACAAATCTTGTCACGATTTTCCTCTATAAACACAAACGTGATTAAAAGTTAAAATGTGCACATGGCAGACAACAGATGAACATTGCAACTCACAACATGGATCCACAGAGATCACATGCGCAACTGAGGCCAGCAGAGTATTAGATGGAGTGACGAGCAAGACAAATTCAGAAATTACTGGCTCCACTATGACATCGGTAGAGAAGTGTGGCCAATCCTGGGGAAGGTCTATGTCCAACGACATACGTTGAAAGATTGAAAATGATGATGATGATGATGATTATGATGATGATGATGATGATGGATACTAGCAGACTTCCATTAAAAAGTGAGGGGCAACCATGGATGAGAATTACTCTTTCTCTGAGAGCATAATTCGGAGGATTGAGGGGACTTTCCTGCGCATGCACAAACTGAGACACTCCCATGGAGTTACTCAGTTAGCAGTGCATCTTTATCATCCATCTTATTTAGGAGATAAGAAGTCTCATAGGACAAGGATGCGTTGATTAAAACTATCGGCAAATTGTTCCTCAGTATCAGTTCATTCATTTCTCACCTCAAAAAGTCTTTGGAACCAAATACCTTTTTCGGCAATGATTCTTCTTTCTTTCGGTCAATGTTAAGAGGCAGTCATAATAACTGAATACCAGCACGACAGAAACTGTGCCGTTTCGAAAATGCTCTGACAGTTTTCTACTCATAACAATTCAGTCTTTATCGGAGACTCTCAATTCTGTCTGCTCGCTCATAGATGCAGCATTCAGTACATAAAAAATTAAGTTCTCGGAGCCAATCTACCTGATTATACACCTCATCTGCACATGTGCAAATATTCCAAAACAATAGCTTTCATTATTTTCATATGTGACCAATATTGTTTTGACTCATTAGTGTGTGAGTATGCACGCACGTGCACACACACACACACACACGCACGCACGCACACATACACACACAAACATACACACACAAACATATATATATATATATATATATATATATATACATATATATGGGGGGACATGTGTGTGAGTGCATGCGTGTGCTCATGTGTATACACATAAATGTGTTGGTGTCTGTGTGTGTGTGTGTGTGTGTGTGCGTGTGTGTGTGTGTGTGTATGTGTGTGTGTGTGTGTGTGTGTGTGTGTGTGTTCTAGCATTTGCAGTAATAACTGACCCAGTTTCTGATATCCGATGGTTTGATTAATTACTTTGTTAATTGAATTAATGTTCTTTAGTACGTTTAGATAATTAAGATTGAAGTCAAGATGGCTTGATTAAAATTTCTTACAAACGCTGGGAAAAAAAGGCAGAAAATACTGGTAATTTCCAAAACAAACTGAAGGACTGCAATTACGATTTTATTTCATAAATAAAAAAAAACTTGATTAAAAGTCGAAAAAATATCAAAGAAATGTACACACGTCAGTACTAGTATTATATAGATAATGGTAGACTTCCAGTAAAAAAAAGTAAGAGGGTTATTCAAGTACACATTGGTACATCTGCCTAGAATCGGAGTGTCTGTCCACTCTTGTTGGTCTCGAAAATCAGTGTAGTATCTGTGCAATCATTTTTTCGGGTTTTAGAGGTTGGGGGGTTATAAATAGTGTATTAATAATTTTCAAGTTGGGACTCACCTCCTGTTCGTCATTGAGAAACTGTGAATTATTTCTTTTTTCTCCGTGTTGATCATATTCTTCCTTTGTCGGTATTATATAAAGCACTAAATTTCAATATATTTTTTCATTTCATGCGCTTTCAATCAATTAGACTTTCAACAAATTTGAAAGGTTTTAGGAAGGGAATAATCTGTAAGGAATACGATATGCCTATGGACCTAAACTGCAGCCATAGTGTCCATTCATCATGGATAACCATGGATAGGAATAACTCTTCCTCACGGAAATTATGCAAGTTCTCCTGAGGATGGATACTGGCTTATGAGGGCTTACTTTGAACTCTGTGGCCCAACCGATGAGGGATCACAGAGAAAAACAGGGACATTATCGAAATCGGCAGGAAAACAATTTACTAAGGACACACAGTCAAATTTTACAAAAACTGACCCGATTTATTTTCATTGTATTTACATTTGTACTGTACCTCTAACTTACATTGTACTCAACCTCTAACTTGCATTGTACTCTACCTATCACCTACATTGTACTCTACCCCTAACCTACATTGTACTCCATCACTAACCTACATTGTATCCTACTTCTAACTCACATTGTAACCTACCTCTATCTTAAGATGTACTCTACCTCCAACTTACATCATACTCTACTTCAAACCTACATTGTACTTTACATCCAAGCCTGATCCAAATCTAAACACAATAAAATATGGACAATTCAGATCCAATAGACACTTTTGAGAAGTACCAGCTCGAAACGTTTCCAAATGAATGACACTTGGAGGTTTTTTATTTGGCTGACCAACGAACGAACAAAAAGCAGCTTGCCTACCCGTGGAAGAACCTTTTTAAAGTAGAAAACACAGAAAATGGTATAATCACCACAAACTACGGCGATGAGCATCAAGTTTCTAAATTTGTACTATCATTCATACTTCGGTTTTCAATCCCACGTTGACATTAACCCACTAGCTGATGTATCATCATCATCATCATCATCATCATCAGTCTTTTAACGTCTGTTGTTGGACATAGACCTTCCCCAGGATTTGCCACAATTCTCTATCATGGGCGTCGCGGAGCCAGTATTTCCTGAATTTATCTAACGATACCAAGACTAGTAAAACTCGCAATACTCGCTGAATATGTTACAAATCTTAGAATGATGGGCTATTTATTGATGGAAACTTTATGTTTTTATTATCATTTTTTCTGAGTTTTCAAACTTAAAAATAGTTATCAACATGCCAGGCTAGATGTTGTTTGAATGGAATGGGTCTTTTTCAAACATTTGAATGAATGTTCGGAATACTTGTTACCATATGATGAAAACTGCACGCTTCCATGTTTTATATTTACTAAATATTAGTTGGTTAAGTGATCGATTTACATTTGATAAGAGCAATTATTCTATCAAGTTATTTTTTTACTAAGTATACGTTTAAGATGATCATCAAGATGAATATTATGAAATTTAGAATGATTATAGAATTCGTTATATTATACGGAAATTTTTATTTTAAATGACTACTGGTCGTTAAATGGTTTATGTATCAATTAAACAAAACAACATAAATAGAAAAAATAATTGATGAACATGAGGTGCTGTAAGAATCGAACCTGCAGGTGATAGGATAGCTGCATGGATGTTACTCTTACCATTTCAATTAATAAAACCTTCATTCCATAAGTGAGAGCGTAAGTTTGGGGAAAAAAAGTTCTATGGAAAGATTTCATTTAAGATGTAACAATACCACTGAACAGGACCTTTACTTCAAGTCCATTGCATAACTAAACCATTTTTTTTTTCAGATTCAACAGCAATGTTTCGTATATACAGCGAGTGCCAAAAGTATCCAATACATTTTTTAAAGTTTTTTTAGCACACTAATACACCTTCAAAATTGACAGAATTGAAAGCCAGGGGTAATTATGCAATTGCTTCAGGCTTAGTACGCCCCAGGATATTATTGATGTGAACAGCCTGAGACAAAATCCATAAAATTTCCAACTTCTATACGTCTTGAATCGATTCAAGAACTAAGAATGTCGACCAAGGACTGAAAATACAACAAAAACATTGAAACAAGATTGAGCATTGAAGAGTTATGTACAAAAAAAAAAATCGAGAATGAGAGGTCCAAATTCTGTAAATTTTTAAGCTGTTTGTCTAAATTAACCCCTCGTAATGTATCAGGTACGTTTTCTTATATACACTTTATTTGTTATTTTTTTTATTTTTCCTTGAAATCAAGGAATGTTCTGTACGTTTTATCACTTATTTCTTGGCCTACTGAACCAAGATTTTTTTTCATTTTTTTAATTGAGTTTCCCACCGAATTATTTCAAAGTTAAGGAAAAAGGTGGAAAAGCAATATTTGGCAATTTCCAATCGTATAACAGATTTGGCATAATTTCTGTGCAAATGAGGGACCAAATACAAATTTTGCCAATAGTTCTTGAATCGATACAAAGAATATAGAAGTAGGAATTTTTATGGCTTTCGTCTCAGCCTGTTAATATCAATAATATCCTAGTACGTACCAATTCCCTCGGGCAGCTATATAATTACGTCTGGCGTCTGGCGTCGAAGTTCGCACCCACTTAAAGGAAAGAAAAAACAGGATTTTGGATGCTGCTTTTCAAAATCAACATGCCTTTCCATGATAGGAGATTAGTACATCGGACTCTTTATTTCTCTTTCTCACTTTTGTCTGCAGGCTGTGTCAAGCTAGATATCAGTGTGATGGAGGAGAGTTTAAATCGTATAAACCAAGGTTTCTGACCCGTTTTGTTTCTCTTTACCTGTTGGTCTCCCTTACGGATTTTTAAGTATCCCTAAAAAATTAGAAATTAAAAATTGATAAAATTGGTTTCAATAAAAGCTCCATTTAATCATCAAAGAAAAGTTCAAGAAATATCTTCTGATTTCCCTTGCTAGATAAGATACTCAGTGTAAGTGATTGATAGTAAGATGGTTGGCCTAGGTTTGTTTTGGCAATTACTTCAGTAATACAAGGAGAAAAATTCAAAAACTGCACAACAAAGTTAATGTTCTTGTCCTCCTCTTATCTAATCTGCTACAACATTGAAATGTTGAGTCACTGAGCTATGTTAATTGAAATAATAGCAGTGCTCCAATACTTTGAGACCCCGATGAACCTCTTGAAAAGTGCAAATATACACCATGGCGTTGATGTACTCAATGTCGAGAACCCCGGCACTAAACAGTAATTAGCTTTATCCATCCACGGAGTGACAGTTAAATCAGCTAATCTAGATATAAAGTTGCTCAGTTAAGTGCTGTCTTTTGTGTCTTGGGGATATGTGCCATTTTTGTTGTGACGAAAGTGTCAAAATGGAATAACTGGACCGGAAATACGTTTTTATTACGTCAATTGATCACGCAGACGACTTCTTCACGCCTTGCACAAGATTCAAATTTGATTTAATCGTCTCTTCCAAAGGCAAGTGATTTATCATCGTCTTTGAAGAGTACATATCCAATCAACCTTTCTAGCTCTGTTTATCCCAGTAATCAGATAATTAATTTCCAATCACACGCTTCTTGAACTCTTTCTTCTTTCCTTCCTTCCTTCTTATTTATATCCTGTCTTACTAGTTTCCTTTTCTTATTTTTCATCTCTACCCTTCTTGTTCTTACCAATCATCGATTTTAATCATTGTTTCGTTGTCTATTCATTTCTTTCAACTTTTCTCTCGGTCTCCCTTTTCTTCTCTCTTCTTGCTGTCTTCTTTGCTCACCTTTCTTTCTTTCTTTTCTTCTATCTTTTTTCATCTTTTTTCCTTCGATTTTAAATCAGACAGTCTTTTTCTCCACCTTCTCCTCCTTGACCTCTACTAATTATGGCTTACTTTGATTCCAAGCTAATAGATTACTATAAAAGTGAGAAGTGTGTGTCGCAGAAATTATTCGAATACTGAGAACTTGTCTTCTTACCTTGAACATCAGCGTTCGAGAATGCAGGCACCACTTGAAATGCCAACAGACAAATAGATATTTACTCAGGTTAGTATGGAACTGAAACGTATGGATAGTAAAAGAAGTAGAAATGTTGTGCAGTCTCCATTGGTTATGTGGTGAAATTATGTGCGCTTGTGATAGAACTACTAACTTTTATTACATATCTAGTTTAGCTACTAAGTGTGCTTCTTCATCATCTCTTCTCTCTCACTTTCCCCCCCCTCTCTCTCTCTCTCTCTCTCTCTCTCTCTCTCTCTCTCTCTAAATACATCATCAGCTATTATGAGTCCACTGCTGGACAAAGGCCTCTATCATCTATTTACATGACGGCAATAATTGTGCTTAGCTTTTACATGTCTCAGCGGTAAATCTTTCAATTGTATCCCACTATGTAGAGTCCGTTGTTTTCCTAAGGCACCAACCGGTAATTCTTTTACTATATCTGTTGTCATCTCTTCTTGACATTTGTCAGGCTGATTTCCACCTTTGTAGCTTAATTATTTGTATAATAGCCTTCATTTTAGTTCTCATTCTGATCCATGTTGATATTTGTCTCCATCATAATATTCCTAACGTGGTACTCTTCGAGGCTCCCTGTGCAATTGTGATGTATCACTCTCCCTACACACTGTAAATAGAATGAATAATCGAAGAAAATGGGGCTGCTGCAGTAATCAGACCTGCCACCAATAGGGTAGCCGCTCTAACGTAGCGTTACACTTACCATTGAGCTAAACAGACAACTGGGGTGAGTGAAACATTACTTGTGCATCGAAGGGAGATAATTGGAAAAGTTTCCTGTAAGATAAAAAAAACAATTTAAATCTCCTGCATTCAGCAGATGGAATTTTTCTTTTACATTTTGTATCCATCCAAAATCGAAAAAAAATATTAATCTCTTTCATTCCATCTTCTTTATTTTTTTGAGACTACACAATGAACTAGGCCAGTCAATTTGGCTGTGAATTTGTTACGATTTACATCGTTCACAATAGTTAATCATTTCATATTAGTGACTATTAAATTTATGTGTGTTTATGCGTGTAATTTCTCATTTCATTCAGTTGAAATCGTTTCCTCACTGTGAGCATTTTCATACATTTGTTAAAGTGGGTGTTTGCGTGTGTGTGTGTCTGTGTGTGTCTGTGTGTCTGTGTGTGTGTCTGTGTGTTTGTGTTTGTGTGTGCATGCTTCATATATTGCAGATCCATTTAAATATGGCTCCTGTACTTTAAAATCATACTTATAGTATTCTTTGGTTATCCGTCTGATATCTTCTATTTTCTACGTGTATTTTTTTCTTCTTTTTTTCCCTTTTCCTTTTCCTTCTTTCCCCCATACAGGAAACATATATATAATACAAATCAACATAATTTTTTTCAGAGATGTAGAAAGAGACCACGCCCAGAATAAATGAACTAAGAACTAAGATCATGTAAAAAGTACATCCTAACACCAGGAAATAGATTTAAGCAAGAATGAAATCAGAAAGGAAACATACCACAAAAGCTGATTATTTAACAGCATATTGATAACGAAAATTCTTACGCTATATCCTCCTAATTCATAACTTATATCTAATAACTAACACAGTATCCCAA
>OY735221.1:31224372-31236872 GCA_963457665.1 Thysanoteuthis rhombus
ATACAAGATAATAACTTTCATTCAGTTTATCTCACGACAAAAATTTCCTTAGAAACGGCTAAAAGTAATTCACTGTCATCTGGTGAAATTTGATTCTGTTGCTATTTATACTGTCCACAGTTTGAGAACATATTCATTTTTCCGTTTCTGTATCTTTTTTTCTAAGAATTTTGATGTTAAACAAAAATCTGTGCCAGGTAGACTGGCTACGGATTTGCTTGCACCCTTTTGTTCTTATTATATGTCTGCTAAGATGTTTGTGTGTGCCATTCTTTTTTCTTTCTGTTGGTTTATTCAATACCAAAAAGTCATTAAACTATATCATTTTATTTTTAAAATCTTAGTTACGTTGTATTTGTATCCATTATGTTCTTACATGCAATTTCCGTATTTCTTCTTTTTTTATATTCTCTTTTTATCTCTCGTGAGTACGTCTTTCTTGTTCTTCAAGGTTAAATCAAATCTTAATTTGTTGCACGTTTTTAAAACATATATATATATATATATATATATATATATATATATATATATATATATATATATATATATATATATATATATATATATATGCTTGCCTACATACACACTTATACACGCTTAAATACACGTTTGGCGGGGGGGAAAGCAAGGTTAGTTAAAAGGGTTGTAAGTTCGAATTCAACTGAGGGGTTACTTTTTACTTATATCCACAATGTGAGATAGAGGAAAGGTTTGGGAAAAATAATTCCAAAAGGTTAATATATTCGTTGTTACTTTTTTATAAATGATGGCTATATCAATAACGAAAACAAATACGTTCACAGAAAAAAAAGCTTTATCTTATTACTAAATTAGACTAAAAAAAAAGAAAAAAAAAAATAAAACATCGATATATATATGTATATATATATATATATATGTCTACCTGGAAACCTCATTATATTAAGCAGCTGTCGCTGTCGTTGGAATAGACCTTTCTCAAAATTCACAAGAATCCCCGGTTTTAGGCGTCATGGAACCAGAACTTTCGGAAATTATTTATGATCTCTCGAGATGCACATTGTAAGTTGTGATGTCCAAGCGCTATCTAACATTCTTGCAACTGCTTTTCCATTGCTATTGGAGTTTTCTTATGAATTTTATATCTTCGAATCTTGTTTTTTTTCTCTCTCTTATATACTGTGCAGTCTTGTGATCTCTCCATGTTATGATGAACACGGTTCTCTCTTGTGAACGTTCCTTGGTTCTCATTTTAAGAGTCAGTGTTTTGGTTAGGTTCCATGTTCCAGCTCCATAATAGGGGGATGCATTGGTTCTATACTCTTTTTCTCTACACGAGTAGGATTTCTTGTTCTTGAAGATTCAGCTTGTTGTGCCAAAAGTTTGCTAACTTGTTTGATCCTTTGCTTTATTTCGTCTTTTGGGGGGAATTTCAGCAGACAGCCGTTTGGATAATGTAGTTTTCAATTTTTGTAGCTAAAGTTGACGGACAGAAAACTAATATCGATGAACCGACTTGGCTTATTGAATGGGAATGATACTTACTATTTAAGTCAAATCCCATTGATTTCTCTACCTGATGTTAAGCATGACCTTCTCATGTGCACATTGTATGGCACTTGAGAGCAATATCTTTTGGTTAGGTTCAATATTTCAGATCTATGCATGACTGTCAAGAGGACATATTAGTTGTGGACCCTTTTGATAATAATTGCTTTTCGGAGTTGAGTCAAACGTTTCGAATTTCAAGGGTGATGTATATCCTTATAGTATTTCAGTAACCCTACAAAAAGATACATTGACACATAAAAACGAGTGATCTTACACACACACGCACAAACACACACAAACACACACATACACACACAGACACACACACACACACACACATATATATATGTATATATATATATATGTATATATATATATATATATATATATATATATATATATATATATATATATATATATATATATATATATATCACATGATGAGAAACAAACAGACAAGCCTGTACATACACATATGCGGGGATACAAAGCGCAAATCTATCGGCTTCTATATGAGATGTACAGACAAGAGAAAACCCCATTAGGGTCATAAACTTGCATGTACATAAATTGATACAGAGACAAACAAAGACACAAAATAAGGTGATATAAGTAATTGTAAGGGGACAAAAAAAGTAAGATAAGCCAACATAATATTGATATATATATATATATATATATATATATATATATATATATATATATATACTCTGTACGTTGCAGCGTGTATATATATATATATATATATATATATATATGTGTGTGTGTGTGTGTGTGCGTATACCATTTCTCCGCTGGGCCACCACCATTAATCAGGACGCTAACTCCAGAAGCATCCAGATCTACAAAGTAGAGGTCTATATATTTTCCCCTTATATTCAACATGGCATTTTCAATTTTCCTAACTGACAGTTGCAAGGAACAGTTACGGACGGCAGGCAAATATCGAATCGTAATTGCCTACCCCTCACTTCAGCCCCCTTTTCTTTTTTGTTCGCCTTTTCACCACCGTCCCATTACCCAGTCCCATATTCGTCTTTGAGCCTCCCCAGCAACGGGACCCAACATTGCATTCGCAATTATCTTTGCAAGAAACTGTCAGAAGTATATATCGGGCGAAGTTCTCGATATTTTTCTCTTCGACTATGTCAACTTTTTTCCTCTTTTTTTTTCTCCCGTCTCTTGGTGTCTTTCTGGAATGCTTTTTTCCCTATTACCAAAACCACACTTTTTAAAAAATTCCAATTTCAGGATCTGTATTTTTATTCTCAAATGTCCTTCCCTTCGTTAACATTCACTTCTTCTGCTTTCATCCATTAGTAGTATTCTTCAACCATAATTTCAAATCCAACGTTACATTGGACTTTAATAACGTTCCTGTGTATAATTTTGAGAATAGTCATTAACTTTCAAAACGATCTCTACTTGTTTGCGTTGTTAACACGATGCTTCGGCTCCCATGGTTTTTCTTGAAGTGTACTATTCGAGTGTGGTTGGGGTAAACAAGATGTTCTTCTGCAACACTAGTAACATAGGATTTGGATGTTTTTTTTTTCCTTTCCTTGTTAGGCCTGAATTTCCATTCCTTACCCACCCCCCGATAAATAGTGGAAATCAATCCCAATAATCCTTATGGAGTTGAAACATGGAACCTAACAAAGAGATGAACCTTCAAACTGAGAAGCATGCAAAGTGCACATGAAAAAATCATGTTCAAACTTACATGGAGAGATCACAACACAGCACAGCACAGTATATAAGGAAGAAAACGAGAGTCCGAGACATCATAGAATATTAGAAACTCAAATGGCAATGGGCAAGCCATGTTGCAAAAATGACTGACAATCGTTGGACATCACGATTCAAAACATGGATCCCCAGAGATCGTATGCGAAACCGAGGCCGACGAAATACAAAATGGACAAATTTAGAAAATATTTGCTCTGCAACGCCAATGGTAAGGAATAGTGGCGAATCCTGGGGAAGGTTTATACCCAACAACGGACGTTGAAAGACTGATGATGATGATGACGACGACGACGACGACGACGACGACAATGATGATGATGATGATGATGATGATGATGATGATGATGATGATGATGATCAAAACTTGAATTTTTATTTTTCAGTTCACTATGACGGTAAAAGATGTCATAAAAACAATCATGATTCAGGAAATATTAGTCAAGGCCCAATAATAATCGACAACGTGCCATAAAATAATAAGACGACGAACTGATTTTAATAACAATAACAGTTTGATAACATTAACAATAATTATAATAAACGCCTTCATATGCTCATGAAATCTTTTTGCTACTTTGATAACCGACCAAGACACGCCATCATTTGAAAACAAATTTGAAGCATGTTTGATGTAGTAAAACTATACAGTATTTCCAAGCACGTTGGTCATACCACTATGGTTTTATATCAGTCTTTCTTATCCGGGGATATCTATAAGTTTCGTCAAGGCATGCACCCTTGTGAGGACATTTAATTGTCTTCAGACAGACCACACGTCTTTTGCTCTATAAGCAATCCGCCTTTGTTTCATTAACTTTGGTTGATTGTAGGGCAGCAGTGTCCAAACTGTGTCAGTGAAATTCCCATAAATACAAGCTTTTGGGCAAGTTGATCAATTTTTTGTGTGCATGTTGCATGGTTCTCAATTAGTGGGTCTGTTTCTTGGTTAGGTTCCATGTTTTAGTTCCAGAAGTCACTACTCGGAGGATGCATTGGTTGTACACCTTTATCTTTAGTATTAATGGGATCTTCTTGTTTTAGAAGGTTGAGCTTGCTCTGCCAAAGACTTGCCATCCTAGTGTGATTTTTCTCTTAATTTCTTTCTTCTTTTGAGCATCTCATGGAGATTCATGACGCCCACGAGAGCGAAATGAGGCAAATCCTGGGGAAGATGTTCAATAACAGATGTTAAAAGACTGCTGCTGCTGCTGCTGTTGCTGATGATGATGGTGATGATGATGATGATGATGATGATGATGATGATGTTGCTATGCTATATATATATATATATATATATATATATATATATATTCTCTTGAGTTGTTACTATCCACTGGGAAGTGGTTTTGTTTCGTTTCGTTCCAACCAGGTATACAAGGATGCTCCATTTGATAATTTACACTGTTTAAAAAGCATCTGATTGACTTTAGGGTTAATGGAAAACAATGTCAAATTTTAGTTATCGTTACTGATCCATTATCTTCAAATACTTTATTTTGTTGTTGTTTTTTTTTTTGGGGGGGGGGTAATCTACGTAGGTAACACCCTTTTTAAAAAGTATATGATATACATTATAAAATGATATCAAAGTACATTACAAATAATGCCCTATGTAGAATGTCAAACTGCATGTATGACATGAGCTATATAGTAAGAAAGGGAGATGGTGTTTGATAAACACTGCAGGGGTGCCATGTTAATATATATGTTGTGTTTTATAAAATCCCCGAGACTATGGTAAACAACTGATGATCCAAACAAGGAAAAATTCACACATTATGCCCTAATGATAAAGTATATGTGAAAAAAGGAGAAAGATACTGAAGAAAATTGCGTAAATTCCATCAACAGATATTGGGAAATAATTGACTAAAGTGACATAACAAGATTTTTTTTTAAGTTTTTTAGTATTTAGTGTTATAAGCTGTAAAACTTTCTATACTATATATGCAGGCCGAAAACGAAATTCAATCATAAAAAGTATTCTAAAGATCACTGTAATAGGAAACTTCACGAAGTTGGGTTAAGATTACATTTGATAAGGTTATTGATCTTCGGCTACTGTGCATTTTATCTTAATTCCCCTTGCAACGTGTCAGATCATCATTCTAAGGCCATTATTGAACAGCACAAATCAAAAGCCTTCAGGGAGATTTGAACTCGCATCACTTTTTGAAAACCTGACAGTTGCCTCACTAATTAGGCTTCTAAACAAAGGTCTACCGGTTACAGAATCTCAAATCTAAGCATACAGCTCTGATTTTGCTCAATTTATTGCCATTTTGAGCGTTTGTTTGCTTACACTTTTAATGAATAAAAATAGTATTCTGAATTCACATGTATTAGTATATTACGCATAGTCAAATGTTATTAATTTTCGGCTAGTATTTCTTCTCTCTTTATCTTCTCGAAATTTCTCAGACCTGCATTTCATGACCATTGAAATTCATGCTGATCGGAAATTACAAATTACAAACCTCCTACTAAACTCGAACACATATCTTCATTTCTTTCTGGTTGACTGACACAATCGTTTTTGTGTTATAGATTTTTTTTATTAACAACACAGAAGCTGAACACGAGCATATATAATTGCATACACCCCTGTGTGCAGCGAATGTTCTGTGACACCATGTTAAATTTCAAGTCACAGACGGATATTGGTCGCTGCAGTCATTTACCGTGTTGGCCTGTCTCCAAAGTCACAGATTTCAGTCTGCCATCTGATCTGTCCAAGTAAGTAAATATTCAAATAAATCACCTTGTCCCCAACGTCCAAGTGAAACGCTTATAAATGACAGCGCAGGCCTTTGTCCTACTTTCCTAATGCCTATATTGCAGGTGTCAAACTTTTTCACTCTGTCTGAGCCGGGCATGTCGCTGATCAACAAAATTACTCTGTCCAGCTTTCATGCAATGCTGTTGCATTTCATAAAACTGTAGGTGATTGGTTTTGCTAGTGTCCGTCACTTATTGGTTTGGAAAGCTGAATTGTGTTTTTTCCCCTTGAAAAAATCGATTCTCTTTTTCGTTGTATTGTTTTTCAAATACTATGAAGAAGTGTTACTCTGAATTTTTTAAATGAGTTATTATTATTATTTCGATTATTATTCGGACTATCCTCATCTTTGTTGTTTTTCATACAACGTTTCGGCCGTTGTACTCTACAGCTTTCATCAGGTATCATCTGGTAAGTGTGGGGAGGTAATGAACCGAACCCTTCATTTAACCGACGGGGGTATATTGACCACACTCTCCTCTTAGGAGGAGTAGTATTTTCGAATTATTATTGTCTTGCGCTGGAATTGAACCTAGAATTAGATTACTTGCAGTAATTCTGTCTGATTATCTAACCACTACGCTATGTGTCCACATGGACAACCGGTTGTATGAAAAACAACCAAGATGAGGATAGTCCGAATAATAATCGAAATACTACGAAGAAAATCTAAATATGAGTGCTACAAACAGAAAGAAAATATTTTGATTCGACTATGCATGTATATATGCGTGGATATGCTTATCAAGCATCTATCCATTCATATTGATTTTTATATATATATATATATATATATATATATATATATATATATATATATATAGAGAGAGAGAGAGAGAGAGAGAGAGAGAGAGAGAGAGATAGATAGATAGATAGATATTGTCATGTCATTATCTATCATGGAGAGTCCAATGCGATTACAGCCTCGAAACCATTCAGATAACTTATGGCAAAGATGCTGGAGATGATTTTCAAGCTTCTGAAATGGGTATTGTAGACTTGAGGGAAAGCCTTGAGGAGGTCGTTCAAATGGACTTGATTAAAAGGCACCGGATGCCCTTGTTGCAACAATTCCTGCTGTTACTGTCCAGGAACTCTGCGAATAATTCATTGTGAGCCATATGTTCATTGCAATTTAAAGAAGCTAGGAAAAATGTCGAAGTTGGAAGAGGGGTCCGATTTGACCTACCCATAGACAATTGCCTGAACAGGCTGATTGTTGTGAGTTACTGCATTCTTGGCAGCTCAAGGCGCGTTTTCAGAGACAGCATTGTTCCTGGAAATCAGAAAAGGATCGTTTTTCACAATGTTGAGTACTGCCATCAGTAGTTCAGTCACGATGATAAACCCGTGCCCCAGCTGGGAAGCAATGTTCATCAATAAAATATCTCGTGGCGTGTTTGGTGAGAAAGCATCATCTATTACAAATTTTAAGCGCCAACCAGTCACAGCTGGAGTTTACTTCGGACAACTAGTGGTTGAAAATAGCTTTGGATAGAAAACAGCCATCGTTAGTGAACAGAAAATATGCAATTCTTCATCATGATGCACGCCCCCATACGAAGTGATGACAGATCTCACTTGGGCATTGGGCTTAGAAAAATGATTCATTTACCATACTCTACCGATCTTAAAATCAATCTCTTATTTCAGGTCAAAATCAGATGAATTTTACAAACTTAGTATCAAAGAATTGATGATAGGTTAAATAAGATTACTGAAAGGAGAGGAAAATGTTTTGATGATCATCTATCGTTGATCCAAACGAAGCGAAAAATCACTCAAGTGGCACAAGCTCTCGTTACAGCAAACCCGACCTTTGAGAACAAAGAAATCCTGTTAGTCCTGGAGAGAAGGTTCTAAAACAAATGTATCCCCCAATAGTCACCCATGGAGCTGAAGCATAAACCTAACTAAAAGTTTGACCCACAAAACATCATAGTATATTGGAGAAAGAACAGGAGCCAAGTATATCAGAGAATCCATTTGAAAGCTCGGACGGCGATTGGGTAATCATGTTCTAAGAATCGATTGACATTACAACTCACAACG
Source organism: Thysanoteuthis rhombus (assembly GCA_963457665.1). NCBI lineage: Eukaryota > Metazoa > Mollusca > Cephalopoda > Oegopsida > Thysanoteuthidae > Thysanoteuthis > Thysanoteuthis major. Next base: position 31,232,483 of record OY735221.1, read on the forward strand.
TGGATTCCCATATATCATATGTTAAAGTTGTGACCAGCTGAATACAAGATCAAGAGACGTTCCAGTCAAGTTAAAAAAAAAATTGGCTCAGTAACCCCCTTGATGGAGAGGTTTGGCGATTCCCGACGAGGGTTTATGTCCAATGACGGATCCTAAACGGCTACTGCTGATGATTATGGTGATGTTATTTGTGTTTCGGAATAGATTGATGCATAGAACAGAAATTTTGTTCCGACTTGATATGTCCATTGAATGACTTCCGTTGTCGCTACAGGTAATGGAGCATCCCCAGCAGGGAGAATCCCTGGATGGAGCATATACCCAGTCGCCAGGATCCCACCACTTGCTGATATAGTTCAGATAAAAGCAGAGAGCATTAGATCTAGCACCTGCTTTGCTGTAGGAAGGACGTCGATATATTCGGCGTCAAAGTGTCTGATTTAGAATCAGAGTTGTCTTTCTCCTACACTGGTCACCTTCCAAAAGCTCAACAGCTCAATCTGTCATGCTTCTTTGCGCAAGTGCGAGGTGGACATAAACTGCTCAGTTGGGACTTTGAAATATTGTCGTTAATTCCATTGTTAGTACAGTTACCATTACACCAATTGATTTTCTGCATATATATAGAAGTACATTTGATATATATTATAGGAATATATGTAATACATATCATGTATGAATATTTTCAATTTTGAGAAAGAGGGAGGGAGTGATCCAAAAAGAATATATTAAGTAGATCTTTTTGAAATTCACTATCCCAAATAGTGGGACAATAGACCTTGCAGTTTTAGCGTTACAGAGGCATAAACAAACATCAAAAAGTACAAATATTAGCATAAAACAAGGAAAAAACATAAATATTTTATTCGTTAGAATTTGCACTAGTTCATTCCTGAAAGTTAATTTAACCCTTCAATAGGAAAAAATGAATTAATATTATCCTCTCTAATGGAATGTTTTAATTAACGATATATATATATACATATATATATATATATATATATATATATATATATATATATCGAATCATTTGGAATCCACCGATGACGTTTTCATGGCGTCAGAGTCATCAGAGAAATTGCAGTTTCATATCTGATATACGGATATATCAGAGAATTCTTCCGATGATTCTGACGTCATTAGCAGATCTCAAATGGTTTAAATATTCAGTCATTTATTCCTGCGAATAAATGGGCATAATCAGACCGAGTGATTCTGCGGAGACTTTGATCATTATTTAGACCTCCTGCAAAGTGAGATATTCTGCTTGAATGACTCCAGCATACATCACACATGACCTCTGAAATGCCCACATTCGGGGGAGAACAAAATGGAAGGTCAAGATAGATATATAAAAAGAATTGTGATTTTTCCATGAACCAACGTAATGGTAGTATCAACAGAGGATATTTGGTTAAGCTGTTGAAGCTGAGAATTCTAAGCTAGGCTTTTAAAGGTTAACCGCCAGGGAATTGATTCTTAAATTCGTGTTTCTGAAGTAAACATGTTGAAGAACAATATGAAGTGCAATTCTTGCAACTATTAGTGGGTACAGAAAATCTATGACTGTAAACAAGTAAATGTTTAATAAACGATCTTCTATTTGTCTATAATAATCAGAAAAAAAGGAGATTTATGTACTTGAAGATTTCTGTATAATAATTATTAATTTTTAGTTCGTTGTTCAAATAATTGAGAACGTTACTATTCATAGGGTACTACATTGGCATGTCTTCCATGTAGCAATGAGAGTTCACTTTTTCAATCTCCTTGATCAATTTTGTATAATATTTTAGAAGGATGGAAAAACAGAATTTGCGTCCTTTCCATTTAAAAAATCAAATTAATTAAAAAAAACATTTCCTAAAATCACTTATTCAGAACCACAAAACATAACTAAATGCATACCTTGTTATGCTGATTGCAGGATATTTAGCCAAGTTATGTTCCTGGTTTGACTCTCAGAACCAAGTGATTCGAGGCAAACTTTCAGCTGTTCCAAATACTTATAACAAGTACTGTAAATTAAGATCTGAGAAAAATGTTCATGTATAAAACAGTTATCTGGCGTAGACAGCGCATACTTGAATAGAATTGATGAAGAGACATCGAATTAATTCCAAATAATGAATAAAAGTATCAATTGAATACACTGAATCAACTCTCGATTATCTGCACAAAATCTCGTGCTGACATGTGGTAGTAATTCGCGTGTGATTCCTGCCGGCTCTGTCCACGTAGCACAGCTCTAAAGTCGTGTTGGCTGTTTCCCAAATTATCAAAGTTTTAATGCCGCTAGTGGCAAGAAAAAGAGACACGGTGCGCCCAGGGCTTGTTAGAGTTGACAGCCCGAGAAGTGCTGAAAAGCTAACGCTATGATGGAGATAAGAGATTGGTAGGACCATATCGGAGCGAGATGGCGTCGAGGGTTGCTTTTAAAACGCCCACGACACCAGATGGATTTCGTATGACGCCACTTGTCTTTCATGGATGATTCAACAGGAACGCCATGCACTTGTTTGATGCCAAAAGAGAGAGGGGGAGACTGAAAAAGAACGGAAAGAGAGAGTGATAGAGAGAGATGCAGAACCACAACGATAAGATTTTGCCACTTTTTAAAAATTTTTGTTCCGAAGTATTTAGTGTTATTTTTTTTATTTATTACGTCTAAAACATGCACAAAATGGCAATTATTCCCTTCAAACCGTGCTTTTGCAGCCAGAACATTGATGTGAAATGATTTGTTTCCAATTGGACAACGGGCTAGTTTGCAGATTTCCAATCATATCTGATAGAAAAAAAAACAAACAATTATATATTTATACCCTGGTCACGAAATCAATGTCTGAAAGGAAAAATAGACATTTTTTTATACTTTAAACACGTAAGCAATGAGAAAATAATACTCGCTATCCGGAGACAAAAATCGCGTTGCACTGTTTAAAAGAATTCAAGAAGGTTTCTCTAAGGTCATTACGTTTGATAAAAAAAAGAAACTTTCAATCAATACGAAAATGCACCAGGTATTTCAGATGATTCCTAAATTAAAGTTCTATTCAGCCAATGTCAGTACGTCCGCTTGTTTTAGCCCAACTCAGGATCTGCATGATATATCCCAAAAAATTTCATGTTCGTACAAATGAGGACTTGAAACATGCTTTCAAGCAATTTGTTTTTTCCAATTAATCGCTTAACTAAAAATATCATAATTACTTCAATTCATCGAATATCTCCTCATTCGTTTGTATTATCAGAACTCAAGGATGGTTGAGGCTATAACAACCTTATTTTCAGTCATTATGAATAGAACCAGAGAATTGTTTCGTATACTAGACAACGGAAATTTGAAGAAGGTAATTCAGGCCTTCCAAAAGAACTTGCTTAAAGCTCCGCTCATTGGTTGGTTTTCGGCTATTACGTATAATAAAACGTCAGAAAAATAGTTTGATGGCCGGATATTGATGCTAAAAATTTATTTGAATGAACACTTCCGTCAATTCTGGAAACCTTTGCATCAACTTATAATAAGAAAGATTGGGAAGAGAGTGATGGAGAGAATGTGCGTGTGTATTTATTTATTTGTGTCTACATCTGTGTATGTGTGTGCGCCAGCGTTTTCATGCTCACTACTGCATACATTTGAGTACACGCTATGGATACAGTAGCAGATGCTTGTCTCTGCGACTTTCAAAACGTCAGTCGGTGTACGTCTACAATTTAAGGGTTCGTGTGTCAGTCATGAAGCCATAGTCGTTGAGATAATTCCAACGGACGTCCGTCACTTAAAGGCCTCTTCAGCCGAATTCGATCCAGCCTGGGAAGATGAGCTAGCTCCAGGGAGAGGTCGATTATTCCCGATGGGGAACCCATCTGGTAAGGAAGTAATCGGAAGGAACGGTAAGAAAATCGATCGAACACATGCAAAAATCTGAGTTTGAAATATGGGCGTGGTGGCTGCGGTTGTCGATTCACGAGGCAAGCAAGGGGATTAAATATAGGAGCAGAGCATTGGCTCATGATAGGGATTAAGTTGGAGAAATCGGTTCCGATGGTTTTCCAGGCAGAACCAATAAGAATGCGTACATAGTGAATGTCAACAGGTCATCAATATACGTGTTCTATGATTGATCTGGATACATAAATACGTGTGCAGATGAAAAAATGAATAATTAGATAGATAGATAGATAGATAGATAGATAGATAGCGAATCGAATTGTGGAGGATCTGAAAAAAAATGAAGAATTTCAAATTCTTATAAATAAACAAGTCGGATAAGATTAAGAAGGTTTCGTAGCGTCAATCTTTCGAAGAATAAACGCTTACTCGTGTGTCTTTACAGGGAATCAATTAGCAAAGTTTGGCTTGATTCTTGATTAGATCACAAGACAG
>OY735221.1:31239372-31331872 GCA_963457665.1 Thysanoteuthis rhombus
AAAAGGCCAGGGTCTTTTTTTTTTTTTTAGAAGTCCCCAAGTCATGACACAATTTTAGTTGTTGAAGCTCACTGTAAATCTGTTTGCTAAATAAATGTTGATAAAATCAAAGTTGAAAGTCTGCAATATTTGCCTGACTAACTAATCTTAACCCATGACCTTATCCTTAACCACATGTTATCATCTCGATAAACTGATAATGATTTGCGAGAATGTCGTTAACTTTTTTATTTGCATTCATTTAGCAATCAATAACACGTGATTGGGAATAACCAAAAAGACATCATATCAAGAACACAGATGCTGAATTTAAACGCAAAAAGATCTTCTCCAATTTAAAGATTATTATACAGTGTCATAAGAGCATGCGTGGTTGATTAAATAGTTACTTACTTCCCAGTCAACAGAATTTCAGTGCTGATTTCGAAACCAAGCTGGCCCTTCCCAATTGAAAGACTGATGCAACATTATCACCTTATCTTTATTTTCTTCTCTGCAACTAAATACCGCAGTTAATAGATACCATGTCTCTCTGCTTTGTATATCTTCCTTTATTGATTATAGAATTCCACATTCCTCACCAGCTCCATTGGTTGATGTTCAAGCACAGGAGACTAAAGTCAGAGATTCGAATGCTGATTTCATAGCCATGTAGGACCTTTTCACTTTGGAGATTGGCGCTTAACAATGTTCCGGTGTTCAATTCCTCTAATTCACCATTACTATGTACTAATATCGTACTTTCTGGCATATAATACACAAACCTAAATAAACCAAGACAAAATCATGCAAATATCACAATGTATCTGATGGGCTGGTACAATGACATGATGGCCGGCTACATTTTTTAAAAGGACATGGGTTAGATGAGTTGCAGAAGGCACTAGTCCCCCAAATACCATCGTCAATGATGCATCATATATGCGGACAAGAACGGCAAATTATCACAGCATCACATTGACGTAGGTCACAACGTACCTTGTTTAAGATATTAACCACCGTTGAATATCAAGACTTCGGTCAGATGTCCCAAGAGACTGGAGAACAGCAGTGGTGTATCATTTGATGATACAGTCATTCTAATCTCTCTCCAAGTTTTGTATAAATTCACTGCGTTTTTTTTTTCATGCAGACCCTTTGTGGAGCAGAAGACTGTAACTACATCACGCAATCAGTGGAGTGCTGTTGGTGCAATTTCTCTAGCAAGTAGCTGTTATGAAAATGATGCTCTTTGTCCGACACCAAACTCTCCTCATTTACCAGGGCTCAAATTGAATGGCATTACACGACTACAGGACTCTGCCCAGATATTTACTTATAGCTAGAGGAAGATGTGAACTCATATCGTTCCAAAATGCATTGATACAGACCGAAAGTGAGCAGCGTCGGCTAAGATTCGATCTTGGATTGTCGATTCCACTTTATTTGATGGTATACACCAACCAGCAGCTACAAATCCAGACTCAATACAAATTACGTAAAGCCAAGCCTCGGCTCTATTCCCTGTTCGTCGATCGATACGATTCCCATCGCTTCCTATACACGTATACGCAAAGGAACCTTACCACAATTGTTGATATCTCACAGACAAACAGTGGGGTTTGCCTGTCGTGCAATATTTCGACCAACACACACGTTTTGGCCGTTGTCTGTTCGTGCTACTGCCGCGGTTACCTATTTTCTTATCAACCCAGGCTTCTTCATCTCAAGGGTGGCTGACTGATTTCGCCGCAGATTCTCCCCTGAGTAAACAACAGACTGTATTTAAGGGAAGGAATGAGATGGGAAGAGCGGATGAAACAACAGGGTTTAACCCGAGATCAGACCAATCACGTACTCCTAATCGATCAATCGATTTTTGTCTTATATTCATAGCAAATATTAGTAACCGTCAACCAAAACTGCCACCATGACTTTCACTATAAGTTTCTCCAGTTTCGAAGTTGGTCAGGTCGGCTGAATTGGTAAAATCATGCGTGCAGGTCATACCAATGAATTCATTGTTTATCATCATGTCAAAAAAAACTTTTCTTTATTTTTTCTCAAATTCCCTCACTTTTAAATTTCTTGATATTTGGTGATTACTACAGAGAGTGTTATTTGAGTCCGAGGGGGGACAGTTACTTTTTAGCCTTCCTACGATGATACAAGCTGGGTTCAATGTTAGAGTCTGCACACGTACATATGAGCTATGTCATAGCAACTGGTTTCACGAGGACATTAAAGCAAGGTTAACTTTACAAATCAAGCACAGGCTTGATCTTGCTATGCATAGCAATACCATGCCTCAGGAAACCCTTATCAGCTGTGTAATCTCAGCTGTGCCCGGCCTATCGGAAATGATCATAAGTTACAGGTGGTGGGACGAATTTTGAGGGCATGATGCAGTTCCAAGCCCGGCGTAGTTGGTTGATAGAACTTTCCAAATACAACAAGGTATCTTAAGTAGCAGGTTACGAACTATCAATTGCAGAACTTGCATTAAATGAACAACTATGAGTTAAATTTTGAATTTGTGTGGGGTTAAACAAATTACTATAACGTAGATATACTTACAATCATTTTAATCGGACTCAAAGAAAAATACTAGTAAGAAAAATATGTTGTGGCATTTTTGTAACTTAGAAAGAGCTGCCGTCCTGCATGGTATGATTCTAATCGTGGCAGTGATTATAGGAACTTTAACGTTTCACAGTAGTTTTAGCCCTCAGGCAAAGTCTTAGTATTTCTCCAATATTCTACGCTCCACTAGTTTCAACCAGTTGTTCACAAGGATGGTGATATTCAGAAACCTGAAGAAGACCAGAGTGTAAAACAGCCAAGATTTTCTTACTTTAAAACCAAAACGAGGTCACATCAGAATAAATCAATGTCAGAACGTGTTTAATTGAATCAATCATTTTTGTAACTGATTCTGTTACTACAGCCCTCAAACCAACCTATTCTATATCCTTCTTTAAATATAAAACCATGAAAAAAGAGTAATGTCTCTTTTTAAATATCTTTACTGAATCTTTTGGCCATGTCGTGTCGTAAAGGAACACCTCCATCTTGCTTAGAATAGATCAGCCGATACGTTGTGTCACCAAGAATTAAGGAACAATACTTACAATGATATATTATCATTTTTGTCTTTCTTTCATGCACCCAAACCTTGGGCTAATTTTCAAATTCAATTTTTCCAAGGATTACGTAGTTATTTCCCAATTTGATCCTATTATTCATGTACCTTATTGTTAACATCAGAAGTTCACGATCAAATAAAGACCATTCTTCGTGGGTTAATTCTTATGTATTGTATATTCTTGCCGATAAGGCACGGTTTTTTCCTTTATTAAAAATAGGACATTATGCCAATTATTGATCAAACTTTGCTCTAACCCGGTATCAACATTTCACAAACACGATGTAATTGTAACGATACGTATGTTACATCGATTATATTTGCGTGAACTTTTGGCCAACAATCAGTTGACAAATATCGCTTATTTGGGGTCATCAGCTTGTTAGGAAATGAGTTCAGATGAGTTTGAACGACTGTTCTATCGAGAAATATTGATGAGAAAATTGATAGAAGATAAGCACTGACATTATAAGTTAATGAATGCAACCTTTTCAGTCACGTATGAATTTTCAAGAAGTTTTTTTTTTTTGTCATTGAAGGGATTGTGTGTGTGCGAAGTTTGAAGTTTCTGCTGTTGATGTGTACGACGGAGAAGAATAGAAAAGTAAGAAAAAGAAAGAAATTTATAGCAAATGAAAAAGAATTGCATCGAAGAAATTGGACACTAATATTTTTGCTTCTGTTTGACTTTAACTCAATGAACTCAATTTTTTGTGCACTTCATAGTTTTGAGTGTAAGACTCATCGGTTTTTGGCGAGGGAGTCTTGTCACGAAACGGAAAAAAGTCAACTCTACCTGGAGATTGACAAAAAAAAAAAGCAACACAAGATTGAATAATGAACAAAAGTTGTCTATAGAATCTAAGATTGATCGAAAGTTCTGTTGTATTAACAAAGGGAAAGCATAATAAAGTATTGATCAGATAAGACGGCGCATGTAAAAAAATAATTATCCCAAAGATTGTGTACTTCTATTCTGTCAGTATATCAGTAGGGCACATTACCTGAAGTGGAAGAAGGTTCAAGTCGATAGAGCCTGCAAGCACAGGTTCAGGTTTGTAGATTGTGCTAATTCAAGGTAGGTAAAGCGTGCACGTTTTATGCTGGTAGTGAGTGAGACTGATAAAGCACGCACAGTCTAGATTGGTACAGAGCGCGCACATTATAGACTTGTACGCACATTTTAGATTGGTATGGTGCGTATATTTCAAGCACGTGCAGAGTCCGCGAATTTTAAGCGGTTACTGTTCACGTATATCAGGCTGGTACTGAGTGTAAACATTTTAGGCAGACAGATACCGTGCATATTTTAGGTTGGTAGGAAGCGCACATTTTAGGCTGGGAGAGAGTGCACACAGGTTGGTAGAATGTGTGTAGATTGGTAGTGAAAGCAATTTTCAAGTTGATAGTGCGCGCACATTTTGGTACAATGCACTCAATCGAAGCTTACAGATATGTTTTAGGTAAGTAGAATGCGTGCATTTTTAGGCGAGTGAAGGGCGCATATTTAAGGTTGGTAGAGAAGGAATGTGCTAGTAGAGTACATACTTTGAGGCTACTAAGGCAGAGTGCACACATCTGAGACTGGTAAAGAGAGCGCACAATTTACATTGGGTGAGCACGGACATTTTACGCTGGTAGAGTTTGCTAATCTCAGAATAGTAGTGGGTGCGAATATTTTTGGTTGGTGGAGGAAGTGAACATTATAGGCTATTAGAGTGTGCGCACACCTTTGTTTGGTAGTATGCACACATCTAGGTTGGTGGAGAGCGCTCATTTTCGATGGGTAGAGTCAGCACCTTTCAGGTTGATATAGGGCATGTAATTTTGGCTCTTTGAGCATGCACATTATAGGTTGGTAGAGTGCTTACGTTTTAGGTTTCGAAGATAGTGCGAACATTTTGGGTTGGGAAAGCGTGCACAGTTCGGTAGTCGGCATACTACAGAACCACCCGTGCGATTTATGTACGTGTATGACAAATCTACCCCGTGACTTTTGTTTGTAATGATATCCCCAGTATAATTTTTTTTTTTTTTTGCTTTAAGCAAATGAATAGTTTCTTATTCTTAACAATCGTGTAAAGCTGTTTTCTATTCCTAAGAGGATTTCCTAATATTCTCCATCTTCAAAATCTGCAAGTTTCTCTTATTCTTTCTGAGAATGGTGCCATGCAAGGGAAGTTTTGCTTTGTTTTGTTACCCTCAGATTTAAGTCCATCCTCTATAATCAAATTGATCTGTTTTGGAAACCGTTTGAAGTCGACGTCGAGAATGAGGCTTTTTTCCCCCTCTACCAATAACCCCTCATCCCTGACTTCCTATCGGAAGTGCTTCAACTTCCGGCAGCATCTTGACAGAAAACCGATATCTTTCATGTTTTTTTTTCTAGCACAAACCCAACATTAATCTTAATATCTGCATGAAGATTGGAGCAGTCTTTTAATTTTTTTCCTTCCTCCGTTACTCCTTCTTAATATTTTTTTCCGTTCTATTATTTAGGATGGATTTATTTCTTCTGGTCCTGATCAACATGTATGCAGTTAAGTATTTGTGTACCGTTATAACTCCTGTCAGGTTTTTCTCGTAAAATCTTGAAAGAAGTTTTATTGCATGATTAAAACGAATCTAGTCTCGGACTGAACGATTAATTTGTATAGCAGAATATTTTTGAAGCAATATATACATAAATGAGCTACAGAAATATTTGACGATTGAAACAGATATGAGAAGTGAATCTTAAAACATGGAACTATACCTAAGGCTACCGTAGTCACTGTACATTCATATCTACTATGATGCTGTTTTTATTTCGTAAACAGACCTTTTAATTGGGTTTTATTATCTTGCAACAGGATAAATCTCAGTCGATCGTACACTAGACTGATGACTAGCTAAGACGTGTTATCTCGTCCGTGGCAATAAATTGCTAAAACGAGACATTTCGTCCGAGGATCCCAAAGCATGAGTAGTAATCAGGCATATGGGGTGGCGAAACAGTGATCTGGATGGAAATCAAAATCAGTTCGATCTCTGTTTATATCTGCTTGTTCTAGCCCTGAGTTTGTTTTTTTTAGAGAAAGGATTGTTCTCATTTCCTCTGTTATGTTCAATTTCCGAATATCTTATCACAGACATGCTATGCTATCCCCCAGGGAAAGTCAAAGAGAGAAAATTCGATGTAATATAAAGAGAGAGAATGAAAACATTTCACTAATAATCTCCAACGAGACGACATCTCTAGTGTACATTATAACTGCCGTTCCTAGGCGGCTAAGATATTCTGATGTTTCCAGAATTCAGCAACTTAATTTCGCCAAGTTTTTCTGTTTGTTTGAAAATCATCCTCTATCGAGAATTTCTCCATCCAATGTGCATTTTTTTTATTCGTTCGGTTTCAGCTTCTTTTTTCTTTCGAAAATTGTGTTCTTGTTATTTCTATTTCTTTCAAAATGTCTGATTTGCTCCTTTGTCTGGATTTCGTTCAGCTGATACAAAAGCTTCAACAAGAACTGCCTCGCCTTTGTCTGTGATCATGTAACCTCGATTCCTAATGTCGATGTCACAGGTCTGAAATCAAACAGAATGGCAACTATCACGGAAACACTGCGCGTTTCCTCACACGACAAAGAGAAATTCAAAAAACATAAAATGTGTGCATAAACTCAGCAAATACACACACACACACACATACACACATATATATATATATATATATATATATATATATATATATATATAAGTAGGAAAGATTCATAACAAAAAATCTTGTATACACAAAATCAAAATTTATATAGATAGATAGATAGATAGATGGATAGATATGTAACATTCAATTACATCCTGAAATCAAACAGTAGCGAAATGGTAGACGGTCTAAATGCTGTGGAAAAAAACGCAAATACGAGGGAATCAGCCAAAAGCAACTACCTAAAAATTTTAGCAATAAATTCTACAGAGACGTTCGATCATTACTAAAGCATTTTTCATGAAAAGTGTAACTTTTTCCCCCGTTCCAAGCAATTTTCTGTATATTGTTCAATATAAAACCAATCATATATACTGAAAGTGCAGTTTATTCCTACAAAAAAAGATGTAATTATAAAAAAATCAATTTCGACATTTCTCTTGAAGGACATTGATATGACAACTGCCGCAAACGATCAAAAACGATCTTTGATTGAAGTTAGTTAAAACTAAACATTCTTCATGACAGCTAATGATAAACACGATTAACTTTTTGGCCATTACAATATGCTAACACCGCCATCATTGTGTTGACTTATTTTAAATTACAATATATATATATATATATATATATATATATATATATATATATATATATATAAGAACATTTCATTGTGTAATCCACAGACTGCTGTTTCGATGTATTACATCTTTTCAGTGTGGCGATAGACTTTCCACTTTCCCCTCTAGTACTGTGAGGCAGGATTGCAACCTTCACTTCGGACCCGGAAGCCGATATCCTACCTCTGGACTACGGAACTGGACGGTCAGTAAGGCTGAATTTAAGCGATGTAACCATTTACACAGAAATTCGTCATCCACCAGAGTGCTTCATTCCTATGGAAGAGTGTTGCATAGGCTTACAATGGACGAGTTACCTCACTTAAAGAGTGTTCAACCCTGAATAGAGGAGCATTATGTGAGTGTGTGTGTATGTGTGTGAGAGAGAGAATGTGTTTTTGTGTGCATGTGTGTTTGTATATATATATATATATATATATATATTCACAAATGGATTTATATGATCCGACAGAATGATCATAAATTGCGTTGTATCCTCTAGAAGTTCATATTTGAAATGATCTCCCGTCGTTACATGGTTAATGTATTATTTGGAATAAGCAACGTGAATGGAATAAACAATTAAAGAAAATGGGGCCTTTGCATTGCCAGTGGCTGTTTATTTCATTAACGTTGTCTAGTACGAGTGATACATTAACCGTGAAACGACGGGTGATCATTTCAAATAAGAGCTTCTATGTAATATAACGCAATTCATAATCATATATAGATGTGTATCAAGTATAACTGGGCAGAAAGATTAGACAAGTTTTATTAAATATGACGGTCAATAAATGTCGCTTTTATTTTTTAGTTGTTGTTTTTTACTTGAAGAGCAGTCAGGAGTACCCGATCGGAAAAAAAAATTTGGTCAGTTTTAACATTGGTTCTAACAAGACATTCGTTTTTGTAAGGAAACAAAAAAAACAACTAAAACAATTGAAAGAATATTCCGTGTCTATAGTGTAATGAATAGTGTATATAGATAGATATCAGATTATATTTACTAAACCCTTTTTGACGCAGGAAGAAAAAATAATGAGGCAGTTGGTGAGAACCTTTTTGCACCACGGGGGTAAATCTAATTATATCTTTGTGCTCTTCCCTCAAAGTTGAGAATGTATCTGTATAACATATTTCTGTTTTATAATGCGTATGGGTTTTTGTCCATGTATGCCGTTTCAGTTTATTCATTTCGATGGTGTGTACGTGCATGACCCCGTGTATGAGTTGATAGTATCACTTTGAATCTGTATGAATATTTTCTCTGTCTTTGTTATTGTGATGCAGAAATGCTCGTGTCCACCAAAGGGTTAATCTCACCAAGCAGAAAGCAACAGAGATTGCAGATATATGCGTTGGTTGTAAATGAAAAAGATAAAAAGAAATATATGTGTGACCAAGAAAAAGTACATGCCTAATTTTTGCGAAGAGTCGATATAAATCTTGTCCTTTGGGTGGGCATCAAGTAATGTCAGCGTCAAACCTTGGTTTTTTTTCCAGTTATTGTAGCGAGTCTGACGGGAAGATTCGCTGTTGGCTTGGACTATGTGATGGATTGGCTGTTACTGATTCAATGGAGAAAGCAGGGCAATAAAAAGGTAGGAGCAAGAGAGGAAGAAAGAAAGAGAGAAAGAAAGAAAGAAAAGAATAAAGAAAGGAAGGAAGGAAGAAAGAAAAAGACAAACAAACCAACGAACAAATAAGAAAATGGGAAAAAGAAAGTAAAGATGTAAGAAAACAGGAGGAAAAACACAGAAAAAGAAAGAGAAAGGACAAAAATAAGTAAGGACAAAAGCAGCAAAAAATAAGAAACGACTGAAAGGGAGGAAGTGAAAACAACTATGGATAAGAGAAATAGTACATCATTTATCTACCATCGTAGTTTTCACTATCTTTAGTCTTGATCAAGATAATAAGATCAGTCGAACATTTTCAATTCATGATTCTTTCATTAGTCGTACCTTTACTCCTAAACTTTGACCTTTACAATTTTTTTCGGCAAACTTGATGCTGATTTTGCAGAAGATGTCCCCTGCTGACTGAAGACTCCATAGTTCCACCAGAGCTTTTCACAAATCAAAAACTGGACTCCATGAAAAGTACCGCTACCAAGAACACGATATTGTGTCCAGTTGGTTTACGCAGCATATGTGAGATTTGTCTAGTTGATACCTGAATGACCCCTGATTAGTGAATACCGAGATATTTTCACGTACTATTATTATAATAATGAGTACAATTGTCAGTGTTTGTACGATCTTCAATTGTTTCAGTTACTTTTGTAACGATCGTCTTACGTGCATCAGAATGGTACCAGACTAAGTTTAGTAGATACTAAATGCTTTCCTTTGCCTTTCCCACGAAAAAAAAGATGGAATATAGTATATTATTCTAAATAGGATTGGTACAGGAACTAATTCATGATAGTAACCTTCGTACGGTTGTTCTAGAAGTTTTAGGTCATATTCCATCAAAGCATTTCTTCAAATCCTCACCCACTTCAAATTGTCACCCACTACTTTTTCCACAATTATAATTTCCTCTATACACGTTCATCCACTGACTGAAAATCCTCCCCAAGGAAATATTTCTTGCCTTTGGAAAATTTTCCCCAGGAATCCAAGGCCATCGCCCGTTTGGGAATCACTCCTATAGCACTTAAATACGACACAAATTTGAAATATTTACAAATCGAACAAAAACCTTCGAAAGCCTTCACCATGTTTACATGCAAGAGAAGCGAGCTTAGTATCAAAAATGACATTTTAATCGAACGCCGATAAGTTCGATTTGCAAGTTTAATGCTGGCTTATTTCCTAATATCTATGCATATTAACCGTTCAGCTATTCCGTTGAAGGCTCAACGACCAGCCAATTATTCCAAACTTTCGGTCAGAGCTTATAAACGTCTTTGAGCGAACGTTTCTATCAGAGCACGTAATCAGACTTGGGATATGTGCAGTGCGTGCATTCAACAGAATATTTCTTAATCAGTTATTTAACCTTCCAACAACTTTAAACAGACTGTCTCTGATAACCTTTGCAAAGACCCTCTAAGGTATTTCAATGGGAATTTATATTTGCATATCAACAGAGATGCAAGTTTATTTGTAATAGATTAGTTGTTAACGAGTCACTGTTTGTAATGGAAAGAGTAATTTCAAAAGAGTAATGCCACTAGCCACGTTCTTCGATAAAAGACGAGTTTAAACGGCTGCATGAAAATACAGAAAGACGAGTGAATAAAGATTTTGGTTATGTACGTATGGTTCAAATATTGATAAGTTGGATTGCTCATTAATACTTTGTGGACGAAAGAACATACTAATCAAAATACAAACGGATTGTGCATTGACCAAGTAATCTTTTGGTGCAGTTGTCGTGGTAAAATCAAGACACAATTTCCTATTATTTCATCGTCCGAGTTGAACAAGAAAAGTTTCTCTGCTTTCATATTTTCTTTGTGTAGCAGAAGAAACGGCTTCTTTATTTCAAATTTTATGGGTCAAATAAGAAAAAAGGCTTTTTTTTTTTAAATAGTTTGAGTCATCCGATGGATAATTTTAATTTTAGAGATAAGTATTCCTGTTTTTAAATAGTGAAGTGGATTTTGTTTTTAGCTCCTATTCTTCATCTTTCTAATCGTATAAAGTTAATGAAAATTGAATATGCTTTTCAAATGGATCTTTGTTCTTATCTCAACTGCACAACAGCCTGTTTGAATCACTATAAGATAACTGAAGCACGTATTGTACTGAACATACAAGAGGGCTAATACAACCTACCTTTTATCTGTTTGCATCACAGGAAAAAAAAGAAATGCTACTAACTGGTGGAGAATGACTCTTATAAATTAGACATGAGATTCACATGGGTAGAATCACTGGTTGGAAGTGTGTACTGTAGTGGGAGACAAACACTACTCGCTTGTTGACAGTGCAGGACACACAAGGAAATTAATGCGTACCATCGGTAGTTATTGTGGGACGTACGCGACGCCTAAAACAAATCTTGAATGGTCTGTACGGACCAGACTAGAAGACAAATACAACAGACTGGTGGCCATGTGATGTATCGTTTGCCAACATTTCTGTGGAAGACGGTTTGTGGGAAAGAAAGTTAAAAGATTTATTAAGATACAGATTTTTCCAAGTTTTTTTCCTATTTACAAATAGCAAAGTTTGTGTAATTCGATGTTATTGCTCGCTTTCTTTGAGGAAAAAGAAACTCCATGGGGCTAATTTATTCAGTTTTTAATCAGTAGAAGATTGCAACAATATAGTGAGATAGAATGTGTGGGACTTTGAAAAAAAAGTAACATCGTCCTTCAATTGCCAAGACCGATAAATGTAAGTCAACGAAATACACACACACACACACACACACACACACACACATATATATATATATAATGTGCACATAGAATCGTGCTCAACACCAAATAGGGATATAATAAGAGGGTACAAGAAATTAAAGAAAACTCTGAGGTATCATCATCATCATGATGATCATCAGTCTTTCAACGTCTGTCGTTGGACAAAGACCTTCTCCAGGATTCACCACACTTCTCTATCATGGGCGTCGCAGGGTAATGAAAACTGTTTGATAACTGTTAGACATCACGACTCACCACGTCGATCCCCGATATCCTTATGCAGAACCGTGACCAGTAGAATGTAAGACAGCGTATTGGAGTTAATAAGTTCAAGATGTATTGGCTCTGCGACGCCAACGATGGAAGGGAGGAATTCTATGTCCAACAATGAATGCTAAAAGGCTGATGAAGATGATGATTATCAATTTCATGACTATGATCCCCATAAAGAATACGTTGCATGGAATTGTCTGGTCACAGTGAAATGAACCAGATCAATACCACTAGGTGTGGATCTTACAAGTGTTCATTCCAAGTCGTGAAGAGATAAATCTCCGAGATATACCTCTAAGTACAAGCCCTGACCCATAAGGCAACATCGCCACGCGTCAATAAACACGATTGACCACTCCTGTAGAATAAAAAGACTAGTTTAAAACAGTAAACCACTGGGGAAATCATTTGCCATTGACGTAGTATCGAGTCTACGTTATTCATTCAAATTTGCCCCAGTAAATAATACGCCAAATTTGACACGTTCCACGATACTCAAGTTTCTTCCTGTATTCTCTGCGCATGTCCAGTATAGGACAAACTGAAGCCATTACCAGTCTGATAGCGCCACCTAGTGATCAATAAAATCCTTAAATGGCCGTTTGCCGAGTTTTGTTTACGGCAGGTACTGTGAGAAAATCGTTTACGACAGGCACTGTCAGAAAATCGGTAACACGTTTATGATAGTCTCTTATCTTAGTTGACTTCAGACTTTCTTTATAGATCAGCCCCAGAGTTATTTCTTTGCTTAAACATATTTCGACCAAAAATCTATTGTATAGGAAAGGGAAAGATCTCTCTCTCACTCTCTGTCTCTCTCTCTGTGTCTCTGTGTCTCTCTCTCTCTCTCTCTCTCTATATATATATATATATATATATATATATATATATATATATATATATATATATATATATATGATAGCAATCTGGTATTTATTTTGATATCGATAACGCATTTCCCTATATCATAGCGTTATCGATATTAAAGTAAATCATTTCAAAGGTTTTTACAAATTGTTATTACATGTATATCTGGTAAAAAATCATTATCAATCATTATACACACACATTTTGTATATATACATATATATATAGAGAGAGACAGAGACAGAGACAGAGAGAATGTGAATGACAGGAAGACGGACCGTAAGTTTTGTAAGGGAATGTTTAGACCACGTATTCAGTCTTGAATTTTCAAAATGAGCAGTTGGAACTCTTGCATACACTTTATATTTTGATATTTTTTCATAACACATAGATTTTTTATTCGTTATTTATTTAGAGATGATTATTATTATTATTATTATTATTATTATTATTATTATTATTATTATTATTATTATTATTATTATTATTATTATTCACATGAGTTGCCTGGTGCTCACCGCTAGAGACTAAGAGACAGCACATCTCCTCAAGTATCTGACCCTGCCCTCTCATCGTCCCCGCCTATCATAGAGCTGCTAAGGTCTGCCCTGTCTCTACCATGCCTTTTTCCTTGGTTGTTGGGCTATCGTTACCAGCAGGGAATCGTAGGTCTCATATTCCCAGTACTCTCCTCGGTATTCGTGCGGTCCCTAGTAGTGCTGCGGTCTGCATAATCCTTCCTTTTATACCCCAATTCTTCCAATGTCGTTTGCTTTATCTTTGGTACGGTTCTGGATGCGCTTACTCTTTGTAGTATTACCCTTACTTTCATGCTCCACACCTTTTTCAGTCCCCGTGCCAGGTCCTGGTGTTTCGTAAGTTTTTCACTCAATTTTGTATTTGCTTTGTGATCATCGAGCACGACCACGTCTATTATTGAGCAGGATCTACTCCCCTCGTCTACGATTACCAGGTCCAGTCTTCTTGCACGGATAGGGTGGTCAGTTTGAATATCAAAGTCCTAGAGTAATTAGTAGTTTCTATTCCCCAAGACTGTCTCTGGTTTCTGCTGTTACCATTCGTCTGCATAGTCGATTATTATATCTTTTTTGAGATTGTATCTGTATTTATCCATTATTTATTGTTCATTGTTATCTATATTTAACTAATCTGCTTTTTTTTAGATTCATATTTCAGTTATTGTTCGTTCACTAATGTTTATAGTTTCTTTATTCTTACAACTTTTTAATTTACTATTTTCTCTTAGAATGTTCCCGTATTCATTCATATTTCTATCGTTTATCTCTTATTTACTTGATTTTAAATTAGTGTGGCATATTCACTATTCACTAGTTTTATCGTCTATTACTTCATTTATGTTTCTTTTTTTGTTGTTATTTTCCATTTCTATATTTCATTAATACTTCATCATTCTCTATCTTTTCTCATTTTATTGCTTTATTTAGAGGTGATTGTTATATCAACAAATTTCCAGTGCTGCCTAACCTACTTTTGTATGTTTGTCTGTACGTGACTCTGAGTGTGTGCGTGTGTCTGCGAAATATTTTCTATTCATTCCCATGCCGAGACATCATCACTGTTCCTCAATACAGCTTGCTTCTGTTCTATATTGAGCTGTTGAGCAAAGATGAGTGAAAGAAAATCACATCAGAAGATTGAGATGGTACGATTCAAAGTCAAAAAAGAGACATCTGTACTAATTAACTTCTGGTAGTCAGCTATCTGATTGCACTGTAGTTGTTTTTAGGTTACTTGGAGAATATTTCGATAGAAAGCTTCGGGTTTCCTTTCATTTAGTGAGATTGTCGAGCAACAAACGTACAAGGCAGCAAAATATTTTTTGTGATTTTGTCTGGATTTCTGAGACAGAATTCTGTCACTGTGATACATTGACCCCTGGGGGCTTGTTACTCCGTCGTTTCTGTCTTGGACGCTGTATTCCCATCTAAATTCATGAGACGAGATTGTTACTATTATAGAATCATTTTTCCTGAACAGTTCACTTGTCGGTTGCTTTATTACAACGTTTCGTCAGCTGTAACCTCCGATCTCTTTTTTTCTGAGTTTATAAGATGAGATGTTGTCACTATTTAACACGATTCATTCGAAACAGTCGCTTTGGCTTTGTTGTCTTCATCACAACGACCTAGCTACTGTAAGCCGTGAAAGGGGCAAAGGGGTTCTGAACAATCGTAGCTACCAAAGGTGGCAAATTGTTCTATCCGCATAGAAGACTTCTATCCTCAGATGTGCGTGTATGCGTTTATTTATGTATTAGTATGTCACAGCATCCCCTGGCCGTACCCCAGTTTCTACAGACTTGAAAATTGGTATCAGCACTTCACCAACTTTTTCCGAAAATATTGGATTTTTTGGCTCGTACTTTGAGAGAGAAAAAGATTTTTTCTACCTTTTGACGGATTCTATGTTCTCGATGTTTTGTAAATCTATTTCAGAGTGTTTTTTCCGGTGGAAAACACCAGTGATGTCGTAAATAAAATCTATTCTGATCATATCCCTCGATGGAATTTTATATGGTTTAAAATTTTAACGCTACGGTCTTTAAGTCTTTGACTGTGAAAGCGATTTGTTTTTGCGATTACAATTTGATACTTAGGGACCAGTTTCCTGGTCTTTCTAGTCTTTATCACAACGTATCCTCCCAATAGTCACTTATGGAGCTGAAACATGGAACATAACCGAGAGACGGACCCGTAAATTAAGAACTGTGCAACATGCACATGAAAGAAATATGCTGGGTCTCAAATGGACAGACCACAAGACAGCACAGTACATCCGAGAAAACACAAGAATCAGGGATATCATCGAATCCATCAAAAATCTCGAGTGGCGGTTTGCTGGCCATGTTGCAAGAATGGCAGACGACCGATGGACATCACGACTCACGACATGGATCCCCCGAGATCACATGCGCACCGAAGCCGGCAGAATATCAGATGGAGAGACGAGCTAGACAAGTACTGGCTCCGCAACGCCCATGATCGAAAGTGCGGCGAATCCTGGGGAAGGTCTATGTCCGACCACGGACGTTAAAAGTATGATGATGATGATGATGATGATGATGATGATGATGGCCGGGACCCTTTCCAACTTCTTTCCTCTCTGAATTGCTGAGAAATGATTTTCTTACTATTACACGATCATTTTTACCCGAGTTTTTTTCAATTCTGTCTTGCTTTACTACTACAAGCCATTGTGCTCTCTGCTCTTCTTTCTATCTTGAGATGAATTGTTATGGCTGTTACGTTGATATTCTCTGGACAATTTCTTCAACGTTGTTGTCACCAACATTGATCTATTAGTTTGCGTCAGGCCTTTTTTGTTTGTTTGTTTTTTCTAATACTGAGAAGTAACGTATCCATTGATCACCCCATTCCAATCTTTTTAATCCAACTCAACATGCTGCCAAAAGGCATTGGTTGCACGACGGTTTCTTTTGAGTGACTAACCATACCTCTTTCCATCTATCTATTTGTTCATTTTTCTTCATTTTTTTCTCTTTGTTTGAGAAACAGCAAAATACGACGTTCTCTTCAAAACCGCTCAGTTGGGAGTGAGTCCTAATGAAGATCTAATGATCCCTTGTTAATTCATACATTACGCCATCGATATGAGAACCTATTTGGTTAAAAAATATGTTTCACTTGGTTGGCCTCCTGGTTCTTTCCACGATTGTGATTCGTTTCGATAAACAGAAATAATGAGCCCAATCTTCGTTATCAGCCAAAATAGCTCCGAGAAGAGAGATACACTAAAGATGTAAAAGTTCACGGCCCCAGTTTCATACATTGAATAATTATTATATCGTGAGTTTTTTCTCGTCACTAATTGGTGTGTTGGTGAATCCGTTCTTCCATTATTCAGTCAGTATAAGGCGTATGACGTTAACAATGGTTTCAAGTCCAACTAATTTATATGGGGACGTGTAGGTGGCATAACGGTGAGCAGTATGAAAATGGTAGAGGATATATGACTGCACCAACTGAGACAGTTTGTATTCATTTCAAACTAATACACTAAGGAATGTCGGGTATTGATCCCTAATTCTCGTCCCCGGGCTATTGGGAAATAGCAGTGAACACTGGTCTTGAAAGTGTTGGTTGAAAATCAGTCTTGGAAATGTTCGGTTGAAATCGGAGGAGTCCAACCTCTCGTCTAGCGTTGTGATATTGTGGCACTGGAGAGTGTTAGGAGCAGGTCCTCGAAATGTACGGTTGAGGGAACCCTGGTGAAAATACGACGGATCTGATAAGCCTTAAGTGGATTATAATAAATGTAAGTAAAATAAGATTAAGACAGATGTAATAACGGGACTGCTGTGTCAACATCCCCATGAAACCTCAAATGGGTAAACCAAAAGAAAAACTAATGCAAACATTAAAGAATGGCAAACACCACATTGGATTTTATGGGCAGGACTTCATATGGATTTATATACAAAACTGAATGCAGCATCACTAGGGAAAACTAGTTCGTTCCAAAAGTTGATGAATAAGAAAAAAAACTCTACCTTGTCTGTTGGTGAGAAAAAGACAGTGCCATCATTTCTTCCCTAATTCAGAGCTGCCGTTAAAGATTGGTTCAGACACATCGTTCCTGGATTGGTCCAATTCATGGGAATTCAGTACAGCAGCTGACCATAAAATGTATATATGTATATATATATGTAAGAGGACAATAAGGTTGAGACAAATTCAGGACTGAAAGTATATATGGAGAATTTATTCGTCAATTAATTCATGAATGAAGCAAGTAGTATACTATGCATGTTTCAGGAGGAGTTCCAAGCTTCAGTTGCATGTGGGTAATGTTCAGTGGTGGAAAGATTTCTATAGAATACAAATTTAGCATTAGATGTTCTGCCTTTAGAAGCAAAAATGGAAATCAAGAAAGAGGATTCTTTGTCGTCATAATGGGGGTCCTTACTGTATTTTATCAGTGGAAAAATCTGTGGCGGTCTGGTTGGATATTCTTTTACAGGCAATAGCAGCGGTTATAGGTATTTTATTAGTTGTGCTGGTCAGATGGGGGCATTCTTTAGCATCGGTTCTCATGGATACTGGAGAGCTGGATTGTAGTTCAGTATTAGACAGTTTGGATATATATATACATGCATATACATAGCGAAATTTCAAATTTAATTATCAAATGTATATGCGTTCCCCGTTTTCATCGTTTTTTCTATATTTACAGGAATCGATAAAAATCTCCTTCTGTGTCTGCTCCAAAACAAAAGAACCAGCAATAAAGTCACTCTGGACAAAGGCTAACCAGTTGACCGCATCTCAGACAATTTGTGTCTGATTTTCTCAGTGGAAAATCTATTATAATTACACATCGATTTATTCGGATATTATTCTCATCTTGGTTGCTATAGCTGTTTGTTATAGCTTCGGTTGTGTTCAATCGAGGCTTCTTTAGATGTCTATTGGACTGTTCACGCTAGAAACTTTGATTAATATGTTATATCGTACCTGTGACGTCAGTAGTTTGGCATGACGTGTGCTACTGTTTAGATTATCGGGTTAGGCTTAGGATAGGGGTCAGAATTTCAGAGATCATTTAGAAGTGGTTTACATTTTCTTTTATGAGGGAACGGAAGTTTTCTTCCCTTGAAATTCTGCATCTCAAGAAAATACGAAAGAATGAGCGAATCGGTCAGTTTTTGATCAGAATGATAAGTAAGCAGGAATTGTAACTGTTCAAATGTTCTCTGTTCAGAAATTATTCATGATTTTGTGAAGAGCTATTAATTTCTTGGTCGGCAGATGAATCTGCATTCAGATCGTTCGCGCTGAGAGAAAAAACGAGAAAGCAAAAATAGACTTCAGTGTTGGTTTTGTTTTGCTTTCCTCTCACTCTTACAGACGTTTTACTCTATGTATGACGACTCATCCTAACACACCATCATCACCATATTGCAGGGGTAAAGGATGCTCTGAAATTCCCCCTTTTTATGTTATGGTGATTGATTCTTTAATTGATGCCATCTTGGCCAACAAAAGATTGTTAAACGTTCAATTTTCGGATTGTAGGGGAAATCTGTATCTGTTGGGACAATTGAGTTCATACTTTGCATTGTTTTTGTTGTTAGTTCAACATTACATGACCGGTCTTTTAGTTTCCGTTGTTGGACATACACTTTCCCCAAGGTTTGCCAGATCACTTGACTGTGGGTGTCATGGAACCAGTACTTTCTGAACGTACCTAGCTAGTCACACCATCTTATCTTTTCTCGACTACGTTTTGCATATAATCATATACGTTATGAATCGTGAAGTCCACTGGTTGTCTGTCATTCTAGCAACATGACCGGCCCATTAGCGTTCAAGGCTTCTAATGGATTCGATTATATCCAGGAATCTTGTTTTTCTCTATTATACTGTGCTGTCTTGTGATGTCTATGTTATGTTTGACATGATTCCCTCTTATTCCGGTTCCCTGGTTCTCAGTTTAAGGGTCAGTCTTTTGTTTAGGTTCCATGTTCCAGCTCCATAATAGGAGGATGCATTGGTTCTATACTCTTCTTCCCTGCACGAGCGGGATTTCTTGTTCTTGAAGATGCAGCTTGTTCTACCGGAAGTTTGCAAACTTGTTTGATTCGTTGCTTTATTTCGTTTTCTTTTGGGAATTCCAAGAAATAGCCATATGTAAAATATAGTTTTCCATTTTTGTAGCTAAAGTTGAACTACAGAGAACTGATATCAATGAACCGACTTGGATTATTGAATGCAAATAATACTTACTATTTAAGTCGAAATCCCATTGATGAAAGAGGCATTAATTTTCAAATCAATATTCATTTTGACATAATCTCCTTCCTTTTCAGTGTAATTAACCTGGCGTTGTACAATTAACCTCATAGATTAAACATTACACAGTGAACATTTCAGATCACGATTGCGTTGTGTCAACTTACGCATACGAACACACGCATATATATATATATATATATATATATATATATATATATATATATATACGCATATATATATATATATACGCATATATATATACGCATACATATTAATGTATATATATAAGTATACGTATATATGTGCGTATGTGTGTGTATATATATATGAACGTTTATATATTCATATATATATATGTATATATCGGGCAGTTTCAACTAATATGTATAATGGACAGAAAATTATTCTCCAGTATATAGCCAATCATAGATTGAACATTACACAATGAACATTTCATATCTCAATGGAGTTATGTCACATTACGTATACTAACACACGCATATATACATATATATATATATATATATATATATATATATATATATATATATATATATATATATATATATATGTGTGTGTGTGTGTGTGTGTGTGTGTGTGTCGGGCGGATCCAACTAATACGTACATTGAACGGAAAATTTATAGCCAATGCCAATGCTAAATCTCCTTTAATTTAATCTTAAAACAAATAGTCTGGATCCTGTCCTTAGGTCCACTACTTTTGTATAGCAAATCGGTTTGGACAGCACAAATGTTTAACCAATATTTAGAGGGTTCAGAAGTGAAGGTTTGATTTAATTTTCTCCTAAACCAAACATGACGCGATTTTTTTCGTAATGGAAAATCACATGAACAAAATGTATATTCATCTGGTATTTTTATGTCAAAACTCTAAAGCATCAAATCTGTATTCGGATAGATTTTGGTTTTAGCTTGCATGGTCGACCTGGTCTTTTCTGTATACCTCTAATAATTCCTCTCCTTTTGTGATTTTGCACAATTTTGGCAACAGTGTTTTGGCTCAACTCCAGTCATATAGCTATTTTAGTAGCCTTTGTTCTGTTCGTGGGAATAAATGACCCGTTTCTTTCGAATCGAGGGAAAGTCATTTCCTACGTGGAACCATCACTGAACTAAACGTCTGTACACTGGACATTATGAATTCGTAAGAACTATTTTCAATACTGTGTATTCAATTGACATTTATATTTATTTTATAACGCCTGTAAAAAGAAAGTCAATGATGGTTTTAAAGTATACTTACAGTGTGAAATGAAATAAACCATTTTCATAGGGGTGTACTCATTTTTGGACGACAACACATTCATATTTTTAGCAACAGACAGTCAATGCTGCCAAGTTCGGATTAGAAGATATCTGATAATATCAGTTCTGATTGTGAAATGTTCCACTAGAAATAATGAAGTTTTAATTTGTTCGAAAAGAAAATTAACTTCTTATTAAAAAAGAGGCGATGCGTTGCACTCATTTACGAGTGACACTGAATAATTGCTTTTCTTCTTTGAAGAGAATTTTTTTTTATAACTGGAGTAGCAAATTCGTTATTTATCAGATGGTATTATTTTCAAGTACGGTATTTATCACAACCACCCACAACAGACCGGTTTGAACACTGGTACCAGGCTGAGCTTATTCACATGTTCTGACATTTATATGTATCTACGTATCTTAGCTCCTCACAGCCCTGACTACTCATGAAATAAACTTGAAATTTTCAGTACATATCGACGGTTCCCTTAATAGATAGGGAAATATTTTTTGTCGAAAAAAATTCCTTTCCAGAATAAGTTTTTAGGGGGGGTCAATTTTCATTATAATTTTATGTTTAATTGGTCTCTTAGTTTATACTCGGCAGACATTAATCATCTGAGATGTCGTGGTATCGCTTTGTTAATTTTGTTTCGTTTCTTTTTTAATCTCCTTTTAGGTTCTTTAAATCTCCCCAAAAGTTTCCTGAGTGGGGCTTAATTTACGATGTTAGTTTATTCTTCTCTTTTCTACAATGTTCACACTTGTTTCTTGAATATTCGGATTTATTTAGTGAGCACAGCTAACAAAATACCATCGAATTTATCCATTGACTGCCACTTTCCCCTTTTTTTAATTGATCATTCCTAACACAACACACAACATAAGACCGTTGCTCACATGACAGTTTCTATTGAGTGACTAGCCAGACTTTTTGATTTTGCTTTTTTTTCCAATCTCGAATTTACAGCTTAAAACTCACAAGTGGCATTTTCATCAAGGTATTTTTTATGCAGCAGAAACATCAAACCTACCAAAGAGATTGACCCCTAAACTGAGAAGTATGCAGTGTTTACATGGAAGAATCATGCTCGAGCTCACATGGATGTATCACAAGACAGCACAATATATCAATGGAATAACAAGAGTCTGGGCCATCACAGAATTCATTAGAACATTCATGTGGCAATGGGCTGGTCATGTTGAGAGAATGGCAGATAACCGATGGGTATCACGACTTGCAACAAGGATCCCACGAAACTACGAGGAACCAGGGCTGATAGAATACAAGTTGGAAATACAAACTAGCAAATTCAGAGAGTATTGACACCGTGACGCCCATGATAGAAAGGTCCGGCAAAATTTTGAGAAGGTCAATGCCCAAACACGGACGATGATGATGTTGATGATGATGATGGTGGTGGTGGTGGTGGTGATGATGATGATGATGATGATGATATTACTCCCATCACTGTTCATTTTACGAGATAAAAAGAAACATATGGTGAAGGTGATGATTCATAATTTCCATTGGAATGTTAATTTGTTTTGAATTCATTCAGTATTCTTGTTATCCCATCACGTCACGTAAGCATGAAGCAATATCATTGAATACCAAACGGAAAATTACGGAACGAGTAGGAAAAGGAGGAAAGAAAAGTGCCGGTGTTAATAATTCGGACTTGCGCCGTCAATTTTCAAAATTACGATGAATCAATCTGACAAAATAAAAGTTATCATGCAAAAGTAAAGTGAGCGTGACGTTTCTAAACTGAAACGCACACTCAGTGAAATCATGAAAAACATGGAGAAAATGTTAGGTGTTAGATTTGATTATATGACACTCGCCACACTACCAAGGCATTTTACTGCAAAAGACGTTAATTCATTTAATCATTTGGAGCAAAAATAGATTGAGGAAGTCACGCAAACGTTTGAGTATTTCAATGTTGGTAATTCTTTATATAAATAAAATCATTCTAAATAAGTCTATATTTCATTCAAAAGAACATGAATATTTTTTCAATGAATAAAAGTATAATCTTTACATGGTGTATATTTCTGTCAAAGATTAATAGAACTTATCTGCGTATAAACAATTTTTCACCTCCCGCTCATAACAAAATAACAAACCCATTAATTTCGAGGATCGAAATATCGATGTTTATAGCTAATACGGGGACACAATATTTCTTGGTCGTATTTTCCAGGTTGCTCTATGCCAGCAATGATATTCTGTCCTTCATTTTCCCGGTCAAACAATTTAACAACCGGCTGTCAAAGTTTCCTGGTAGACAATTTACCGGCCAAGGACATTTCCCGGTGCATTCTCCCGGTCGATTATTTACAAGTCAACAACATTTCGTTGTAGGATTTTACCAGCAAACGACATTTCCCAGTCACATTTTCCCCGTCGAGCAGATTGCATATCTACAACATGCTTGTATACGCAAGTTGATCTGTATGTACGTACTAAGCATGTGCGTGTATCAGTGTGCACGTAAGTGTGTTAGTATGAATGTATATGCATGCATCTATGCACTTGCATGGACGTGTGTGTATATGCATGTGTGTTTATTTGTTTGTATGAGTGTACATATACGTCTATTAATGTGTATATATCTATATGCATATATATGTCTACATATATTAGTGTGGACACGTATGAGCATGTGTGTATATGTGTGTGTGTGTGTGTGTGTGTGTATAAGCGTGAATGTGAGTGTGTGTGCCTGTGTTTGCGTTTATATATTGCATGCATGTATTTGTGTTCATGTGTAAGTGTGTGTGGATGTTTGTTTTTGTATGTGTGCATATATGTTGTAGTGTGCGTATATGTGCACATGTATTAGTCTGCATGCATTCACACAAGTTTAAGCGTGTGCGTGTGTTTATTATCGTGTAAATGCGTGGAAGTGCACTTGTTTTTTACTATGTGTGTATATATATGCATGCGTGTATATGTGTTACTGTGCATGTATGTTCATGCGTGTATGTATGCACTTGTGTTCAGTTCTCATATCTACCAGTATTTAGGTGCTCTTGTGTGATAGTGTTAAGATGTGTGCGTATGTATGTGTGTGTGTGTGCGTGTGTATGTTTGTGTGGGCTCTTTCATTTCAAAAATGTAACTGTCTTTATATTAGTTGGGTAAACTGTTTGATCGGGAAAATGCCCCAGGGGATAAGTCGTTGAATGCTGGTTTGTTTGACAGGATAATGCGACCGGGTAAATGATATCAGCAGACCAGAAAAATGCGAACGGTAAATATCGCTAGCTGGTCAATCGTCGACCGGTAAAATGTGACTGGTAAATTTTGATGACCTGTAGATTGTCCACCGGGAAATGTGACCAGTCAATCTCGGTGGCCAGTAAATTGTGACCGGGAATACGCGACCAGTAAATCTCGTTGGCTGGTAAATTGTTGACAGGGTGAATACGACCTGGAAATATCGTCAATCGGTTAATTGTTGACCAGGAAAATGTGACCATTATGGAGCTGAAACATGGAACCTAACCAAGAAACAGACCCGTAAATTGAGAATCATGCAACGTGCACATGAAAGAATAATGCTGGGCCTCACATGGAGAGACTACAAGACAGCACAGTAGATCCGTGAAAAGACAAGAGTTAGGGACATCATAGAATCCATTAAAAATCTCAAATGGCGGTGGGCTGGCCATGTTGCAAGAATGGCAGACAATCGATGGACATCGCGACTCACAACATGGATCCCCCCAGGGACCACGTGCGCAACCGAGGCCGGCAAAATGTTAGATGGAGAGACGAGCTAGATAAGTTCAGGAAGTACTGGCTCCGTGACGCCCATGATAAGGAAGTGTGGCAAATCCTGGGGAAGGTCTATGTCCAACGACGGATGCTAAAAGACTGTTGATGATGATGATGATGATGATGATGATGAAATCTCGTTGACTGGTAAATCGTTGACAGTAAATTGTCGACTGGGAAAACGAAGGACAGAAAAAGCCATTGAACACAATCTGCAGCCGAAACAATGTTAGATCTATTGTTGATAATTTTAACTAGTTTCTACTTTAATCCTAATTTCTAGTCGCTTTGGATCGATTAAGAAGCGGAACCAGAAATAAAATGCCAACTAGCAGAGAGAATCGAACTCAAAGCTGCCAGCTACATGAGGTCTAGTAAACTCGTGGCCGCTTCAACAATCCAACGTTGAGCTGATTTTACACCTAAGAACTAGCTTATCACATCCGACATCCCACGTTGGGGACGTTTATGATTGAAACTTAGTGGTATTTTCTCAATACAAAAATATCGTTGATTCTTCAAAAGGATTTTGAAAAATAGCAAAAATTTATTATAATGTTGGAAAATTTCACGCAAGATCAGAATTTGGAAGACTGACGATTCAAAATTAGTTGTCTATCGGTCACATCACAACAGTCTCTTACCCTCTCTCTTTTTCTCTCTTTCTCTTTCA
Source organism: Thysanoteuthis rhombus (assembly GCA_963457665.1). Lineage (NCBI taxonomy): Eukaryota > Metazoa > Mollusca > Cephalopoda > Oegopsida > Thysanoteuthidae > Thysanoteuthis > Thysanoteuthis major. The sequence continues at coordinate 31,264,849 of OY735221.1, forward strand.
TACACACACACATAGACACACACGCGCACGCTCGCGCACATATCTACACACACACACACACACACACACACACACACACACACACACATATATATATATATATATATATATATATATACATATTGTTTGGTTTTGTATGTTTTTGTCTATATCACTAGTGTACGTATACGGGCCAACACAATCTTATATCTAACTGCTTAAAACAATGTACTCTTAATCTTCTTTTTCCCTGAGATAAAAACGTTGACCCTGACTGTCACTTAGTAACGGGTGACATCCATCGACTTAATTGCTCATTATCAAGCGAAGCCGAGACATTTCTTGCTGTTATCACTTCGGACGCCCTCCACCTTTCGTGGAGTGTGGACGTGTGGCGCAACACTTATGTTTGTATTATCAGCATTTCAAATGTTTTCTGGGTGACACTCTTCCTCTGAGTGTTACGGAATACGGTTGATCCAGTGCAGGTGGCACGGTTGAAGAAAAAAAGACAAAAAAACAGGTTGTTTTTGTTAATCGACGTCAAATCTAGTTTGATATAAAGCATATGTTTCTTCACATGTACACACGGAGAGTAATTAACAATGTTGTAATTACCAGCAGTCTGTTGATCTAGAAGACTTACTACTCTAACGATCTCAGTGCTTACTAGTTGCAGATAGATAGATAGATAGATAGATAGATAGATAGATAGATAGATAGATAGATAGATCAAAATATGTGAGATAACGGTGTGAGACATTTTGTCCATGCTATATAACCGTGGAAACGGTGGCGGGGGATTTCTCGCTCGAATATTACATGGGCTGGCCGCCATATGCCCATGTCGGTTGCATGGTCTCTTGATATGTGCGTTTTATACTTGCACCGACACCGCCGATGCAATCTTCCGGAAAGTCCGTCAAGTTTCCATATCTAGTCGCTCGGAAACATGATGACGAATCTGCAAAAAGTAGAGTTTTGTCATAACGCTTGGTGTAAACAGATGAAATATTTATGTATTGAAAATGCTACGTATTGGATTTTGCACGGACGATACGCGAAATATGAGTTGAGTTGATCCATTTTCAGCGAGGCACAGAACCCTCCTGCTGGCCCTTAAGGCCACAGGCTAAACTGCCATCCACCGACCCAGCTACCCTAGAATCTGTCCCTATCTCTTTCAATGCCTACAATTCCTGTTTCCTTTCCTCTTTCTAAATTATTGAGTCAATGTTTACGTACATGCGCATCTTCACACATATATCTAGATTCAATGATCTAACTGGGTGTTACTTATAACACACACGCACACATACACGTATAAGTTCCCACTTTCTACGGTCTCTTAACACCTCTGCCAGTACTAATTCTTTCACTGGCCAGCTATCTTGGGAAAGAGTTAAGCTGTTCTTGACCCCTGACTTCATTTATGCTCTCACGGGGAAGTGCTGAAACTGGACTACAACACACACAGCCATTTTATCGCAGGCGCGCATACATATATTTTTGAGTCACAATACCACTCAAAATCTTAACATTGTGTCTCAAAAGTACCTATTATATAACAGATACATAGATAGATTGATAGTGATAGATAGGTGAATAGATATAAATAGATCAACAGAGATAGATAGATCCTACATGTCCAAATTTAGAATCACAAAAAGATATAGAAAACTTATTCTTATCCATAATTAATCCATTAACATAGTTCCTAACGTTAACAATAAACTCTTTGAGCGATGCAAATTTTCTATCGACAAGGATTTCGGTCTGGCGAGAAATATAGTAGAGAAAGTAATTTCATCTTCTTTCATTTTAATGAATAGTCCTTTAATATTGGGAATAGGCTGTATTCAGATGAAGCTAGGTCTGGGAAATAAGAAGACTGGAGATTAATTACCGGCTGATGTCTGCAATCTTTTTCGATGTGATCTTTGCTGTATTGGGTCGTGCTTTATCATGATGGAACACCACACTTTTACCATTGATCAAATTGGGTCTCCTTCGACACTAATTGCTGACAATATATGTAATCGTGACATTGACTGGCAACAACTCAAAGTGAGACACAACAATACAATCCCACCGAACACTTACCAAAACATTCCTTGGGCGGAGGTCTATTTTCAGTTGTGGTTTTAACCTGTTCATCTCCATTAAGCTATCGTCTGGGTCGCTTTATTTATTCTTATGAAATATCTTCTTTTTTTTTCGTCCGAAAATGACGGGAGGCGTTCATAAGACTGAGCTTTATAATCACAAAGTTTTGGCTCTTTTGCAAGTTGTAATACATGTTGAATAGCTTGAATTCAGTTTGGGGGCCAATTCTTCAACCGTAACCACAGTATAGAGTTCAGAGAATATCAATTCATCATTAAACACTAAAGGAAGAAGAGTTCGTGGTGCATCTCTTGGATTGAAGAGTCCCCCTTTAAACTTTCCAAACCTAACCATTCATAGCAATTTTTCTGGTTCACCAAATCAGAATTTTTTTTCTGTTGGATTATTGTCTTTCCAAAAATTCGTAGAATATTACAAGTGATCTGTGCTCTGTAGACACGTTCATCTTTAGGAGAGTTGTGTTAGATCGGGCAACAATGTTAAACCAATCGGAAAAATCGTTCAAAATGATTGACCATCCAGCAACAGATTGATTGCAGAAATGATCTTCATCTATGTTTGAAGCATCCACAACATTCATCATCTCTGACCTACAGAAAAACTCGAAGGTCACTCGAATAAACATACACTTGACATGCATTTGTAACTTCAATTAGCATACGAAAGGGTTCGGTAGCTCTTTGGTTTCATTTTGTCATAATTTCAAATGGATTTGTAGCTCAATTTTTAAACCCACGGAATGGATAGTAACTGAAAATCAGGCAGATTAAGATTTCTGGTGTTTTTATCCTATTTATCCATTGGTCAGTATAAACCTTGTGGTTTGAATATGCCATGATTCGACTCGTACAAGATGATTCTTGTTAACTGCCATTTAATGTACATAGATCATATAAATCACAAATCAAACACACACCACATGTGCATGCAGACACGCACATACACACGCACACACACATATATATATATGTATATATATATACATACATACATATATATATGTATATTTATATATATATATATATATATATATGTATGTATATATATATATATATATATATATATATATATATATATATATATATATATGTATATAAAGCGTCAGAAGAATCGACAGAATTGGAAAACGTAAGCAGTAGAGAAAGTGAAAAAGTAAACAAATTTGAATAAACAAAAGAGAAACTATGTGCATGTGTGTGTGTGTAATTCCTGTGGGTTTGTGTGTCTGTTTATCTATCATGCTAAAAAAAACATACGTAAATGCGGTTGCAGTCCAACTACCCCTGGCATTCACATCCAATGCAATTTAAAGAGGCCTCCCTTCTGATTCTACTCATCCGACATTTATGCAACCAAACTGGTATTGTATGAAGGTGTCCATAAAACGTTTTAAATTGAGGAATCCAAATTTTAAACTGGACGATGATAGTGGGCGCTCACCGATAGTAATGATCTGATTTACATCTATTTATTATTATAAATTGTGTTATTGTACATGGAAATTCGTTAACTGGCGTCAGTTTAGCTCAGTGGCAAGAGCATCGCTACCTTAAAGCAGTTTCCCGATCACTAGCCGGTTCGATTACAGCAACAGCTCCATTTTCTTTTATTCTTTTTTTTTCTATTTACATTGTCTACGGTGCTTGATGCATTAACCAGATAATGAAGAAAAATCATTTCAAACGCTTCCTGGAGGGATCTTCCGCACATAATAGCTGGAAACCCTGCCAATACGGTTGGTTTTCAATAATAAAAAGCAAAGTATGTAAAAATTGGAATGCTTTACATCTATAGTTATAGATTTATATTAATTGTTATAAATTTATTGCTATGTTATTTGATTTATTGTTATGAACAACGACACGTGACATAATGTTCATATGAAATATATTGAGAGATAAGATATATAAAGGAGAAGAGGGGAGAGGGTGAGGGGAGATCAAGGTGACTGTCTTATATCTCTTGTGAAAACGTGCAGTATATTTGGGGGAATCTCAAGAGAGGGACATAACACAACTTTTCCCAAACCACATTTCAAACGTTTGGCTCCATTATCCAGCTGTATTGACGGGTTTATTGGAGAGATTTTCATCCTCTGACTGTCACTCGAACAGATATAACATATGTTTTAATTACGCTAGCAAATTAATTAGTTTTTTGCTATCAAAATACGTCAGTTCGATAGAGGAAATGGCTTTAAGTCTTCAATGAGTATCTATCTTTGCGAATTCTTCATATATATATATATGTACACATATGTGTGTGTTTGTGTGTGTGCGGGTGTGCGTACGTGTGCTTGTGAGTGTATATATATATATATATATATAGACATGCATATATATATATATATATATATATGTGTGTGTGTGTGTGTGTGTGTGTGTGTGTGTAAGTGTGTGAGCGTGTGTGATCGATAGGAAAGTTCGTTCCGTCCTAGTCGGAGATTTTAGTTTTAATGACATGAATAACTTCAAATCGTTTTAATTGTATTTTGACAGCTGTCATATCAGCTTTCAATTTTAAAAAATGTTGCCAAAATGATTCTCTTTTTTGTTCATTGATTTTGAGATATTTGGCAAAACTTATATATATATATATGTGTGTGTATATATATATATATACAAATAAGTATCTGATATATATATATATATATATATATATATATATATATATATATATATATATATATATATATACATATGTGTGTGTGTGTGTGTGTGTGTGTGTGTATCCGTCTGATATACATAAGTATCCAATATCGATTTTGATATATATATATAATTAAGGTTGCTGATATTACACAGCTTCAAATTTGATTGATTCTTGACAGCGGATTCGTGATATTTGTACATAACTTTTTAGTATTCCCTCTTGCTTCAATATTTTCTTCTCACCCATATATTTTGCATCTTTGCTCCACACGTACATACAAGTATATATATATAGAGAGAGAGAGACAGACAGACAGACAGACAGACAGAGACAGAGAGAGAAAGAGAGAGAAAGAGAAAGAGAGAGAGACTGAGAGAGAAAGGGAGAGAAAAAAAGAGAGAGAGACTGAGAGAGAAAGAGACAGAGAGAGAGAAAGAGAGAGAGACTGAGAGAGAAACAGAGAGACTAAGAGAGAAAGAGAGAGAGAGACTGAGAGAGAAAGAGAGAGAGAGACTGATAGAGAAAGAGAGAGAGAAAGAGGGAGAGAAACTGAGAGAGAAAAAGAGAGAGAGAGTCTGGAATGCTTCACTGATTTACGTTGAACATCAAAGAATCATTTTTTTTAAATTTCCCAATATCTGTAATTTTTATAAATTCCTTCAATGTTTCCCTCCCTGTTTCACATACTCTTTGTCAATATGGTACTATTTGTTAATTTTCTCTCATCAGTTGTTTACTATGAAACTATTGGGGGGATTTTAAAAACAAAACAGTCCTACCATCATGGCTTCTCAGCCTTGTTAATCAAGCACCACCCGATTTCAGCTATGATTTCAATATTGCCCATGTCATATGAGTAATTTAAGAAAAGGTATTACCCTAATATATGGTAAATGGATGTTATTTAATACTCCGCATCATTTAATTTTTTGAAACGAGGCTTACTTACGTAGGTTACCAATAATGTATTAAACGATGAGGCATCAGTAAGTATAACAACAGACGTAGCTCGCTGTTCATTTCACTTCTATGATTTATCCTCCTTCATTATACATGAACAAACTTGCTTTCTATTAGTTCTAATCAAAAATGACATGAATACATATATTCATGTCTATGTGAAGACAAATTTTCCCTGTAGGTTGCATGGTCAATCCCAATTGGGACACCTATGATCGGATGAAATATTCTATTACATGTCCTAAAGTAACATCCCACAATAAGCTAACGAACACTTTGAGGATAGAGCACGATTTATATATATATATATATATATATATATATATATATATATATGTGTGTGTGTGTGTGTGTGTGTGTGTGTGTGTGTACACATATGGGAGGGGGTCGCTGATTTAATACGCCTCCTGTGTCACAAGAATTATGATGTTTAGAAATGCAGCCAAATTAACTTGTTTGGCCAGCTAGATCTTAATCGGATATTCTACTCTTCTCCGTGGGTGTTCGTCCCATGTAACCCTTGTACATGTTTTTTAAGGATCTCCCATCGCATCACGGTGAGGAATAATGCTTTGTTGTCAAATATTCTGTGTATCTTTATTTCTCTGTCAGAATCCCTTACTATCTCTTGCAATTGACTCATGACTTTCTACCTCTATTTCAGTTTTTCCACACCAGAAGAAGTTTGGGCATTAAAACGATCAGGATGTTTTATCATAACGATCGGGATGAGGTCAACAAAATAAATCAATGTATGATAAATCCCTTACCTCAGATACCCAGATTAAATTTTTGAGATCTTGCAACAGAAATACAAATTCTTCTTTTACTATTATACAGTCTCTCCAGTACGTATATAGATAGCAAAATAATCAGCTTCGATATAAAATTGACAACCAATCTGGGGTAACCTAATGAGAATGCATAAGCAGACTTATCGTCGTGGGTTTATTCACTCGGCAGTGATACCCCATTTCGAGGTTTGTCACTGGTCTATCCTTAAAGGCCGGAAAAGAAGATTCTGCGCATCTCGTATGATTTTGTTATCAAAGTATCGCTCACCAAGGTCCCCTACCGTTCAGATGTGACTCGATTCAACTCAAAGTTTTTTTCCAAACCAAAATTGCCATGGTGGAGGAGACATCTGATCGTGGACGAGGTCGAAAAGAACACTATGAGGCAGCAGATAATGATTGTGAAAGAGTACTCTGCAGACGTTTCAAGCTGAAAGGACAATGAGAAGAGGGTGTAAGATCCCACGGGCAGTACTTTAAGGCGCTTTGCCCTAGGTAGACTATTTCTTCGTTGTTTTCAATGAATCGACATTTTGGGGACAGGCTCTGTTCAATAATGAGTTAGTTGAAGCAATGTCTAGCGAATATCACACGGAAAGGTCACTAAACTACATTATATTATAGAAAAATGGGAGGTAAACATATCATAAAATCCATTAGAAAACTCAAAGGGATATTAGCAGGACATAGATCCCCAGATATTATATGCAAAACTGTGGCCGACAAAAATAACAAAATTCAGAAAATACAGGCCCTGCGACCCCCAAGATTCAGAGGTCTGTCGAATCTTGGGGAAGATCTATGCTTAACGACGGACGTTGGAAGGCTGATGTTGCTGCTCCTGTTGCTAATGATGATGATCATTGGAACGAGTACAATTCTCAGACTAAGTTGAGTTCACGGATGAGAACTGCTCATAAACTCTAGTAAGACATGATATCGAATATTGCTGTCAAGTTTGGGTATCTAAAGTGCACAATGGTAATTGGACCACTATCTTTGATGTGAAAGCAGCACAAACAGCTTTTACTAAGGTCATTGACAATATGTCAAACCTCGATAATGAAGATTGACTAAATGAACTAGATGTGACCACATTGTTGGAGCGTAGAACGAGAGGAGACTTGAGGGAGACTTTTAAATTTTGAATAGATTTAACAACTAAAGCTAAAAAATATTGACTGCTCTGACAGAGAAAACAATCTGAATTGTACGCCAGAAAAATTGTCAACCCTTGATCTTTCGGGAAAAGAGTAATAAATTCCCGGAATAAAGTTACAAGAATACGTTATAAACAAAAATAGCGTAAATAGTTCTTTTTTGTGGGTGTTATTTTTTCTTTTTAAATTTGTTTGATAGATTTGATATCGACTTTGCATAGCTAATAAATTAAAGGGACAATTCAGGGAATTTTCTAATGAAATTTACAAGAGTCTATGAGTTAATTGAATTTATCTTTAAAGTAGAATAGAGTGTAGAATATATATATCATTTGAGCCGACCAGGGAGCAATTATATTCAATAAATATTTTTTTCCTTAACTGTATGAGTTCGTTTGCTTGGTTGATCGTATTCCTATGTGTGCTTGTTAGTTTATCGGTCACTGAGGGCTATGTGTATTGATATGGGATTTTATATTGACCTATTGATTGGGAGATCGAGCTGGGACTGAGAAAACCATATCTCCTGATCAAGTTGTGTCTATCGATATCTACCAATATTTATTCACTTCAACAGCTATTTGCTGAACAGCTTTGTTTAGATTAAACCTGGCACGTGATCTGGCCTCAGCGATGATGTCATGAATTTTCTTCAAGTTCTTCTTGGTTGTTATAAATGCCAGCTTATAGGACGAATGGTTCTACAGGGTATTCAAAAGACTACTGCACACTGCAGCTCATCCATGCCCCATAACTGTCCACATCAGGCGACCCCCTTAATCATAAAACCTGCACATTTGGTGCAGAGAAATACATTTTTTCTACAATCAAATATCTGTTTTATATACTGGTATATACAGTAATGAATTATATACCTGGAATCTTCGCAACATCAAATATCGTACCCATTGCTATCTTCAAGCGTGACGTGGGGAGGAATAAGATGCTGATCACGAAAGAGGGTTGTAAAGAAATAATTGATGTGGATGTGAAGGAAAAAAGAGAGGTGAGAAGAAAATAGCAGGGAGAGTGGGCAAGAAGAAAATGAATGAGATGAAGCAAGAAAAAAAGAAGAACTCTAAATTACATGAAGACAATGTAGACAAACAAAGAGAATGTCCAAGGAAAATGATAATCTCAGACAAGAAAGAAAGTAAAGAAGAAAAAAGACCATAAGAAATAAATATAAGTTGAAGGTAACGTTTTCTGAAGTAAAAAAGAAAGCAAGATTGTTGGTTTTACCGGGAAATAAAAGAAAGAGAAAAAAATAAAGAGAAAGAGAAAAGAAGAAAATGAAGACTACACCAAAGGAAGAAATTTTTAAAAAATCAAGATTGTTGGTTTTAGCGGGAAATAAAAGAAAGAGAAACAAAGAGAAAAAGAAAAGAAGGAAATGAAGACTACACCAAAGAAAGAAAGAAAGAAAAGAAAGAAAGATGAAAAGAAAGATTGATTACTCAAGTAAAGCATCGACGCAAGTTTCTGAAGTGAGGAGCGTGTTCTTCGTAATTCCCTCTCGAAATTTTCCGAAGCCATTTCGTCAGTTTCCGGTGTCACAGAAGTCTACCAAAACTGCGTACAAGAACACTTCCGGTCGTTTGTTTCTGATCGGTTGCCACTCAAAGTGCCCGGATGTGACTATTAACCAATCACTTCGGGCCATTTCACATCGTGACGCAAGGAAAGAAAATTGAGAGAAAATTGTCTTCCTTTTGCTTACCCTGAGTGAATGGGAGATGAGACCCCTTTGAGGCAACTGAAGTATGGGGAGCTTGGCTGGGGCTTGGTGACTGTTTCCACGGGGTCTGTCTTTTTTCTCTTTACCTGAGACTTGATAACCGGAAGTTGTACCCTGAAGAATTTCTCTTCGGGACATCGAAGAACGACTTCCGGATCGACGAACAGAAATTCTACCACTGCAATATATTTTTGCAACGTGGGTATCGTAGATTTTACAAATTGTTGAAATGACTATCAGGGAAAGAAATTTCTATCTCGGACATAAATAGCTCGTTTTATTCTGTAAATGATTACACTCATAGATGTTGATGTCGGGGTAAAAAAAAAGTATAATCATTGAAATGAACCATACAGATTCCTGAAAATATCAATATGTGGTTGTACTAGCAATTTTTTCAAGTCGGAAATTTTCTAGTAAATTGCTAATAGCATTTAAGATGTGGGATACTAATAGTTCTATCGTTGAAGAAAATAATAGGCTGATTTGACGAATTTGAGGGAGATGGTGTATTTCATCAACAGACGTTGGGATCCAAAAGCTTTTATAATTTATAAATACATACATAGAAATAAATAGATGCATATGTTTGCTTGTGTGTGTGCGTATGCCAAAAAATCATGCTTATTTATGAAGATCTATACACATAGCTAATTACATCACCATCATCATCATCATTGCAGTTTTTTCAGCGTCTATCGTTTGGCGTTAAAAGGCTACTGCTGCTGCTGATGATGATGATGATGATGTTGGCGCTTAAGTAGCTTTCCATCATTGATCTAATACTGGAATGCGCTTTTCTTCTCATAAAAAATTTCTACTTCCACTTGATGTCGTGGAGAGGTTGAAACGGCAGAATCAGAGTAGCCAGTCTCCTAGAGTGGTTGTTAACCAAGAACGAACAGTCCAATATCCATGCTTGTCACAAAGGCATTAGTGCAACGTGAATGACAACAGTCTCAGCCGGAGTTAACCGATTCAATTTTCCGTGCTTTTAGCCGTTATACTACTCGAAACATCCCCAATCTTTCGCAGTCATTTTTGTTTGTGATATCATTCCCTTGTGAGAGAAATCTGCAGCTGACCATAACCGTTGCAGACTCTCATAAGGTGACCATGATTTTTATCGGCTTTGTGATGTTGACTGTGTAGAGCTCATTGAAACGTCATCAAGGTCAAACCTTTTAGCATATCGTTCAAGATTGACGTACACAATCTACTTTCTATCTCAGGTTATGATTCAAACAAAATATCATAATATTTTTCAGTTCAGCATCATCATCCTCTGGCAAATTACAAGACAATGACTTTCCCGATCACCAGTGAGTTAATATGGCGCCCGTATGTCAAGACTCTTTATTTTCCCGATTTGTTTGAATATTCTAAACTTGTTGAAATTGAAACGTTGAAATGGAAAGTTTGGAGCCAATTCCATTTGCTGCTCATTCTCTTCCGCCACTTCGTTCAATCGATAATTTGCCACTGTAGCAGTAAGAGACCGACCCTTTCCATTCTCAAGACGCACATCTCCATATTAGAACATTGGAGACCAACGGCGTACTGTATGTTCTAAAGTAGCACCTTCACCTCATGCTTGATTAATGTTATGAGTTGTCTGAGAGGCATGGTGGCCAAGTTAGAACTTATACAATAAAAACGACGCGTAACTTTTCAATTTTTATCTCAAGTCTGGGGCCATTAACTATGTAAATCATTGTCCGTGAACAACAAAACCATTGTAAATCTATAGAACTGTAAATAATTTCTCAAAAAATATATATATACACTGGAGAAATATTGAGAAAACTAGTTTACACATGTCGTCAAAAATTACAGAAAATGAAATACAGTTAAATTATGATAAATAGTGGAATAAATAATAATAAATAGTAATATGACTCAATGATATTGAATATTGATAATTTCAACTTTGTAAATCAGATAAAAAGATTATTTATTTCATCAAAATGTGTCAATAGATCTTGATGAAAAATATTGAAATCGGTTATACTCAATGTGGTTGCTATTTCCATCATCCGTTTTGATTCTAACGCTTTGTCAACTGAATTTCTAAACACATCCTTTAATAATCATTTTATGTCTATTTTTAATAGTCTCTCAAAATAGTGTAATGTTTGAATGTTGAAAATTTCCTTTAGGTTGGAGCAAAAATATTTGAATTTTGTGTTATTATTTTTAATCGTTGACGCTTATTAAGGATTATTGTTCATGAAATATGCCATTTGAACCCGAATTTTGCTTTTCACTGTTCATTTTCATTTATTTGAGGCTGTCAAAGACGGTAAAAAGCAGAATCGAGCATTTTAATCGTTTAAAATAAGATCTAAAGCAGCCTTAACTGCTCGCGACATCAATCAAATATTTGACCAGGGTATTTCTAACAAATGATTAGCCCAACATTGGTTCAAATAAGAGGTGACTGACTTGAAAATGGGGAGAGAGTTGGACGTTTTCTGTGAACGCTGACATTCGATTGAGGGCCACTATTTGGGTGGGCTTAAGCAAAACAACTCGATAGGTTGCAGAGGAACTAAATGCTGGGTATTCAGCAGTCTTTCGACATTTGAACCAAATAGGAAAAAAACGAAATTCACCACGCCCTATGTTCGTCAATCAAAAAGCACCAATTTTTCTCCATAACAACGATCCTGCACGAGCAGAAAGGATCTCCACCTTATTTAACCTACCCACAAGCAACACTTCGACCGACTTCCACCTTTTCAAGCACTTCTGCTACTCCTTACAAGGGGAAGACCTTCAGCAACCAACGCCTCCGAATAATTAATTGGTTGTAGGACACCAGAATTCTATGCTAGCGGAATAAATGAACTCGTTCCGAGTTTTGAATGTGTAAAATTCCGAAAGTTTTTATTTCCTTTAATAACTATTATTCTAAATTGAACTTCTTTCAAGGTGGTGTTAAAAAAAAAACTTTTGCACAAACCTAGTAGTTTCTAGATATTGACTTCATGCAAAGTAACTGACTCAGTTGATTCGTTTTGTACGAAATTGGCAGTAAATATCACAGTGATTTGTCGGTAAAGTTAGTTGTAAATTTTCTCACAACGTTATACGAGGCAAAATAATCAAACTGATTTCCGTAAATATACAGGTATCTTCTCATATGCTGTAGGGTGAGGCACATCAACTTCAGTAAAACGAAAATCATGTGCAATAATCATGTTGAGAATAAGAACATAACTGTCAAGGTAGAAGATGCAAAACTCGGAAGGATAAACCCCTACATCTACCAAAGGCAACAAATTTCCACGAGACCTTCAAAAGAGGAGGAAATCAAGCGAAGAATCACTTTTGCATGGCAAGTTTTCGGCAGAGCATGTTCAACTTTCAAGAACCAGATGATCCCAATAATCCTAAAAAGATGAGTATACAACCAATACATTCTCCTGATAGTCACTTATGGAGCTGAAACATGGAACCTAACCAAGAGACAGACCTGCAAACTGATTAATATGCAACGTGTGCATGAGAAAATCACGATCAACTTTACAAGGAGAGATCACAAGACAGCACAGTATACAAGGAAGAAAACGGGTGTCTGTGACATCATAAAAACTATTAAAAAACTCAAATGCCAATGGGCAGGCCATGTTGCAATAATGAAAGACAACCGATGTACAACGCGTCTCACAACGTGGATCCCAAGTGATCACATAAAAAACCGACGCAGACAGAACTCAAGATGGAGAGATGAACTGGACGGATTCAGAAAATACTGGTTCTGCGACGCCCATAATAGAGGATGGGGAAGGTCTATGTCCAATGACAGACGTTAAAAGATTGATGATGATGATGATGATGATGATGATGATGATGATGGTGGTGGTGGTGACGATGATGATGATGATGATGATGATGAGTGTTATCTAGCTAGCTTTGTTGAATTTTTAGCTGGTCAGTCCGATCCCCTTTAGATGGGCAATAACAGTGCCCCGTACTTAACGAAGCTCTGCCTGACACAATTTCTAACTTTTTTTTCCTATCAATATTAATACAGAAATCATTTTTTGCCTAATTCTAAATCACATGAAAGCGAAAGATTGGTTTCAAGAAGCCACTTTGGGGGGTTGATTTGAATTTCTCTCTGCTAAATAACTTCTGTAGTTATATTGGTCACTACCAGTAAGGCGTAAACATGGCCCCCTCCCAAAATGACGGATGGGACTTTGAGTGTTACCGGAAGCTCATTCTTTCTTTCAGATTGGAGTGACTTATCCACTCCCACGGATTAGCTGTACGAGAGGAACTACAATTAAAAGCAACAGAGAAATTGAGACGATGGCAAATAGTAGTCACAAACGAAACATATTGATTTGCAATAATTCATCTTATAAGTAAATAATGAAGCGTTCTTGCAGTTTTATGATCATTGATCAGCACAGTATAGTAGAGAAGTGATGGTTAAGGATATAGAATCTACTATAAAAACAAATGGCAATGGGCTGGTCATCTTGCAAAAATGTCAGGCGACTCAGACCGTAGTTCCCAGGAATTCATATGCTATATTGTGACCGGCAAAAAAAAGATCGCGTTACAAACTAAACACGTTCAGAAAGTATTAGCTCCGCAACGTCCATGATAGAAAAATATGGTGATCTTGGTGGGGAAGGTGATTATGAACAGTGTTGAAAGTAAGGTGAAAATTAGAATTGTACTCTTGTGCCTGACGAAAATAAGTTCCATAGATATCTATACAACGATTCAACAACCCTGTCAAATATAACATATTATTATCCAAGAGGCATGCGCACATAGATAATCCCTCCTACGCAAACGGGTGTGAGGTCACAGTGAGATCGGTTTTCAGAAAATCTCTGCTCTTCGGAACATTTCAGTGACTGTTTATATTGACTGACGTGTTTGCAGGCAAAGAATAGCAGATCTTGTTCACTGCGGAAGAATCAACTAAGAGAAAAAAAAAACAGTGAACGGTGGAAAGTACACGGGTTGGTTTGAGAAATGTAGCGAATAAAAGCTATTTGAAGGCTCTGGCAATCGATGGGGATGGAGGTGTACAGCGGTGGTTTTTCCACCAGGGACGGAAGGAAAAATACGGAACATGGAAATATAAACAATTTATACACGCGCCACTTTATGATTCGACATGATGCTGTTTTCATTTGCAATACATATATATATATATGTATATATATATATATAACTAAATTATTGATTCATCCACGGACAGCTGTTTCGTTGCATTACAACTCTCCAATGTGGCTATAGACTATTCATTATATATATATATATATATATATATATATATATATATATATATATATATATGAGAAATAATAATCAGTAGGGTAAGTACTCGGTGGATGTGAACATTTCATGCTTCTAGCTCTTGTCAGCAACTTGTATGTTATTTCTTCGTATTTTTTCATACATCAATAGCTGTTTTCACTGTGATAAAATCTACAATCGATAAAATCTGTTCTCATTTGTTTCGTTTATCTGTTTATATATATATATATATATATATATATATATATGAATGCATGTGTGTATGTTATGTAGATGCGAGGTGATCCATCAGAATGCTGATATATATATATATATATATATATATATATATATATATATATAAGGTGATAATTGTTGGATAAATTTAAAAAGAAAAGGAAACAAAACATTTCAATAGATTTCAGAAATAGTGGCGTTTAAAATTTAAAACTAGTTTGGTCCATGTTTTCAAGAATCAAATGCAAACGTATATTTCAAAGATGTTACTGTCCACTATCCAATTGATGGGGATAATTTCATCAATCATCATCAGCCCTTGAAGGCCCAACATTGAACTTTAACCTTTCTCAGGATCTACAAGAACTCGCTATCATGGGTGTTGCAGAGCCAATACTTTCTGAACATGTCTTGTTAATCACCTCATCTTATATGTTACCAGCTACAGTTTCGCATATGGTATCTTGGGATCCACGTTTTGAGTGGTGATATCCATCGGATGTCTTACATTCTTGCAGCATGACCAGACCATGGCCATTTTAGTTTTCTAATTGATTATATGTAATCCCTGACTCCTGTTTTTCTCTAATATACTTTGATGTCTTGAAAAATAGGAAATTATACTGACTCAGAAATAAATGTGTACGGACTTAATAGTTAATTGATTAATCCATAAATGAATTTATCAGTGTGCTATACATGTTTCAAGAAGGGTTCCGTCTTTAGTAACACTCGTGTATTTTTCAATGGTTGAAAGCTTTCCGTACAAAACAAATTTAGCATCAGATGTTTTGCTTTGAAAAGCAAAAACGCGAATCAAGAATGAGGATTCCTTGGAAGTCAGTATGGTGTATCTGGGCTGTATATTGCCTGAGGAATTATACGTGGTGGTATGGTTGGATAATCTGTTCGAAGTAGTTGCAGCAGTTATGGGTATTTTATTAGTTGTGCAGGTTAGAGGGATGGGCATTCTTAAGCAGTGATAGTCATAGATACTGGAAAGCTGGATTAGTGTTACACTGTTTGGGGACTTGGTAATTTAGGGTTGAGGTTATTTCTAGTGTTAATGGTACGGTATTTTTCGAGGGGATCCTTGTTATGTATGATCGATAATCCGTTTGGGAATATATATTCTGTATCCTTAATGTTAATTGTAGATATTTTGAAAAGTCCAATGGTTTGAGTAACACAAGGGTCTATGTGAGTGTTTGTAGTTCGTAATGTTGAATATGCATAAGGGGAATTTGGAATGGATAAGGTAAAGTGGGTTATATGTGGATGGGAATCCAAGTTTTATAGGTGAGTTTCTTGTTGGGAACGAGAGTATATGAATATTAAGAGATGTTTAGGCCTGGGTAGGAGTGTAGTCTATGTTGCAGGTAGGAAGATAGTGAGTTGGTCAGTATAGAGTAATTGGGAGTGAAAGGAATATGGTATTAGAGATCAGTGCGGTTAGGATTGTTGTGTACAATGTTGCATTCATTACAGGGCAGTTTAAGTTTGTTAATCCATATATCTTTATGTGGTTCAAGAATTTTGGCCGTGTGTTTTTTTCAATGATTGTTAATCAAGTGTCGGAGCCGAAATTGTGGCCGTTGTGCTGAAGAGTAATTTTACTGGGATGTAGGTGGGGATGATTGGCTGATTTAATTCTGTGCCTATATTTGATAAGTCTAATGTTGAATTGCCATTCAGTCGTGTTCATACATTGCAGTTTGCATTTATTACATTTATTACATTCTTGGGGATCGATGGTATCTTTGCTTTTTGCAGCTAGGATTACGGTAGACGTAGAAAGTCTTTGTAGTGGTAGAGCTAGTTGAGGTGTTGGTGTTCTTAAGCAGGTTGCAGCATCGACAATTTATTTCGTTGCTGGCTTGGAAAAATTTAACAGTTTTAGGGAAGGTGTTATGCAAGACTTTGTTATTTATTACAGTGTATTGCTAATCTCGCCTTTGATATTTTTTTGAGTTTTGTTTTGAGTGTAAATACATTCCATCTCAGTGATTATATATGACAGAGGTGGGTGTGTGTTGTGGAAGGTGGTTGTGAGTGATACGCATTTGGGTTTCTTTCCGTCAGTGAATGTAAGGTTTTCCTCTCTGGGTATTGCAGTGGATTTTTTATTTTGTTATTTGTATCTCCTAGTGAATATCTTCGTTAAGTGAAAATATTGCTGTAAGAAATAATTGTGTCTGTTGAATTCAGTAACTCAGAAGTAAAGTCTCCTAATTCTTTTCACGTGTTTTGGGTGAGCCGATTCAGAGTGTAGGCTTAGTAAAGAGTGTGGTCTAGAGTTTTTCGCTGTTATCTATGTATATGAATGTTTCTAGATTGGATACAGTGGTTAGAAAATTTCTCATAGTTAAATTAAATAGACTCTTGTGTAGAATTTATGTGTAAAAATGTCTCAAGCTTCGCTCCGACTCCTGTATGTATAAAAAAAGATATCATTTATAGATCTGACATAAAAGATGCTATCTTATTCTATCTCTGGGTATATGTTTGTCTCTTCGATTGAAGATCCCAGCATAGGAATGGGCCTCTACTGTGCCCTTGTCACAGCCTTTCATCTTGAGGAAGTGTCTATTATTTAAGTTGAAACTATTGTGTGTTTCTGTTTTACATTGTTTAGTTGTACTATTGTTAAGTGTTTCTTCGAGGGCTAGAATGCCTTTATTTGTGTTTATAAGAATATAGGGAGTTGACATCCATATTGACTACAAATGTTGCTTCAGGGATTATTTTGATTAGTGTGACTTTGTTCGAGAGGTCAATGGTGTCTTGATTGTGGTACTCAACATACGTAACTAGAGGTTGAATTAGATGATAAACGTATTTTGATCGTTTGGTGGTGTGGCAGTAAATGGTGAAAATAACTATCGATCTAACTTATTCAATTTGTGTTATTTCGGAAGTAGGGAGAACCTAACAGGTTTCTTAGAAGTATGTTTAAGTGCATTCAGTGTTTTGTCTTGTTTTCTTTTATCTATAATGTTATTGTTGTGAATCCCTGGTATTCAGTGACAGAATCATTAGCGATTTCTCTGTACAGATCTGTTTTGTTTAGGTGAGTATTAGAGTCTGAGAAATATTCATCAACACCCTAGATGATCATACATCTCCCCTTATCTGCTCTAGTGATCATCAAGTCTGTATTATTTTTTTCTTTAATTCAAGGGACTCTTATCCTTTAATGGTGAGATTATCGTGGGGTTGGAGTTGATTATTGTAATTTTTATTATACGTTTCGATATCTTCTCTAACTGCAAATTCAGCTGTTTGGATAATTATGTCGATCTTAATGGTTTATTCGGGTCTTCGAGTAGGTTTTGAATCTTGTTATGATAGTCCGATAAACCAAAGTGGTCTCTCAACTTAATTCATTAGAAGAAGTCGTCGAAATTCTTTTTTAGGATATTTTGTCCGAGTGCGTGTAGGGGTTGCTGAATACTAGGTATGCATTAAAGAGTATAGAGGTATTTCTAGTGAATTTAAATTTACTGAGGTTGATTACTTTACCTCCTGGGACTTCTTCGATTCTGTTGATGTGTTATAGCTATTCGAGTTTTGTAAAGCTCTCATTAGGGATAGTATGATGTTTTCTGCCCACCCCCTCCTTCCAAGTTTAATGGTTGGGGGTTCTTCGTGTTTTGGTTGTGTGTATGTGTGAGTTGATGGAGAAGTTACCTTACGATCAGGGTATAATTCTGTGTTCTTAAAATGTGTCTGATTGGTCTGTGTGTTGAGTAAGGGCGAATTTTTTCCTTGTGAGAGATGTTTATTGGAGCTTCAGGAGTTTTTGGTTGAGTATTGTGATGACTCGTATTTTCGATGCTTGCATTAGTAGAATTAATCTTGCTATGGCGTTTGTTTGTCTACGTATTTTTGTTTTGGTTAGTAGCGTTAGTCATTGTGGGGATGTATTTGTTCATCTTGTTAATGATAGTAATTTCTGATAGGTTTAATGTTGTCTGTACGTATTATGCCAATCTCATGTCTTGTAGGTGTATTAGTCATTTTAGAGTGTATAGATAGTTGATTGGTGGTGAGGTATAGAGGTTTGATGGTTTGTTTATTAGATTCTTTACTCGATGTTTTCATGCTGTGTGGATTGTTGGTTCTGTGCATAGCAGTGCATTTTACTTTTTTCTATTTGTTTCTTTTGATATTGTCAAGTTGCTAAGTTTGATAAATATTTATAAACCTGAAACTGGAAGGGGAAATATGGCTCCAGCAAAGCAGCTCTCAATTGAAATAATAGAAAAGATTATAAGACCCCCCTTACATTGTGACGAAAGGTCCATATTGTCCGCCGGCATGGTTTCAACATTCTTTGCTTTGCAACAAGATAGATTATCATCCTGAAAAATGACTTTATCGTCAATAGACCTACTTTTGATCAATGGATAGAGAAATGTGTTTGAAATTTCAATATGCACAAGTTCTTTGACTAATAAAGTAATGATTGCCGTTTCCTTTGGTCCTTTACCTGACATGTAGCCCCGTATATTAAATGAATGTAAAATGTCCTTCGAGCAGCCATCTTCCTTCATTGGAATGACATCAGTTGCTGCATCATCGCCTTGGCCAAAGCAGATTCATGATTCATTAAGAAATACAACTTTCATTCATTCATGCAAACTACATGATCGCTTCTCTTAAGCTCATTGTTAGCTTGTTCTCTGTGTGTAAGCGTTCGTACAGGTTTTTGTCCGATTTTTCTGTGTTTGAATTCTATTTCATTGTGCTGATCTTTCACTGTCCTTTTACAAACACTGATTCTCTTCTCTGTCCATTAGTTTTTCAGTTGCACGTTGTGTATTTTTTCTTTTTCAGGGCGTATTACTGCTTCGAGTCACCTATTCTGATGCCTTTGGCGTCTTCAGGGGTCAGATACCTGTGTGTTATCTTTTTATGATCTTCCCATGTTGCTCACTACTAGACCGTGCTTTGAACACGGCTGACTGGGAACAACGAAAATCCTTTGTCACACTCCATGTTTTATTTCCTGTTCCATATCTCATTTGAGAGCTCAATTTGAAATCATTCTTCTCCCAATTAATCCAGTCTATCGATAATCCCAACAACTCGTTAATGTCCGCAAGTACTCATGTTTAACGACAGGCTAAACCTGCATATTTAGATGTGGGCTGGTATTTGTTTTAGAATAGCAAATTACGAGATAATTCCATTGTTTTTCCTCCACTTGATCCGGCAAATATGTCAAAAACTCAAATATTTCAATTTGATTTGTTCGAGTTATATTTCCTGAAGCCAGAATATCAAGTTAATGAACAAAAATTGTTTTGTCTTGCCTCTAAGACAAAAGTGGTTGCCAAGCATTTTAAATCTTGGTTAAACAATGGGACTTAAATGCTAAGCACATACAAAAACTCATTTAACCAGCAGACCAACGTTAGATATGAACGGGCTGAGATAGATAACTAGATGGATAAGAGGCTAGATTGATCAACGTGATAGATAAGAGTTGTTTGTACAATTTCTTATATTAATGTATGTGTACGTGCGTGCAAGGCTCTTTGAAATTAGGCAACATATGTATACATGTGATTGTGTATGTATGAACGCATGTATGCTCCGAAACAAATGTGTGCTGTACGTGTGTATATGCGTGTGCAGGCACTCATGCCTGTTCTTCTTTCCCCATCTCCTAGGGCAGTCCGCTGAGCCGATGCAGTAAGTCTGACCTGACGTCAGCATGTTTCTCCACTCGCGTGACGAGTTCTGACATTATTCCGTGTTCCTCAACGCACCAGAATCTTGCCAATTAGGACCGGAGCCAGGCTGACTGTTCTTCACGCAAGGCCAACCAGCACGTTTTTCTATTTTATTTATCATTTTCGTCTTTTTCGTAATTCACGCATTGCAAGTACAGATGAGAGATCGTCGCAGGCTCAAATTCAGAAAAGGGCAGAGGAAAACCATCAAAAGAAAAGGAGGAACAGTGACCAGGCCTCTGAGAGTGGGGAGCAGCAGCTGCGTCTTACCAGGGCCAGGAGGGCCAACGTAGGTCAGGGAGGCCAATGAAAGAGAGATTTTTTTTGGCAGGGGGTAGAGCTGTATATCTGAACTTCTGAGTTGATACGATGTATCCATTAGTAAAGTTGGTTGAATGTTTGGTTTATCGGTGGGTGAATATGATGTAGTGCGTTAAGAGGGTTATTGCAGTCGAAAACAGGATGGCTAAAAGACAAGGACGTTTATACAGTATATATAAGGGGACTACCTCTGCACTGCTTTACAAAACTTTTGGCCTTGTTAACGATAAAAGAACTGTAGTTAAGAAAGTAGTCAAAAAATAGCAACCTTTAGCTTCAACCCATTTTATATATACTTTAGATGTAGTTGCGTAAATTCCTTTGGTGCCAGTAGACAGTGATCAAGTCCAGGTAAATTCAAGGATTTAGAAAGCTGATTTTCAAAGCAAGAAGATTGACCGCCTCAATTGAGTTGTGATTAAAAAAAAGTAAAAACAAGTTTTGCTGCGCTAGGGTCAAACTATTTCGTCCCATTTGAATCTAAAGGGTGAACCAGATAAAATTAATTTCTCAATACACTATTATTCCGAAAGTACTTGTCCAATTATTATTCGTTCCTGTTAATGGGGTTTACAAACCGGAGCTAAACCATTTGCCCTGAGTTGGGCTTTGAAGTGAATTTGTCATCAGTTTTTGTGTGTGCCAATGCTATTTGTGAATGACATCACTAAAGTCAAAACTCATTGGTAGGAGTTTAAAATTAAAACGAAGGTAAATGACAATCAGATAATGATGGTAACGGGTTACTATACTTCATTTAAAAAAAAATAGTACGGAATACTATTTGTTCCATTAATGATAACAGTATAGGAACCACTGCAAATATATAACACCAGGGATATTGGTGTAGAGAGTGTGAAGATTGGCAAAGTAGCCGGTGTATTTAACTGAGTGTCCCTGTTGAAAGTGGTATCTGAGTTGGAGTCTCACTGACTACTATATATATATATATATATATATATATATGTATATATATATATATATATATATATGTGTGTGTGTGTGTGTGTATGTGTGTGTATGCGTGTGTGTGTGTGTACATATATATATATATATATGTGTGCGTGTTTGTGTGTGTGTGTTTGTGTGTGTGTGTGTGTGAAGAGAGAGACAGACAGACGGACAGACAGACGGACAGACGGACAGAGACAGAGAAAGGGACAGACTAACAGACGTAAATCAACTAAAGGTGAAGATGAATAAAGATTTAGAAAATAATGAAAATCGATTACAATACTCCATTTAATGGAATTATCAATGAAAAATTTTCAAAAAATTCTTTCATTAGTAGCAATCAAAGTAATCTTTCTTTCTTCTTTTGGACCTGTGCCTGGCTGAAGCTAATGTCGACCTTATAGAAAAGAGAATTACATGATCATATTCAGAAATAAACATTTCTGTGTAAAATAAATACCTTTTCTATCATTACGCAACAGATGTATTAATGTATCAACATATTTACAGTTGAAGAGAGCGAACATTTAACAAGCCAATGGTTTTTCTCTTTCAGTCAAAGAGTTGAACGCCTACTTACCTTTACAACAAAGAAACCCTTCAAGCGTTTAAACAACTTATTTCTTTGCCATAAATCAACTCGAAAATATACACCCATATCTACATTTACTAATGCTTCCTTTCATAGCCACAGTGAATCCATTATATACTGTCTCCATAATTACTATTTCGATTCCCTACAATTTTGATCTGGACTTGCGTGTTCCTAGAACGGAGGCCTGTAATCAAGCCCAATGTGGCCTCTAATTATCACTGGGAAAACCTATCATATCAGGACGTTGCAACAGGGCGCGGGGAAGGAATCTGTTATACCCCCAACCCCCTGCACAGTTTACTGAAACGTTACTTTCGGGTTGTGAAACAGGAAAAGGAATAGAACTTCAAAGTGGGTAAAACAACTGAAAACCTGATGCTTGCATCTAAAGATTTTCAACAAACCAGTAACCTTTAATTAAAATTAATCGATACAGATACAAAACATTACGATCGTTGAGAACTACTTTAAATTTCGAAAAGGCCTCGCCAAGTAAGTATTTTTTTGAACGCACTTCAATGACTGAGTAACTCTCTCACAACGAATTGTGTGGTGCGAATTTGAAGAGATTCTTCCATCGTCGAAATACGAGGAGATCTACGCATCCTCAGCAGTCTATTTCATAATATCATGGTGCCTTTCACTAATGACAGCATAATATACGCACATGCCTTGTCACAGAAACTATTTGAAAAACTCAAATGGCAATGGGCACGCTATGTTGCAAGACAGAAAAACAACTGATGGACAACACGTCTCACAACATGGATCCCCAAGGATCACATGAGAAACTGAGGCTGACAGAACACAGGATTGAGAGATGAACTAGAAAAATTCAGGAAATACTAGCCCAGCAACGCCCATGATAGAGAATTGTGGGAAATCCTGGGGAAGGTCTATGTCCACCGACGGACATTTAAAGACTGATGATGATGATGATGATGATGATGATGATGATGATGGTGATGATCTGCCTAGGATCAAAATTTATCTGTGAGCCGCCCAAGATCAGAGTGTAGTATTTCTGAGCTCTAGAATTAAAAAAAATATCGTATCGTGTCATTTCAACCTAGGATCAGATTGCAGGATATGTGCATCAATTAAGTACTATGTACAAAAAAATATAAATATACACTTACATCACGGTGTATATCCATGTGTGCTCTTATCATAAGAATGCTTTTTATAGAGCAATGGTGATCAAGCTAGCTTCGATGACTACAATTATTTTGATCCTCATTGAGTACACCGATATTGATCCCTTGTACTAAACTAAGCTAAACTCAAAGATCAGGTAAGACTTGAACACGAATCCCATACAATATGAGATGGTTGTATCATTTGACATCGCCCATTACATTTTGTGGAATGGCGTGTAATTATGTTGTGCAATTATGAAAGTTCAGGAATTCTAGAACAAAAATGATGATATGGGCGAGATTTTAAAAGGGTAGTTTTCTGAAACTGAGCATTTGCATTTCCTCTCAACTTATTGATGTCGGAGTCATGTATAATTAGAAATAGGGGATAAAAGAAGGTAATATGTAACTAAACTAAAACCTGAAGCATGTTTCTTATCATCTTGAAAATGTTCATATCAAATTTGATCTGCTTTCTTCCATAAATATATTTTCCATGGCATTTAGGACTAAATATAAGCCTGTAGGTATATATGGAATGAGCATTCAAGCACAGACACTATTTACGATCTGAGAAGTTGGCCGATATCTGAAATACATCCATTTGTAAGTAACGCTGGATTTCACTGTTATCCAATTGATTTATAATACTCATGATTCTTTTGCAGATTTAGTTGCCACAAAAATAAGTTCTTTATACAGACAAAATGCATTAGCTTATATGTTAGTATGTTAACACTAACGAAAATAACAAAACAATTGCAAACACGAAGAAATTCAAAGGTGTCTTTCGAATCTAAGAATGAAATACCAAATACCACCTTCAGCGAAAACAATCTTCCCTTTTTTTTTCTAACGAGTGTAGACTGAGGATAGAACAATAAGGGTTCTTTAGAGTCAGGATATCATTGATGGAAGGCAGTTATTAGTCACATTAATGCGCGGAAGAGAAGATGAAGACAAAGCGCGAATTTCAAAAAGGGGTTTACATCGTTTGGCCCTCGACAAATAATAACAGAAAATCGATAATCAGTCTTATGGTGCTGGTGGATATATTCATAATACAGGGAAATTTTTTTAGTGTAAGATCTTGTGATGAATTGTTGTCATATTCATTATTATGTTGGACTATGCTAATGTTTCACTGTGTTTCAGTAGGTCACTTTGCCGGTCTGATTCAGATGACTGTGTCCATTGTGAAGTTCTTTTTGTTTTTTGTTTGAATATATTAGGTCGTCATTTCTTTTTTCTATCACAGAGAATACTGCAAAAAATGAAACATTCACAAATTTAATTGCATTCTTGCATGTGTAATAGAGATGTAATTCCTCATTATTGTAAGATTTTGAGCCCCCAACGGCAACGGTCTCTATCTGATGGCAATTTTAAGTACAATTTCGACTCAAGAATAATACTGTTCAAGCTGCTGATAATGACAACATAGAATATGACGTGAATACTACGACAGTACGAATTGCACATGGTTGATTCAACTTGTTTAGGTTTGGGAATATGGATAGAGTTATTAAATCATGAGTAAAGGTTGGATGTGATCCTAATGATAAAGAATGGTCCACAACAGAGGACAACAACCAACAAACAATGGGTCAGAACACTTTCGGGAGACTTTTAGACTACAGCTGCAGAAAAAAGGAGAATGACTGAAGAAGGGGGAAAAAATTAACGGAAAATTGCCTCGAAGAAGACAAGCGGCAGAAAGAGAGAGGACAGGACAATTGCAGAAGGTCGAAACTGTTGAAAACACAAAGAAAAAGAAAGAAAGGGATAGAAAGAAAGAGACAAAGAAAGAAAAAAAGAAAGAAAGAAAGAAAAACAAGGAATTAGCTTCGAAAGAGAAGGAGAAAGAAGAAAAAAAAGGAAAGAAATAGGACCAAGAAGGGATTAATACCAGACATGATGTAAAAGTGGGAAAGGGTGTCTAAGAATGAAATCGTATATGTGAGAGCGGAAGTTGCTGGGTGAAAACCATTGAATAAAAAGGTCCTAGGAAAGAGCTGACAGTCTACGTGTTGACTTGTAAAAGTTCTTCACAGTCGACATTGATTGATGAAGGCAAATCGCCTCTATCTCACCTCTGTCTGTAGAAGTGAGTACGTTTTGTTTAACGCAGACCACAATAGAGTGTCAACATCTCTCTGCGCGAATGATTCTCAAACTGTGTACTGTGGCATAATATTGAGCCAGAACTCTCTCTCTCCCTCTTTCTTTCAGCTTGGTTACGTAAATTTCTCTACATAAGGAAAAAGCGTTGGAGCCTTGTGAGATCTGAAATCTCTTTAATGACAGATGAGAAGCAAAGGGGTTATCAGTACTTATATCAGTATTCTATTGGAAAATGTTACGTTCACTGAAATGTGTTAATCAAATACATTTCATTTTAACCTTTCTGGTTTTTAGTGTGCTGTCTCAAAATAAAATTTGAGGACCATTGCTCTTGAATAAACCACCGAACAGATCAATGAAAAAGCAGCCATTGTTGACGTTATATGTCAATTTTGTTGGTGTTGATGCTAAAAACTCTGTCTGTAAAGTTACGCTTGCGTAAAGGTTAACATCACTGGCAATGGAATGGACGAAACGAATTCAAACCGCGGCTCGGACAGCTTGTGTCCTGGCTACACCAATGTCCAGGGGAAGAGGCATGAATCCTACCAAAAAAGATATTGGTAAATACCAGATTAAACTGGACTGTTTCGTTGAGGTTAGAAACTGTTTTATGAGACGGACAACTCAGATTCAAAATCAGGGAGTGGGGCCCCTCAAAGGTGTTTGGATACAAACTTTGGGTTCCTTTTACAGCCCCAGCAGCTACGCAAGTGCCAAGTGTATTGACCAGCTTTCCTTTGGTCTATATTTGTTGGGACCACAAGGAAAATTCTCTAAACTTGATATCAAAAATCTCCAAAATCCTTGCTTAGGTTTGCACTTTACACATCAGTGTAAAGCCATTGTTGTTTTTTTTTCTTAGACAGCCTTTTATTCTGATGTTGTCGATTCTACCATGTATACTATCATCAATATTGATTTTACAAAGCTAACATTACTTAAAATCCAATTTCTACGTTGCTTTTTGTTATTTACTGGTGTTGAGTGTTTGCGTGGAAGGATGAATTAGACGTGGTCTGGAATGCTGAAATATTTTTTGGCGGTGGCTTGCTCAAGGGGTTATCCACCAAATCATTTTTGTACGCCATTGAGGCATGCCAGTGACGAGATATCTGTCTCACAATATATTGCCACATTATGATGGCAAGCTGATTCACGTCTTACCCTACGACATTAAGGTTAAGTCATCTGAAACACACCTAAACTGAATTCAATCTCGTTGTTCTAATTCTGTTACCCTAACTGAGGGACTCTGGCAAGGTTGACATTGGCGGGAACAGTATTTTGATGGTTATACCTTGGCAAATAATGGATAAATTTATTGAACAAAAGTTCAATTATACCACTGAAGATAGTACATCTAGATACCAAGTGATAGTCCGAAACACAGGTAATAGGGTGTTCAAGCTTTTTGTGCAAATAACAACTGACCTCTCCCTCTTTTTCATTATTTCTTTCTTTCTTTTTATCCTCCTAGCATTATATATACATATATATATATATACATATATATATATATATATATATATATATATATATATATATATATATATATATACACACACACAGAGAAAATAGAGCGAGAGAGAGAGAGCACTCGGGAGGAAAAGGTTGGAAGCTTGACTGAATTATATATTTCGACTGGGCCACAAAGCAAAATTTCTAATGCTGATTCTCAAGATGATGGTCGAAAAGACCTATCCCAATTGTTAGAGCATCGAACAAACCATCCTGTAAACCATATGCTCCAGTCGGTCCTGTGCCATTCACAATTAATCTTCAATCTACGCTTGTCAGTAGAGATAAATGCTCATTTCCAATGGGTACCGGAATTCGGTGTTCGAGCTAATCAAGGGCACCCTCAAACAAAAGATGGACGCATTACAATCTTCTTTCTCGTATTCTGACGTGTTCCAGACCAGGTTTAGCTCATTAAACACAAAGCTGAACACACATGCAATAATCAATACATTGGAAAATGTTATCTTTGTGGTTCTTTTGCCATAGCATTTGACTATTCCATTGAGAGGTAACGTTTGCAAGAAAAATAAATCCTATTCACCAATGGAACAAATAGGGTAGTTTCACCCCATACGGATCATTTCGTAGGAATTCAAATGTAATAACGACTTTAATACACACCTTTATAGGTGAAGGGATTATACAATAATGCACACACCCAAGTACATCCTCTCTTACACGCAAATATTCATGCACATACTAAACTATATATATATATATATATATATATATATATATATATATATATATATATATATATATATATATATATATATATTGCTTGAAGAAGCCCAACCGTGCGGAAGCATGAACGTCTTTTTTGTTGGAAATGCTTACTCCTTGATATTTCCGGCTCTACTCGAAATCAACTCAATGTTTGATGTTGAATGTATCGATCACTCTACAGAATAAACCCATTACACCTCAGATATTGTAAATCATATTATATTCAATTTCTGATTTGTATTCTACACACGTATATGAAGGTATATCTATAAGTAAGCAGACTAACGGTGAAAAAATATTTGTTCAGCAGCCTAATAATCTTCCATGTGGATGAAATTATTTCAATGTTAAATATCAATCTCATACATTTAACATTATACGGTGAAAACTTCATATAAACATCCACCCAATAACTACATTTCAAGCTTCGGATACACACGCACATACATACATACATACATACGCACATGCATACATACGTACATGCATACATACATGGTTATAAATTACCGTTGCTGACCCTTTTTTTTTTTCAAACTAGTTATCTTCGTTTTCGTTTCGGTTTGTATTAGAAACTTTTGAAATACCAATTCTAATAGTTAATTATATGAATAAAAATGAGAGTAATATATATATATATATATATATATATATATATATATATATATATATATATATATATATATAATTTTACCATTTCAGACTGTAATAGAAACAAAAATATTAGTAATACGAAAAATCAAATTTGATTACATAAGAACTATGGAAATAGACAAATTTCAGACTAAGTTAATTTGGGATTCATGTCTATTTTAGGCTACGCAGAATCGTCCAAATGTCGGAGCGTGTGCCGGTCTAAATTTGGTTTATTTTTTCAAAATTCAATTTCTTGCCTGAATACTTTAAATAAAAGTAAATTCTCTACAATATCTTCGTTGCAATTAGGTAAACTCGTCTGTGCTCAGATATTTGATGACGTCCTGTTCTGAATGCAGCAAACTTTCCCCACAAATCAATTTTTTCACCAAAATATTTTAGAACCATGAAAAAAAGTTGTCTTCCATCACTTTTTGGAGGAATCAGAGATTTGGGTAAATCCCCAGATTAGGAAAAATATAATCGTTTGAGAAATATATGTATATATGTATATAAAAGAATTTTGTTCGAAGCCTTTATATCAAGTCTGATAAGTGGTGGATTTTCAATCCTGTAAAAATGAGGACGAAAATACCAAATTATTGGTCAAATGTTTTTCGGTGATCTTATGTTTCTTAATCTTTGGATCAAATTATGTCAAATTGAGACGGTATAAGATATATATATATATATATATATATATATATATATATATATATATATATATATATATATATATATATATATATAT
This sequence comes from Thysanoteuthis rhombus, assembly GCA_963457665.1. NCBI lineage: Eukaryota > Metazoa > Mollusca > Cephalopoda > Oegopsida > Thysanoteuthidae > Thysanoteuthis > Thysanoteuthis major. Next base: position 31,294,275 of record OY735221.1, read on the forward strand.
ACTGCATTTCAGAGAAAAATCACCCTAAACAATCGGTTGAACCAAGAAACACGTTTTGGATGATTTTTTTTTCCTAACAAACCGTTTGTTTATTGTTCTGTATTAGAAAATTAATATATTGAATAAGGAAAATAATTGAATTGAAAATTTCAATAGCATTATCCTACAAATTTTCAATCAGAATTGTTTTCAAAGAAAGTAATTTTTTTGATTGAGAAGAGGGCTAACGTATTCATGCCTGTTGAACAGTAACTGCAGTAGGAGAAGACCGGATACACGAATGAGAGACGAGATATAAAGGTTTGCTGGCAAGACAAAGATGTCATCGCAGTTTTGGCTGACATGGCAGTGGACTTATTATTGCTGCTGCTGCTGCTGATGATGATGATGTGCGTGTGTGTGGGTGTGCGTGTGTGAACATAGAGTTGGAGTTGGTATATATATATATATAGATAGATAGATAAATATATATAGATATTTGTATATATATATATATATTTATATATATACATAAATATATATATATTCATATATATGTATTTATATATATATATATATGTGTGTGTGTGTGTGTGTGTGTGTAGTTATAGTTATTTGAAATTGAGTCTTGCACAAGGCAACATGAACTAGTAATTATCTAACCATTACTTGCACACCACAACCAGCTCCCTCCCAATATACTTATGAATATTTTTTATTTGTATTTCTAACTCATTGTTATTTGTTTATTTTTACCTAAATTTCATCCTAATCTTAGCTTTAGATATTATTATTCCTCTCGATGTTTTCAAATTGCATCATTATTCAAAGACATATTTGCAATAATTAGCAATGTGTGTCTACTCCACCACGCTTAGGGACGTAAGCGACCTAGTTTAGAATTCAATATTCTGATGACGTAGTGGAATCGCTGAATTCAAGAAAATTATATGAATGGTAATTAGTAATAATTAGATGGGAGCTCTACTGTCAATATTTAGTGATGACACCAATTCATATATATACATGTATAAATATATATATATATATATATATATATATATCCTCAACATCAGAGGACTTCGTGCAAAAATTAGTTGAAGATCATTCTGTACTTGAACTGGGGGCATTATAAATGCATATGCATTTCCACCCATCAAAATGCGATGTCTCATCATCATCATCATCATCATCATTGGTGTTTATCATGAGCGTTGCAGAGCGAGTATTTTCTGAATTCGTCTCGTTTGTCTCTCCATCTGGAATTTTGCCGGTCTCGGTTACGCATGTGATCGATGAGGATCCATGCTGTTATTTGAGATGTCCACTGGTTGTCTGCTATTCTTGCAACGTGACCAGTCCATTTCCATATAAATTCTCCAGTAGATTCTATGGTGTTTCAGTCCCCTGTTTTCTCCCTGATATACTTTGCTGTCCTGTGAACTCTCCATTGAGCATGATATTTTGAATGTTGCATGGTTCTCAGTCTGCGGGCCTGTCTCTTAGTTACGTTCCATAGATGACTATCGGGAAGATGCATTGATTGTATACATTTCTCTTTAGGATTAATGGGATATTCTTGTTTTTGGAGGTTGAGCTTGCTCTGCCGAAGGTTTGCCATCCTAGAGTGATTCTTTGCTTGATTTCTCCTTCTCCAGATTTCATAGAGATTCGTTGTCTTACGTTAATGTAGTGGTCTACTTTCTTCAGTTTTGCATCTTCAATTTTGATAGTTGTGTTCTTAGTTTTGACCTGGCTCTCACACATGACCTTCGTTTTACTGAAGTTCTATGTAGGCCAACTCTCTTGCTATGTTAATTCACTGAACATCAGTTGGAGGCCGTATAGGTTCTCTGTGGAAAAGGCGATATGGTCTGCAAATCTGAGGTTGCTCAAATATTTGCCGTATATTTTGAATCTTCTATTCTCCAAATCTAGGTCTTGAAGGTCATCTTGAGGCAGGCTGTGAAGAGTTTGGTTGAGCTGGTATCACTTTGTCTTACTCTTTTTTGGAGCTGGAAGGGTTCAGAGTCTTTATGTAGCCTGATAAAGTAGTTGATGTGACTGTATATATGTTGCAGTACTCTTATGTATACAGGGTGTACATCTTGTAAGTGGTGGCTTTCATGACCATGGGAATTTTCACAGAGTTGCAAGCCTTCTTGGAATCTATGAATGCTGCAGTTAATGGCATTTTGAATTCTTTTGCCTATTCTTCCAGCTATTCTATTGACTGGAGATGGTCCATGGTCGAATAGCTTCTCCAAGAGTCAGCTTGTTCCTGTGGTTGATTTTAATCAAGTATTTTAGAGATCCAGTTGATGATTTTTGTGCAAATTTTGTATATGCAGTTGATTAGGCTTAAAGGTCCGTACTTTGGGGGGTCTTTTGGGTTCATTTTTCATGTAAAAGCAATATGATTGTCATGTTCCAGTCTTCTGGGTCTTTGCTCTGTTTCAGATTTGAATAGAATAGTTAGTTTTTTTTTATCAGCGATTTCATCAGATTTTTTTAGTAGATTGATGGTGATGTCTTGTTTGTTTGATGGCTCATTTCACCTTTCATGGTGCAATTTCAGCGTCTTGCATGTCCTGTTTGGAGTTTCGTTGTCCATGCTTTCAAAAGTAAAGTTTTTTCGTGGAATTTTCGGGCACGTTCGTCGATTCTGTCATCGTCTCTTGATATTTCTCAGTTGTTTATTTTTGGGTTTGTTTTCTTCTTTTTTTTTTTTTTTTCTTACTAGTTATTTGTTTCCGTCCAATATTGAGAGCTTCGTTTATAGTTTTGAAGCCCCAACGTTTTTCAAAAGTTGTTCCGACAATTGCTCTCTTGTACCTTCTTTGGTCTTCTAGTTTCTTTTTGATTGTTTTGTTCAGTTCAGTGTCCTCTTTTCTCTCCCTTGTTGTTGTCGATGGTTTGAGGTTCCTGCACTCTTTATTGGATTTCCTTGTTTTGTCTGATATTTTACTAATGGTTTGTGTGCTCCTTGGTTTATACATGATGACAGTTTCTGCAATGGGTGTTGTTATTTTGCTGTAGAAATGTTGGTGTCGTTTTCATCGGTAAAGATTTTATATCCATCTTTTAATTTTAGTTTAAAGGGTCGGATGGGTTCATAAACTACGTTTAGCGGTTTCAGTTTGGTGTGGAACATTTTTCTGCGTTTTTTTTTTATAGCTGATTACTTGCATCTTATATCTTACCATTCTGTGGTCGCTTCTTATGCTTACTTTGAATGTATTTAATCATTTTGCTTTTGTCCGGCTGGATGTAGTCTATTTCGTTTTTAGTTTCGTGGTTGAGGCTCTTTCAAGTCCATTTTCTATTGGGTTTCTTTTCGAAGACTGTATTCATGATTTTCAAGTTGTTTGCAGTTGTGAAGTATACGAGACTTTCAACTCTCTCGTTCTGTATTTTGTTTCGGAATTCGCTCGCACAACGTTCATTTCTTTGTCTTATCTGTGCGTTGAAGTCTCCAATGATGACATTAAGTATTTTTCAATAATTTGCTGTAGGGAGTTCAAGTCATCATAAAAGTTGTCTGTTTCTTCTTTGGTTAATTGCGAAGCAGGAGTGTAGACTTGGATTATATTGAGTTTGTCCTTCTTTGAGAGTTGTATGCTGACGCTAGTCATGCGGTCTGAGACAGCTTTGAAGCCTACCATGTTGTATTTGTGGTCTTTATTGATGATAAAGCCTACTCCACTTCGTTTTACTTTCTATCTTCCGTTGTTATAGAGAAAATGATTGCTTTTTAGCTCCATTAGTTATTCTCCTTATCTTCTCATTTTGCAAATATCGATTATGTCCCATTTGATGTTTTCAATTTTGTTCCCTCGATCGGTTAGGTGAGAATCTGTTGAGAGTGTTCTGATGTTGTATGTGCTGATTTATAACGTTGTTTTCTTGGCGTTTTGGTTTTGGCTTTTGTTTGGATGGTCGCTTTTGGAGTATATTACTCATACCCGAGTCAAGTGATGCTGATTGGCATTTGGGGATCGCTGACCGAGCAGGAACGGTCGGTATTACTTGCATTGTACGAACCATCGGGAGTGTTGGGCCTTGCCGTGCCAGGCTACACTAGCCGATGACATATTGAGAGGGGGTAGTAGTGGAGATTAAGATTGAAGATTAGAGGAGAAGTGAAGTGAACAAATGTACATTCAAGCAATAACACGACTGAAAACAGTGAAGTTTAAAAATAATCTAGAAATAAATAAAAAATTAAAACAAAATTAAAAGTAAAATTCAAATACACTCACCCAGATTTAATTTCTGGCTGTAGATTTGGGGATTTATTTGACAGCTGAAATTTTGACAATTTTCTTTTAATCTTGTTAAAGTTCAAAGTTCGACCCTGTCTGAGAGCGGTAAGAATTTATTACTTGGACAGTCGGTCCTTTGATTCCAATCCATGTACATTGATAAAATAAAATCAAAAACATTTTATTTGTGTTCAACAGAATGCCATTTTCAATTCTTACTGCACTTCAAATATTTGTTATGCAATGTGAAAACATTTTTTTTTGTATGTACCGTCATCTTTTTACGGTACGTGTAAACTACAGAAAAGATTTTGTGCGTTAGATTTGAGTCAGGTAAAGGTAACCTATATAAATCATACGAGGTTCTCCAGACAGTTTGGAGACTAATTATTTTGGTGACACTGAAGACCTCGTCAACCACTTTTTTTAATAGCCACAATCCCAGAGAAAAAAAATAACTTTTTTTTTCTTGTTTTAGCTTTTTATAGTCGTTGTCCTCCTCTTTCTCCTCCTCTTCCTCCTCCTCCTCCTACTACTACTGATTGTTATTATTCTTTTTTTCCTTTCTTCTTGAGCTGAAATTTGTAGGCAATCGCTCTCAGCCAGCTGCCTTCTCCTCTGGTCATTCAGCTCCTGTAAGTGAATATTCTTAGAAGATTCCCGTCAGCACTTTAAGACTGGGGTCTCCGACGAGGTGGCGCCCGTTACAGATTGGGGCCAGTCTATGGATTGACCATTGGTCAAGCGTTCGGATAATTGGGCTAGGTAATCATAATGGTAAGGTCAATAGATTTGGACCCCGAATACAGGGAATGGTGGACAGTGAGAGAAAGTAAATAAACAGAGTGGACTTGGCGTTCTTACAGCTGAGGCGGGTATTGAGAAAATGTCATAGCGTGAAATAACTTCGAGGCTCAATTTGTGAATTAAGAGAAGCCAAATAACTAAAATGTACAGACGGGGTTATAATTGAGGGACTAATGACTTTGTCTAGGATATATATTTTCTAAGTTATCTCGGTAAAAGTATATCTGAGACAAGGCCAAATAGTCGAATTCGGTGTTGCTATTCATAGCTTACTTTGACAGGAAGACAAAATTAAGTCAGTCTTCTCAAAATTTACATAATATGCGACTAACGCACTGTATATCTTATTCGGTACCTGGAAATTAAACTCGGTATGAATCATATATCCAAAAGTGAGGCTTTCACTGTTTGCCAGCTATACTATGAAACAACCTTAACATAGATGAAGCCCAACCAAATTCAATATGCGTATTCATATAGACAATTATTTCGTAACCAACGTTTATATTTTTTTGTTATTTCTTTGTCTATTTTACTCTTGGGGGGGGTCGATTCACAAGGAAATTTTATGTTAAACGGGCGTATATTTTGGGGACGTTCTTTGAAGACTTATGAAATTCTAAAAAGAACATTATATTATTTCTTTTTGAATCAATTCTGGGAGAGGTTACGTAAAAGAACATGTAAAATCTATCAACAGAATCAGATGGTTGTTCTTTTTGATCGACTGGAAATTACCAACGCGCTTCTTACAGCAAAAATAACAGTGATATTTCGAAGTTACAGTCATATCTGTCTCCTTTGAAATAGCTAACAATCAATTCATTTCAATATATATGCGCTGCACGGAAAAGGATCCTTTCCTCTACCCCTTTGAGAGGATTTAGAAGTTTTTCATGTCTTTATTATGCATTCCAATTGTTTTTCTATGGTATGAGAAGTTCTGTAGATGATTAATTCGATTTTTATTGCATTTATAATGTGAATGACGAGCTAAGGAAGTTATATTCTTTGTGTCGCTTGCTGTTTTCTTTTAATGCATCCCTAACATAACATATTTCTTGAATCCAGATGTCATTCCAGTGTTTCACTAAAAATCCTTGCAATTTGAACTAATGTTTCCACTTCGATTATTTTTCAACAAATAATGCTTGTTAGTTCACAAACGTCAATTTGAATAAGTTTATACTGGTCTTTACAATATTCTGAGATTAAGCTTGGCGTTATCATTCAGATAAAGAAAATGAATGAATCAAAAAAACATTTTTTCTATATTGACTCCCATAAGTGTCGGCTGTCATTCTGCTTATGTGTTACCAAAGGAGATACCCTTCGGTGAGGGCATAAAAAGATGTATTCGGCGGACCCGTACAATTTATAACGTATTGTGTTCTTATTAGGGTGATCTGGTCGAAATTTTCTAATTAATGCATTTCCTGGAAGTGATTTGACTGAGAATCAATTTCTTTTGTTTCCAATAGCCCAAGGGAATCAAAAGTTATACGAAAATAGAATAAAATTCAAAATTAGGAGATATTTCGGAAATCATAATTCTGTTGTCTGTATAGCAATAAGAAAAATTCACTAATTCCAGATTTTTTTTTTTAAGGAGTATATTTCTTATATCGATTTATCATAGAAAATGAGTAGAGTAAATTAAATTAAACGAGTTATAGTACTTTTCCAGGGGTTGCAAATGCACTCCTTTGCACCCACCTTACGGGTATCTATACTGAATTCCGCTATTAATTACCCTCTCTCGCTAATTTTAATGTCAATGGCATCATTGCATTGTTAAACAATGGATATCTGGTCTGTTAATGATAAACCATTTGTTTTTCGGTTCTTTCCAGAAATAGTCGACCAAAACCAAAACTTTCAGCACAGGTTTCTACAGTTTTAAGTTGGTCTGGCTGGCTGGCAATCCATGTATGTATCATACGCACAGGATGTACCAATGGAACTATCAGGTTGGAAATTAAAACTTTTTTCTTAAATCCCTCCAAATAGGTTTTTAGCGGGGGAAGATCAGTATACGATGTAAATTCATGCTAAATTGACCGTTGGTTTGTGCCTGCTTCATTTCTGAACATTCAGATTTTCAGTGATCACTGTCCAAAAGCGAGAGAAATAACATTATTGATCAGCGCTTTTTTTTTATCAATCATCCCCAACAAAGCATGCTGCCAAACGACGCCGACCACATGTCGGTGTCTATTAAGTGACAAACTAGACCTGTTTTGCTGTTTTTCTTTTTGTTTTAGGGGGAGGGTTTCGCAGATTGGGTGGGTACGTCTTTCTCCATTAATAGCTCCTCAGGAAGAATTTACCGTCTTTCTAATTAGTAGATCTCTTCAGTGAATTGCCTTGTTGGGATTTTCCACTTCGAAGATAGATACTTTTAATTAGCTCCTATTGTCTTTAATAAGTTCACGGAGGCGAAGATAATTATATTTGATCCATCAGACGTTAAAATTATCAGATGAACAGAAAAGTCCGGGGAGCTTTTTGTACTCCTTTCTTCATAAGCTTTAAAAAAAAAACATTCAAAAGACATGATCAGTAAATATTTTTAACAATGTGTAATCATTTAGAAGCAGTAACCGTAGCCTCCAACAGGAATTATCTTGTTGGGATGATCCTCTCTGAGTAAGGATTCTTTTAATTAGTTCTCATTGTTTTTAATAAGTTCACAGGGACAGAGATAATTATATTTGATTAATCAAAAGTTAGAATTATGTGGTTAACAAAAAAGTTCGTGCAGCTTTTTGTACTCCCTTTCTCATCATCTTCGAAACTGATAAATCATTCGAAATACACGATTGGTACGTATTTCTAATAATATGCAACTTACATACATGCAGTACCAGGTAACATCCAGGAGTAACGAGGGAAATCAAGATTTCAACCAAAGGTTTGATTGCTAAAAGTACGAATTTAAACTTGGAATAAGAGCTGCAGAAGCAGCATGTAAAATATGATTTTATAACTGGATACGAGTCACTGTAAGATGGTCGGTAAAGATTGATGATGAGGAACGGGAAAGATTGTGTTGATTCTAAACTGCTCCTAATGTGTCAGCTGCTTGAATTTAGTGATCGATACAGGTGATGGAACTCTACATCTGTATGAATATTACAGAAATCGGCACCCAACAAAGTAAATCAAACAAACTGCAAGGATTCACAATATGCTTGTCACTTCGATATCAAAAGGATGTAATGGTTTTGAATCGATTTTCAGCTTAATAGGAAATGAGCCTAGTGCAACAATTATAAGGGATCTTATCACTGGCTATCAATTCTTGTATGGAGAAGGGTTCAACAGCTCCTGTGGCCTGGTGACTCTAACCAGTTGGAGGCAGATATAAAACAGGGGCTTATAAGCGTGATATGGTTCTGCGTGAGTAATAATAAGTGTTCTGTGATCAAGCCAAGCTTCCTCTAATACCTTTGCAGTACTAGTTGCAGCGAGAAAAAGCAATTTTTACCTTACCACGACGCCTCTTAAACTTGCTGCTATGGGAAGGCGAATAAACAACATGGCTATCAACAAGCAGAGCTCAATTTTTCTCTCTCTTATAGTGTAAGTGGAAAAACATCATTAACGTTCTTGTTCAGTATATATCTATACTGTTTTAAATATATCCACAGGAGTCTTTTTACAAATGCAGTTCGCACACACACACACACACGCACACACACATACATATATATATATATATATATATATATATATATATATATATATATATATATATATATATATATATAATTCGATATATCATTATGTAACCTAATGATGGAAAATATCAATATTACGAATTGAATGTTCATTTTTCAACACTGCACTAAGGCACCAAAAATCATACAGAGGAAATTCCAGATAAAAAATTGTTTATTGATTCACCCTCATATATCTATAATAATGATCGATCCTTCAGTTTGTAGGTTAGTTTGTTCGTTTCTATTCTCCGCTGAAACTACAAAGCTTACTGATCAAATATTTGGCATGAAGATTCACAAAGATTCACAAAAAGCCGCCTCGTGAGGTTGACTTCAAACGTGACCAAAGGCCATTTTTTTTTCAGTGTTTAGTCGTACACATTGGTACTAAATATCTTTTTATCTCAGGATTTTCTTTGATTTTAAAATTAGATAAGGAGCTGTCGGTGTAAAAAAATAGTTTTGTGTAAGAAGTAAATAAAAACATATTTTCCACTCTGTTAACAAATTTGAAGGTGTTTCCCAGGCTACACTGAGTATCTCCAGAGTCTTGTTTGCTGTCCAAGAATAGTTTAAGAGGCAATAATTCTCCATCTTCATCACGAGGCCTGCTGATCACTCGTAAGTCTTCTGCAGAACAGCCTCAATGTTAATAGCTCTATACGACTCAATAAATCAGTGAGTGATGAAACCGCTCCAGTGTGCATAAATAATGACATCACGTCATCTTATGATCCCAGACAACAAGATTTAAGATATTTAATTTCAGAGTCACGCCTACTAATGCTTCGACAATTAGACCCTTCGTTCTCCATGGCAGTATTCTGTCCACTTGCTATGCCTATAATAAACAAAATCTGACATAAGGTCACATTTCAAGAAGCGCTGTATAAACCTATTCCCAAGCAATAAAATGCTGAGATATCAAGCAAGCAATGATAAGACGCCACAACGCTGAGCAAATACCTATTTTTGGTTGGTCGTACTTCTGTGAAACACGTGCTTCATCGAACGAAGAAACAAGCAAGAGAAGTTGGTAAGAAATAGTTTGTTTGGTCTGACGAAAGATATCTTTAGATTCGACGCATTTCGTCCTAAAACGGTCTTTCACCACCGCCGCCATCTTCGGAAAATTGTGTACATTGTCTCCAGTTACAAACCTGTTACGAGAAATAACCTTTGAAATTTCGGGGTCAACTGGATCCAATATCGTTGATGCTGAACTAAAGCGTTCGTTGCTGACAGGCAATGACAAGCTTGATGTTGTCAAAACTATTTCTCTTGTGTTTCCAATATGCTGCTCTTTTTCTTTTCTTTAGTATTTCTTTCCTCTGTGCTTCTTCCTTTTGTACTTCTTCCTTTTGTACTTCTTTCTTTTTTTTTTCATTCTTCTTCATTTTCTCTTTCCTTGCTGTCGTGTTTTCAACATTCATTTTATTAAAAACCGTCAACCAAAACTGCCACGAAAACTGACAACATAGATTTTTATAAGTTTCTAAGTTGATCTGTCCGTCAGGTTGGCTATATATGTATCAAGCGCACAACCACATCTATGGACGTTGGGTCTGAAGATTCAAGCATATATTCCTCGTTATCTCTGGGGAGAAAATAGTTTCCGCTGTTTTTTAGTGGGGGGGCTTCAATTTACTATGCACATTTATGCTAAATTGATTCCTTAGATTTTGTCTAGCAACATTCGTGCTTGTTTCCTTAAATGCTTTTTTAGAGATCACTACCCAACAGAAGACGAAAGATGTGTGTCATTCATTGATTATCCATTTCTCTAATATCTGAGTTGATCACCCCAAACATGACATGCTGCAAAAAGACGTTGGGTATATAATGGTTTCTATTGTAGGGCTGACCAGACTTGTTTTACTTTCCTCTCTTTTATCTATTTTAACGAGTCTTATGTCATTTGGTCGTTTTACGTGAGGTAGCCAATCATAGAGAGAAGAAGATACGACACTTTTAAACAATATGCCAGGTTTGTCAAAAATTTCGAGAAGAGTTACCAACATTGCAAGGCCTTTTTTTAGGCAAGTGAAAATCATTCTTGCCGCTGATATTATTGTTCTCATAATGTTTCGGCCTATCCATTTCTTCAGTTGTATCATTTCTACAGTGAAAAGCAAATAATGTAACGCGCACCACAGTAAAAAAAAAAGACAACTCCTTCTTTGCGAATATTACGCCTGCAGAGAGCCGTAAAATGAATCGGCAAAAACATAACGAGAACAAGGAAGGATTCCATAAATTTCTGAAAAACCTTTTCAGGTTATTTCACATGAAGAAATCATTGATGTAAATGAACATTCAGCGCTTGAAGAGACATCAAAAATATTATTCATTCAAAGATTTGATCCTACAATACTTGTCTACATTATGCGAAACAATAACTTCATGGGCGTACTTTTAAGGAAAGAAAGGAGATACACTGGCTCCTCCTTACAGATCTTGTGAACCCTACACCTAGTAAGATTCAGTTTTGATTCAAAACTAATATTTCATAATATTTAACTTTCATTTTATGTGAAGAATTCAAAATGATGGAAAATGCTTTTTCAGTTGTCTATCGTGGTACGGTGCATTGTGAAACCAGGGGTCTGGTCTGGTCGGGTCTGGTAATGCAACAGCGTAGGTGAATACTTATTGTCAGACAAAATCATTACCACCATAGGCCACTGCTGGACAAAAACCTTTACCATTCTTTTCGATCAAAATCACGATTGCACTAATCCCTGTCATGCTTTGTGTCTTGTCTTTTCCTATGGGCAAAAATCGGATTATCTTTAGCTCCATCTGTTGTCATTTCTTCTTACTGAGTGTCTAGTCCGTTTCGTATAATATCCTTCACCCATGTCTTTTTTCTGATCCATTTTTATCTTTTTTGATCTGGTACGACTGTCCCAAGAATTGCTCTATCAATGGCTTTCTGTGTGGTTCGAAGTCAGTTCTCGGTTCAGTTTGTTAATTTCTATATTTTGCACCCATAAGTGATAGATGGTATTATGCATTGATCGTATATTTTTCAATAACAATATATTGGGAAAGTGCTCTTTGAAATTCTTATATTCATACAAAGTGATTTCCAGCCGATTTGTTTACGTCCTTTTATTTCTCTCTTATCTGCCCTTGATGAATTTTTTCGTCAATTTTTTCTAGATCCTAGCCCTCTGTTCTAATGGTCTTTTGAGGGATTTCATTTCTGAACGTTACTTTTGCCTTTGTTCACACTATCTCCAGGTTTACGTCTTTGCTTTTCCGATTTAGATCAGCCATCGTGTTCTGTAATTCTTCTGATACTTCCAACATCAGGGAAACATCATCGGGGAATCTAAAATGGTTTAATATTCTCTCACTGTTTTTATTCCCATTCTTTCTTAGTCAGTTTTCTGAGGAAAGTTTTCAGTAAACGCGGTAAACAGATTATCCGATATTGTATCGAATTGTCTTACTCCTTTTCTAATCATTATTTTGTTTGTATCTCTATGTACTTTAATTATTGCAGTAAGACTTTCGTATATGTTTTAATGACTTCTATGTGATTCTCGTTAACACTGTGTCGAGGCGCTAGGTTGAAGACTGCCGTTTGTTCTGCCGAGTTAAACGATTTTTCATAGTCTACAAAAGCCAAACAAATGGAACATAACCAAAAGGAATAAAAACAGCCGGCAATTACCAAAGTAATCTCAGATTTGCTAACGGCATTGTCTTCCTTGCTGAGAAGCTCCACGATCTCCAAATTAGGCTAGACGAACTGAATGAAGAAAGCAAGAAGTTGGTCAGCACATGAACTCCAGTAAAACATATGCCATGTTCAACAAACATGTTGAGGACAAAGACAGAATGAACGTGATCACAGATATGAAGATAGTAGACCACTACATTCACTTAGGAGAACGAATATCCGTGGAATCCTCAAAAGGAATAGGAGATATCAAGCAAATAATCATTGTAGGTGGGCAAGCTTCCAGTAGAAGAAGCTACAACTTTGAGATTTAAAAAATTCCCATCAGTCCGGAAAAGTAGGGCGTACAATAACTGCATCATCCCGATGTTTACTTATGACGCAAAAACTCGGAACTTAAGCAAAATTTTTGCCCTCGAAATGAGAACTACGCAAAAGGTACAGAAGAGAATCGTGCCCAACCTCACATGGAAAGATGATGACAGTTCAGTAAATCAGAGAAAAGAGTCTGAGATATCACAGAATCTATTAGAAAACTCAAATGGCAATGGGCTGGTCATATTGCGAGAATGGAAGACAACTAATGGACATCACATTCCACAAAAGGGAGTCCAAGAGATCATTTTCTAAATTCTAGCCGATAGAAACTAAAATAGGGATGAGTATTGGCTAAGCAACGTCCATGATACGGAGGTTTGACGAATCTTAAAGAAGGTTCATGCCCAACAACGGATGCTAAAAGGCTGCTGCTGATTCTGATATATTGGCACGGATGATAAATGGAGTTACATAAATATGTAAATTAATCTATCTATAAATGCATTTAGATTTAAGCTTTACATATATATATATATATATATATATATATATATATATATATATATATATATATATATATATACATATATATATATGTATATATATATATACATTTGACCACCCATTACCACTATCACTTGCTTGATATAGGCATGCATAAATGTATAAATGTATACACGAATCTACATAGATAATTTTCGAGCATCATCTCACTTATCTCGTTTTAAAAATACAACCCCTCTGTAAATCACTGCGAACAAACGTATCATATCTGCAGGAATTTGCTCCGATATTCAATATACACTGATCTCTTTTAATTTTTTCCTAAAAATACGTCTAGTTAGACATCCAAAGCCTTCAATTAACCAAATTCCAATGAAAGTACTAACCATGGACCTTTTCTCGACGTTCCTTGCTAGTGTAACCGAATATCTATGACTCTGCTCGAGAGTGATATTCATATATTTGCCACACACAATCTTAGAGGTGATCAATTGAAAGATTAGAACAAGGGACAATCGATGATTTGTTGGGCATTGATTACTAAAAATTACTTACCACCGACATATCATCGCTGTCCATTGCTAGAATAACACAATACATGTAACTGTGCAGGAGTAGGGTTTGAACAAGCTTCTTGGCATGTAGAAAGATGGTCTTTCAAACCATTATTGTTGATCCTCACCTAGTCCCCCACATGCATAGCCTTGTGCCAGACTGAACTAATCCTAGTAAAGGCCAAATTTGCAGAATAGAAGTATTGTCAAGATTTTCTGAACATCCAGTAAGATATTCCTGCACCAAAATAGAGGCAATTCAGCGGAAGGATGTGAATCCTTCTGAGATTTTAAAGGCCAAACCTCGGCCAAGGTTCTCCTGACAATCCATTAATGTATAGACATGTCACTTTCAAGACATATTTATCTTTCATTCATTGCAATGCAGTTCGGGTGGATTCAATACGTTGGGGTCTCTCTATAGAACGAGCAACATTAACATGAGCAGGACCATAGCACAAATGTCTATAGAAGGGCGAAAGATGAGAGAATAGTTGGAGATCAGAAAAGAAAAAAGAGAGATGTCTGGTTTATCACACGATAGAAACTGTGTCTGGGTGATCAATTAAAATGTTGGAAAATGGAATAGATCAATTAATGAATTATTTCTCTAAGCTTTTATTGGATCACTGAAGAGTCTGAATTTGAAAAAAAATGTGAAGGCTGCCAGGTAAAACACACTGAAACCAATGGAGCTTTGGGGGAATTTATAAAAAAAACAAAACAAATAAACAACATTTTTCTAGATATGATAAGGAATAGATGGTCAAAATCTCAGCCGTTTAGTTCTTATGGTGGGGTCTTTACGCACGACACATGCATAGCTCACCAACCAGACTCACTTAAAAACTGAAGTACTACACGTTTGAGGTTTATGGTAGGAATTCGGTTGACAGTTTCCATATAGTTCAGAAAGAGCCCGATATATCCGTTTGGGTGGCAGGTAACTTCAAGAACAGATTTTCAATATGACGTCAAACAATAGTTGTCCGTTTGTGCTGCCCAGTAGGGCGATTTACTTCTGTAACCCTATTGATAAATGGCCCTGAAATTTCTAAAGGAATGTTTAGGATATTCACAGGTTATAAAACACAGGTCGGACATGAAGCCGAATTGAAACTACAAACGAGGACGCATGCGCTAAAAATATAGTGATCGTTCTTGCGTACGCCGCTTTGTTTCTCCTTCTTTTCATTCATGTTCTATCTCTATTGTTTAGTCTTTATAACTCTCTTTCTCTTTCCCCTATTTTGTCTTTCTCATTGTTATTTCTTTCTTTGTTCTCCCCATCATCTATAAGAAACCGTCAACCAAAACTGTCAATTGTTAATATAGGTATCTTCAGCTTTCTAGTTGGTCTGGCTGGCTGGTAGGCAGGTAAGCTGGGTAAATATATATCACGTATACAATTTGCACCGATGGAGTAAAAATTTTCAAAATTTTCTCATAATGTCTAGAAAGACGTTTTTTTTTTCCTTTCATTTTCTGAAAATTCCCCCCCAATATATTATTAGAGGGTGTTCAATTTACAATGTAAGTCTATGCTAAATGCATCCCTTAGTTTTGTGTCCAGCAGCATTCAGGCTTGTTTCAGAAAATTCGAACTATTTTCGGTGATCATCGCCAAACAAAAAAAGGGGGGAGTGTTATATTCATTGAAGCCCCCTTTCTCCTAAGTTTTTGATTGATCATCCCAAACGCAGCATGCTGCCACGAGACATTGGTCACGCGACAGTTTCTATCAGGTGACTAACCAGATCATCTCTCTCTCTCTCTCTCTCTCTCTCTCTCTCTCTCTCTCTCTCTCTCTCTCTCTCTCTCTCTCTTCGCTCTCTCTTGTCACTTCTCATTTATTCAATTCGCTGTCTGTCCCAATCTCCCGTGCTATTATTACTTCAGCGATTTCGGGCCTGACCTCCTCGACAGATCGATCTTTCATTCTGGTCCCCTCGATCTCCCAAATAGATCATTTATTTTTATTTGAAAAGAAAACCTCATTTCGCTCATTGTTTTTTCTCGTCTGTACGTCTTATATAGAAAAAACTCTCTCTATAAAAACTTGATATGTGCGCATGCGTATCCTTGACCTACTCCCTCTCCTCCATCATGTCGTTTTGAATTAACTATAGGTCTCATTCTACAATAAATTCTGTCTGATCCTCCGTCTCTCTTACTATCCATCTATCTCTCTCAATCTCTCTCTCTATATATATATATATACGTCTGCTAAAAATAAATTGACAAAAAGCTTGGAATGAAAAGAGAGCAAGATATGCTCAAAAACTATAGGTCTCAATCTGTAATAAATCCTGCTTTATTCGTTCAGTCCTCCTCTCACTTCGAATGTGAGTGTGTGTGCGTGCTAGCAGGGATACCCAGCGTTGCCCGGGGAAAACATAACTTCAAAGTGGACCACACAGTAAAAATGTTTCTATTCCTTCTCACCCAACACAACAATCGGGAGAAAAAGACGTAAACTTAAATAGATCTATAGCCTTGCTGGAGTCGTGATCAAGACAACCGTGAAAAAATTAAGATGAAGCTAAATAGTAGTAAAAAAAATCAATAGCAATTGCTTACGATAGTTCACAGCTCCCTCAAACAAGGATAATAGAATGATTACTGATAACTTTATATTTGTAACTCACTTGATTTTGCACGGAGCCTTGTGCTCGCAATCTCACCCCTGCACTATTTTGCAATCATTAAGGACTAAATTACCTTGAATTTTCGTCGATGAGAAAAGAGTAGAGGGAGAAACGAAAAGAAACATACATTACCAGAAAAGCAATATCCATCCAAGAACAAAAAACTGTTCAAGAATTTGATTTTATTGTGAGAAATAGATGTGACCAGGAGGTTATTGAATAAAATTGGTATAAACATTACTGATGTTTGATTTTTTTTTCTGATGTTCATAACTGAAGCTTTGCTAGAAAAAGTCTTATGTTTACCTCAAATGACCTCGAAGTTTAGCCTATGCCGGAAGTTTATTTCATTGGTTCCCCATGCAGAATATCAGGTAACTCGCCCATGTGAATCTAGCGGAGATGAGGATGGAGCAAACAGATAAAATGCTCTAATAATATATATAATTATTTTCCTCGAACAAGTGAACGGCAAAATAAGCCAAATTTGCTCTGCACTGTTCCAAGGTTTTCTCAAGACAAGATGGCTGGCACCTGCCGAGATGCAGCGAAAGAGATTATAAAAATGCAATAAGTTTCAAGCTTTCGTTCTCCACTTCCTAATTATAATTTTCCTCCATATATATATATATATATATATATATATATATATATATATATATATATATATATATATATATATATATATATATATATATTTATATATATATAAACACTGAAATGAAAAGAGGAGGAAGATGACAAATTAATACAGATAAATGATTTAAATATGTATGAGCCTGCTTATGCTGAACATATCGTATCAGCCTTCAGGTACATTTTTCATCCGATTCAAGCAATGGAATTCATATATACATATATATATATGTGTGTGTGTGTGTGTGTGTGTGTGCGCGCGCGTGTGTGTGTGGATGCAGATAGATAAATAGATCGTGAGGTACGGTAACGGTTATCAGCATTAACTAGCTATCGACGAACCTAATTTTGGTTTAGGGAAACATCCGAAACCTTTGCATGTGTATTTTCCCCTCTTTTTCTCTCTCTTCCTCTCTCTCTCTCGCTCTCTCTCTCTCTCTCCCTCTCTCTTTCTATATATATATATATATATATATATATATATATACACACTATTTTTTGAGCTTTTTCTTTGTTTGTGTGTACCTCTTTCAAGCTGATCAAGCAAGGCCAATTAATTTAACATTTTGCAGGTGGACGCACAAAAGCCTATCTCCTGACATAGGCTATGAGAGGATGACTTTAGAAGTTATTCAGGATCAACAGATGTCATTTTACAGAATATCCTGTTCAGTAATGGTAGTGAAAATTCAAGATATGTACAGTCGTAAGAATCTAATATTTACACTAATTCTCCCCTCTCTGAAACATACAGCTATTTGAATCTCTTGTTTACACCCTTCTCCTAAATCTGAAAGATACAACTGTCCGAATCTTACGTTAACAATTCTTCCCCTTAACCCCAAACAAGGTCATTTTTGAGTAGAAAGTAATTGTTTCATTGTTTACTTTCATCAGATAAGTATTAGAAACTAGGGCTTCTCAAGCTAGCGATCTTCTGGAATCGCGGAAATAATATTATAATTTACAGAGAAAAAAAAATTTCTTTTCAGTAATGAATAATGTAACCAGGCGTTTTTCAGATCTTTCTACAAATATCCACTCCTTTCGGTACTTATAGTAAAATAACAGGGCGCTCTGTAAAGATTTTGTGAATGAAAATTTCGTTTTTGTAGTATTTTAGTATTTTTCAATTGACATTTGAAGAGTCAGAAAAATCAAATGGTGATGGGCTGGGCATATAGCAAGAATGTCTTACGACGTAGATCTATAGAGATCATATGCAAAATTGTGGCCAAAAGAAATAACAATGGTGTGACAAGCTAGATAAATGAAGTACTGACTCTTACATTCCCATTAAAGAGAGGTTTGAAGAAGGTCTATATCCTACAGAAGACACTAAAAGGCTGATTTCAGAAGCCCTGTTGTAAATTATTCTCATTTTTTATCTACTATTTTTCCCTCATCTTATTTTTTTGTTGATTTTTAGGTTATGATTCAGTTCTCCGGTAAAAGCAAAAATGTATCACAAATTTGTGTTCAGAAGAATTTTTGTACTTTCAATCAATAAAACTCGCGTTACTATTTGAAAAGAATCAATTGTTTTGACTCTATTTTTTCTCTCTCCAAAGCAGACACTTTTCCAAATGTAACCAATTGAAAGCATTTTATATGGATATATATATATATATATATATATATTGTGTACTTTAGAGAGTGAGACAGACTCGGGAGTGAAGTGTTTGGTGGTAAGGTTTATTAATCCTTATATGTCAATAGTCCATACATGTTTCGGGATTCTTCCCATCATCAGTGGTGTGTGCTGTGTGAGTGTGTATTAAAATGTACCATGTGGAGTCCACTGCCAGGGGCTATGCATTGTGGGTAAGTTTTGTTGTCAGGGCTACTAGAAGCCTCCTGCTGAATGGAAGAATGACCAGCAGGTATCAGGACTTTGGTAAAGCAGCAGCAGTTGGTCTTGGGGAGGGCAGAGTGTGTTAAGGTAAGGGGTAGTGATGTTGAGTTGGATTTTTTGGTATGTTTGGGGTAGTGTAGGAGGAGGGGTGGTGAGGTCAAGGAGCTACATAGGTATCAACCTTAAAAGTTACTGAAAATGTTTAGGCTATGATTTGGACAGGGGTTATAACAGGCTAAGGTGAAGTTTTTCCTATGGGTCTGGGTGACTTTGAAGCTTCCATTATTGAATGTGTCTTAGATGTGGGTGTGAGGATATTAATGATAGGAGTTGTGTATATTAGGGTTCTGTGTGGTGAGGGTTGTTCAGTTTAGTATTTAATCCATTAGGATATAGGGTTTTAAGTTTGTTGATCCACATGTCTTCGTGTTTTTCTAGAACTTTAGTTATGTCAATTGGAGTTGTTTTTTTCTATTTTTCTATGATGGTGAAGCTAGCGTCAGTGGCAAAATTATATAAAATATAAATATAAAATGTATAGTGAGAGAGAGAGAAGGATAGATAGATTGATAGATAGATAGGTAGATAGATACACAAATGTATATAAATATATTTATGATTAAAAAATGCTAGCATAAACAAACAAACACACGCACACACACACACACACACAGATATATATATACGTTTTTGTATGTATACTTTGGTGGATGGAAATTATTGATGCAAGAGGCTTCTCCACTACGTATTAACTGTAACAAAAGATATAGCTTCAATCAAAGTGGGGAAATTAATGTGTTGCAAAACACAGCACATTATTTCTTGTCCTAGGTATTCAGTTGACGTGCAAGCGTTTCAACTGTATAAGACATCAATTGAAGGAGGTCAATTAGTCCGATGTTCCACAATTATTTTTTTCCAACTAGCTGGTCAGTATGATTTGTTCATGTCGCCATTCTTAAGAAGTGGTGACGTTAGAATGTGTAGTAGGGAAATAAGAAGCAGGTTGACCTCTGTGTGATAGTTTGGGGCAGAATAAGTCAAGGAAACATCCGTGTGAAAGAGTTCGATTACCTACCACCTACATCGACAATATCCGAGTCCTAGTCCATCCTTTCCAGACTGCAGGCTTCTATGATGGCATTGTAATCTTTCAACCAGACAATGCACTCTGTCACACTATACGATTCTACGGAAATGGTTTCGAGAACATGAATTAGACTAGCTATATGGATAACCCCTTTTCCAGGATGAGCTGGACCAACAAGTCCGCCCTGCAGAGCCTGGGCCAAGTAACATACTGTAAAAGGATACACTGTTAACCTCCGGGCATGATCCAAATGGAATGAAAGGCTGACCCTTTATTAGACGGATGGTCAGAGAGTTTTAGCTTATCGGTGTAAATAAAAGGTAGAAGAAAAGCAGGATATGAATAGCAAGATTTGATAGATAGGGATGTATTGTTGAATGTCAATGCTGTCCATTTTCTGTCATACTGATATAGGTTTTTGTTAATATGATTTACAGTTGACACGAGGTGGCTTTTATGGCAGAAAACGAGGCAAGATGGACGCTTCAGGGCGAAGCAGGAAATAAAACTTGCTGCACATTGCCTTCACGTGTCATTCAACGTCCTTTGCAACAAGGGAATATCTCATATTCGAATATTGTTACTTTTTCTCTTTTTCTCTAAATGCATAGAGATTAAGACGTACACGTATATGAAATTATGTGTCAGCATGTGATATATATATATATATATATATATATATATATATATATGTACAGTAAGGATAGATAAAGATGTATCAGATATATAAATATATCTATGAATGCAGTTGATATATATATATATATATATATATATATATATATATATATATATATGTATATATATGAAGTATATACATATGCGTGTATATAAACATATGTGCATATATACGCATATGTATATATATTTAGAAATATAAATATTTGTCCATATATGTACGTAGGCAAATATACATATACATATATGTATATATACATATATATATATATATATATATATATACATATATATATACATACATGTGCACGAATATAAGTATATAAGAGTATCTGCGTGTGTACAAACATACATGCTCAACTGCATACAAATGTCAGTAAACTTCCTTTATAAATCTGCTCCTTTTGTTGACTCAAGATAATGCAACTGCTTCGAGACAACCAATCAAGTTTTAGTTACGCGTATATATATGTATATATATATATATATATATATATATATATATATATATATATATATATATATATATATATATATATATATATATATATATATATATATATATATATATATATATATATATATATATATATATATATATATATATATATACAGTGGCAACAAAAGTCCCAAATGCATTGCAAGATGTTTCTTTCAACATTCTCGTACACCGGCAAAGATGACAAAATCTTGATCAAATCTTCTGACTGCAACAACAAATACAGAAAGTGTTGACACAAGATTGAAGCAATGAAAATTATGTTGAAAAATCTGAGGATTAGAGAAGTAACAATCATCCAATTTAGGGAGAAGTGTTTCAGTATTTCTCCGTGTAACCTTTATGAGAACTCTCTTTCCCTCCTTTTCCAACTTTTCATTCTTTCCCTTATTTTTACTCCAATTCTGACATATAACCCCTTTACTTTAGGTTCCATCGGTTTCTCGAAATCTGGGTCCCTTCCTTTTTTTCAATACATTACCCAATCTTCTCTCTCGGTTCACTTTTCACTTTTTCTCTCCCTCTCTCTCTCTCTCTCTCTCTCTCTCTCTCTCTCTCTCTCTCTCTCTCTCACTCACTCACTTCTTCTCTTCCTTTTCTGTGTCTATGTGTTTGTTTCTATCTTCCTCCCCTCTCTATCTCTCAACCTTTCATTTTTATTCATTCCCTTTTCTCCTTTAGTCAAGGAAAGTTCTCTTTTTCCCCCTTTTGTTTTCTCTCACTCCCTTCTTCCCTCTCTCTCTCTCTCTCTATATATATATATATATATACTGAAATATTCACCCACTTTTTCCCTATCTATCTATCTATCTATCTATTTATCCATGTATCGATCGATCTATCTATCTATATATATATATATATCTATCTCTCTATATATATATATACATATATATATATATATATATATATATATATATATATATATATATATATATTCACCCATTTTCAGCTTGTTTTTACTTGTGATTACTTTCATCTTGATCTTGAGTTGTTCTTATCACAGCTCAATTGCCGAGCAAATCATACAACATAAAGAGTAAGCTCTCGGTGAGATTCGAACATGTCTTCCTCATGATAGGGCAGCTTGATTTACGTCTAGCTGCTTCGAGGTTTAAGCCCCACGAAAAAATGAGATCCAAATTTGTGAAACCTACATTCCAATATTTCCACCATGTTTGTTTTGTTAACTTTTTTTCAACTTGTAGAATTAATAAAGCAATAATTATATCATTGTAAAGAGTGTGAGGTCAACGGTCAAAGCGAGCTTACTTTTCGTTCATTCTTCATTCATATCTATGCCGTTAACTTGCTGCAGTCAAGTGACAGCCCGAGTTTAGTTGTGATAAAAACAATGAAAAAATTGAGATGAAAGTGAATAGTAGTAAAAATTTTAAAAAGTATAGAATGCCATTCTGAGTAAGATGACGGTGATTATTGGCAAGAAAGCCCTGGGAACCATAGCTCTATAGATATTTTAAACAATGCACGTGTATATGAAGGATGATAAAAAACATGAAGCATCTAAAACTAATAAAAAATTAATCATCTCCACCAATACTTCATCGATAACCGTTACTGCATTGATTGGAGACTGGCATAACACAATTGTTTCCTGAGGCACAAACGTGTCATTGAGGAGATGACTTAGGAATGCATTCCGTGTCGATGAGAAAAAAAACATGAAGGCCATGTCTGTTGTACAAGAAGATCCTCACGGTCAACTGTCGATTGCATTCTGTTTTTGTAGTGGTGGTTAAGATCTGTGGTCGAGAGAGGGGGAGAGAAATGAATAGATATAAATAGAGAGAAAGATAAAGTAGTAACAAGAAGAGAGGTGGAGAGAAAGAGAAAGAAGGGTTTAAGAGAAGGGGGGTTAAAAGCTTTAAAAAAGAGAAGTTGAAAGAGAGAGATAGCAAGATACAATAAAAAGAATGTAAAATACTGTTCAGCATTTGTTTCAACGTGAGCCATTATTTCCTCTTTATTGTACACCACAGGCTCCTGTACGCCCTGTCGTCAAATACTACCTTAGTCAAACATACCCCTATTTCAAAGTATTTTGTCTGTGAAAGTTAGAAAAAATCCCCATGTAGATTTATAGTAATTGGTCTTATGCTTAATGCAATTTCAGTTTGTGAACAGTTTATATAGAAGTCTCTGCTTTGGGGGAGTGAGAGAAACCTTATCAACTTCAAAATTCAAAGAAACGAAATGATTGTTGGGGAGAAAACATGCCCTGAGAAGATAGAGATAGTGAACATTACCAATTTTCAGGTAGCGGTAGATAACAGATTTCAGGATTTGTGGATTGCGAAAATAACATGTAGCAAACGAGTAAAAGTCTGGCAAATATGATTGAGGGAGTAGCAAAAAAAGGCAAGTAATAAGAATAGAAACAAGAACACAAGGAAATACTCGAAAACAACATTGGAACTAATCAAATAAGTGTGAAGTATGGAGATAAAACTAAAGGAAGCAAGATCAAAATGGTACAACTGGGCAAGATCAAAAGAGCATAACTTGACAAATTATAAACAAAGAGAAAGAGAAGAAAACAAAGAGTAGGACATGAAGAGGACAGCATAGGCTCAAAAGGAAGAGAAGTTGAATAAAGCTTGCGCCGCAGATCGTATTAGTAAACAACAGATGCTGGTAATAAAGGATAGAAAAAGTGTAATTATTTTGCAGAGGGACATTGTGTAAATGATAGCTGAAAAATATCACAAACCGTTATTCCAATAGACATTTGATTATGGCATCCCAGACATAACAATGGAAAAAGAAATGTGGAAAAGCAACATGCAAGGAGGGGATTACAAGAGACTTTTTTAATGTATGAAAGTTCTTACACAACAGACTACTGTAACTATTGATACTCACAGTACTTATGAGAAGAGAACATAATTAAGACTTCAGCAACTATCACTTTATCACATCATTTCCAAATACATGAATTAAATTTGCTTAAAACATACAATTATTCCTGATGAAAATAAACCACGGAAATAGACAGTGTTTAGTTGTAGCAATTCAACAATAGACCACCTACAAACAACAATTCAACTGGAACAAACATGAGCGGAAGAATGCCTCAACTATTACAGAATTACTGATGATAATGCGATGATATCAGAAAAATCAGATAAGTTGCAAATATATATTACGAAAAATTACTGAAAATTTGGACCCACATCAGGTTTAATGAAACTTGTGGAATTGCAGTCAATATATATATATATATATATATATATGTATATTGCATCTTGGTTCATTTTTTGGAAAAAAAAAGCAGAAATCATTTCAGTCTGAAGTATTTAGTCGAGATGTAGACAGAAATATCTTATTTTATAATTTCTCGAAAAAACGGTTGAAATTAAAATTGAATTGCCAACGGATATTTTGAGTAATTGCTCAACTGACAATTATTAATAAAACGTCAGTATATATATATAAATATATATATATATATATATATATATATATATATATATATATATATATAGATGTGTGTGTGTGTGTGTGTATGCAGGTATGTGTATATATAGTTATATATATATGAGTATGTGTTTGTGAATGTTATGTATATGGCTATATGTGTGTGTGTGGTAATATACATATATACATATGTATACTTCTGTGCTTGTTTCCTCTAGGTTTGAGAGTATTACGTATCAATATGAATAGAGATTTGGTTACTGGTTAGGAAAATAGAATTGAGGAATTAGGTTCAAATACCACCTGAGTTAGTTCATTTAGAAGCATTGTCTTTGATTACACCTCTCTGCTGGTATCGTGTGACCCTGTACGACCTGTCGAATTTTACCCACAAATAAGGTAATCACAGAGAAAAAAAGCTCTGGGAATTGCATTGAAAGATCTTCAATCTCTCAATCTACTATGTCAAGGGATAATTTAATGTGATTTTGATAGACGGGAGCTAGTGGGTAACCAAGTATGGATTCTTGTATAAAAATTGTCCGCATTCCATTGTTTTGCATGTGAGTCTTGTATTCTTGCCTCTTGGGTACATTAGTTGAATATTCCCTCGAGTGCCACTAGTCAGCACCTGAGCCCAACGTATGTGTGTGTATATGTGTATGTCTGTGTGTACTATGATTACCAGAGTTTTTTCGATTATCTTTTGGCGCCTAAAAATTGTGCCCTGGTTTAAACATCATCATTATCATCATCATCATCATTATCCTTCGAACGTTTGGGCATAGAAAATCCCCTGGAATTCTCTGACTTTTTGATCGTGCGCATTGCAGTTCCAATATCTCCGAAACCTGTCTGAGTCATCAACCCTTATTATTTTCTACCGACCATTGTATGATATTTGGCTATCATTTTGCCTATGATATTTAGGGGATCTTTATGTCCAGCAGTTATTTGACCTTGCATCATAGATATCAATAATACTCCCCTTTCATGCGGTGGTTAAAAAGCATTAATAAAGTATTACAACTGCACTCTAAAATCTACGTATGGTCTTATCTAGTGTATCGAATGTCTCTCTTACTTTACGGCAATCGTTGACCATTACTGGTCAGTTCGTTCTTCTATTTGTACTTTATAGTAAGGGCTTTCTGGTATATTAATATAAGTAAATATCAAATGTGTATTGCCTCTTGGGAGCATTGGTTGCGTATTCCCTTTTGCGCTAGTAGTCAGTATCTGTGCTTATATATATATATATATATATATATATATATATATATATATATATATATATGAGTTAGTATGTATGTGTGTGTGTGCATGTGTGTGCATGCATGTATTGCAGTCTTTAAGTGAGGTAAATCATCCATTGTAAGCTTATGCAATGCTTTTCCATAGGAATAGAGCACTCTGGTGGATGAGGGATTTCTATGTAAATAAATATATCGCTTAAATTCAGCCTTACTGACTGTCCAGTTCCGTTGTCCAGAGGTAGGATATCGGCCGGCAGGTCTCAAGTGAAGGTTTCTATTTTGCCTCGCGGTACTGGATGGGTTAATAGGAAGTCTATAGCCACACTAAAGAGATGTAATACATCGAAACGGCTGTCTGTGGATGACGCAATTATATATATATATGACAGACTGACAGACGGGGCAAAGTACATTGCCTCAATACCCGCTGTTTATTTTAACGCCTTTCTCATTCATTTCAGTTTTCTTTTTCAATAAATGAAAGGAATATCAAAACAGCCAGGGATATTCTTTCTGCGAGACCGTTTTTTCTCTTTTCGTCTTATATCGACAGGTGCAACTTGTGTTGGATCTTTTGATTTTTGTAAACGTGTCTAGATACATTACATGGCCTTCGTTGAATAAAACACCCGAAAAAATAATGGTAAGCACTGGGAACGCTTCAAAAGAATCTTTTAAAAAGAGATTGAAAGAATTAAAGGTCAGCGGAAAAAGCTAGAAATATTCAGAAGAATTGTTGAATTGACCAGAATACCCTGTTAAATAAGTCTCACTCTATCCGTCAGAAAAAAAAAACAAAGAAAAAAGATACTCGGGGTCTTTATGGTTTAGAACGACCAAGCAAAAAAAAAAAAAAAAGAAAGGAATCAAAACAGTCGGCACTTACTAGATTTGCTGACGGCATTGTCCTTCTTGTTGAGAAGCTCCATGATTTCCAAATAACGCTAAACGAACTGAATGGAGGAAGAAGATGGAGTACATATTAGCTTCTGTAAAGCAAATGTTACTTTCAAAAAACATGTTGAGGACAAATACAAAACGATCAAAATACAAAAATCAGAGCTAAAAAAGGTTACCTATGGGAAACTAATCTCCATGAAATCTGCTAATCAGGTGAATAATCACCCCTTGTTCGCTAACTTTCGGTAGAGGAAGCCTCAAACTTTAGGAGCAGGGAAGTCCCTCTGGTCCTGAAAAGAAGGGTATGCAACCAATGCGTCCTCCCCATAGTCATCTATTGAACTTGACCAAAAGACTGAGAACCATGCCTGGGGAGATGGAAAAATCGCAAGACAGCGCATTATATCAGAATGCAGATGGGGCTCAGAAACTTCATATAAACCATTGGAAAGGGCAAATGGTTGGTCATTCTGCGAGAATGTTAGCCAAACACGGGACATTACGACTCACAATGTGGATACCTACAGATCATATGCGAAACTGTGGCCGGAAAAATTACGAGTGCTTGGCAAACTAGATAAGTTCAGAAATAATGAAGTGGTTTGGCAATTCTTTGGGTATGTCCAACGACACACGTTTGAAAGAAGAGGAAAATCCACAGAGGCATTCCAGATTGCAGTGAAATCTACGCCAACACACATGTCGTTGGCATTGGAGAGCAAAAAGAAATTGGTCATAAAATTTAGGGTCATGCTCATAATAACTGAGCCACTTGAAACCAAGTCAAAAGATCAAACTTGAACCAGATAACAAAGAAAACTACGTGATAGCTGATGCCAATCCCGAATAAGAAATGAATATTTTGAGCAGTGGTATGAATGCTGAGATAAATATGATGGAAAGAATGGTGATAAACTATCCAGTATTTCATGTTATCTCATGAAAAGCAGTGGCCAGAACATGATATCATTCTAACCCTGCATTTTTTAGATAACCCCATTGCAGATTTAGCCTAAATGGTTAATTCTTATGCTTACAACCCATGATATCTTCACTGAATAAACCCCATCGGTAACCTCTGTTAAAGATTTTTGGTCAACTATTAAATTCATGGTAAACTGTTCATTCTTTACTAAAGTTGCATTACTTAATGCTTCCTGGCAGTTATGTTTGGATTAGGGCCAAGGTTAAGCGACTTCAAGCCTAGTGAGTCATATCTGGGTCATAATGAGTGACATAGAAGAATACAGGAGTTACAGTTCAAGTGATAAAGGATTATTTCCTACTGAATCAAATCATTCACTTGGATAAGTGGTGTTCTGACTGACCCAGAACAGTCCATTACATCTTCTTCCACATTATAATAACTTTCAATGATTGGATAATGCCTATATTGATACGGACTCTCCTTGCTTACATTCAACAGAACATATTGTTGTCTGTATCCGGTAATGACAGACCCGATGAAATCTGCAAAAGAAAAGATTTCTAACAGAATAGTGTCGTATGCAGTGTCACAGTAGCTTGTTAACGATTACCCTGCAGTAACAGGACAAGGTCAATTCTAAAGTGGTATTTGCTAAGCCAAATCTAACGTAAGACTACAATTGTCTTGCACCCAGTGAGAAATGAAATAGGAACAAATATAATGAAAAAGTTGAATAAATTCCCTTGGATGCGATAGTGATCTTGAATTGAGTGATCTTCCTTTCAATCGAAAATGTAAAAGATCATAAACTGATTTTGGATTATTGATGCACTCACCGAGAACTAAAACTTGACCC
The DNA here is from genome assembly GCA_963457665.1 of Thysanoteuthis rhombus. Taxonomy (NCBI): domain Eukaryota; kingdom Metazoa; phylum Mollusca; class Cephalopoda; order Oegopsida; family Thysanoteuthidae; genus Thysanoteuthis; species Thysanoteuthis major. The sequence goes on from OY735221.1 coordinate 31,322,902, forward strand.
GTCGTAAATTTTTTTTTAAAAACTCACCGAAAAGTATAACTTAAACTGTCGTAAAAATGAAAATTTAAAAAAAAAATGAAGCAGAAATTAGTCTGAATACTTCATAAAATATACATTCTCAAAATTATTAATCTGCTTGACTAATCACTTGACCAATACTTGACGGTAAAAGGGGCCTAAATAATTGCCGATGGATATCAACCACGCTCAGATAAAGCAGAACCACAAGTGCTAGGTGTCTCAGTACACAATAATAATAGTCGGCTAGAGTAGCTTTCAATACAATTCCTGATAACACGGCGTCCATGATCAATTATCTAGTCAGTGGAAGGCCTCATTTTGATTCAGTAGATCATGGAACAACATGGTTAACTTTTCAAGGTGCAAGGATTAGGGAATCGTATGGAGATCCTTGGATGTTCTGTCGATAGAACCCCCTTCTCTGTCGCTATAATCTATCCCACAGGGAAAGTGGATTGATAGGTTTCGTATCAACTTGGCTGCAGGAGCTGCCCGAAGGAAATCAAAGTTTGCATCCAGTCACTTCAAAGTGACTCCACTCCTTAGATTCATATTTAGGGTTATCCTTTTCCTAGACTGATTGCCAACCCTCTCCATACGTCCAACTAATTACCCATAACTAAGGAACATAAGAAGGATGCATACCTTTCCCTGGAACATTAGTTCGAAGAAAATTCTAGCCGTCACAGCTGGAATAGGAACTTGGTTTGCCGAGTACATTCTCTGTGTTTTTTTTTACCATCATATATCTAACAAATATATGGTGATACATTACAGGTGCAAAAGTCGATTTAACAATGTGGCGAAAATAAGGATATTTTCTTTAGTTGAAAGTAATGGCACAAACTCTTAATGTAGAGCAAGAAATAAATGACGAAAGACGGAAACAAATCAATGTATTCACGAGTAAAAAGCAGAAAAAAGAAATACCTAAAAAAAAAAAAAATAAAACAAAATTCAACAAGAAGACCGTCAAGTCTATAGCTTGTCCATAGCTGGTAAATATGGCAAGAACCATTTTCCCACGAATGGTCTCTATCCATCAGCTCTGACCTCCTGCATATGTGCTGACACCTATCGGCCAGCTAAGTCTCCAGGGTCAAGGAAGCGAGCTGCTACTTCCGATAAAATAGGCAGAACTCAATCTATCATGGAGACGCTTAAGAGTCGACTCCTGTTTTTGTTTTTTTTGTTTGTTTTTTGTTTTTGCTTTTTCTTTTATTCCATTGTTTTGCTTGTTAGTTTCACGTTGTTTACAGGCTCATACTTTGTCTTTGCCTTTCTTTAGTAGTTCTCACTTCAGGGACATAGTTTACCCCAGAAAGCCATTGAGCATGTGCCGAGGTCTGTTAGTCAATGGGGTCTGTCTAAATGCATGTTTATTTCCTCGACTACAAACTCTCATATTTTACCTGTTATCGCCATGGGTAACCGATTGTAAATAGTAGACGACAAGATGATTGCTACGAGTATTTTCTTTGTTTGTTTGTTTTCTTTTTTAGTTTTTTTCTTACGTTTCTCTTTGTTAGAAATTTGGATAGAGGTATTTCTTAGACAGTACTTTTATAGAAAATTTCAGGTTCAGTCCTTTCCGTGCCTCTCGAAAGTTTGCTTAGCACAACTTTTTCGCTTTCCAGAAAAAGGCAAAAAAATAGCGTTAAGCGTTTATTTCATAGAGGCAGTGCGTACCCTCATCTTCTATTCCCTACACTCCAGTCTACTGTATCTTTCAATAATTTTAGCCTCGGAAGATTCAACGTGGTATACCATCATCACCATCGAGGTGGGGGTCAGGAAATGCTCAAAAGATTTTCCAATGTTAATGAATTACCGCTTCTTCGTTTTACGTCATTCCAGCTTACAAATCTTATTTATAGGAACGGTGTATGTTGGAAAAAACCTGTATCAGATGATTGTCAGAAAGGTGTCTGGGAACAATTTGAGTGAGTACGTACAAGGTTAAGTCAAAGCGTATTGCTATAAAATTATCATGATTTTCGGGCAACGCTTTTTGCACCCATTGAGAAAAAAAAACATGCTTAGGTTAGGATATTCACTTAAAATTGATTATGTCGAATCATGTGAGATCCGAACGCTAGTAACTATTGCATCCATGGTCTTCTTTTATCAGTTTCTGAACGCAAGTCTCGATTATTCCATCCGTTGAAGTTGACAGGCTTCCCTCTTTTGGTCTATTTCTATGACTTCCTGGCCTTCCTCAAAGCATTTGATCCTTTCAAAACTGTTTTTTTCTATGTCGGACAGCATCCCGTAAGTCTGTTGCAAAGTTTCAATGGCTTGGAAAGATTTCCATCTTATTTTTATAGGAAAATTGATCTTGAACCTGACCTGGAAGTGTTTTTTTTTTCTTTTTTTTTTAATGGAAATAAAAGTATCTTATTTCGAACTCTCTCTAACGAGATAAAATAGGTATTTTCATAAATAAACATAGTTGAACCCATGTATTGATCCCCTAGGTATAGTTTTACTCGTTCTACTTCGAATAAAACAGTCATGTATCAAGTGAAATACTGGTAGCAGTACTTTTACTCTCTCTCTCTCGTATGTATGTGAGTTGAAGTGACGGTTACCATCGCAAGAAACTGACTCGGCGGTGTCAACACTATGTCCAAGCGGCTATCAAAACGATTGCAGGTTCGATCCTTGCAGCAGCCTTATTTTCTTCAATTGTATATTCTATTCAAATTATTTATGCTAAGTGGTATATCAACCGTGTAATGATAGGAATCATTTCGGAAAAGAGCCTCTATATAATCTAAGGCAATTTTTAATCATCTGTATAAAAAGTAAAGGTAAAGGGGAGGGTTAAAAATGGACTGAAGCTCTCCCGAAAAAGATCATAGCAATTAGTGGTGAGGCTTTAAAAAAGGTTAATGAAAACGTTCAGAGTAATACAGTCAGAGAGAGACCAAGGAAACGAAATTAAACTACGCTTGATGATTGGCTGAAACGATTGGTATAAATTGGGACGTATTGAAAATCATCTTGCAATATGATTAAAAACAAAAAAAATAAATGATATTAGATATCGAAAAATGAAATCCATCAAAACAAACTGAAAACCAACTCAAATGGTACAGAGAGTCAGGGAGGGGGAAAAAAGTCAGGGATTGAAAATTCTACACTGATCCGAGATAAAACTAGGGTGAAAGATATAATACAAATGACTAAGCCACAAACATTGAGATGGGCAGGAAACCTGATAAGAAAAGAACAACAGATAGAAGTTAATCAATTGGTGTCCTCAAGACAGTGAACATACGAGTATAAGGCACAGCAAAGAGAAATAAGATATAAAACTTGGCTAACCCGACAAAGCAGGGATTAGCGTAATCAAGGTCATTATGGACAGTATTTGTGTTTTACAGTGTGTTTATTTAATGGTCAAAAGTGACAGGAAACTTTTTTTCGCTTTAAGATGGCAAACACAAGGGGGAATCAACCCCTCAAAGGAGTCAGAGGTACATAAAAGACTTTTCCTATCCTCTGAGAGATCAAGTGGAGGAGATGCTTTCCTAATTTAAAATTATATTAAAACATTTGGAGGAAAAAAGCATTTCAAACGTTCAAGAAGGGGACTTATTTATGATATAGCTACAATACACACACCAACACACACAAACACACACACACACATAAATATATATATATATATATATATATATATATATATATATATATATATATATATATATATATATGTGTGTGTGTGTGTGTGTGTGTGTGTGTGTGTGTGAGTGTGTGTGAATAATCTAAAAATTAATAAATTCTTCATTTCTTATACTCTCTCTTATTTATGCGTATTTCCCGTGTCCATCCGTATTTACCTGTTTACGAATGTGAATATGTTTGAAACGTCCATCCACAATCTACTTGCACTTAAACAGAGATCTCAACTGCCTTCCATCTCCATTGGTTCGAGAAAGCTGGATCCTGTCCAAATCTTCACCTTCCTAGATTGCGTCATATTCTCATATGCCGGATGCACAAAGGCAGACCAAGCCTCTTCTAGACAGCAAGTACGTGTTTGGAAAAACAAGAATTCGGAGAATTATTTTTCTTACAAGAGATCATGAAGCTATCTTGTTCCTTCCTCTTCTTTATGGGGCCGAACCCTTGGCCATATACCAGCGCTATTTACACCTCCTCGGATGTCTGTATCAGCTTTGCTCCGCACCGTTCTCCAAGTTGGAAACCTGGTCAAATGCTGGACTTTTAATGAAGACGGTTGAAAAACAATATTTCTCACATCGTTTTGGCTTTTTCTATGCTAAATTAAGCTTCATGGATATCAATAAATGTGTTAAAATTAATTCATCTTATAAAGAAGTATCTTGAAATTAGTCTATGAGGAATTTCTTCGACGAAGCATAGTCGTTATTGATAGGTTCATTAGAAATTTTTTTTCTGTTGCTTTCACAATTGTCATTATTATCAATTTTTGGGTGATATTTTTTTAAATCTTATTTCTATTGCTTTGACATCTAGTTGTGACAGCATTTAGGTATCTGAAATTTCATAGACAACGCATTACCATCATTCTACAAGTATTTCTTTCGTCTTAGGTCCGTTGCTTTTACATTTAGTTGCAATAAACTGTCTGAATTTCCTCAATCATGCCTTGTCAATTATATTTAATGTTCAGCTGGTATTTCCTTTTTTTCACATCTTTTGTATAACTCTCTAATTGTCATTTTACGATCGAAGCAAGCAGGGCACATCGGAAATAAAGAATTTGCCTCCGGTAAAATTTGGCTGTACGGCTAAATTTGAATAACTCCAGTGGTCTGAATTCGTGACGAAATCGGATAGACAGTATCACAAAGATTGTGGAATTGGACTTTGAATGTCGTCAATGTACAAGAGAAAAAGAAAAAGAAAAAGAAAAAGAGAAAGCATGACCAGAATTACAAACGGACATTCAAAGATCTGTACGATGTGGTTATGTCAAACTATGTTCGTCATTTGAGCCCCTGTATGTTTTTCAAAGCATATGTATTTCTGTAAATGTGATATCTTTTGATGATTCTTGGTCCTCTGAAGATTTCTGAAGTGCTGGTGGTCGGGTTCTCTTCTACTTAACGTTTTAAATCATTGCAATCGACAACTAATCGTTGCCCACTTCTGGATTTTACTTCAAAGAAAAGTTCACTGCCTTTTAAAGGCTCGAACCAGTTTTGGGAAGTACGGTCTGATATTGTTTCGTTTCCTTATACTTCCCGAATTCTGGGAATAGCTTTCAGCGAATATGAGGCTTAGTTTTAAAAGAAAAAAAAACCCCAAGAATTGCCAGAATCTCAATACATGCTTACATCACTATAACATCTGGAAAAAAAGGAGCTGCAGATAAGTAGTGATGATGATGATAATGATGATGAAAATGATGATAATGATAATGATGATGATGATGCAACTACCAAGATTATTTCCCGCGTAGCAAGTGGTTAAAAAACAAAAGGAAAGGAGCGATAAAGAATAGACTGATGGAACCATCTGGCCCAACCCCGAACCTCTGCACTTATGATAAATAGGCAACCAATCCTTCGGTGGGTTTTTTTCCATCGTGGGGTTGTTTTTTCTGTTGTGTTTTTGTTTTGTTTCGTTTTTATTTCTTGTTCTCATTCACACTGAACTAACTTAAGAGGTTATCTTTTCACGCCAAAGTTGATGGGTTTGAATATCTGGCGGGAATATGGCAAAGTCGTTGTAAACAATAAGGGAGGGCGGGCTTAGATGTGTGGATAGATGTAGTATGTGCGTTGAAACAAGAATTTAGTGGTTATGGCGTGGTGATGGCTAGAGAAGAAGGGAAATGATAATTCTGTGCAACGGGGGACCACCCAAGCAGGGTTGATGTGTTTGAAAAAATGTTAAACATGAGGGGAATCATCACTATCACATCATTTTATTTCTAATTTGCTTTGGCTTTTATGATATATATATATATTTATATACATATAATTTGGATTGAACATTTGAAAAAAAATATTGGAACTAGATTGAACATTGAGAAGTTATGTCTTAGAAGCCTAATTCTTTGGTTCAAATTCAGAAATAACTTTTTGAAATTCACTTTTTTCAGTCTCTGTATCCATCTGTAGCCATGTATCCTCTCTTTCTCTCTCTCTCTCTCTCTCTTTCTCCCTCTCTCTCTCTCTATGTTTCTATCTATATATCTATCTACCTATCTATCTATCTATCTATCTATATATATATATATATATATATATATATATATATATATATATATATGTATATATATGTATATATATGATTTTAAATTGCGTCATATCATATTAAAAAATCTCATTTGAAATGTTTTACACGGTGAATGTATCATTTGGCCTAGACGAAGTAAATAGAATAAACAATTCTATCAGTGATCAATAGGGTAGCTGCTGCAACGTAAAGCTACTCTAACCTCTGAGCTAAAGAGGCGCCGGTAATGCAAAGGTCCAAATAAGTGCCACTACTCCGAATCCACATCCTGCTTATCATGGCTTCATCTGTTCTTTTCGTTTCTTTCAACGCAATAATTATGTAATTATGAAATAGATATATATGATCTGACAGAATGATCATAAATTGCATCTTATTATATGCAAACACTTATTTCAAAAGATCCCGGTTATTTCTCGGTGAAGTTACGATTTGGTCTAGACAATGAAAATGCACAACGTTAAAGTAACAAAACTATTGGTCGTAGCCACGATTCCTGCAACAGCCCCATTTTTTTTAATTGCTTATTTTATTTACATTGTGTTGACCGAATGACACATCAACGATGATTGTTTCAAATATACAATGGTGATTATTTGAAAAAAAATAAATGTATACGCTTTCAGAGAAAGAGAGTATGTATATATATATATGTGTGTGTTAGCGGTACTTGTTTATATATATACACACGCACATATATATATATATATAAATATATATTATTGTGCCATCCACATGCTGCTGTTTCGTTGTATTACCACTCTTCAATGTAGCTGTAGACAATCCATTATTCCATCCTGTACCAAGAGGTAGGATTGAAACCTTCGCTTCAGACCCGGAAGACGGTATCCTATCGCTGAGCCACAGAACTGGAGTGTCAATAACGCTCAATTTAGGCGATATATTCATTCAGCTTAAATTCCCCATCCAACTCTTTTTGAACCAACATCCTGTTTTTTACACGTTAGATATACTAGTCGGCAGTTCAAATCAAATAAACAAATAGAGAAACGTGCTTCAGCGAAATCGAACCAGCTTCCACCAAGAGATCATCTTAATACAACGCTGCTTTTACCATGCGAGCAAAACAACCAGCTGGTAAGTCGGAAGCTCGGATATATTTCCTGCTTCATACCAAAATCTCGTCTCGTTCGTCCCATTAATTTATCTACTCTATATGTCTCTTCATAACGCAGTCAATTATATTATAAAGGAATGGATATGTTGTCCGACACAATAATCATAAATGTTAGAAACCCTTTTGAACGGACATCCCCTTTTTTCACGCCTATGGGCTTAAACAGCGTAAATAGATAAATAAAAACAATCAAAGAAACGGTTTATTCACTAAATTGCTCTTTAGCCCAGATGGTGAGAGCGTCATCAGTTTAAAACGGCCTCCTGATGGATGCAGCTTCGATCCCAGCAGCAGCCAATTTCTTAAATCATACGATATATATATATTGTTGTTAACACACACTTACATTTGCACATACAAACACACAGAAATGTATCTCAATATACTCTCCGAACATAAACACACATATTTTGTATGTTTGTGAAGGGGTGTGTTTATAAGAGAGTGTAGTATGATGACAAATTCAAGCTAGAAGATCGTGGATAGTTGATTACCAGTTTATCTTTTAAAATGACTTAAGATATTTTGTGAGTTTTATATGTATAGGTGTGGGTTTGTATATAAGTGAGGGAGGGAGTATTACATAAGGGTGTAGATTGATGCAATGTATCTAAGGTTGTTTTTATATATATATATATATATATATATATACGTAAACGTAAGGTATTCAATCGGAGATTATGTGTGTTTTATGTGGAAGAGTAAATGGAGGCATTTCTGCATATTTATATCCATGGTTGTGAGTCTATTTAAGGGGATATGTGCATATCATTAGTTTGGAAAACATGTGCAGGGGGTATATGGAGACATATAGGCTGCATGGCAACCCTTCCCGCTGACAGAAATTCAAGTGAAAAGATGGCCTGCTGAAAGGTGATGTATTTTACTTGAAAGGGGATACAAGCCATAAATGTCGGAACTCCAGACTTTTTCTAAGAAAAAAATCAAAAAATTATCTAGAGTTATTTTTCGGCCAATTCCAACTTGATGGTGGTGATCCACTAGCTCGGAGTTCTTGGTCAGTCTCCTTTCGAGTTTCAGATATAAAGTTAGGATATTTCACGATGGCAGAAATTCTTGACTATAGGGAACCCAGTTCAATGTTACAATAGACCCGTAGAATTTATTCCATTGTTACGTATTTAACGTTAGTATACAGTTCAATATCATGATATCTAATTAAAAAAATAAAAATCCATTTTGCAAATAATATTATAATGCACCAGATCTAAATAGTAAAATGAAATAGTATACTAATGTAAATAAGAAAAAAGGAAAATATGAATAATTCTATGTATAATAAATCATAATACTATAGACCTTAATGTAATACACATTGGAGGGTGGTGTTCGATCAGCACAGCATGGTAAATATTTTGACTGTTTTTCTAAATTCCCAAATTAGGCACATGATGATCCTCACGATAAAATATCGCGTACAACCTGAGGAGATAAATTGAAAGAATAATAATAAAGTATGATTCTGTAGAAAACACAGAAAACTCAGCGATCGGACTTAAATGACATAAAATCGAAAGCTGATTTGAGACTGTATAAAATTTATATAAGGAA
>OY735221.1:31334372-31401872 GCA_963457665.1 Thysanoteuthis rhombus
CGGTTTGTTTTTTGAAGGTTGAGCTTGCTCTGCCAAAGGCTTGCCATCCTAGTGTGATTCTTCGCTTTATCTCTTCCTCTTTCGTGGGTTTCATGAAGATTAGTCGTCCTAGGCAAATGTAGTGGTCTACTTTTTTTTTTGCATCTTCGATTTTGACATTAACGTCCTTATCATCAATCAGATCGTTGCACATGATTTTTTTTACTGAAGTCCATGTGTAGGCCAACTATTTTGCTTTATTTAATATCATCATTATCATAACGAATCTCTAACATCTTTTGGCTGCGCTCTATGATCTCCGATTCATACGCGTCTCTTCTATGCATCAGTACTATAACAATGGGTTTTTAACCACGATTCATATGAATTCATATTGTACTATCTTAACAATGTATTTATTACAATGAATTTGAAATAATAATTAAGAATTGTTCAATTTTTTATCCTTTACTTAATGTTATCACCTGGTTATTGTGATCTAAAAGAACTTGCCTATGAATGATCAAGAGAAAAGGTTTCCCCTGTACAATTAGTTTGCATGATCAAATCCTAGTAATTGGTACAGTTCTCACAGTATCATCTTTCCCAACTAATCATGCGAATGTGTGTACCCTTTCTGTATATACCATTGACTTTCATGTTGAAATCTTACTTTTTTGCACAATTCCTCGACTTAAATCTTTCCTACCCACACATGTCCAGTCTTGTATTGTTCAAAGCTGATTTGCTTTATATGATAACCTCATCTCATTAATATTATCATCAGAAACAGTCAACAAAAATTCTTACCAAAACTGCCAACACATGTTTCTCTAGATTTTTGGTGGATCCGGCTGGTTTGCCATGTATTTACCGATGGTAAAGGGTTAAAAATGTCAACAGTCACTCCTTATTATGTCTAGTTATTATTTTTTTTTTGCCCACTGAAATGGATCTTTAGTGAAAGTTCAATGTCCAATTCAAGTTTATGCTAAATTGATTACAATTTCGTGCCTGCCTATGTTTTCTGCTGTCGAAATAAAAGATGAGCGGAATAACTTATCCATTGATCACCATTTTTTTCATATTTTTCAATTCATCACACCCAAAGCGGCATGCAGCTGAAAGGTGTTGGTCATGTGAAGGTTTTCGTTGTGTGACTAACCGGACCTATCATTATTATTATTATTATTATTGCTATTATTATCATGATTATCATTATTATCATTATCATTATTATTATTATTATCATTATTATTATTATTCCTAATCCCTAGCCTTTTTTTTTGCTGAATGCATACACAATAGAATCAAATTTCGTGCGTGCCTCTCTCTCTCTCTCCCTCTCCTTCTGAGCCTGGGTCAATCTTTAAAACCTCGACTCAGCGCTGATATTTGATTTTGTGGACCTAAGTTCTCCTTTGATTAACGTGATCAGTAAATGGAATGGTTCCAGATTCATGAATACATCTAATGACTTGTATTTTCAAACCGAAATATTAAATCAACCCCCCTTCTCTCCACCCCTGTTTCTCTTTTCCCCCCTTTTCTTTATCCATCTGTATTTTTTCTTCCTTTCTTTCTTTCTTTCTTCTTTATTTCTTTCTATCTTTCGCTTTTTGCACTGCAGGCGATCCTATAATGTTCACATATATCTGCCAAAGTACATTTATACACACACATTATATGTATACATATATATATATGTGTGTGTGTGTGTGTGTGTACGTGTCTTAGTACTGTGATAAAGTGACGATTGTCGAGATCTTCATTGTCTCGTGCAGTAGTATCAGTATTCTATGAAAGAAGTTGCAGAACACCTCCCTTTCCCGTATGTATTGAGTTATTAGTTGCACTAGTCCTTTGTGAAATATCTTTCAGCATCTTTTAAAAGATCTGCCTTTTATGCCTCTCAGTCCGTAGCTTCTAGGCTTTTCATTATTTTTTTTTGTGTGTGTGTGTGTGTGCAAACTCTACTGCATCCGTTTTCAAATCTTAAGTGTCACTAATATCTTAGTAGATTGTCGACTGGTAAGTACTGTTATCTACAAGGCGTACAAAGTATCATGGTATTCTTCAATTATTCTCAATATCTTGTCCCTTCAGTTGCTAGTCTTGTCTTTATTGTCGTTTAATGCAAGCACATGTTTTTCAGTATGATCCGTGGCTCGAGCACGTTTTTGACTCTTTCCCTTTCTCATTTATTATTCTCTCTATATTTTCTTTTTTTTTTTTCTTGTCCCATTTTCTGTTCACTGATTCTTTCAACTCTGCTTTTTTTTTTGGCTTCGTTCTTATTTTGATCACCTAAAATTCTCTTCGTGTATTTCCTTGTTTTATTTTTTATTTCAATTGTTCTTTACCGCTTCTTAATTATATTTATAAGACTTTTACTCTTTTCCTCTTTGCTACCATTGTTTACCATAGAACCTGTTTTGTGCTGCAACCTGAAAGTTGGTAATGCTCTCTATCTTACTGGGGCGTATTTTTTTTAAAATGATAATTCTGTCCCTTTCCGTTTTAAAGTCAAATTGGATTCTGTCTGCTACCATTCTATAGCCATTTCCTACATTCATTCTGTTTAATAATACTATCTGAAATTCACAAGCTATTCTCGAGAATACAAATAGAATAACAAACTCTCTCGCTTGGAAACTAACCAAGCGAACTGACAGGCTTCAGAAATGACTATTCAGCAATACACCTGTACATTTGACTATCTAATTGAAAAGACAGAATACAACAAACCACTTTGTTTGGTTGAAGTAGATTATGAAGACCTCAGAAACGAAAGAAAACGACACATAACAATTGCTAGGAAAGCATTTGGACTAAATTAACACATAATGAAAAGCGAGTAGCCAATATGTTTAGCAAGAAATGTATGTAATCAATGCACGCTATCAGCTTGGAAGTACGAAAGTAAAAATTGGAAACGTACAAAACCACTCAACAAACAACTCAGAATTGCGCAGAGAGTATTATCTCAAATCCAAGTTTTTGATTTTTGCCCTCAGTGAGTTATTTTGCGACCAATCTTGCACAGATTCAATGAAAGCCAAGTCTGACATGGATGATTTCATATGCAGAATCATTTTTAACATGCATATGATCTACCATATCATCGATAGTAGCTAGTCAATTCGTTAGAATCTTTGTACAAACTAATTCAATGTTGTCCCCAGCAATGGATGTTCGAAAGGTTGTCCTACTCTTTTGTTGTGTTTAATGAAAGTCCACCTATTTTTTAACTTTGCAATCCATTTATATACACTCTGATATAGTAAAACACTATTCATGTATTGTGCAGTATGTCTTTGATGGATATTAAACCAAAGTACACTTTCAACAGATGAATAAAGATCATTTCCCGTTGTTCTTCAAAACTGAGCGCAAAGATACCATGACTTCACGGTAGCACAAGGTTAACAGATCAACGACAACAAAGACGCGTGTTCACGTGCACGTGCAGAAGTCATTAAATTCAACCTAATCAAAACTATATCAAAAGAGCAGATAATTATTGACCCACCTTTCCCTAACTTTGCCCTTCCCAAGGCTCTCTGCGCGAATATAAGTCAATTTCTCGATTCGCTCTGTTAATTCCTACGTCTCTGTAAGTCATAAATGGGTTTGCACATCTGTTGTCAAGATGCTTTTCAATATGTCTCTATTCATACCAAACAATTTCCAATTGATCTTTATGCATCGTTTTGTTTCGTTTTCATGGTCTTTCTCTAACTTTACTATCCGTCCTAGGTAAAATGTCTCGTAAAACTCTTCTAAATCTTCGCTCTTCATTCTTAAAGTTTTTGGAGACTTTATCGTTGAACATTTGTATGATAGCTGATAGTGTAATTCGGTAGTACTTGCTGAAGTGACAATAATCTCCTTATTTGTTTGGTAGGATTAGTATCCCTAGACAGAGGATCTAAGGTAGGTTTCTTCCTCGTATGCACGGTGAAAAGTTGTTACAGTGCTAAATCATATAGATTATATTTTAAATGACGAGTAAGATGGCTGGGGATTTTAATATGTTGTTCCTCACTATACAAGGGAAATATTTTGAAAAAAATATCAGCATTGTTTTTTTTGATTGACATTTTTCAGACTTGATGTTCTTGGAATATATAAAGAGTCATCGGCGGTTGCTATGTAAAATCTAACGGAACCGAAGCCCGAATTCCTGCATCATCATCATCATCATCATCATCATCATCATCATCATCAGTCTTTTAGCGTCCGTTGTTTGACATAGACTTTCCCTAAGATTCTACACTCTTCTCTATAATGGGCGTCGCGGGGCCAGTATTTCCTGAATCTGTCTAGTTAATCTCTCCATCTTGTGTTCTGTCAGCCTCGGTTTCTTATGTGATCTCTGGGGATCTATGTTGTGAGCCATGATGTCGATCAGTTGTATTCTATTCTTGCAACATGGCCTGCCCATTGCCATTTGAGTTTTTCAATATTTTCTTCGATGTCGCGGACACCGGTTTTCTTCTTTATATACTATGCTGTCTTGCGATCTCTCCATGAAAGGTTGAGCATGATTCTCTTATGCTCACGTTGCATACTTCTCAGTTTGTAGGTCTGAAAAAGGTTTGTTTTAGTAAATATGTATATGTGTGTGCATCTGCATTTGTGTGTGTGTGTGTGTGTGTGTACATGTGACTGTGTGCGTGTAAAATGATAAATGTTAGATAAGTACAGAGAAAGAATGAAAAAAAACTATAATACTCTAAAGCAACAAATTCAAAGGAAATTGCTTTTGCAAAACCATCTTCTTTAGACATACTTTCGCCATCTTTGTGTGAGGTAAATGGTTAATGTCCGCATCTGGCAATCAATTTTCCCGGCAAATCACTGACCGCATTCTTACAAATTTTTCTTGACCAACGGCCAACCGTCTTTCTTACGGCACTTCCTCTCAAACTAGATGGGTGGTCGGCCACTTTTCCGGATATCATTTCCATGGTTGGAGAATTCCGGCCAAAGCAGCTCGTCGAAGCGGATCATGGAGGTCATGTAATTGTAATAAAACACCCTTTCAACGCTCTCGCCAATGCCATGTTACAGCGGGAACGAAAATGATGCATTTAGTAATAAACCCCATTATTATAGAACGAGTCAGTTTTGTATCGGATGTCGAAAGAGGTGGCTTCTTTTGTTCGTAAAAACAGACGAGAGTAACGCCGTGAATAATTCATATTTCTCTTGCACAAAAGCGAGAACGAGGGTCTGAAAGAACGAGAGCTAGGTTAAGCGACCTTGAGGGGCGAACTAATAGAATGAAGCCCGCCAACGACTTAATTGATATAACACGACTGCTGGCTATTCTTATGTTCCCAAATGAAAGAATCGAACTCTACTTCTCCTTGAAAAGTTGGAGAGGGAGTACGTCCGCGGTATTGTTATCCAGCCTAGAGGCTCTCTGGGGAGGAATTTCTAAAGGGGAGGAATTTTAGCCAGGGGAGGAATTTCCTAAGAGAAGGAATTTTAGCCAAGAGAGAAAAAAAGCAATTACTTGTCAACGAGGTACGTAAAAGGGAAAATGTAATGTTGAAAAATCACCATATGACAATTCAAACAAACTGGCCGAGAGAAAAAGCTTTACGAAAATAAGAATAACAAACATCTTTCATAAAAAGAACTCCATCTCTGCTGTAGCAAGGTGAGCAGCCCCTTGCAACCAATTCTCTCTCTCTCTCTCTCTCTCTCTCTCTCTCTCTCTCTCTCTTGGGATACATTAACAATAGTCATGGCTCTGTTGATTCGTTTATGATGCTTTCCACGTAGAAAAGTGGAAAATTTCACAATCCCTGATGTTTTTGGCAATTATCACTGAGCATCTTTGATTAGTCACAATGAAATATCTATTCTGTCCTTGTTTCATGTACAATATGCGCTATATTGGCTCCCTGAGACTTCAGGCTTTTTTCAAAGAGAACCGTTAACAAGATTAAGGAGAATTAGACCGTGCAACCACTGGCGATGAGTTTGCAGACGGTTTCAAAAAGTAGAAGGGACGCTTCGATTGTTGCAATAGGTCCAAGGAAGTCTATATTTTCATTGATAATAAATTGATGGATGCTTGCAGGATAGGCTTCGTAGAGACACTGAAACTCATATTGCTTTTTGAAAACTGTACACCCGAAATTCATTTGCAGATTGGAAAAAAGTCATTAATCCACGACCTACTCGAACTGATATTTACGAAGTTTTAAATTTAGAAAGCTGAAAATTGGTTATTTACTTATCAAATAAAAAATGACTCCATATGCAATTTGTTAATTTAAATTAATTTTAGAATTATAAATACTTGTACTTCTTTTTACATGGAATAGTAAACTATTCCAGTGTTTCAGAATTCTTTCTAATAAAAAAATCAATTTGTTTTTGCGACTTTTGTTATGCAGTAGAACTAGAACATTCTCCGTCTTATCTGACTTATTAAACATTCTGAAATATCTTGAAAGTTTCGATCAAGTCTCCTCCTAATTTCTTTAAAAATAACTTGAAAGGAATGATTTTAATTATTAATTTTTCACTAACTTTTCTCCATCTTATTATTCCTTTTGTTGAAACAAAGCAATCAGAAATAATTTTGGAAAAAAACAATCACCATGACTTTCATTTTAATCTAATAGTCGAATTCCCTTGAACTCCAGAAAAAATTCCCCTTGTTAACACATAACATTCATTTTGAAAAAGAAATGTTGCAAATATTTTTGTTTATAAGTAGTTTGCATTAATTTTTTACATTAAACATTATAATTCTACACTTTTACATGAGTCTCATCATAAAAATTACTTTATTGAATCTAGTAACTTTTGTTTTCTCTTTTTGCTTTTGCTACCAACACTGATTCATTCTACCTTTGTCAGTCGAGAACAAATACAAAGATGTTTCAATAGCAAAAAGCAGTAGTGAAATGATATATTCTAGTTTAGAACCAGCGACTCCCTGAGAACACTTTCTCTTTTTATATATCCTCTGCCCAACCATACTCATCGTTTTGTTTGTCGTTTCTTTCATTTCATATCTTATTGTTTGTTATAAAATGATTTCTAGTTTTGTTACTTCGTACTATTGAGTAAAAGATCCCATTGCATTAGACACGAAGTGTTTGAACACAAACGATACTTTTGTCATTGAATGTCACTGGGCTGCCATCGACATTTTGTATGTCAGGAACAACCAGTTTTCGGTGCACAGTGTAAAACATTCCGAACGGCAATTGCGTTAAAGTTGTCAAAATATTCCTCGGACGACCCAATCTCACAGACTTCAGTGCTGCAGGGTTTTCAATTCGACATACATGACGACCTGAAGATGACAGACGTTGCAAGAAATTCCCTCTGAGAATCACCGACGGAAAAACAAGAAGAGTTTATTTGATTTCTTCATCAAAACTTTTTCAGTATACGTGAGTAAGGTTGTGTCAGAATGAAAACGTGAGGCACGTTTATCAGGTGTGCAGAAGTATAAGTGTGAGTGTGTGTGAGTATCTCTGAGTGAAGTTCATTGTTAATACAGTTTTATGTGTTGAAATCTATTGTTATTAGGTGTGTATGTGCGTGTTCGTGAAGTTTATAGCTATTACATTTTTTGTGTGTATTTGTTGGGGATCTATTGTTATTAGGTGTATTTATGTGTATGTATGTATGTATGTATGTATGTATGTATGCATGTATGTGTGCTTTTGCACACTTTTGTGAGTTTTGTTGCCACTAGGAGTGTATGCGTGTGTATTTAGAATTTATTGTTATTAGATGTGTGCGTGAGTGTGAAGTATATCGATATTAGAATTGTATGCGAATGTGTTCGGATTATTCTATTATTATATGTGTTCGTTGGGACTCTCGGTGAGAGTGACAGGTTTTTGGGCTACTATAGGGATGTTTGTAAGAGATATTTCTGCATTAGGGATGCAGAAACACTTTGAACATTTGGTGATGAAAATACGATATGAGATTGGGGTGTTGAGTCTATGCGTGAGTGTTTCTGCTCGGGTATTCCTCATTGTCTGGGTGGATGTGTCTGAATGTTGTTGCGCCTGGTCGTTTTTGCGTATTGGATGCATATACATTTTACAATTAACCAAGTTTTGTAAATTGAATTCTTTTGGCAAAACCAAGCGGTTAAAAGAACGGAAAATAGAATCGTCGAGCTGGTTCGAACTTCTACTGAGACAATCAGCGTTTTCTAATGCCCTTGGGAGTGTTATTAATCTGTCTCATTGCTATAAGTTAAATACCGAAACTTAGAAAGCTATCCCCTTGGCTAAGTGTAGAGTAGGGGACATGATTGTGTTTTAACAACGTGCGATTTACAGCTGAAGAAAAAAAACAGACCTAACCCCTTGTTGTGAGATTAGCATAACACAATTTTCCTACCCCAAAATCCCCTCATTTAACCAACCTTGCTTTGGAGATTAGATACCATGAAATATGCTGTTTCTTTTACACCAATGATTTTGAGGAAATAAACTATTTATCTCCCCTTTTACTCCAGATAAAATTACGAAGATATCTCAAACTAGTTCAGTGAGTAGCCAATGATGATTTGGGGGGGGGCTCACTCTCAATCGTTTAAACTACAGTGGTTGTTACTGCTCCATTGATTTTGTGAAATTTGCTAATGAATTTGCTTACATTTACAATTACTGAGCAGAAGCTGTACATTACGTTTGTAATTATATTATCAATCGTATTGATTATTGGCAACCAAAACTGCCAAAATAGCTTTTTTTTTTAGTTTTTAAGTGGGTTTGGCTGGCTATGCTTGTGTGTATGTATTTTGGTATGACGCGTACAGGCTGCAACAGTGGAGCTAGATGTCTGAAAATTAAATCATTTCCTCCTCATTATATCAACAAAAAGATTGCTTTCAATCCCGACCCAGATCCCTTTTTAGATGGCTCCACTTTGCAATGTAAGTTAATGCTAAATTGATCCCTTGGTTTATGCACGGTTGTTCTAGGAAATTCCCACTTTTTTAGTGATTGTTGTCCAACAAAAGGCAAGGAAAGTAAATTTTACTTTAATCATCCACTTTTCCATTTTCCAATTGATTACCTCGAACGCAGCATTCTACCAAAAGATATTGATTGTCGGACAGTTTCTATTGAGTGACTAACCTGACCTGTATGATAATTGTATTTGTTTAAGTTTCTTTTCTCAACTTTTCTATCTCATCTTACCATGTGTGTTCGGTCTTTCCTAGCTGTACAGATCCAAAGGCACTAAGAAGTTAGCTTTTTGCTCCCTTTGATATCCTTCATTCTTGTTTTGTGCCTAACCCATCTCCATTTTTTGCCCAATTATTTGTATGATATCCATCACTCTGGTCCTCACTTGGATACATATTGATTTTCTTCCATAATTCCTTGCACTGCTTTTTCTTTCCCCCTTTTTCGTGACTCTGTAATGGTTTTTGAGTGGTTCTGCAAGTTTCCAAAATCAGCACCCGTATGTCATAGCTGTCATTGATTGTATATTTCATGTTTTAAGCATATTTGCAACTTGCTTTTCTGTATACCTTAATCCATACCAAATGTATCTAGCCAATCTTTATGTCCCGACATTCCATTTCCGTGGTTCTCCCAGGGCTGAAACGCCTGACCAAGGTAATTGCATTACTTTACTGTTTCTGAGGCTTCGCCGTCTATTCTCCGTTTATTCTTTTCCGGGGCTTCAACAGAACTCATCTATACACACACACTCTTTAACACACACACACACACACACACACACACACACATATATATGTATATATTAGTATACTTATGCATTATGAATTAATGATTTGAATTAGTATTTAGTAATCTATTCTAAAATTGTGATTCGTTGTAAGTCTAAACTACTGTTTATGAAATCGTACAGGAATATCCAAATGGAGACAAAAGTATATATATATATATATATATATATATATATATATATATATATATATATATAAGAACATGTTTTTGCTTGAGTAGCTCTTGGGGTAGTATTTGCTTTAAATATTCATGTATAAAACTCTCTGTAACTTTTGCCAAATACACTTTACACAAGTCTGGCCTCTCTCTTGAACATGTTCACAATCAAGAGAAGGCTGAAGGGTATTTACAGAGGTTTTGAAAGTGGACGGGAAATGTTATTGCAGTGCTCAGCTGGAGCGGTCAGTCTATAAAACTTCCTCTTATTTCACACCCGAACAAAGGGGAAAGCTCCTTCCTCTGGTTGAATACAACCCACCACCACCCACCTTTTTCCACTGCTCGCCCCTTTTCCCGAAGAGTAAATCTCTTGGCTAATGCGTACTCCGACAGCCGCTGTCTCTAATATCAACCACCAAGACCTGGCTGAGTGGAAAGGCTTCTTCCCTCGTCTATTCGAGTTACGACTTCCGCTCGATACCATTTATATTCCGTACGAGTCTCGTATCTACAGGGACCACCCAACAAGAGGTAATACACGTAGAAAAATGTTATGGAACGAAATACCAAAAAAAAAATATTGAATTGGTTTTAAATAGTTTCAAATGGCGGGTTAGAGGTGTTTTTATCGGCAAAATTTTTACCCCTGAGTGGCAGCGTCCAGTGAAACAGATGAAAAAAAAATAGGTATACAGGGAGATCCAGCAAGGACAAAACCCACAAAAAACGGCTTGAAGGATAAGATTGCAAATCATTGCTATATTAAGTACGCCCTGATCTCTTCTTCATATGATTACTCATTATAATTTGCTATCAGACAATAAATTGTGATAGATCAAATGAAGATTGAAACTGCTAATAAAGACTGGCTTTAAGATCGTTGCTACACGACGAGTGTCCTGATCATTTTGTACAAAACATTTGTCAACATAGCAGTTTTGTATCAAACCGTCAATATTGGGAAATCATATGCAGTCAGCAGATTATGGTTGCTAATCATTCATTTCGGAGGATCATTTTTGACCAAAGAAAGGTAGAAGCAATGACGTCAGCGTTTTCCTGTGCAATCTTGGTCAGTGGAGTCAAAGTTCGCCATCTGGCAAAATAAAGTGCTCTCATGTTTTTGCATCTACAGTTGAAAGGAATAAAGCGATGTTTTGTGGTAGTCGTCGCCTCATACGTTTGCGTATGATGTTCTCCATGCTAAACCAACCATTTTCGTGGGGGTTCAGGTGAATAGAAGCTTGTTGATCATTGCTATACGGTGCGCCAAGTGATTCATTTTTCTTTTACGTGTTATTCACACCTTAACCCCAGCGAGGAAAAAATAGCGTTCATATTTAGATGGAGATGTTTTTTTAAGAAAAAAATATTGAATTTGCTTACCAGGAAGTTCCAAAGTACTTTTCCGGCAAAACTTTAAAACCTCGGAGAAAGAGGCAAGGGTTACGGATAGCTGACCAAGAAAACCATACAGATCATTGTTAAGGTTAATATAGTGGCATCTCTCTCTTGGATTATGAATAAACTACTTATTTAATTTAGAAATATGACTTCCTCGAAATAAGAGCGTATCTGTATACAAATGTATTAAGTCTTCCATGTAATTTCTTTACCATGATTCTCAATGTAAAATGAAAGCACATTTCATGTCGATGCAAACGTACGTTTTGATGGTGATAACTTCGGTACAGCAGGTGATGGCTTCAATACAGCAGGTGATAACTTCGATGTATATACTATACTTGATATGATCATTGATAAGAAGGGGAATTAATCTATCCATCATATGGAACTGATGAAGTTATGATGGGCAAGAAAAAAAAATGTAGTTTCACCAAAAACAAAAGCAAGATCATGATACAACGTAAGCCCAAGAGGTTGAACAGGTTGCTAGCTTTTGAAGTTGGATGTTCAAAAAGTGAAGCTCCCAAGAAATAAAGATCTAAAACATAACTAATGTGATAGTTCTCTCCAAGCTGTGCAGATTTGCGCATTACATCATCATCATCATCATAATAATAATAATGATAATAATAATACCTGAGGAGACTTATTGCCACTCAGCCTTCAGCGATAACCACTGGGCAACCGGTGTGAAACTGTAAATCGCAGAATTACTGCAACCTATGAGTACTAGGAGAGGAGGGCTGGACACTTGAGGAGACTTGCTGTCATCCAAACTCCAGCGGTTACCACCAGGCAACTGTTGTGAGATTCAATAATAAAAATAATGATAATGATAATAATAATAATAATAATAATAATAATAATAATAATAGTGATGATGATGATGATGATGATGATGACATAATTATACGCGTTGAATTTGATATCTGAGCTTTGTCTTTTACAGTCCATTCAATTACCACATCTGTGCATTACCAACTTCCTGTTTCGGTCTGTACAGTACGGGAGCAACTAAGATTTGTTGGTGTATAGTACTCTAAAGTTACGGAAAGGTGTTTCGAACCCTGTTGATAGTAAACTGAGGATATTTTTCTTTTTTTCTTTCTAATTTGATTCACTATGTCAAATTCAAAAGCAGCGCACGGCAAGTCCTTTCGAAGTTGAATGGCTCAACAAAATAGTTGAATCTGCTACAACAAGCACGTAATTCTGTCACAGGAAAAACATTGCACAACATAAAACCTGTGTGCACATTGACTGCTGAAAAATAGAGGGAACATTGACTGGTGGCTATTTGTGTAGGACTATCTTGACAGCCGAGGAAAACCACCATATGGATTGAATAATTAAGTTGAGTTTGATGACGGGTATTTTGGGGGATTAACGTTTTTCTAGACGTGTTTGACTGAATAATTTAAACCAAAATCCAATGAGCTATTCAAAGGCGCATATGCAGATGTCTTAACCACTATGCTACTCAATTACATTTTTCTAGCTTACCATTCCTGGTAAAATTAAAACTTCAGACGCACCACGTTATCACAGTTACATCTCTCGTAGACGAGGAAAGGAGAGCCTGCAAAATAAAAGGCACCGTTGGGCCTGCAGATCATTGAGTAAATGCGAAAGAAAATGAAAAACTAGCAAAATACCAAGACCTAGCAAAGGGAACTGGAGAAGGTGTGGAAAGTGAAGGTCAGGGTAGTACCAGTAATATTAGATACACTTGATACTGTATCGAAGACGCTGGAAAGGAGATTGGAGGAACTAGGGATAAGAGGGAGGATTGGGGGTCATTCAGTCTGCAGCGCTAATAGAGGATGCACCAATAACGAGGGGAGTACTAGAAATGTGAATCTACGAACCCCAGCTGGTAGCAATGGCCTAACGATCATGAAAAAGCATGTTGGAGATGAGACAAACCACCACAGCACTGCTGTGATTGGTGAGAACGATATGAGAGAAGGGCTGGAGACCAGAGGAGACTTATTGTCACTCAGCCTCCAGCAATATCCACCAGGTAACTGGTGTGGAACCGTAATCCACAGCACTGCTGAAGACTGTGAGAGAGCAAAGAGATGGGCTGAATACAGGAGGAGACTTGTCACTCAGTCTCCAGCGGTGACTACCAGGCTACTGGTGTGAAAATGCAGAAATAGCAATGACAACAATAATAAAAACAACACCTAATTAAAACCATCACATGACCAACATTTGGAAAAAGGATGATCGGAAAATGAGTCACTGCTCTCTCTCTCTCTCTCTCTCTCTCTCTCTCTCTCTCTCTCTCTCTCTCTCTCTCTCTCTCTCTCTGTTTGGGAAGGGATTACAAAAAGTTTGAATTTTGACAAAAATAGTCGAGGGATCGATTTAGCATAAACTTGAATTATAAATTGAACCCCCGTGAGAGTGAATGTTTGTAATGTTTAGTCCACTAGCTTCCTCTATACGACTTGTACGTGTGATGCACAAATAGCCAGCCAATCTGCCGGACCACTTTGAAAAGTCAAGAAACCTATGTTGACAGTTTTGGTGATGGATCTCGGCGATTTCAAATAATAACACTAATGAGATGAATCTGTCATATATAGAATGAGTGAATGCAACAAAGTAGCCCAGAAGGCGTACAAAAATAGATATATCTGAGTTGGTAAAATGAAAGTATAGGAATTGCACGAACAAGTGGAATTTGAACTCGCAATCCAATGTAAAAAGCTCTCACAAAGAAAAGAATGTCCAAGAGAACGACATAAATTGAACGGATCACACAATCCAGGCTGGACGACCGGATCTAATAACCATGAACATAATATGATTAGATAGCGCATTTTACTGTTTCAGAAGTGAAATAATCCAGACCACAGCATTAAAATCAAGGCTAAGGGCAGTATAATTACGGAACTTGCTGTTACTTTTCCCCAGCAATGAAACAAGACACTAATGACGGGAACACCACTATCGCAGTGAGAGGTATGTTGGGTGTCCAACAATTGAGACATAAAAAAATCTAAGCTTAGTCCATATCTAAACAGCTAGTCTAACATGAATCGACAGTAATAAACACTGTTTTTCTCGACCAATTGTTCGTGCAGTTAATTTGATTCTTACTGGGTGCACTACTACTAGAGCCTTATGCCAGACTGAACTAAGCTTAGTGATTATTCAAATATTAGCATAAGCCCATCGAAAATGACAGAAATATTTTGTATCGATTGGGACTGACGAGCATAAAGCTAACCTATTGGGTAATTTATCGTCAATAATTCAAGTATTCTACTGTTGAGTTTTTTCAAGTCTCAACTTAACATTACTATTTTTTTCTTTTAGTGTTTTTCAGAGAAGTTCATACATTTCACATGAACCAATGAGTTTTAAGTTTTATGTTATTTTAGTGTTCGTAAAACAGATATACATATACACGCAATCATAAAATTGAACATACTAGCTTGTATACACGGCGTTTATATGGATAGATAAAGTTAGTCTTTAAACGATGATTACCTTTTATTTGCAGATCGATAGCTAGATTGATCATCAACGAGCGCCCCTCAGTCATCGCCTTGTGCCAAGCTTAATTAGTCACTGTCAGCACGGATGCACACATAGAACTCTAAACGAAACGAAAGCCTACTTACAACTGAATTATAATTGGCTTCTCTGTCCGGATTGGAACATGGCTTCTTCCGGTATATTTCGACTTGTCAATATGTACCGGTTAGCCGTAGCCGGAAGTGATAGCATTTCCGGTGCTTCCCACACCGGCCCAAACGAAATTTGCAGTTGGCCTTCCAGCTCTGGGCCACGTGTATCTATCATAATGGCCACCAAATGTGGATGGAGATGGAGGGGCAGTAAAAGTGATGTAGAATTTCGGAATATTTCTGATATGAGATAATGTTCGATTACAAACGGAACAAATCATACGAG
Source organism: Thysanoteuthis rhombus (assembly GCA_963457665.1). Classification (NCBI taxonomy): domain Eukaryota; kingdom Metazoa; phylum Mollusca; class Cephalopoda; order Oegopsida; family Thysanoteuthidae; genus Thysanoteuthis; species Thysanoteuthis major. Next base: position 31,349,612 of record OY735221.1, read on the forward strand.
GTCTGTACGATAAGTATTCAGCTATTCATCATGTCTCGAAAAACTGGTTGTATTGCTCTTATGTAAATTGGATGCCAATGAGGAGGGATTTTATTGTACATGTGTCAACAGACATCTTCCCTTGGTATTACTCACTGGGGTAGTGGAATATTCAACGAGCTTGTGTACCGTGTGAATCGTGCAATTCAGATGATTCAGCAATTCCTCCCCGCATCTGCTGCAGGTTTTTCTCCAGAATATTTCATTATCCGGGTAATTCAGCTTAGGTTCTGTCTGCCCAGGGTCTGTCAGCCCAGGGTCTATCAGCCCTGGTCTTTCAGCGCAGGGTTTGTCAGTCAAGGTCTGTCAGACCAGGGTCCGTCAGCCCAGGTCTTTCAGCCCAGGGTCTGTCAGCCCAGGTACTATCAGTCCATATATAAGTACACATTTGACATCTGGCTTTTTCCTGATAGATTTAAGATCGTGGATGATTTTGGGGACAGCAAGACGGGGTAACTGATGGCGATCCTGAGAGAAGGACTACTTTGATAAATGGAAAGGACACAGTGCGTGAATGTAGTACATTTGAGGGAACTGAGACACGATTGCATTGGGTAAAATAGTTTTTCGTTAATACTAAATTGTGGAATATATACTGGACACACTTCGTACGATACGTCCATCTTACATTAGATCAGATTGGCAAGTGAGCTGATTCTCCAGGTCGGTGATTGCCCTCTCGATAAATGTGATTGCACACCAATTTTTCATTACTTACTGAGGGTATCAGAAAAATAAATTTCGGTAAAATTCAAGGAAGCTGACCCTTCGAAAATACAAGCAAAAAAATGACTCTCGATAAATATTTTACGAAATCAAAGAATATTTTCGCGAATTTTGTATCTATTAAAAGAAGTAACAAAAGCAACAACAAGTCCGATTAGTGTTGGAAATAAATTTATAGAAGCGTATGTTCATAGAACACTCTGTTTGATTTCCGGGAGGAATAATCAAGAATGAGATTTTGATATCTTTATGTGATTACTGATTTTCTGCTATTACGGAAATTTACTTAATTTCACTAAATCTCATTAAATCAGTTCCTGGAAATCATATTTCCTGCGAACTAACACAAATGATTACTTCACATTAGTCCAGCTTGTGTTATCGGTAAATTAATGTTCTTACTTTATTTCAGGTTTCTGTCAGTAAACGATATGGATGTAGTTGCTAGTTATAGCGTCAGATATCTGTCAAGGCTGAAGGAAGGAAAGTCATACAGCTGGTTGTTCTGAGGCACTTGAAGCCTCCTTGGGCAACTATTATAATATGGCCAACTATGGGGCCGTTTCGAAGCATACAAAAACCTGGAGATTGAGAGGGAGTATAAATAGTACCTCCCGCGTACCTTCCCATCAATTCCATCAGTGGTTTTCGTTATTTTTCAAAATGAATGTTTGATTCAAAAGAGCAAAACAACAAATTTATTTTGCAATGTTTTACATATTTCCAATTGTTTGGATGATTTTCATTAAATCATTCTTTTAACGTCCATTGTTGGATATAGACCTTCCCCAGGATTTGCCATAATTTTCTGTCATGGGAGTTGCAGTGCCAGCATATCCTGAATCTGCCCAATTCATCTCTCAATCTTGTGTTCTGTCGGACTCGGTTTCTTGTGTGATCTCTGGGGATCCATGTTGTGAGACGTGATGTCCATCAGTTGTCTTCCATTCTTGCAACAGGACCTGCCCATTGGAATTTGAAAGATTTAATTTCTTCCTTATATACTGTACTGTCTTGTGATCTCTCCATGTAAGGTTGAGCATGATTTACTCATGCGCACGTTGCGTACTTCTCAGTTTGTAGGTCTGTCTCTTGGTTAGGTTCTATGTTTCAGCTCCATAAGTGACTATCGGGAGGACGCATTGGTTGTATATTCTCTTTAGGATTATTGGGATCGTCTGGTTCTTGAAAGTTGAGCTTGTTCTGCCGAAAGCTGGCCATCCCAAAGTGATTCTTTGCGTGATTTCCTCCTCTTTTGAGAGTGTCATGGATATTCGTTGTCCTAGGTAGATGCAGTTGTCTATCTTGCTCAGTTTTGCATTCTCAGCATATGCGTAAATCTTTTGTCTTCACTGTGTTATAATACTCGTCTTCGTTAAAGAGGAGCGTGCTTAAGTCATTAGAGTACGAAGTGGAAGCTATCACAGCATTACTTGGTGGGTGCAGTTCATACAACACGGCATTGCTTTTTGTTCTTTCTTTTTTAAGTAAATGTGTCTCTCTGAATATAATAAGTTTTGGGAATGCCATTAAGAATGCATTCAGCAATAAAATTCAAGTTTCAATCAGTTTCCAAGATAGAAAATCTACCGAACAATAGACTCGAAGAAGACTGATAAATTAGCAGAAAGTTTGTGGTAAAACAACGAAGATGGAGATGTTAATTAGAGAAATGTGTTAGACAACAATCAAGAAATAATCAGTAGTGCCATAAATGAAACAACACCATTTCGAAACTCAAGACAACAATTGTGAAATTACTAATTAGAACCATCATCAACCCCAGCCTTTTATCGTCCGTTTTCAGACATAGACCTTTCGCAGGGTTCGCCAGACCTCTTTATTATAGGTGTCGCAGAGCCAATACTGAGCTGGTATAATTTGTCTTGTCATCTTATATTCTGCCGGCAACAGTTTTGAATGAGATCTTTGTGGATAGACATTGTGGATCATGATATCCAGCCGTTGTTTGACATTATTACAACACGACCAACCCATTGCCATAAGAATTTTGTGATGAATTCTATGATGTTTCGAACTCCTGTTTTTTTTCCTGATATATTGTAATGTTTTGTGATTTCTCCATGTGATGTGGAGCATGAGTCTTTCATGTTCACGTTTCATGGTTCTTAGTTTGGGAGTCAGTCCCTCCCTCAAGTTCCATGTATCAGCTCCATAGGTGGCTATTGGGTGAATGTATTGGTTGCAAACCCCTCTTTTCAGGACTAATGGGATTTCCTTGTCATCAAAAGATGAACTTGCTCTACAGAAATTTTGCCATCCTAGAGTGATTCTTGGCTTGATTTCTTCTTCTTTTGAAGATTTCATGGAAATTCTTTGTTCCACGTAAATATGCGACAATACTGTGACGTAAACGAAGTTTCCTCAAAAGCCAAGTTGTTCCCGTGGTTGGTTTTCATCTAAAGTTTTGATGATTCAACTGGTGATGTATAATGGAAAGATTTATGTCAGAACTTCAAACAGCAGTTTCGAATATACTGGTCCAGGGGTGGCAAACTTATGACCCGTGTTCCCGATGTGGCACGCAGAAACATTTTATTAACACGCAGGAGCTATGATTTTTTTGTAAAATTTTTTTTTTCACTTGGCAGCCTTTAGTTAATGAGCAGTCACCTCAGTAGTCGATGGACGGGATCAGTAAGCTCTGCCTATGGTCAATAATATTTGACTGAAATCTGTCGGTTTTTGACAAATTAAAACGTTTTTGTCAAGAATTATTTGATGTTGTGTGGATTATAGATCAATGCTTTTTATTTTTCTCGGTATCGATATGATTCAAATACCAATTTACAAAGATACAGCAAAACGCTCGATGTTAAGTTCAATATAAAAGCCAAAGAAATCAAAGTAGAACTTTTATAACGAGATGTAGTCAATTGCACTTAGATATTTCCCAAACTTTAACAATAAAAAACATTACTGATCTTAGAATTTATGCAAAAACGAACATTCAGAGCTCCAAAAGCAATTATCGAGCATCATTGAGTCAACTGCTGAACTATTTGGGAAAAAATTCAATTGCTGTTTTAAAATCATTGATAATGATTTCTTTTCAAACATATGCTTTCATTTATTTCGGTTTCTCTTGTATATTTTTGTTAAAAGATAAAAAAAATATATACATATTGAAGTATAAAGACCTTTTTTTTCTTTTAGTCAATGCTTCTGCCTTTTTTGAATTACTTGTTATTAATAAAACATGTAATTCCTGGGGCTATTTCATTCAAACATTTTCAGAAGTTATTGTCTAAACATTCCTCTTTAAGAATGCTTTCAAGCATTTTATCTTTCTTCAGAGAATTATTTGTAAAAGATATATGCGATAAGATAATCTTTTGCTCAAATATTCCCATGGCCACTTTGGGGATTTCTTTTATAGGATTACTAACAATGTAGTCAAGCACTCTCAAAAAAGTCTGCCACTCTTGTGCTACTTTGGATAATATGTGCAATAATAAAAAGACTTAGTCGAACTCCAGACAACACATATGAACGTACTACTTCAAATGATACGTGAAATAAAAGAAAGGCCTCTCAGGAAACTCAGACCATAACAGTGGAGATAATAATCAAAACAAAGTGTGGAGCAAGAAAGAGAATTCATTCAAGAACTTCAGACAGAGGCAATTCCTTTTTGTAATTGAAATATTTACGAGCAAAGAAAATGCAAACATAAATCTTCCTTTATACTGAAACATAGAGACCAAAGACCTTGGACAATAGTTTGATACGAACTTAAAGCAGAGTAAAATTGTATACCCACTTTCTTTGAGTCATAGTAGTGTTATGTATTATCGAAATCATTCAAATATTTAAATTCTTCAAGAATAAACTCGATTCTCATCCAAAGGTCGTTGTTGAGTTATCCCTACATTAAATTGAGTGCAAAAATATACAATAATTTTACATGAACTATTTACTCGTTACTACTCACGCAATATATTCAAAAGGATATATATATATATATATATATATATATATATATATATATATATTGGGTGTATATATACTCTATCATCCTCTGCTGTATGTGTATGTTTTGTTAACTTAGCTCTCTTTCCCCGCAGTCACTCAATTTTTTTAATGTGTTACCACCTTCCCATCATCTCTTGTGTAATTTTCATCTTTTCTCGACGTTCTAAACTTTGTTTCCATTTTCATTTCTCTCTCTCTCTCTCTCTCTCTCTCTCTCTCTCTCTCTCTCTCTCTCTCTCTTTCAATTATAATCTTTATGTGCATCTTTTCTTCTTTTCTTCTCCTCTTCTCGTTCACCTGCTCTCACTTTCATACTTTTTACCTCTAGTCTCTCGTTTTTTTCGTCTTCCTTAAATACATACAATACACCTCTATCACGTTTTTTTTTTTATAGAAAGTAGATTTTCTTTTACACCAAACATCACTGGATCTTATTATTTCCCCTAGAACATTACACAATCAAGACGGATATTATCAGGTATCATTTCTGACCAATTTATATTGAAACTCTGTTTAGGAGAAAAGTTCCATGAGCTGAGTAGGGACTGGTTCAAATATTACGGTGAAACTAAGGAAATTTTCGATCAGAGAAAATTCCTTTTTAAAAATACATCTATGTCCTTATTCGTGCTTGTCCATATGATATCTCCTAAAGTTCTTATTTAATTTCCAAGATATTCAAAGAAGGATTGGCCATAAGCAACGGTATATTCTACTTAATTTTTGGATAGATATATGATTTTCTTTGATTGAGAGACATTTTAATGTATAGTAGGACAAGAGTCCAAAAATTGAAAAAATTACAAGACCCTATAACATAGCTGTGTATGAACTGATTTTTCATTCAGTTTTTAAAGCATGGCGTTGGCCGAAAATGTATTTTTTAGTGTTTTTCAGTCTTTATATATATTTACTCGTGTCTCTCAAGTTATCCTCACAATATTTACAAAAATTGTGTAGGAGTGAGAAAAAAACATGGAGTAGATCCAGGAATTTTTTTTCCTCGATCTTGAGATATTCTTCCTTTCTCCTTCCCTATATTTATGTATCCTGTCATGTTTGTCCAAACAATATCATCAAATGTTGTCATTGGATTTCAACTGGATCTCGTGGGGATGGGGGATCCAGTCATTGACACATAGAGGGAAAGAGAGTGGATCAAGCTTTACGATGGATCCAGGAGTTTGTTTTCAGTTTAAAAGATACCTTGTATTTTCTATGAAGAGCCAAATGATAGTCCGAAATTCAACGATTCGCCATACAGCTACTCTTCCTACATCAATGCTATATATGAATTGATTTTCATTCAATTTCCAGTAGTGCATCCTATCGGCAGAGGTATGAAAATTCTGGGTGGTGCTTTCTAGATTATTTATGCATTCTAACCAGTTCATCCCTTTTCTCTTTCTTTCTCTCTCTCTCTCTCTCTCTCTCTCTCTCTCTCTCTCTGTCTTTTCTTAATTTGCTTTATTTCTTTTTTTCGTTCCTTTTTTTTGTTTTTTGTTTACTTACCCTCTCTCTCTGTCTCTCTCTCCGTCTGTCTGTCTGTCTGTCTGTCTGTCTGTCTGTCTGTCTGTCTCTCTCTCTCTCTCTCTCTCTCTCTCTCTCTCTCTCCTCATCTTTCTCTGAAGAACACCGAACACCCTATTTGTTTTATTTGTATTCATTTGCCCCTCTCTAAGATCGCTGCTCAGAACGTGACACCATACCCTGAGAATCCACTACAGTGTCTTCAAGCCTCGCCTTCGCTTATTTCCTGTCAATTATCTGCAAATTACGTTGGTCCTCCATGAGTCCTTTTTCGTATTCGACTCATTCACCTCCTTCCATTAGAAGAACCGGAAGTGGCCATGGGGAAGGAAGGGAAGGCTGGATTGGGGCGTTGCACTGTTCAAGACAATCCCGGATGGCTTCGATACAAGACCGGATGTAGTTCCCAGCAGTGTTGAAAAATCAACCCTCTCCCCTCGGCTTAGAGACCATTGCTCATTCACACACAAAAAAACAACCTGTAATTATACAACCTAGTTAGATATTAGACAAATTTGTCCATACGTGCAATAATCTGCAAATTGTACATGTGTGTGTACCTTCGTGTATGCATGTGAGTGTGTATGTGTGTTTAAGTAAGCCCTTTGTTTGAAAAATCGTATAATCTATAGTATAAAATAACATCCTTATACAGTACATTACGATGATACTCTACATGAATAAGAAACTACATGTATTATGAAGCGGTCCTGGATATGATTTTTTTTAAAAGCTGAGTTCTGTAATCATTGCTTAAGGGAGGTATGTGTTCAACAATGCTGGGGAGCCATGTCAACGTTTTGCTTTCAAATCCGTGAAACGTTTGCATGGTGAACGACTGACAGACCCAACGAAAAAGATTCTTACATTCTGGATTTTCGTCTTAGAATTGGTGTTACTTATGCTTTAGGGAAGAACATAGACCTCAGTTTAGTAGGAGTCGTCCTAGGCGTATATAAGTTTATTTTTGAGTTAATCAACTGTTTTACGTATACCCCCCACACACATACCAACATATATATATATATATATATGTGTGTGTGTGTGTGCGTGTATGTGTGTGTGTGTGTGCCTGCGTGTGTGCGCGTGCGTATGTTTTTGTATGTGTGTTAAAAGTATGTTTGTGTGTAAGCCATTATTGTGATCAATTTGGGAAAGTGTCTTTCAGATAACAATAATTATTAACTTACACACACATATATATATGTATATATATGCTAGCCACTGATTGCTCAGGTAAAATTTGTCCTAATGAAGAGTTTTTCCACATTTTCTACTCACACAACGTATCGAACCCGGGTCCTTCTCCGTGAACCATCACATTATCTGAGCAGACTAATGGGGAGAATTCCGATTTAACCTCAACTCCTATAAATGTGAAGGGCTCAACTCTCTGTAAAAGTGTATGTTAACCTTTTGCGACAGCCCGGAAAAAATCAAATTATGTAAAATATGAATCGGACATGTTTTCACAATTCAGCTCAACTTTCTGATTGCAAGGTCTCCTAGCCGTAGGGTTGTCGTTAAGGAGCTAGTCTAACAGGAAATTACTAATATATGTATATATATATATATATATATATATATATATATATATATATATATATATAATTGTGGGTAAATTTCTCTAACGTTTTTGTGGTGTTTGTGATATTTTTCTGGTAGAATACCATGTATCTGTAAGCAAAAAAATGTTTGTGTCTGTGTATGAGTATATAAGTGTGTGTGTGCCTTTGTTTTCGAGAAGAAATGGATATGTTGATTTTCTATTCGTTTTTCTACAACATACGCTCGCCAGATGTCGAGCCGCATGTTATTTTTCTCAATGAACCAGAGACGGTAGTCAGCTTCTCGTGTCAATAGACAAACATTATTTCCCTGGTCGTAATTCGCTCAAATGATGATATTGTAATCTTAGCTAGTAAACGCGCCTAACGTGTGTTTCTCCGCCTAATTTACTTCGGATAATTTAGTCAACACCGCAAAAATTGTATTATAACTGTATCATTATGAGTGCCCCGTCGTGAAACAATGTTCCATAAGCCGGTGCCCAACATATGTGCCCTTTTGTCAGACCAAGGAAAGCTTATTAAATATAAGGGCACTTAGTCGTGGATAATATATATAACTTTACTTGATCATTTCTACTGGTAAGAGATGAGTCCTCCAATAGTACCTTATTTTTGCAGCTTTGTATTAGACTGACCTGAATTTAGTGAATACTCATCATGAGCACTTGACTGTAAAAAACAATGCTCAGTACGTAGTATTTCAGAGGATTTCTAATGTATTGGGATCGATTCTCACAAGATGCTTGAAACCTTGTGCCAGACTAGACAAAGCTTGGTCAATTCTCAATCGCCTTGCGTAACAGATAATCACTATTGTAAGGTTTTATTCTCACTGGGTGTCCCGCGCAGAAATGTAAGGTATCAGACCATAGAAAACGTTGCACCTCAGCTAACATAAGCTCTGCTTAGTTTTTCATACAAACTTAGATATTAGAGCGTTCTTTAAACCTTCATAAGCCAGAATGTCGAATAACAGAGCAATTATTGTTTTGTTTTTTTCCATATGGAACAATTTCGACTATACCAAGATCCCCATCCCCTGCAGGAAGAAAATTTGTGAGAGATTTTCTTATCGAATGATCACATTTCATTAATGATCCACTAAAAAGTTTCCTAATCTTAATATTGTGCAAAGCTTGATGCTTACAATAATATATATATATATATATATATATATATATATATATATGTATTATTGGAACTCTATTTGAAATGATCTCACACCACACTCTTAATGTATCATTCTGCCTAGACAACGTAAATAGAATCAACAATTAGATAAAAATTCAATTCACAATTTTATTATCAAGGAATGGGTTTATGTTCTGACAAATAATGCGATTGTCTGCTTTGAAAGAAACGAATAGAGCTGATATGAATCGTGAATGAACAAAATAAGAATTCGGAGATTAAACAGTAATTTGGTTCTAGCATTACCGTTAGCTGTTCAGCATGATCGGAAGAGCAACTCAACGTTCAAACAGCTACCACATCGGTTGCAGGTTAAATTGCTATAGCAGCCCCATTTTTTTTATTCCATATACGTTGTCTAGGCCAAATGATACAATAAACGTTTAATAACGTGGGATCATTTCAAATACAGTTTCAATATAATACAACGCAGCTTATAATCATTTTTGTCGGATCATATTTCCTAACACGCACATTTATATATAATAATAAATATATATATATATATATATATATATATATATATATATATATATATATATATATATATATATATATATATATATATATATATATATATCCCTCAATAGATACAAACAATCTTTTATTCCCAATGAACAATGCTGTCTCTTATTGTATTAGCCAGTTGCAGCTTTGACGAACTGCCCTCGCTTCTTTTCTATCCTGACTGCTTCTCACTTCGCTACGTTATCTGATTCCCTAGCAGATAACGAACGTCGAAAACCCGAAGGAGATCAAGATTCCACTCTCCCTTCAAGTAATCCAACACCACTCAACTTTTCCTCAATTCCCACGGTCAAATCACATCCAGTTGGTTTGCGGGAACACGTTTTACTGCCTTCATCTCGCTTCACTCAGTTCGATGCAATACAGGGTACCCAAAAAATATGTATCCATTTTGAACAAATCTGATCGATTTCAAGTAATTGTTATGTTAGCAAAATTGAAGCTGAACTTTGATCAAATATCTGTGAATCTATAATTTTGCTTCACGCATTTGTGTTGATTTTCTCAGAACTATAGCTTTGATGACGGAGCAGCACAAACCCAGTCCTCTTAAATTTAATCAATAATCGTCTATTGGCCCTCACTCTTAAGTCTATTTTATGGAACTTTCTCTCAAAATTTTGGTTAAATTTATCACAGTTCATACCATATTCCTACATGGTCCTACTCTTGCACGTAAATAACGATGATATGGGCCTCAGAAAATAGAAATGAAAATTAACAAAAATACGTAAAGCAAATTGAACATTATACATATGTTTGGATATTAGATAGAAATTCCCATTCCATTATTCCGAATTATTCGAAATTTTCCTCATTTCTTTCAGAACATATGGTTTCTACTGGGACAGCCTTTATAAAAAGGCTGTCCTAATCTTTACGTGGCTGGTCAAACGCTTTTAACGCAAGCGGAACGATGGGTTAATTCGGCGGCTTTTTGATAAATCAGCAGCAGCAGTTGCAGCCACGAGCGTTCCCAAAGAATTGACATACCTCTCCATCGAAAACATTGCAGAGTCAGTGCTTCTTGAATTTATCTAGCTCGTCATACCAGCTTACTTTCTGTTGGTCACAACTTCGCGTATGATCTCTGGGTATCCACTATATGATGTCCAGCAGTTGTCTGATATTCCTTCAATGTGTCCATCCCTTTGCCATTTGAGTTTTATAAACTGTTTCTATATCTCTTAGACTCCTGTATTTTTTCTAATATACTCTGCTATCTCTTGATCTCCCCATGCGAGGTTGAGCATGATTCTCTCATGTGCCCACAGGATGGTTTCTTTTTAAGGATAGGAAAATAACCAGGCGTAGATACTTGAGTTTCTCATTTCTTTCCATCATCATCATCATCAGCAGCAGCAGCAGTACCATAAGATGTTACAGTAGTAATAGTAGGAGTAGCAGCTACTCGAAGTCTGTTGCTAGGCATCATCATCATCATCATCATCATCATCATCATCATCGAACTTCCAGCGTCAATCGCTGGATGTGGACTTTCCCATAAATCCAGTATCTCTCTCTATCGCCAAAATCTCTTGAACTTTCCGAAATTGTCAGATCATCTTGTTTTCTTTCGGACACTGTTTTGTATCTGATATTTTCGGATTCATGGTGTCAGTCGTGATGTTTAACAATTGTCCATTGCCATCGTCGACTCGTGTTTTTTTTTTCTAATATACTGTGTTATCTAATGATCTCTCCATGCGCTACGAAGCCAGATCCTTTCATGTTCGTGACGCATCGTTCACAGTTTGAGAGTTAATCTTTTGGTTAGTTTCCATGTTTCATCTTTCAGAGGTGACTATCTGGGGAACACATTTGTGTTAGATCCTATTTCTCAAAACTAAATGGCCAGACAGTTTTTCCGCTTTCGAGCGTCACGTTCTCATAATATTCTCAATTTGTCAAGATCACTACTCCATCTAATATTTTGTCCGCTACAACTATGTTCATGGTCTCCAGGGATCTATGTTGTCGAGTGATTGTCTGACGTCGTTGCATCATACCCAGCCCATTTCCATTTACATCTCTCTTTAATATAGATTTAAAATGTGTTGTTTCCCTGTTTATTATTCATAGGTAAACGTACGATGGAAATGTTCTATAATTATAAAAGCATTGCCACTTGGACAGTCTAAGAGGTCGGAGGTTTAAAAAGTTCATGCGATATCGAAGTTTCATGTGAGGCTGCAAGACTTCCTTGCCAGATACCGAGTCACTTCGAGGCGCCAAAATCGAGATTCTGGATATGATCTTATATTTCATAAACTCATGCAGGTTTATCATACCTGCGTATTCATCTATTTGACTCGCTAAAAGAGTATCTTTATTCCCATTATCTACATCCATACATACTCTCCGCAAAATTCAATCAAGTTCCAAAAATCGGGCAATGGATGATAGTTCAGGTCTTGTCTGGGGCTATTTCTTTGTTCGAATGTCATCCAATCTAGTTTACCCGGCGAAGAATCGATTGGCTGAAAAAGAGAGGGATACAACCGCAATCAAACGCAACACAACCAAAACAGGAAATAAATAAATAAAATATGCGAAACTCGCCATGTTTGTTGGATCCCGATAAGTCATAGAAACGATAGTTTTCCAAACGAAACAAGACGGCCGATCTGGTTGTATTACCTACCTGTAACAGCATGTTTCGTACTGTGTGAGAGGGATGTTAACGCGGTGTAACAGGGGAAATAGTTCCCCGCCACTGGTGAGGATACAAACGATAAACACAACGTGTTTGTGTATTCATAGCATTCATGACATAAAGAACGTCAGCGCTCGGCTGACAGAGCAGGAATTCTGTCAGTCTTGGGAGAGGAATGGTGAGCATAATTCCATTATTGAAGAACTGAAGATGGAAGACTGGGGATTGTTTTGTTTTGTTTTGTTTTTTTCCCTGACTTGTTTTAAGGCGAGTAAAATCGTTAGAGAGGCGAACGGAACATAGAGCGGTTAGTTTTAGGGAGGAAACAGAGAAGGGAGAAACGGTGAAAGACATGGAGATGAAAAAAAGGAGCCCCTAAAAAGAGAAAGAGATAAAAGAGAAATAAGGCAGAAAGAAGGGGCAATGTCGTTTGGTTTTTTCTTTCCAAACTTTGAAGAAGAAATATTGGACGGGGAAAACAGGAAGGAAACAAAGAGATAAATTTTCAAATACCAAATGAAATGATAACAGAAAAGCATAACAGGCGCAAGGAAAGAAAAATGTCGTTTTAAAACATTGAAGAAAGTAGATGAAAGATGAGAGTGATGCATAGATATATATGTATATAATTGGATAAAGTGGGGATCGAACTCACTGTCAGATTATGTTCTTTCTGATAGGCTTTCTGTCCTTTTGAATATATTCTCCGAAATACTATCTCAATCATCATTATCCCTAATACTTTCCACCCAGAATGAAGATCATGGAGATATAACAGCAGGAATACCGGAGGATTTAAAATCTCCAGGACCAACTACAAGAAAACATTTTTTTTAAACTCGAAAACTTGAAAGTAAAATCTACAGAGACGAAATGTCAATACTTTTGCCTAAATACACTATCTTTGAATATCTCTCTCTCTCTCTCTCTCTATATATATATATATATATATATATAGAGAGAGAGAGAGAGAAAGAAAGAGAGAAAGAGGGAGAGAGAGAGAGAGAGGGAGAGAGAGAAAGATCTGTATAGGTGTGTTTATGTGTCTGTGTCTGTGTCTATTCCCTCTGCCAATACTATCACGTATCAGTGGATGAATAATTTATTTCCTACAGACTGTGATAATTATAAAGACATATTAGCATGAACTTAAATTTATCTGGCATTGAAGAAAATAAACTGAAGGGTTCAATATCATATTGTTGAATACATAAATGGGTATCGTGTAGGGATCAGACCCACAGCCATGCAGAAGCAGCCTATACGTGACTTACAAACTGAGCTAACGACATCATTTGCTGGTAATCACTCACCTCTTTATATTACGACCGCTGGAATACGCGCTAGGGTGTCTGTGTATCTGTTTATGTGCATAAATGGATGCATAGTGATAGATGTAGATAGATAGATGGGCACCATTAAATATATATATATATATATATATATATATATATATATATATATATATATATATATATATTTATATATATATATATATATATATATATGTGTGTGTTTGTGTGTGTGTGTGTGTATCAATTGCACAATTTGATTTTTGTTGGCAGTGAGCTTTGTATATTCTATTATGTTTTTTTCTTTAGAAGACACCATCAAACAACGTCTTCAACCTTTTCGTTTTTAGCTATCTGGTTTTGTCAATTGGTCCTACTGAGCCCTGAGTTAGATTTTCATTCTGTACTCCATACTTCTTGCCTTGTATCAAAACTAAGCTATACGTACTAAATATTAACAATCCGATATAAGAATCAAATCTTATATTATGCTATGGCTGGCTGAATAGAGCGTTATCGGGCAATTTTTAACTAGTTTTGTGAAAGATACTCTCAGTGAGAGACCATATTGAGTGTTTTTCAGTTAGTACAAATCCGTATAAATGTATATAAAACATTTAGTAAGGGTTCTGTTGAGTAAAATTGTTCAGTGGTGAATAGGACCCTTTCTAAAAACCTTTAAGGGTTTGGGGGATCTAAAAATTCCAGTCTTCCCCTACGACCACTAAGTATACATATCAAACTTAGTTGAGTTGCACCAATGTTTTTGGGAGGGGTCACACTGACAAAGGGAACCAGTTGTTTTATATAAATAGAATCTAAGTTTATTCTCCCAGTCGTGGTTTGATTAGATGAAAATTTTCTCCTGCGATCCCCTCTGATATTCTTTCCGGCTGTACAAAGTTATGGTTCGTGTTTCATGTTCGCCTAAGTAAATCATGGCCGGAAGTCGTAAAAAAAACTCACTTGCAGATATCCGGTCTTTTTCTTTCTATCTTTCTCTTGTTTTGTTTTTTTGTTTTTTGTTTGTTTTTTTTCACTTCCTTTCTTGCTCTTCATCTTTCTTTTTCTCCATCATCATCATCTTCATCATCATCATCATCATCATTCATTATTCTTTTCTTTTTCTTATCCCTCATCAACTGTTTCTTCCTCTTTCATCTTTTTTTTTCACATTTTTCTTCCTCATTTACGCTTTCTAAACGTTTACAGGATTTGCTTGTTCTTCCTGCATATCATCTAATTTTCAAGGTTCTTCTATTTTTCTGCATCTTCTTTCAACTTTTTTCCCTAATTCAATAATCTCTTCTTCCTTTGTCTTTTTTTTTCCTTTTGCTTTCTCTTCACATTTGAGTATCTTTCAAATCTTCGTGCCAATCTCTCTTCCTTCTTTCATGCTGGTCGGATTATTGTTCTAATTTTTACTTCATTCAGTCATTTTTTTTCTTTCAAATATAGTCATGCTTCTTCTCTTTTATTTATTTTCCTTAATATATTTTAAAACGATTACTTCCTTTATCAAGTCTTCTGATGATTACTTTACCACGCTTTCCTTCCTTCAATCTTTTTTTATTCATTTTTTCTTTCTTTGTACTTTTGCTTTTTTTTCTTCTTTTCGTTTTTCCTTTCTTTTTGCTTTTGTGTTAATTCTTACCCGAATTGTCTCCCCATCTTTCTTCCTTTCTTTCATTATAACTTTAAATTGATAATTCATTGTTTCTTTGAATCTTTCTTTTCTTTATTTTTGATAATTCTTTCTTTTTTCTCTTCTTCTATTTATCAATTTTTTCTCCCTTTCTTTTTTCGGTTCTATCCATTTTTTCTATTCTTTCATCATTTGATTCAATGATTCTTTTTTTTTGGGGGGGGGATTTTTTTCGATGGATTTTTTCTTCAATTCTTTCCCTCTTTCATGAATGTGTAATATCCTTTCTTTCACTCTTCAAAATTTCCCATCCTTCATTCATCTATTTACCCGTTTTTCATTTCATTTCCTTTTCTTCTCATTCTTTCTTCCATTTATTTTTTTCATTGTCCCTTCTTTTCTTTCATTCTTGTGTCTGATTAATACCAGGCACAGACATTGACACAGATTGACTGGACACTTATCGATCAATTCGATTCACAAAATTTTTCTCATGAGATGATTTTTTTTTCATTTCCATCGTCACGAATTGATGTCTCGGTCAGAATCAAAGACAGTTCGATTTCTGTTTTTGTGTATCAATTATTTTTCTGGTTTCTTGTAAATGTGACATGTTAACAGTTCGATTTGTCTTCAGCATCAACTTATCCGACATTTTGCAGAAGGAACTCTCTCTGCTATCACTCGGTGCGAAATTTTGACAGGCCGAAACTATGAATATTCTGTTTTCTTTTGATCGAAAATGTGGACGCTGATACGCATAAATGGATAGATTGATACGTACATACATACACACATATGTATATTTGCGGATAAAAGAAACCAAATAATAATGCAGAGTTTTGAAAGCAATTTCTATGGGTATGAATACATATTTTGTATTCCATAAACTACGTTCCAACTATCATATGTTTTATATATGTATTTACCGTTGTAAAGTCACAATTGCAAATATTTGTAGGTTCTTTAGTAAGTGTGCAGCAAAATAAGGGAAAACCACTATTTTACCCTGCAAATGTTTTTAATAATATCCCCCTTGTCAATGCACCTGATTCAGCAGTTAATATTGATCTCATAGACTGATTATTATCTATATCGTATGTACAATATGCTACCCGAACCTTTTTTATAATATGAACAAATTAAATAATCTGTTTATCTGTTGATCTACCTATCGGTTCCAATATCTCGCCGGATGTTCCACCCGTGTACTAACGCGTTGCTCAATTCATTCTAGCTCAAATGTTAAAATCCATTGGAAAAAATACGCCTATTTTGACAATTTAAAAACAGTATAAAATCCAAATACTTTGTTGACATTATGAGCTCCTTTGGCTGCATCATGTCTTAATTGAAACCGTACTTGAAAATTTCTATAAATTCTTGCTGTTGCTGGTGGAAATGCAGAAAAAGCTCACTTGCTGCGGGGTCAAACTCCACTCCGACTACTACTCCGATTTGAGATGATTACTGCAAATGTTAAAATGTATATATAATAAATAAAGATTACAAAAATGTGTCTTTTTGTAAAAATGTATTTATTCATTACATTGAAATAGGCCCGTGAGTTTAAGTATGAAAACTTTTTGTTAATACCGAGACTTATCGATTCAGCTCTGTCAGTAGAAAGCTTTCTGGCAATCAGCTGGTTGTGAATTAAAATCACGTTAGGGAAAATTATATCAGTTTATGTCCCAAATTTTAGTTGGATTATTCTTGTCGTTCTTCTTAAGGTGGAAAAATTAAGTCAACTCGCCATCGAAGTCAATAATTGAACACCTGTAGCGTCAAAATATGAATTCATGAAAACGTCAAAAATCTAGAAGAATTAAGATTTTGGGGATCTTAGATGTTATAAATAAAATAAAGGGGTCTTGAAGCTTTTTTTTTTTTTCCAAAAATCGAAAAACTGTTTTTAAAAGGTGTGTAATGAGGTACTGATGCCAATTTTCAAGTATGTAGATAAAATGTTATGGCCAAGAGCGCCGGTACACACACAGACACATGGGCATATAAAAAGTAATTCGATACTTTTCTCGCTTTTTGTGGCTATGATTGCTCAATTCTAGTTCTTGATTTTGACAAATTATATCTCTGTTTACATTAAATTTTTCACTTTGGTAAATCTCCGATCTTAAAGCATTAAACGTGTTCTAATGCGCAACAACCCGATTGTAAATGGTTGATTTTTTTTTATCTATTCGAGTTGAAATTAAGATTATTATGTTGACATTTTTTTTTTTTTTTGACTGAAGTTTCTTGAAATCAACTTTTTTGCAGTTTCTTCATCGAAAGAAACATTGAAGATTTTGGGACTAAAGTTTAAAGGCTGTAAGATATCGGAGGCCCAGAAGGGAATGAGGAATGTTGTACGACGAGGAGCTTTGGTGCATTCAAATAAGATGGCGAAAACTATGCTATTAAGCTTCTTTTTTTCTTCTTTTTCGAAAACCCAGTTCCTGCGAGCAGAGTCTAGGTTCGGGGTTGGGAGTCTTATTCGCAGGTTTGGGAAGCACATGCTACTAGTACGGTAGTAGAAAGTAAAAATGCGTAACAGTTGGGAATTGGGGAAGAGTTACATCCGCGCCATCTTCCCCGATTCTTCCATCTCCATCACTCACTCTCTCTCTCTCTCTCTCTCTCTCTCTCTCTCTTTTCCTTTCTCTCATTCTCTCTCTCATTTTCTCGCTGTCCGTCTCTCTGCCTCCCTCTTTTGATTGACATCCCCATTTTCCCGCCCACGCTTTTGGTATATATATATATATATATATATATATATATATATATATATATATATATATATATATGTGTGTGTGTGTGTGTGTGTGTGTGTGTGTGTGTGTGTGTGTGTGTGTATAACAAAACATCCGGTCCATTCTGGAGTCTGCTGCAATCTCTTTCGTTTCCATCTACGCCTATTCATCTCCCATTCATGTACACACGTTGCTTCTTGTCGACAAATTTTCTTGCTTCAAAAAAAAAAGGAGAATGAGAAAAACGACCAAAGGAATAGAGTGCGAGACGGTGCGTGTGTAAGTATGTGTGTCAATGTCCTTACTGGCATGTATGCATGTCAGGTATGTTAAACATTCAGCCTTAAGCCCACACTACTTATAACAAATTGAGATAGGTTAGTAAAAGCTAGGTTTTTAGATGCTCTAGTATCTCAAGCAGCAATTGCTGCCACAGGCTGACAGACCAAAATTTCAGTTAATTATTTCATTGTGGCCAAGTTAGATGTTTTCCTTCTAATTATAATTGTTTTTGGTAGTGTCTAGGTGTCAAACATTGCTTTTCAAATTTTTTTTTCTAAGTAAAGTAATATTTTCATTCAATTTGTAGTAATAAATTGAGCAGTGAATTTTTAATAACTTGAGTATCATTTTAATAGGATAAGTGATGAATGTTGACGTCACATTTAATTTATTAATATATTTCCGGGATGTGGTAAATCCAGATGTTTGTAAGTCTTTTAAGATGTTTTTGATTCAATTTTGAATGTAAATCTGGAAATAAAGTTGGCAATACTGCATTAGAAAAAGAACTAGCGTATTTATAGTCTGACTTTCAGCCAAGTTGAACACTGATTTTCAATGCATGTGACCTTCCATCCTGAATTGGAAAGTTATTTTTATCCCCATTTCCGCCTCATTTCAAATGTGATATGCAAAAAAATAAGCTTAGTAAAAATCAGAACCAACCATCAACATTCCCTTAGCCGAGCTTTGTACAGCACAAGGTCACAACTGTTGAGCACCCAATTAGGATAGAAACACACTATACCAGTAATGTTCTGGTTAAGTTATAACTACTCAACATGTCAAAATATCCTTAACTCGGTTTCATACAGCACGAAGCCAGAATTATGGCTCCACAAGTGAGAATCGAAATCACTACAGCAGTAACAGTGCACGATATTATCTTGCTCATCAAAAGGTCGAAAGGTCTTCTCTGATACGCCAAACACAATGCATCCATCCGTTTCGATCTTACATCACAGAAAAGAAATCTTCTGGAAGACATCCAATGTCATGAGCCAATTGACCAGAGCGTAGGGGTCTGCCAGGCAAGGTTGTTCCATGTGATGGGTGGCATAGCAACGTTCCACTTACAAGTTAATCCTTGTTGCGCCAAGAATGACCAGTAAGACGCAGTCTCCTCTCTTTTATCAAGGTTTTAATTGGAGGGAGATGTCCGAATAAATGCTTGTTTTTCTGGCATTTTTTTTTTCCAAATGATGTCCTACTGGAGATTTTGATGAAAAAAATGAACAAAATTGGAGGCCTGATTCGTGGATGATAGAGTTGGGGTTTTTTTCTAATTTCGTAGCGGTACCAGGTGCAAGCAAAAAAGTGGGTGGGCAGTCAGGCCATCCCCAAGTAAAAACACAATCCTCAACGCGATACGTCAACCCCAACGTTTCTCTGTATTTAGTTGAGCTTTGTAAATATCAAAACAACCTCACATAGAATTGAAAGAGGCATCGATAAAATATAATTCATTTCTTTATTTCTGAATCTAACGACTGTAGCCCCTGAAATGGCCAAACCAACCAGCCAATAGGGCTAGAGATCCTTTTCTCTTCGCGCATCTCAGTCTATGTGTGTGTGCGTTTGTGTGTGTGTGTGTGTATGTGTGTGTGTGTGTGCACGTGCATGTGTATCTGTCTGTCTGCGTATGTGTGTATATTGGAGTGTGGGTGTCAGGGTGCTACTGGGCATATCTTGGGAGGTACAACCTTGAAAATCTGCATGAGTACACCACTAGCATACCATCTAAGAACTTTTTTTCTTTCCTTCAGATCGGTGCTCTTCGGGGTATCTTTGGTGTTTTCAGATTAACAAGTCACTCACATTTACTGTTGGTATCTGTTAGATAATTTTAGATGAAGGATTTTTTTTCGGACCATTTCAGATAAAAAGGATTTTTTTAAATAGTATTCTGGAAAATCAGTTCTGATACACGCACAGCCACGGGGATTCAACTATACAAGATACAGATATATTCTACAATGATTACTTAATCCTTTCTAATGATCTACCCCTTCATTCCTCTTTTTTCTTCTTTTTTTTTTTTTTTTGCTTTTGCAATCTTTGCAAGTCACTTTCCATTTTCCATAAACAAAAACCAAAGAAACTAACTTTATTTTCAACAAACCAGTTTTCTAGTGGTCAACGCTGAAGACTGAGTGACAGCCAGTGCCCTAAAATCGCCAGTAGTCAACTGAAGGAATGTATTTTTCCTTTATCACCAAGATGTCTGCTCTCAGCGTTCTCACATATCACAGCAGCAGTGAGGTTTGTACTGTACCAATATTCTCCGCTTTACTCACATACACCTTCTCCTTTTCGGCTGTTAGATCGTTGCTGATGACTGGGGGTCATGTCTCAAATGTCCAGTACTTGCTCTAATCTTAGTGGTGCTATGGTCTCCATAGTTCCAACCATG
Organism: Thysanoteuthis rhombus; assembly: GCA_963457665.1. Taxonomy (NCBI): domain Eukaryota; kingdom Metazoa; phylum Mollusca; class Cephalopoda; order Oegopsida; family Thysanoteuthidae; genus Thysanoteuthis; species Thysanoteuthis major. The sequence goes on from OY735221.1 coordinate 31,370,234, forward strand.
CCCGTCATTTCCAGCTCCCCAATTCCTGACTTCAATGTCTTTGACAATGTTTCCAGTTGGACTACTGTTAGAAATTCAACCATTATCCTCATATTCCTGAACCTTTCAGCTCGCTGTTCAAATCTTGGTATTTTTCCGCTTCTTGTTCTCTTTCACTATATGGTAAAGAGATTCTTTTTCCTTTGTCTATGATTACGGGGTCCCTTAAATGAGGTGATCTATTTCGATGTCAAAGTCCCAACGAGTGGTACCATTTGTAGGATCCTCATCGTTTGCAGAGTGAAGAGAGAATTTGTTTTTTAGAAATAGTATCTTTTGCAGTTTTTCAAGATTCTGTTGGGTGGTATCTTGGTCAAAACAAATTGTATTGGAGACAGAGAATCTCCTTGGAATATTCCCCACTTCATACTTATCTCTGCAAAGTTTTTTTGTTTTTTGTTTTTTGGTAACTGTTGAGTCTGCTTCCCAGTTTTCCTTAGAGTCCGCTATGAAACTCACCACCTGTTCGTTGATCTTAAATATCCTAAGGCATTCGAGTATCCAGCTGTGTCGAATCATGTCGTATACTCTTCATAGTCATAAAATTCTTCATCTTTTTTCTAACGTCTTTTAAGATCATCTGGACGATGTATAGCAGTCACTCTCTCTTTTGGTTCCTCTCCTGCATCCTTCCTGATCTTCTGATGATAGTCATCTTCGTTCCGTGGAGATATATTTTTCCACTCTACTATCTGTCCGGTGAGGATTTTACACATGAGTGGTAGGCATGTGATTGTTCTATAATTGTTTGCCTGGTTCCCTTTCTCAGTTTTCCTTTGGTCATCCATTCTGGTACATCGTCCACATTTAGGCATCTTTTGAGTTTGTGGATGCGTCTGTCGTGTAATGTGGTGAATTCATCAATCTAATATCTGTGGATTTCATTACGTCCTGGTGGTCTATTTTTCTGGAAAGTGTTTTTAATCTGGTTTCATTCAATACTATTTATTCCTCGTCATCTATGTTTTTCAATTCTATTTTCATTCTATCTTACCGTTCTTGAGCTCTGTTATGTCTTTCTGGGTGTTGCCATATGTTGTTTTAGAAATTATTTGCCTCTGTGGCATCCGTTTTTTCTATAATGTTTTCTTTTTCCGGTCTGTCATTTGTTTATATATCAATAGTCTTGCGCCTTTGGCTAGTCTTCAGTGATGTATCTCTTCCACTGCCGCGGGCACGTCGATTGATATCATTGCTGTTGTTGTTGTGCTGATGCTGATACGATAAGCATCAGCACTCTTACTCAAACAGATATTTCTCTTTTCCATATTATTTTGGTCCTTCACGTTAATTATCATTATCACTATATAGTATTATAGGTATCATTATCATTTGCACTCCTTTCTGACATTGATATCTACTAGCAGATGATGATGATGATGATGATGATTATTATTATTATCATTATTATTATTATTATTATTATTATTATTATTATTATTATTATTATTACGTTGTTGTTGTTGTTGCTGTTGTGGCCGTTGTTGTTGTTGTCTTTGGTTTCAGTATATGTGTATCAGCGGCCGGGTCTCAACGAAAGAACTAAGGCTAGCAACCATTTGAGTTATGAGAGTCCAAGCTTTACAAAGACCAGAGTTTTTACGCATACAGACGATACAACATTTTCCTAAATATACTCCAATATATTCACAAAAGAATGAATGGTAAGATCTGTACATACATTTACTTTGACAAAAAATTCCTAATAATGAGCGCGTTAGAGGTAAGAACCATTTTCTCTATTTAATATATGCTGGGCTTTCCAGGTATGTTGTCGCTAAGTTCACAGGTCCCATTTTTAGTAATCCAAGAGTCCCAACAACAAAACATATAATATTTTGGCCTCAGGTTGTTACATTCCATTGATTTCTATTTCAAGGTCTCTTTATTTTTAGATTATCTTGATAGCAATGTTTTTTTATATCCATTGGAACAGCCAAAGCTACGATGTGGTACGTTTTCCTCTAAAATTTTTCACTATAATATCTGGCATTTTTATTGCATATGGGGCGATATAATGTCTGCAAATGCTCCCGTGTAGATACTGACCAATTCTGTCGTTTCTCATCCTACATTCATTTGCTGCAAGGATCGACCAACTTTCTAATACGTGGTCAATTGTTCTGGTCTCTTCTTCTTCTTCTTCTTCTTCTTCTTCTTCTTCTTCTTATTATTATTATTATTATTATTATTATTATTATTATTATTATTATTATTATTATTATTATCATCATCAACATTATTATTATTATCATTTTTATTATTATCATTATCAGAACAATCAGCAGCAACAGCAGCAGCGGTACAGTTCCATCGTTGCAGTTGTTGAGTGAACCAATCTTCCTGGCGGCTAGAATCATGAAGTGCGTTCTTTTATTAGACCAAAGGAAAAACAATTGCACCCAGCTTTTAGTGAAAGGAAGAGTTTTGAGATTTTTCTTACTATTCCTGAACGATAAGTACATGGGCAACATCTGGTCTCTACAGACCGATTCAAAAGCCATTAGAAATCATTGGTTGCTTTCATATATGTATATATATATATATATATATATAAGGGGTTGCTAGTGTGTATATATACATATACCAGAAGAAGTATCTGTTTACGCTGTGTAAAATATTCAAGTATAGGAATTAAAACTTTGACGCTTGTAAAAAGATTCTTCGGCTGTCTAAAGGGGACAAATTTCATTCCATGTCTGACCTTGAAAAATGAATGGAAAATTACGTTCAGTTTTGACGCTTCAAAGGGGAAAAGGTTTCCCATCACTTTTCACCCCTCGAAGAAGAGGCAAAAATGTACTTTCTCTTCAAACCCCTCAAAGCAGAAAAGTTTCTCCACGCACCTGTTCACGTGAGAGAGGGAGAAATAATCCCACCACTTTTGATTTTCTTAAAGAGTGAGCAAAATATCTCTTTTCACTTTAATGTTCTTGAATGGGGTAAAATTTCTCTCCAATATGTATCCCTAATATGGGGAGGAGGTAGTCTCCCTTTACTATCGCTCCTTCAAAGGCAGGAATAAGTCTCCCTTTACTTCTGAATTTTCTTTCACTTTTGGTCCCTAAAAAGGGGCATTTACTTTTGTCCCCTCAAAGGGGAGGGGTGCCTATCCACTTTTTATAAGTATCCCCTCACTTTGTCGAATATTTGATAAGATGGTGTTGATAATGTCCCAAGGGCCTGACTATGATACTTTGGGATGGGGAAATCCCAGCGGGAGAAAATGAAAGAAAAACATATTTAGGTAGACCTCTTTTTAGCTGAGTGCCGAAGGGCTCCACGAACAAAATGACGATTTGTTTTTTTTTTCTCAAAATTCAATTATCATGGTAGACTGCTAATGTCTTGTCCCTTCCCAGCATACATTTTTAAAATTGACACTGCCTCGGTAGGTATGATCTTTCGTCTATCCCTGAATTTTGTGTGTGTGTATTGGTGGAAATCAGACATCGAAAATCTTCATCATAGTAGCCCATCTTCTGCATTTGTACTCACTAAATGGTCGAAGGGGTTCTCCAATAGCCAAGCCCACACTGGCCCCTGATCTTAGGCTTCAACTCAGATATATGTCTTGCCGCTACACCTAAGCAGACAGAAAGAGTGAACTTGTTGCAAGGTATTGAATCAAATAGATAACCAATAAGATATATAGCTTACTGCGCATGCTTGAACATTAACTATCCCACGTGATTAGTCAGTTGGGATCGATACAGTATTGAGTGAACTTGATTGCTGTGTAATGGTTGCATTCACGATGATCGAGCAAATCTTTCACGTCCTGTGCAGAATTGGCCTTTTCACAAAATATCACGTCACCTACATCTATATCTAGGGGTATTTTCACTTGGTAAGTTATAGGCAATGCTGCTGGAGGTTGCTATCCTTATTTCTGAAAATTATTACAAGGTACGAGCACAGGCTTTCAAAATCGCTGGTCTTTCCAAGACTTCTTCATGCTTTTCTCTTGGACAGCTCTATATTGATCATTCTAGAGATCAATCCCTCATCAACCTTTTCATCTTAGCACTCAGTGTAGTGTATCCAGAAGCTTCTGTCAAGCTAAGCGGCGAAATCTTTGGTTCTTTTTCGTGCACCAAAATATTTCTTTTTTCGTCTCAGGACTTTTTTCATGTGTAGATAGTGTAAATGATTATTTCTTTCCATCTGCTGCGTTGAAGAGATATATCAAAGAAAATATTTTTCCTCGTTGGTAACACTTTCAGTTATTTTTTGCACGGGGCGACTAAGATTAAAACCAACACAACGGTTTGAATATCCTCAGGAGTGAACACTCGATGAAAAGGACGCAAACAACAAGTCACGTCTGTTGTTGTACTTATTGATCGTTTTGGGGTAATCTACGTAAGTTGGACCTGCGTACCAAAAAAAGTAACTGGTGTTGTATAAAACAACATCCGTATACAATACATTCTGATAATATACCATATAAAATAACACACTACATGTAGTATGACATGAGCTATACATCAAAATCGTATCTAATTGGGAGAGGGGGATCCATCAACATTGCAGGGATGCCATGTTTTGTTTTTAAATCCCTGAAACAGTCACTTGGTATTCAAATGATGATACCAACAAGAGAACATTCTCACCAAAATATCTAAGTTTGGGTTAAACATCACAAAAAATGAATGAATTATATCAATAGATATTCGAAAACAAGTGATTGCAAAAGTTTCTAACGTGCTTAATGTTTAGAGCTGTATGTAAGGATTGGATCTTTGATTTACTATGTCAACATATCAAATAGACGCATTTGGTAAGTTGACATAGGGAAACAAATTTTTAACCAATGTCATAGACCAAATTTCCATAATTTTTAAAATATTATACCAACTTAACCTACGCGGCAATCTTGGAATTAATTAATTATACATATGCTGTATATATTTCAACTTACAATAGTTAACCAGCAGCTATTTAGCTCAATGGTAAGAGCAGCGCAATGTTGAAGCAGCAACCCTATCGGTCACAGGTTCAATTCCTGCAGCAAGCCCATTTTCCTATTGTAAATTCTATCTTCGTCTTGGCCAAGTGATACATTAATCGTGCAAAAATGGCAGATCATTTCAAATAAGAGTTTTTATGTATTATAACGCAATATATATATATATATATATATATATATATATATATATATATATATATATATATATATATATATTCACCAACAATCATCGGAATCATTTCACAGACAACAAATATATATATATATATATATATATATAGAGAGAGAGAGAGAGAGAGATGTGTGTAGCCGAACAGGCTTAATCATCTCCTAATTGTATGTCAGAATAGTTGACAAAAGTCAGGACAGATATAAAAACAGTGAGTACATACATGAAGTTGAATAGCCGTACATTTAGCTGTATGTTTCTCCATATGTTTGCGTGTTCCTGCACTTCCATATAATGCATACCCATACAATATACGTATAACGATACAGACGAATAGGGAGACACATACATGAATATTGGGAAAAGGACGCCACGTTTTTTGTTTGTTTCTTCTTTAGAATTCTGATTTTCAGTAGATATCAATGGGCTTTTTTCAAGATGGCTGCGAGTCTGATGACAAATACAAGATGTCTGCCATTTATACTAACCAATCGAATCAAGTGTCCCAGTTGGGGCGCCTGCGGTTTCTTCAGTGAGGCAAAGGTCAGATTTTTGACGAAGTGGCTCTGCGACGGGCTATAAAATTCCACATTTAAATATGATCTATGTCATTTATGTATATATTCTAATGTAGCAGGAAGAGTCGTTGAAAGGCTGAAATAATGAAAGGAGAAAATTCGTTGGGGAAAGAAACACAAAGAGAGAGAGGAAGAATAAAATGGATGGGGAGCAAATATGGACAAGGATATGGAATTAAATGACTATGAAGGAAGATAAACAGACGAAGAATGAGGACACATTGACATAGAAAGGGGGGAGAATACGGAAGAGGGAGAAAGAAATGGACGGAGAGAGGGGTTAAAGGAGGCAAATAAAAGGACAAGGAAGGAAAACAGGGAGACTGGGGAAAGAAATAGAAAAAAAAGGAAGAAAGTAAGATAAATGGTTAGTGAAGGGAATAAACGTTCGAAGAAGGGTAACAAAGGACGAAAAATGAAAAAATAAACGGACGTGGGGGGGGAGGAACTTTTGGACAGGAAGGGAACCAAAAAGACGGAAAAGAGGGGACAATGTTCGAGGAAGGGGAATAAAGAGACCATAAAGGATAAATAAACGGACGGGAAAAAGAAACAAATGGACAAGAAGAGAACCAAAAATATTGGAGAGAGGAGAAAATGTTGGAGGATGGGGAACAAAGAGACGATAAAGGAAAAATAAACGGACGAGGAAGGGGAACAAGATGATAGAGAACGGGTTCAGACGGACAGTAAAGGAGAAAAAGTAGCTAGGTGAGGGGATCAATGGACCAAGAAAAAGATTTGGAAGCTAATAAACGTACGGGGAAAGGGCACAAAATGATCACACAACAGATGGCGAAGAGAATAATTTGGCGGAGAATCGGAATATAAGAAAAGGAAATGAACGGAAGGCGGGAAAACCTGATCGGGGAAGGGGAACAAAAGGACTGACAAAGGGAAAAAAACGGACGGGAACAGGAACAAATTGACACAGGTAGGAGAAAATGCTTGACACCCAAGTCATGTGAAAAAAAGATGAACATTGATCATAATATAAAAGGATGATGAAGCGCAATTGACCGATAGGTTAGCAATGGGAAATTGTATCGACGAACTGTTTTCAAACTCCGACTGTGAACGGACACTTCAAACTAATGCCCTTAAGAAAGGCTTGAAGCATCTCTCTTCCTCTACTTATGAATAAGTCGTAGGGTAGACTGGGCTCTCCACTCTGGGTTGGTGACCATTCAAAGAAAACTTTGAATTCAAACCAGGAGAGTTCAACCTCTTGTCCTACTTCTTGAGAGGCTGGCAACAGTCAGAGTAAGGAGCATTTTCAGAAAATGTTAAGTTAACAGGACCTTAGTGAATCTTTAACGAACCAAACAACACAGAAGTGGATAATAGACAGAGCGATATATTTGGCATCAGCTTGGCTGAAGGAGCTGCCGGAGGGAAATCATAGCTGGTAACCAACCACCTCGGGGGGATACCACACCGTAGTGTAGAATTAGAGTTTTCCCTCTCTTGGACTGGTTGCCAACAAAAGCCAGAAAGTCTAGCCTTTGCAGCTCATCATTATCATCATTATCGCCGAGAATTTGTCGTGGATCTATTTGACTCGTGTCCTCTATCCACTTCTGTCCGCCATTGCACTTACCAAATGTTCGGGTTGAAATCCAATATCCCTTGCTAATTGATCAATGTATGATCGTATGAATCTTCCCGCTAATCCCCAAGCCCCCATGTAAAGGTCACCAAAGTATTCTATCACATCAAATAGCCGGCAAAACGCAATAGCATGTGTAATGGGTTGTAGATTCCCATAAAGCTGCTTCTGCTAATGACCCGCAGCTCAATGAAAAATTTGCTGTCAAGTCTCACCCTTGGGCATTAGTGCCAAATAATTGCAAACTGTTTCAGCTGGACTTTGAAGTCGTTTTGCCAATTCTATTCTATTTGTTGTTAACCATAGGGCCATCCATCCTTTCTCACCGGGCACCTCAAATATATTGAGTTCACCTTGGTCTAGAACAAGAGTGATTTGTTAGGGATTCAAAGTATATTGATCCTGCCTACCTTATAAATCAGCATTTTGAGCCACAGGTTTTTATGTGGGCTCGAACATCAAATACAATGTGAAACACGCACGTATTTTAATCTACATAATGGATTTATGTATTATGCTGATGCTGAGAACATCTTTTAATTATTTTTTTAATTATTGTTCGAGAATTCTTTATTTTTGGAAGTTCATTGAGCCCCGTATCGTTTATACATTCAGTCAAAAGCATCAAGTTGTTTTGAAAACATGCATTTCAAACGTGAACCTGCGAAAACAAGCATTTTTTTGGCCTTTGAACACTTATCTTTTACTTCTTGCAGGGAATCATAAGGCCGAAAAGGGCAACTTTTGAACAAAATAATAGCTTGTGTTTGAAAAGTAGCTTGATTCAGGCACAATTTTCTTATCTGTTACTGGATCATTTTTAAACTGACGAGATCCTTCTTTTTTCCTTGGAGATTGTACATCTGACGAAAGCTGTAGAATGGATTATCCAAAACGTTGTGTTTACAACAATTGAGTGAGAAAAAAAAGAAATTGGCCAAGAAACTGTTCGAATAATAATTACTATTCTCCAAATTACAGACAGTAATAATGATATATCTCAGAAAGATTTGGTAGAACTTAATATGCAATCGCATATCGGAGAAAAGTTCTGTATATCACGAAGAGCAAAACAAAACAGAAGTCTGTGTGAAAACAGGCGGGTATTGATTCAAAACAAGGTTTAACAAAAGACAGACACAGTACATCGCGTGTTGAAACGAGAAATATGTGCTCCGATTAGTTGTACTTTGTATCTCTCGTTTTTTTTATTCGATCTTTGGGGGTTTTGTTTCCGCATTTTTTTCACTGGTAGTGGTTCTTCCGCTTGCCTCCAGTTGATGGCAGCTTAAGACGCCTCTTGATCAAGTGGTCAGATAAGCCACAAAACCTCAGCGTTACCAACTCCCTTCTGATCGATCCCGTCATAAAAACTCTTCAATTACCCCAGCATCGCCCGCTGTGTTATGAACCAGATGCATAACAAACAAAGAAGGAGAAAACGGAGATCTGGTTTTCCTAATCGTTGGCACGAGAGGCAGCAGAGGGTCGGGGGTGTAAACAGGAAGTGGGGTCACCAGAGGTTGGACACAATAGAGGGTTAGGGGTAACAGGGGTGGCAAAAAAATTCCCTAAAATTGATTTGTTTTGATAATCCCAAGAGCTGGCATTCATATTTCGACTTCGTAAACACGTAGAGAAGAAACCAGACACTTCATATCCAAGTTTCTCTTGATATCCAATAAAAAAGCTTCTGTAAAAAAAGAACCTTTCTTAAGACGAAAAATAAGCAAAAATTACCATTAATTTATATGGTGATTTTTTCAGCGTTCCCAGACTCTGAAACTAGTAATGAGTTATCGGAGGTTTGGCTGGTGGGAAGTACAATGAAGAGGGGAAGGAGAGAGAAAAAGAGAAAGAGAGAAAGAGATTGGGGACGTGACTGCTACTGTCACTACACCGGTTTGGTACAAAACAAGTGCTTTTTTTGATTTTCACCATTTATCAATGAGCATAAGCGATCAAATTGGGATTTCATAAGCATGTGAAGAGAGTGCATGAAAAGTTCAACGGAGGGTTACGAGTTCAGCACAAAAGTCAATGAGACACAGAATAAACAACACAACAGACGCCTGAATAAGACTGGTGGTTAGATAGCTGAAACAGGATTTTCTGTAAACAAGTAATATAGACGAGGTAATTAGACCGAATCAACCACCTACAAAAATCAAATCATTAGATTGAAACACTCCAACCATCCAGCCCGACCGTCTCGGTATTTTCGAATTTCCATTCGTTCAGATCGAGTGAACACTGGAACAAAAGCTTTAATGTCCAATTCTCTTCGTCCGGAAAAAGATATTCTTCCAACAAGAAATGAAATAACTCATTTTTAGGGAGGCTTTTATCATCGATAGTAATTATGTTAGTGAGGCTTCCTACCTATACTTTTCAAGTCAATCATGAATTTCGTGATAAAAGCATAAAAATTGATTCTCTTATAGACAAAGGAATTCTAAAAGAGTTTGGATGTTGAACGATCAGGAATTGTGAACATTTTGAACACCCACGTCAAAAATTACCAAAGATACAGAGAAAAATTGATTGGCAATCAAGTCATTGGTGCAGTAATAATCAAAAGAAAGAACCCGAAAAAAACCAGATCACATGCAGAGTTACACTGCCCAAGCCCAAACAGTGGACACTGATTTGTTACATACTCAAACAAACATTATGAATGGCATTTCTTGAATCACAAAAGTCGTTTTAGAAGTGCTATTTCATGAAGAATGCTCATTCACTGGTTCGTCTCCAGATTTTTCAAAGATACCATTTCTGTTTGCCTTAATGGAAGGGACATTAAACAGCTCCAACGGGACATTAGTAAGTCAGAAGTTAAATTTCTCTGTGCTGCAAACAGCATCAGTTGTAACCGAATTTATAATGCCAATTTTCAAGAGCTCGCGACAAGTTGACTATCAGGTAAATCAGGATAGCAAACTGGAAAAAGAAACCAGTTGGATAAGGCTTATATGTTTAACAAAAAGACGAGATGCAAACAACCGATTGGAATTGCATTGCAACATGCATTTTTCTGTCATTTACAAAACACTGCTCCATTATAACGGAGGGGTTGCTGCCACAGTCAAAGAAAGGGGACTAACTTAAACTCTATGTTACCCCCAAATAAGCCATTGTGCACTGATTTTGCCATAAAAGAAATCAAGTGCACAATTGCGCCTTTGCTGCTCACCAATCCAGGGATATTAATTACGGACCATCTATATTACCAGCAGACCATTCACAATGCAGGTTGCAGGAAAACCATTCTCTTTAGAATGACATCTACTCTCCTGAATCCAAACACCGAAACTGCTTAATCGCGTGTTTTACAGAGGGATTCGATACGCTACAAACTCTGTAACTAAATATATTTCTTCTTCGTAGCATCGACCATATTGAATGAATACGATGTTTCTACCTGGTCTGCATTTTATTCTATAGCAACTAATGAACAATCACTTATTACGTTCTGTTCCTATCAACTACTTTAATGAAGTCCAATTGATTGTCGGAATGTATACACTGCATTGATTGCAGCAAAACGAAATTTGAATGTCTTATGATCCAGAAGGGATCTATTGTGACTCCAGATTTGCAACACTACTTTAAATGTATTCAGCTGTTGTCAAAAGATAAAATTAGCTCTCAGTGTGTACTTGGGATGAGCGACCCTCATGTATTTGCATCTTTGAAGGCTGTTGTGTTGATGTAGCATTTATTTGAAGCAAAATCCATGGACCAGCCATGGTATAGAAGAAATAAGAAAGGGAGCCTATTAAGCAGTGTTTTGATGCTTGCGCCGATATTCAAATTGCTTTTTTTATCAGTATTACCTTGAGAAACTCCTTGAAAGCAATCCTATTATACAGAAAGACATTCATGAAAGACGCACTGGCATTGTTCATTCTTTATCGACTTCTCGAATGCCACAAAAGGTGCAGCCAATATACACACTGAGAATAACAGCGACCTCTTAACCGTTGGTGTTACATCAGCTCAAGCTGCATTGGGCAAGCAGTTCAAATATCATTGTTCCTCAGAAATTTCTTGAACTTTATTTTCGTCTGTACAATTCGTCAATCCCTTTAGGAGTAGTCTCTGTCAGGTTTGAATGTCCTGGCTAAGGGCAAGAATGTCGGAATGGAAGAAAACAAGTACTGAAACATGGTAATTTTTTTTTTTTGTGTAAACAAGACAAAAGTTGCTTTCACTGCAATTGGTTATAAAGTGTATATATGGAACGAACTACAACAGCTGAAGCTGACGATATTTGCAACCAAACAGAATATGTCAAGTTGCAAGATAAGGTCATTGCTCTCAGGGAAAGAAAGACGCTTACTTGCTAGATTTCAGTTGCATCACGAGAAAGGCCTGGGATCGATTTACCAAGGAGAGTATTCGATTATACTCCGATCTATGTCTGAATGTGATAGTAAGATGCATATTCCAAGGCACAGAGCATCCATTATGCATGAAGTAGAAAAACTGCGTTCAGCAAAAGAGCCATTAGACATACTAGCTGACAAAAGAGCCCGTAAGGCGATTAAAGTTTGATGGGGTGACTATGGTTAATGGCATGAAGAGGTCTAATGCGATGCCAAGATTCTACCAATACCTTTATCGCATGGATAATACACAACTCAAATGGTTTTGATATAATAGGTCTAGTATTCAACAGGCAGGTGGCTGGATCTTTAAAATTTCTTACACGATCTAAAGAATACAGAATTATCATTATCCAATTTGAGATCTGTGATGATTCGTTGATCGATGGAGAATTAATGAAGACGTGTCTTTCACGTATTGAGTTTATCACTGTTTCAACATTACGCTTTGAAGAAAAAGAATAGATCGTAGTGTATATTACAAGATGCTTATCAAAGATTCCTACAGTCGCAGAGATGATGTCTTCAGAGAGCTGACATCCTCGTTTTTATACAACATTTATTGATATTCTACAACTAAAATTAATGAGTGCGTAATGTTGGAGTTAGATCAGCTGTGGAAGTACTCTGCGACAAAAAAGATTTGCTGCAATAATCAGCCTTTAGAGCTTCTCTTGCTGTGATCACACGATGAATTTCTTTGGCAAATCTGAATTGTTATGCTGAAAAATATATTTACTCCCGTGACATGATGGGTGCTTTTAAGATTAGAAAATGCAACAGATTGTATTGGCCAGAATCTAATTTAACTGTATCTGTACTTTATAGGCTGCATCCTTCCCACAAGATATTTGGTTGGTGTAAAAATGATTGCAGTTTTTGTTATTTCAAACATTAATGTTTATTTTGAAATAAAGTATCTTATAACTATGTTAGTGTATAATTTCAAAGTGTTCTGTTGATTCAGGCAGAACTTTTATTTGCGTAATTTAAGACTGTCAAATCGAAGATAGAAAAAAAAAGAAGATTCGAGCAATTTTGTTGTATAAGTTCAAAATGGGATATGAAACAGTGGAAACTGCTTTCAATATCAACTAAGCGGGAGGACTGTCAATTTTTGCACGGTTTAACATTGATTTTAAAGATTTCGAAACCGAGATAAGAGTCTTGATGACTTGGACATCCTTCCATGATTGACGATATCCAGTTGCGGGTGGGGGTGTATTATAAAGGCGGGTCTATGCAAAATAAGGGAGTGGTTACAGAGGACATAACATTGACCATTCGACAGTAGTTCGACTTTTGCACCGAATTGAAAAAGCAAGAGGAACTCATACGAATGGTCCTGTAAAAAAGCAAGAACAGCTTACATGCAGTGCAAATGACCGAGGAGAAATTGATGGAATTAGGCTATGAAATTCAACTTCGCTTACACACGCCTCTACAGCTTACTGACCAAACCTCTCTCCGACCAAGTATTTTGACCATTTCCTGCAAGGGAAGGTTATCAACAACCAAGCAGTAGCTGAAAATGCCATTGAAGAATTCATTAGTTTCAGAACCTCAGAACTCTATGCTTCCAGAATAAATGGACTTTTTTCTAGTCAGCAAAAATGCGTAGATTGTAAAGGTCCATATTTTGATTAATAATGTTTTATTCTAAGCTTAGGGTTTGATGTTGAAAACTGCAAATATTTTGGCTCCTACCTGATATAATATATATATATATATAGTACATCGTTGTGTTTGTACGTGAAATCCCTGATAGAATCAAAATCATCATCAACATCATCAGTCTTTTAACGTCCATCGTTGGACATAGACCTTCCCAAGGATTCGCTGCAATCCTCTATCACAGGCGTTGCAGAGCCAGTATTTCCTGAATTTGTCTTGTTCATCTCTCCATCTTGTGTTCTGTCAGCCTCAGTTTCTCATGTCATCTCTGGAGTCATGTTGAGATCCATCGGTTGTCTTTCATTCTTGCAACATGGCCTGACCATTGCTATTTCAGTTTTACGATAGATTCTATGATGTAATAGACTCCCGTTTTCTTTCTTAAATATTGTGCTGTCTTGTGATCTCTCCATGTAATGCTGAGCATGATTCTTTCCCGCACAAGTTGCATGCTTCTCAGTTTGCAGGTCTCTCTTTCGGTTAGGTTTCATGTTTCAGCTCTATAATTGACTATCAGGAGAATGCATGGGTCGTATACTCTTCCTCGTAAAATTTTGGATCATCTGTTCTTTGAAAGTTGAGCTTGCTCTGCTTCCATCAAAACTAGCAGCCCTATTTCAAAAGATTAAACAGCATCATTTCATTGTTTGAGTTTGCCGTAGTTTAAACTGAGCTGAGCTCTTCCTTCCTAACTCGATGGAATAGAGTTAAAAGTCGCAATGAATATGCAGCATCAATCACAGAGCAGTCTGCAGTAACGTCGTTTGGAGTTGAGATATGTTTTTGTAAATGCAAAACGATGCGATGCAATGTGTTTTTAAGAAGTTTGCTATAACAGCGGAAAGAGAACCATTAATACAGAACCGAATGAAAACGATATACAAGATTTGGAATTGTGAATCACTCTGATAATTTTTAGTCTGAGACGAATTTGAAATGTATGTTGAATTAGAGTGAGACCAATCTGTGAAATAATTACATTTAAAATTCGTATGGTCAATGAAATACAAACCAGTGAATAGAAGAATATATTGTCCAGTTTGGCACATTTGAAATGTCCCATGCTCACTTATGTCCCCCCTGGGGTTAAATTTCATCATCTTGGGCGAATTTCTCCGACTGGTCAGTAAAATGAGATTTATTTGACTCAGTCTGGTCAATGAAAGACAGTCAATAGAATGACCATGGTTCCGAATTGCGTCAAAATCTTTTTTGGCTAAATTAAGCTGCTTTGTGTAACCCTTCACAATCCAATGACCAGTGAAAGATTGTTTTTTTTTATTCATGGAAATATTAGTATTCCTCAATTTATATCGTCTGATCCGTAAATAACCTCTCTATCAGTCGAGAATAGCGAATAAAAAAGTGCCATACTTTATTTCTGCTATCTTATATACGGATTCAGAAAAACAGGTGTGATCTCTGAATTCTCTTTTAACTCATCCATGACTCAAAAATCCTACAATACGTCCAATACTATAGCGCCGAAAATAATCTGATTTCCATCCACAATCTATCCATCCATATAATACTAAATGTATGATTCTCAGTAGCCGAAACGAACACGTCAACCAGAGCTGAGTAATTGAGGTACCCTGAAAAGAAGTCTTGATTGCATTTTTGGTTTAAAGGCCCTGTGTAAGCCCTCTGCAGGAACCAGCTGAAAATCCTGACTATAAGGTAGGCTTTCAGTTAGTATAAAACTAAAACCTTGATTTAGTTTATCTGTATGTGAACTCTAAAAAGCGGAACCAGTGAATTCCAGCCAGAGGCATTGAATTAAGGGTACCCCAAGGATGCACTAAAAAAAAGAATGAAAAAAAGTCCGAATGATTTGCCACTATGATGATTGTGTAGGGTCTGTGCTTGCACTCATACCGATAATAATGATTTGATTTCTTCATCAATCCATCTATCTATCTAACTATCTATCTATCTATCTATCTGATACTTTGTCTGATTTTTGTACATCTGTATGTTCCCCCTAAGTACCGGAATACTGAATTTTAATCTTATGTATCCAATAAGGGTACAGAACTGTTTTGATCCCTAATCGAGTCAATCATCATCATCATCATCATCATCATCATCATCAGTCCGTCATAGACCTTCCCAAGGATTTGCCACAATTCTCTATCGTTGGCGTTGCAGAGCCAGTATTTCCTGAATTTGTCTAGTTCATCTCTCCATCTTGTGTTCTGTCAGCCTCAGTTTCTCATGAGATCTCTGGGGATCCACGTGGTGAGACGTGATGTCCATCAGTTGTCTTTATTTCTTGCAATATGGCCTGCCCATTGCCATTTGAGTTTTCTAATAGTTTTCTATGATGTCATGGACTCCCCTTTTCTTCCTTATATACTGCTGTCTTGTGGCCTCTCCATGTAAAGTTGAGCATGATTCTTTCATGCGCACGTTGCACTAAAGTCTTCCGTAGTTTCCTGGTTTTCGGCCAGTTCCCGTGAGTTTTCAGAATTTTTATGGTACTCAAATTCTCATTCTATCTGTTTGTGGCCTCAAATTACCCAAAACAGAACAGGCAATGACACGCTCTGTTCTATCATAATGATTTGATTTGTAAAGACAGAGATCCATGGAATGCTAAATAAAGAGTAATTTCTCATTTTATTTATCTATTTATTCATCTATCTATTTATATTTTTGCAAATTTAATGTTCGTTCTGCACACATCCGATTGCACGGCTTTTACTTAAAGGATGACCCTACGGGTTACAGGGTTGTCTAGTATATATATTATGTAGAACAAACCTTGTATTTAATCTTTCAAGTCTCACAAAACTGATCTTATGGATGAGAGTATTGATAAAAGAAAGCAAATAGGTTTCATATTAAACGAGTTGAAACTTTCGTCGGCACTTACTAAACTGCTATTTGAAGAAGTATAAATTGAGGTTATTTTTTACTTCTGCAAGAAAAACAATGAATGAATTCATAAAAAAAAACAAACACTGACATTGACTAAGAATAAGAAAATCGAAGAATAAACAGGACGATGAATAAAACATTAAAAAAAAATCACACTCAAACACACTTGCATAATTTGATCCAATCATATTAAATCAAGTTAAGCCTAGCCTCGTTTTCATCTAACTGTGTCGCCATCGCTGTCGATATCTCTTGAGATTGAACAGGAAGGACTACGTTATACAGAACAAAGACGCCTGTTCGTTTATTTGTTTAACATGCACTCGTTGTTGCACTCGAAGAGGCAAACGATACTTCACAAATAATCCAACTTATTTCAATGGCAGGGGAACTAAGGCGATTGAAGCTGA
Organism: Thysanoteuthis rhombus; assembly: GCA_963457665.1. Classification (NCBI taxonomy): domain Eukaryota; kingdom Metazoa; phylum Mollusca; class Cephalopoda; order Oegopsida; family Thysanoteuthidae; genus Thysanoteuthis; species Thysanoteuthis major. The sequence goes on from OY735221.1 coordinate 31,386,956, forward strand.
TGGATCTGTTATATTGACTTTAAAAAAGATGCTAGGGGTTTTTGTTTATGTTTTTGTTTCCCTTTTAGATCCGTTGAAGGAAAAAAAACGTTGTTTTCTGGGAGTTTCCAAAAGAGATGCGTTGATTGATCCATCAAATATCGTTATTTTTTTCGGAGAAAAAACAGAATTACACTTCAAAGGGTTTTCGACCCGAAAAGATACTTGTCGGGAAGCTCCAATGGATTCTTACGTTACCCGATTTCAATATATATATGTATATATATATATGTGTTTGTGTGTGTATGTGTACGTGTATATGTATATATATATATTCCAACATATACATGCATATCACTTAACATTACAATATATATATATATATATATATATATATATATATATATATATGTGTGTGTGTGTGTGTGTGTGTGTATGTGTGTGTGTGTGGTAGAACACATATCATATGCACGTATTTTAGTATATATATGCAATATTTTTCTTTTCAAATGGATATACATTGGGAGAGGATATATGTATATATATAGAGAGAGAGAGACAGAGACTGAGAGATAGATAGATAGATAGATAGATAGATAGATAGATAGATAGATAGATAGATAGATAGATAGATAGATGAAATAATGGAAACACCTGATTTCACTTGCCTTATTTTTGGACCACATTAATACAACATAAAACTTTTACTGAAAATCTTTGAATGTGTTGCAGATTATTATATAACACGTAATTCCCTAACCTTCACGTGGCAATATTGAGCATCATGCGCTTTCATGCCGCTGGAGGGCTGCGATTGCCAAACCAATGCTTTCACATACATACGTGGTACGTCATAAAGAGTTATGTAATGACTATAAGAATTGGAGAACAGACGACTTGATACAACCGAACAAATCTTTATCAACATTGTTTCCATGTTCTGACCGCGTTCACGTCTGGAAGGACCCTAAAGAAGCTTATGTTCCTTACAGTCTCACTCCAGTATTTTGCATGGAGAGAGATCTGTGATGAATATGAACAGCAATATCATGGAATTGGCTCAGCTCAACAGTTTCCCCGTACAGCTGGGTGAACTCCCAAGACCATCTGTCAATTCTGGCTGACCAGTTCCACCCCATGATGCAAATGCTTTTCCCAATGACAGTCCTATCTTCCTGGACCCTAATGCACGCATTCACACTTAAAAGGTTGAGAACAGGTTTGGAATTTATTGAAGTGGAATTAAGCACTTGGATTGGCCTCTGCGATCAGCATTTGTGGTGTCAATTGAAGTGGTAAGGGACTGATTCCTTAAACCAACCTCCCTGAATGAACTGTAGCAGGTTTTGCACGAAGAATGGCTCTAAATCCACTTAAATATCGCCTAAAAGCTTTATGAATCAATAACTCGATGTATTGAAGCTGTTAATAATGCTAAAAGGGGCAAACTCAGTATTAAAGATATGGAAAAAAATCCAAATCATAATTAGTAATAGGAATAGTGTTTCCATGATTTTGACAGAATATATATATATATATATATATATATATATATATATATATATATATATATATATATGTTTGTGTGTTTGTATGTGTAGGTCTATATCATCAAGAAATTGTTATATATTCTAACTATATTATAAATGCGATATCTTATTTGAAATTTATTACATGGTGAATGTCACATTTTCCCCCACACTGCCGGAATAGAGGAAAAAATCAAAGAAAATTGGTTGATGCAAGGATCGAACCTGTGAACAATAAGTAGCCGCCTTAAAGTGGCGTTGCTCTTGACATCTAGTCATACAGTCGGCCGGTAAATGCCCAAACTGTTTAAACTGATTCATATCCAAATCGTCATCATCTTGTCGATTCATTGTCTGCACCTGTTCTATTGTTTCTCAACGCAGACGATTATACTATCAAGAAATCGAAGCAAAAGGCTGCTTTCAACGAGTAATAACGGGGTATCATTCGGGATAATATGTATAATACAATAAAATTTATAAATATGGCTCTCTGTATGAAGGCATAATGTGTTCATATGTAGTAAAAGTCATATTTATCCATGTATGCTTTCATTATATATATATATATGTGTGTGTGTGTGTGTATGTGTGTGTATGTGTGTGTGTGTGTCTGCGTATGTACGCATATATATATAAATATATATATATATAAATATATATAAATACTTACATACACACATATACTAACACACACACACACACATATACATATATATATATATATATATATATATATATATATATATATATATATATATATATATATATATATATATACATGTAAGTATGTATGTATATGCATGTTGTTTTGTCCATGTACCAACTGTAATAATTACACTTCGTACATATACATGTTTGTATATACATACTTATTCATTTGTATCAGGATAATATCGATACCTAATCACCCATGCCAAACTGGAAAAACTTTATACTTATATACATCGAAGAAGCCATGTATTTATTCAGTTATTTGTCTGTTTAGTCAAATGTCTGTCGGTGAAATGACAAATAATTCGATATTAGGGATGTGAGAAACGTAAGTTTCAACTTGAATTTTATTAATACAGATGAATTACTTCCCCTTGAAATTGAAAAAAAAAGCTGTCAACAAAGACAACATAGGTCTTTTCATTTTTTAAGTGATTCTGGTTGGCCATGTATCTTATATATCTGTTTGTGTGACACGCATACAGCCCACGCCAATAGAGCTAGAGGGCTGAGATTTAAAAGAATTACTCCTCATTATATTTACAAAACTTTTTCTTTTCTTTTTTATTCATCCCTCTCTAGTTTCATAGAAGTAAATTTACAATGTGATTTGATACTACATCGTTACTTTAGTTCGTATCTGGGTCTTTTAATTTGGAATATTTTGTGATTCTACAAATAGTGAGAGATGTTATTAATTCATTTGTCACTCCTTCTCCCAATTTTCTTATTTGATCACCCCAAACATAGTATGCTGCCAGAAGACATTGATTAAGTTACAATCTCTCTTGACTTTTCAACTAGGCCATTAGCTTCCTCTTTATGTAATTGCTCTTGGGATGACTGCTTAGTGGCCGGAGTAACATATTTCTACATCTTTTGGCCTAGTACGGGATTATTTAAGCCGAGTATAATATTGATAGTTGTAAAGTGGCTGAGATGATTACGTATTTCCAACCAGTGGTAGAGGTTGATTATCGTAATAACCACGGATCAAGAGTCTGATTTTCAAGATACTGAGTTCCTTCCCACTTGGTACTATGTAATTTATATTCATGCTTTTCTCAATTTGTCGCTACCAAATTTAGCTTTGTTGAACAAATTTGAATAAATCGTCATGGGTTTTGTTAACTATTATTCATTTTTAATTTGTATTAGAAATTATCAACCAGAACTGTCAACAAAATTGTCGATATTTCATTATTTTCTCAAAATCTTATCCATATAAATTCATAACATCACTTTTCAGTAACCAACGTGTTTTCCAAGACAACGAATCACGTTGTGTATTCCATAATAAAAGAACAACTTCAATTTTGATTCTATGACTATTCGAGAAAAGTTTTGAGGTCTTCAAACTGTACTAACTATTGATTAAACACATAGCTTGAAGGATAGACGTAAAGTGAATGTCTAACATTAATACTTACAAAACCAACTAAAAATGAGCTCAGAATCGCACAGAGAACCTTGAATCCAATGAGATAGGAGAAGATCAACATAATTCCTAGAAGCAGACAAGGATTGAAGAAATTATTCGAATTTAGAGATTAGAATAAGTATGAAACAGATACATAGCAGGAGGAGAAGCCATGTTTTGGGCAAAAAGTTAACCACGGGTGCCCATGGGAGAGCCTATGTGATATGAGGAGACAAGACATGATATTTTGGGATGATAAAGTGTGTTACATTATATGTGCTATCATGGTACTATGTGTAAATTTTCTCCTGTTGAGATCATCAATTGTTTACCATGTAACCGTTTCGTTTATTTCAAAAACAAAGCAGTTATATTAACATGGCACCAAGGCAGTGTTGATCAAATACCATCCTCTTTGAAGCGATGATTCGAATATATATATATATAGCTTGTTTATTCTATTTACGTTGTCTAAAATGATATATTTACCGTGTAATAACAGGGAAATCATTTCCAATAAGAGTCTCGATATCATAAAACACGATTGATAACCGTTCTGTCGGATCATACGTCAATTTCTTAATAGCATAATTGTCAGGTTGATATACACATATATATATATATATATATATATATATATATATATATATATATATGGATAATTAGATGGATAGATAGAGAGAGAGAGAGAGAGAGAGATACAGATATATATATATATATATATATATATATATATATATATATATGGATAATTAGATAGATAGAGAGAGAGAGAGAGAGAGAGAGATACAGATATAGATATAGATATATGCATGTGTGATGAAAACACGGGGATGTGAAGACCCACTGGAGGAGGAAGCATATTCGATTCTAAATTCACGTAGTTAAAAGGACTTCATTTCTGCACAGATATCCATTTTTATTCATGCAATGGTTGCCTTGATTCAGACACAAGGAAGTGCAGCATCTTGCCTTTGGCTTTTGCTTATTTGGACGACGTAACAAAACTACCATTAATGCTATATACAACAGTAGATCCAAGACAAACATACCAAGCCACACGTGAGCATTTGTGCTGATCTCTCTCTCTCTCTTTCTCTCTCTTTCTCTCTCTTTCTCTCTCTCCCCCCTCCACACACCCCCTCTCTCTTTGTGTGTTTCAGTCCCTCTCTCTCTCTCTCTCTCTCTCTCTCTCTCTCTCGTGTGTTCTATGTCTGACTCTGTCTGTTCCTCTGTCCGTCTCTCTCTCTATATATATATCTTTTTCTCACCTCTTTTCTTTCTCTCTCTCACTCTCTCTCTCTCTCTCTCTCTCTCTCTCTCTCTCTCTCTCTCTCTCGTGTGTCTATGTCTGACTGCCTGTCTTGCTTTCTCTTTCCACTCTCTCTCTCTCTTACACGCACAACCTCCTACGTATTCTTGTGTGTCTTAGTCTCTCTCTCTCTCTCTCTCTCTCTCTCTCTCTCTCTCTCTCTCTCTCTCTCTCTCTCTCTCTCTCAATTAATATTTTCCTTACTACTGCGTTCAATTTTAATATTGATGGGGCCCTGGGCAAAACTTTTAGTCGAAAGACTTTCTCCTTTTATATTCAGCAATATTTTCTCACGAATCGAAACAAAAATGAAATATTCATTAAATTATGATGTTCAACTCAACATAAAGTTCTATATGAATTAATGATTAATCTCTATATAACATAATAAATCTTAAAATAAACTTAAACACTGAAAACATGATAATAAAAAAAGAAATATTTTAAAGTCATTTTGGGGAGCCCCCTCTTAAGCATGATCTACCTTTTTCTTTCTCTTTTTCAAACAATGCTTGAAAACGTTACTACGATTATATCTTTTAAGTTAAAAACTGCAAAGCAAAACCGTCACCAAAACTCTCAACATAGGTTTCTTTAGTTTTCAAGTTGGTTTGGCTGGTCGACTGACTGTACTTATGTATCATGCACAGAAGCAACACCAATCAAGCAAGTGGGCTGTAAATGAAAACCTTCACTCATATTTATGTCTAGAAGAAAAAAAAATTGTTCGTTTTTTTAATTACGAAAAAAATGCATATTTAGTGGGGGTTTAATTTAAAACGTAAGTATATTTTAAGTTGGGTCCTAGTTTATGTCCAGCTGCATTCACACTCTTTTCTTTTTATTGGGACTGTTTATCGATTCAACGAAAGGCAGAAGTAAGAAAAATCTCTCATTGGATACCCCAATCACGACATGATTCCGAAAGATGTTGGCCACATGATCGTTTTTGTCGACCTGTTTTTGTTTTATTTCTTTCGATTCAAAATTATCCTTGTTATCTAAAATTATGATATTTTTCTTCCTTCGCATAATTCTTTCCGCATGATGTGGACTTGGGTTCGTTGTTTTGGCATTGATCAGGGATCGAAATTGTCATCGTGTTAATATCGATCAAGGAGACTTCTAAAAACAAGGTCTAATCAAGTGCAAAACAGATCCAGTCATCTTCTCTCATATTCCCATCGAACAGAGTTATTTCCCTTCGTTGTTGTTCCTTCCTTGTTGATATTCCTGCTGCAACACTGAATGATTGGATTAATTCGAAAACTTCTTGCAACTTCATCTCATGGCTTGGGTAATTGTTCATATCGGCAAGGTTACTGCCACTGTTGATTTCAACGTTGCAAAGGAAATAAAGGATGATCCTCAAAAAAGCAAAGGTTAAAATAACGTTTTCCAACGTTCCCAGGTCACGGCCATTTTACGAGTTTTCATTTTATTTCAGTCAATTTTGTTCATTCATTATTTTTTGATAAAATATCAAGGTACAGTTTTACCGTGAGTACAAAAAGCATCCAATACCGTTCAAAAAGTTCGTTTCAACATCCTTATACTGCTTCTAAATTGATAAGTTTAGACCACTCCCAAAACTATCTTTCATGGTATTACCCCTTTCTCCTCTCACATTTCACTCTTTCTTCCAAATTAGTGAGATTATACTTTCGAGTATTCCACTTCTTGCACATATTCCCTTATTTCACTTTCCTCTCTCTTTTTCTGTATAACTCATTTTTTGTCATTCTTCCTTTCAATCCTGAGGTAAGATACGTTAGTATATTTCTCTTTATTTCTCAATCACTCAACTTTTTTTCTTTCCCCCTTCCATTCTCTCTCTCTCTTTCTAACGAAAAAGATAATGTATTCGGAGTCTCTCCTTTTTTGTCGATTATTTTTGTCTGATTATGCACTTTACCCGTCATTTCTAATTTTATAGGTTTATTTATCGGATGACGGTACGGAAGGCGTCGTATTTTCGATTGATTTTCGTAGTGATTTATTACCAGCCTTATTTATATTGGATTCGATTCATTATTGAACTCATCTTAGACTTTGCATTCAGAGCAAGTAAACTGAATGCGTTTCCCAGCAGAGCTGTTTAAACACCAATAAAACCCTCGACGTTTTGGCTCTCTCAATAAATCTACTTCAATGGGCGACCAAAACACTGCAGTTGATCTTAGGATTGGTGGTCCATAAGTCTGTTATTCGATCAAGGTTTTTGCCCGTTTCTGACGTTGAGTCAAGTACTTTGAAATCCCAATTACAGATGACGTTGGAAAATCAATGGTATATATACAGGGTGTGTTCAGAAAGTATCTGGATATTCAATTATTTAAGCTGGGATTGTCTACCATGGAACAATTATTCCTTAGTCCCTTCAAGGTATTCCCTATGAGACTTTACACATTATCACATGAAATTGCCACACTGTACACTTCCTCACTCAACATCATCTCACTACCGACTGAATAACCTAACTGTACCAGTGAGTATTCTTCTGATTAGTTCAAAAGTTATGTTAAGATCACGTAACTTTTGATGTATCCAAAACAATTTGGGACAGACATTGTATTCTAGCCTCTTTCAAGGTCAAAAATTGGTTTAATTACAATTAAAGTTATAACAGCATGGGTTAGCTCTGGGATAATGATTATATAATGGTTGCTGGTTCGTTCTCTTTGTTGCACATCGAGGCATGCTCTTCAGAGGTATTTATTACAAGATAGTAGGCGATGTTACAGAGCACAGGGAAAGAGATTCAGGAACATTATCCTTCTCTGAGATCGATGGTGCAAAGAACAACCAAGATTCAATATTGCTTCTCTAGTTTTATTCCCTTGTTGCCAACTGCTATGATACTACGCAACGTCCTTTAGAATGAAAAAAACTAACTTGGGTGAAATTGTGATTCGTTGAGTCAAAATAAGCATCTACCTGAATAAGATGTTTATACGGGTAGATTTAGCCTGTTACCAGCCGTATAGCCCTCGTATTTCAAGCAATAGAGCAGCTGCTCAGGACAAAATGAATGTGGGTTCAAGTCTCACTAACAGCGAATCTTTGATATCTAAACTGCATTGTTTGGTTACAACATTTTTAACCACTTTTCAATACAGATTATTTTTCCAAATCTGTTTCACTCTAGCAAGTCACATTTTACCTGCTACAGACACGTTTTATTTTCAGTTCCACAGCATATGTTGTAGTACAGACATTTGCTAAATGAAACCGAGGATTGTATCATTCAGAACCTTTCGATTGAGAAAAACCAAATTACTTTGTGTAAGATATACAAAGAAGGTACTACGCAGATGGAATAGCTGAAAACGTTGAGCTTTGCCCAACAGGGTGCGCTACATGGGATTATATGCAAAGATATAGATTTTATCTCACCATAGAAAAAACAGACGTGATGCAAGAAAACCGTTTACATTCCTGAAATCAACATAAAAAAAAATGCATTAGGTTTTCCACACCAATATGTCCAATGACAGTTTATGGTCGACTGAGATGACAAATCTCCATGAAATACTCAAAAGTAGAAATCAATCTAAGAATCACTCTTGAATGGCTAGCCTTTGGCAGAGCAAGCTCATCCTTCAAAAACAAGAAAATCCACTTATTCCTAAAAAGACAAGTGTATTACCATTGCATCCTCCAGAATGTCACCTATGGAGCTAAAAGAATCATGCTCAACCTCTCATGGAGAGATCACAAGATAGCACAATATATAAAGGGTGAAAACAGGAGTCTGAGATATAGAATCCGTTAGAAAACTCAAACTACAATGGGCTGGTCATGTTGTAAAAATGGCAGACAACATGAATCCCCAGAGATCATATGCATAACCGAGGCCGGCAGAATATGAGATGAGAGACGAATTAGACAAATTTAGAAAATATTGGCTCTGAGACGCCCATGATGGAGAGATCTGGTGAAACCTAGGAAGGTCTTTGCCCAAACTGACACAAGTGGAACTTCCAGTGAAGATATTTGTATCTTATAAACTTTCAAAAATGTTCTTTTAGAATATTCAAAACCATCATGATGAAACCTAATGATTGAATCATGTTTGGTATATCTTTACTATCATTCTTGATGCCCTGAGAAAAAAGATTTAGAAACCTTATAATCCTAACGTAATCATTAGGGGCCGATCGTAAAAAAGCACAGATTTATTACTATGATGGGGAAAACCTGTTGAAAAATCAATATGAAACTACCATTCCCAGGGGAAAGCAGGGGGATAGATAATATCCATTTTTAATTAACCCCACAAACCTCTGTCACATGTCTAGTTTCTCTAAGATTTAAGAGCTGTCAACAATTAACCTTGGCCAGGTCATGGTAAATTGCTTGAACTTTGCAGATTACTTTCCGGTTCTCGTGACATCTAACGGGTCAAGTAAATTTACAACTATCGATGTTCATCTGATTAGTATTTTGTAGCTTAAATAGATATTGTGTTGTTTTTTGTAGTATATTATTTTTCTTGCTCTTTTCCGTCACTCTGTCTTTTATTAGAATGTAACAAATTAAAACGGTCAATATTTATACGAGGTTTAACATCGGTATTCATATTTCTTGACCTTAACCTATTGAACCATCGCTTAACAGTTTGCTCTGCAGCAATGATCACTACAAATGCTTTCATAGCGTCATCAACTGCTTAAGCAGCATAACGTTCACATCTAAAATTGCACTTCAAAAATTAGCTTTCGGTAAAGACCTTTGCTTTGAGGGGATCGAAACTCAAAAATGATAGCAAAATAAATCTCTACTCACATTGAATCTGCAAAAAAGATGCAACTATATCAGTATACCTTCGCTTTTAGCATTATTTTCTATTATCTAAAAATTATATTTCGTGAAGGAAAACACATTATCTTTAGTTTGGCCAAAAGATAAGTGTAATGTGATTGTCATGTAGCTATTCTGCTTGTACAATGTAGACTTATTTGTCATTCATTCCCAACGTGGCCCAGGTTAAAAGAACCTGACAAAATCAAAGACATTTGTCAACATATGAAAGTTTGCGTAAGTGTTTGAGTTTAGATCAAAAGAAAACAAATGATTATCTCAAAGAACAACATGAAGGAAAATTCTTTGGAAATATATGCTGAATCAGCGTTACATATCATAAGAATTGAGAAAAATTTCTGTTTGAAGTCTATAAGTGAAAAAATATCTATTTAACCGTTGTTCCGTCTGACATTCAAACTGCCTATCTGCTAATGCTGATTGCTGTTACTGCAAAAATTGATTTGTGTTGCATCATTTCTTGATTGGTCTAACTTCTGATGATTGAACGACTCAACCAACGTCACATCATACACACACACACACACACACACACATACATATATATATATATATATATATATGTATATATATATATATATATATATACAGAGAGAGAGAGATAAATATAGATATAGATCTGAAATAAATAAGGAGGCGTTTGAGGAAATACATATATACAATGAACATTTTCAAAGTATTTGGCATGTTAATAATAATGAAAAAATAGTCAACTATGACGAGGGCACCTTAGTTCCCTCCAGAGAAACACCTTTCAAAGATCCCTCTTCAAAGAATTTTTGCACATCTTCTTTTCACAACGGTTTCTAGGATCCTCTTCCAGGATCATAGCTAGCTACTTCGTCACGTTCTCCTCAATCTTGTACACGCTCTGAAATATTCTCCTTTTGAATGACGAGAAGCCAGAAATTGTAGGTAGATTGATTTGGCCTGAGGGTGATCCTAACAGACTTCGATGATGCGACGTTTTGATAAAAGCAACATGCACAAATTGTGAAGAATGGGTAGACATTATCATTTTTAAAACAATGGTTGCACAGTACACAATATCACTCAATGGCGTCTCACTACCGACTGAAAAACCTCATGGGTGAGCGTATGTACATGCGCATCCAATAATGTCTCTTCTGATCGGTTACTACGGTACCACAAAATCAGGCAACCGATCCTCGAGATATTCAAAGTGACTGCTACGAATCCTCTGCAAAGATTTAGGTATCTCCTATTGGTTAAAGGGGCCAACTTGCTATCGAAAGTACTGAAATAAAAATTCTACCGGAAAATTTATTCGTTGATAAAGAAATTTATTGGTCTTAAACCACATTTGTATATGTACAGAACAGCCAGAGTGAATAAGATTCCTCCAAACGGCTTGGAAGTTCAGCATGAAAACCATGAAAGACTTCCCTTGATAATTTTCTTTATCAGTTAGTCGACTCTTCTCTTTCAGGACAGGGTATTCATTGTACGTTTTCATGGAGCACTAACATTGTCCCATATTCTCAGGCAAACGAGATTTCTTCGTTGCTTTGTTGGAAACTTGGAAGATAATGTCAACCTAGGAAGATTTATGATGTTTAGTGCGGAGATAGATCCATTGGACGTTGGAGCCATTTTAATTAGCAACTATCCGGAAAGTTCGGTAAATATTTACGACATATCTTTTCTCTAAATAGCCAATCACTCGTCTCTTTCGTTCTCTGCGCTTCTCACCCTTTTCTCTGATATTATTCTGCGGCTCGTTTTCCCTTTCTTATTCTTTGTTGTATACAACGATGTTTACGAGAAATGGTAGAAGGGGACTAATATCATACAGGTCAAGCCGCAGTCATCGTAGTATGCTCCTTATCCTCCCCCTTTTAATGCACTTGCTATTATATATATAAAACACGCAAGTTGTATGCCTCAGAAAACGCAGGAGTGTTCTCTTCGACAACGTCTCGTTCTATACGGGGTGACGACTGGCGTCATCAGCCAAAATTAAGGGAGATAATTGGGGAAAGAAAAACAGCGAAGATGCATGGCAATATTGATTGAAGAATCTGTGGGAGGAAAGATGGCGTAAGTCCACATAAAAAAGCTTTCTAACGCGGTTAAATTGAAATAGGTGACAACAATTCCAGCTGATCTAGGGGAAAGGTTCTCTCTCTATTCCGGTTGAAAAACTCTCCAGCATCTTCGCCACATTACGGGTTTGCACATAAATAAGAGTATTAATTTCAGTTTCACTCGAGTTTCCGGAGGTGGTCTATGGTTCATCTGTAGTCATTATAGTCGTCTTTTCTCTTAATCAACCACCATCTCTTCCGTCCTTCTTCTCTCACTGACTTACCTCGCGGGTAACGCCCGGGAACGACGGACTTAACACTTTAACTCTGCTCTAAAGATCAAACTGAGATAATGGTCAAGAGTTTTAAATGTTGTGAACAATCGGAATATCCTATGCTTATTGGGAAGCCTAACCAGCTGCACCTTTCATTTCCCTCGTGATTTTTGTAATTCGATTCATTTGAAATATATAACCATTCCCGTTTGGGATTGAAATTTTCTGTTCCTCCCTTATTACCCAGCAGGAAACAAACAAACAACCATACTTTCAATTTCACAACATTAATGCAATGATTAGGGGCTGTTCCTTGGAATAATTTATTGTCCCAAGTTTGCAATTATTCGAAGCTCGTTCAGAGTAATTAAATCTTACATAACACGTATGCAACGCACCCCAGTCGGTCATCCAAAGGGTACAAAGATGGTAATAAGACATTCTGACTCTAATCAATGCGATAGAATCGGAAAATGAAACTGCAGATACAATTCAATAATATTTTACACTACTGTCTCCCTTTTGTCTTGTCCTATTATTAATCGGACTCAGTTTTTTCTCTAAAAATGGCAAACGATGATTTTTATAAGTTAAAAAACGATACCATTGTACCTCAAGCCTCTATCTTGAAATATGACAATAGAATCAATGGCGAGAGAACTTACATCTGAGGAGTGAGAGAATGTTACCAATTGATCAAATGGATTAAAATTATCCAGAAGACATTATCAATTATTATAATTAATACCATAGGTCCCTTAAAAAAACGGGATTATTTACTTATAGATTGGCACTGCAGGGATCAGATTATGTATGCAAAAAATGTTGCTCCGCAATCATCTACCGAGGATCGGAGTGTAGTAGCTGTGCAGTCATTAAAAAGTGTTATACACTAGAATATATACATGTATTCGCATTGGCGTTCCATATAAGCCAATGATCACCGTAATCTACCTAGACATGCATGTTAGTATTATATATCTCTAATGGCATAGGCATATCTTTTATAATAATAATATATAATGGCGTAGGCATATCTTTTATGAACGTACTACTCGGGCAGTTACAAGGTGTGTCTAAAATTATTCCGATGAAAAAGACAGACGGCACTTACCAACGCACTTTCTGTTAAAATTCTTCACATAATGCAATGAACAGATATGAAATAGTGACGTCATTTCACTGTGAAGTATTGCAAATCCCTAAATAGGCACTTTATGAGGATCATAGAGCCCCTTCCCTGCCCTGTCCCGTAGATACTGCACAGCAGGAAATACCTTGGTTAGAATAATAAGCCGGGTTGGATTAATGACCAATTCAGTTCCTGGAGGTTGCAGCAATTACACTGAAACTGGATATACAGAAAACACATACACACACACACACACATATATATTTATATATATATATATATGGGGGTGCATGTGTGTGTGTGTGTATATACATATATGTGTGTTTATATATATATATATATATATATATATATATATATATATATATATATATACATATATACATATATATATATATTGATTGATTGATTGATTGATTGATTGATTGAATGGATTAATGACCGATGCAATTGCAGCAATCACTCTAAAACTAGATACACAAAGCACACACACACAGACATATATATATACATAAATATATATATATATATATATATATATATATATATATATATATATATATATATATATATATACTGTTTTGCTCAAAGTTGGGAGTAATGTACGTTGTGATACATTCACAGTGTAATAACGGAATATCATTTCAATTTTTTTTTCAAAATAATGTAAGGTAATTTTTAATCATTTTTCTTGGATTACATTTCAATTTCATAATGATGTATGTATATACGTGTGTGTGTGTGTGTGTGTGTATATATATATATATATATATATATATATATATATATATATATAAAGATTTGGTGATATAGACTCAAATAACTTCGAATTATTTGAGATGAGGTCAATTGTTATTCCATAGGTTCCTTTTACACTTAATGGTATTTTTCTCTTGCTTATTCCGATCTTGATTTTGAAGCTGAAGAATATCTTATCCCCATCTTTTGGATATAATTTGACAAAATGATGAAGAAACTAATGAAACCACTCCACTGAGAAACTCAGATAATTAGAGTAATTTTGAGCATCAGACCACTCAAAGTATGAGTCATAGAAAATCAAACTACGACAACCTTTAGAGCATCAAGCTACAACCATGCAAGAATATTAACATGTTAGATAAGAACATCAGACAACTTGAAGTGCGACTACTTTGAGCATCAGACAACCTAGAATATGTCTATCCAAGGAAAACAGACAAGTCTCACAACATCAGAGAACAATCTACGGAACATCAAATCTCACGACTATCTTATTACTACCCCGGATCACCAAACACTCTATAATTCAGAATACTGTATTAGAACTATTTCAAAACCTCAAAAAATATCTTAAAATAAGATCAAATCAGAACATCATACAAATAAAGTTCGACTATCTCAGAACTTCAAAGTAAATAAGCAGAAAAGTGACTTTAAAAAGATCTAATGAAAGCTATAGTTGTAAGATAATGATTGAAAAAAAGCTTTGCTTAACGGCTTTAATTACCAAATGGTATAGGCATTGATATATGTTGTTCACATCCCCGTGATACAGAGAGTACATTCAGTTTATCTGAACCTTCAAGTGCGTTCTAAATTCTTTCAATTTTATTCAAAGGCAAAAGAATACACCACAAGGTTTCAAAAATATGTGTTTATCTGAATCACTTTCTTACTCCTGAAGCAGTTGACAAGATATTTC
>OY735221.1:31406872-31419372 GCA_963457665.1 Thysanoteuthis rhombus
AGAATTCGTTAGTAGGAGTCTGACAAAAATGGACTTTGAGGAGCCCAAATCACGAATTGACGACGTCTCAGTTGACAAAAGCGACACTAACAAAGATATCTAGACCCTAAATCAAGTCAATGTAGGGAGCGACTACAGAATGGTAGATGAGAATTTCAAATAACCATTAAGAGATAACGCTGAACGGCACTGTAACAAAAAAGAGTCTGTGTGATCCTTCCAGCTCAAAAAGATTTGAGCTTTTCATGAAACTAGGGGAAAAAAATCAACATCAACGAGCTCAACAACCTCTCCTATTGATGTTGCCAATACGTCTATGCCAAAGAGTGGACAAATCTCCGAGGAAACTAAGAATATCGTGGAAAACACAGAGATCTCAAGCAGAATCTCGAGCCAACGACAGGGGGAAAGATCGAAGCAACCAAACTAAAGAAAACCATCAAAAAGAAAAGTACAAAATAAAACAGATGATTCACAATGACAGTAATACAAGAAAAAAATTCGTGAAAAAGGCATTGGGTTCAAAAATACTAACGCAATCCTCAGAACATAAAGAATTCAAATAACCAGTGGGTTTGAAGAGAATGGAGACTAGAGAACGCATAGGGACCGAACCATTGATCGCACACAAGAACTCCATAAAACCTCTATTCTTCCCGACAAAGCACGATTAGTGTCACCGATACGAAAAAATTCCAGAAATTATTACGTGAAAGGCGAAGCAAGCTATCAAACAATCAAATAAGGAAAAGTACCCGGACAAAAAAATATTACCATTAACGTACACACAAAAAAACTAAGAAAATTATCTGTAGGAAAATAGCTTGTCTATTCATCTTATGCCTCAAAGAGAGTGAAGTCCCAGAAGATTGCAATCATGATGCTGTTACATAAAAAAGAGGGAACCAAAAAGATCTGCTCAACTGTGTTTACAAACTTTTAACCAAAGTGATCACCAGCCGAATCACCAAAACGCTAGGCGAAAACCAACCACAGGAACAGGCAACCTCCCTATAGTCACCTATAAAGCTGAAACCGAACCGAGAGATCCGTATGGGAACCATGCAACGTGCACCGGAGAAAATCATGTTTAACACCACGTTCAGAGATCACAAGATACCACATTACATTAGGGAAGAAATCAAGGTCAGTGATATCAAAGAACACATTGGAAAACTCTATTGGAAATGGGCTAGTTATGTTACATGGATTGTAGACAGTCGCTGGGCATCACGACTCACAACGCAGATCCTGAGAGAGCGTATGCCATATTGCATCCAGCAAAAAATGAGATAGCGTGACAAACTAGACGAGTTCAGAAAGTATTGGCTCTGCGATGAACTTCTTGGAGATGTCTGGCGAATTTTGGAAAATGTGTATGTCCATTGACGGACACCAAAAGTCAGATGATGATGATTGTTATTCTATTTTCATTCATTACACAGTCTCCTTTTCCCTTCTCCTTGCTCCCATCTAACTCCTTTCCTTTTTTTCTTTCTTTCTTTTTTCCTTACAAATTCAATGTTCATTTTCTTACACCTTCTACTTTCCGTTTTCTTCTACCAGCCGTACATTTATTGTGTTTTCATTTATCATTTTTACTCTCCTCCTTTCTCACACAATCCCTTTCCTCTTTCCTTTCTCTTTTTTTCTTCCTTTCTTTCTTTCTTTCCTTTTCTCCGTCTTTATTCAATACTTTCTCATGAGACTTTCTACATTCATTACTTTTTGGCCGTGTAGTAAGTTTAATCATACTGGACATTTAATTATTGCGATATTGTGCCAAACTGGGTTAAGATTAGCAAATATGTCAGATCACATTTTTTAGTTTTTTCGAACCGTATTAGACTTCACATAAGGGCATAGACACTGTCTTGCACTCAGAATACAGGCATCCCCAGCTATTCGGAAGTTTACTTTACGCTAGTTTTTCGCTAGTGGAAGAAGACAGAAAGCTTAAATAACGTCTAGCGTTTGTTTTGCTATGAGACTTTAGAGAGTCAGTTTACATCAACTTTTTCTTTCTCTTTTTTCACATCCAAATCTCCTGTAACTACCAACATCAGAACATGTTCATTTCTTAAGTCACTTCCTTTCTTTTTTTTCTACCAGCTCAACATTACTTTTGTCATTCCTTATTCTTTGTACTTTCCTCCTCTCAAACAACTCCCTTTTTTCTTTCTTTTTCTCTTTTTTCCTTTTTTTCTCCTTTTTCTTTTTTTCTTCTTTTTTGTACTTCTTCATTGCGTACTTTTTAATGAGACTTTCTATTTTTGTTCCTTGCACTGCCTTTTTCCTTCATTTCTTTCAATTTTATTTTCTTTCTTCTTCTTCTTCTTCTTCTGCTAATTACCTTCACATTACCTCTCCTTTTCTCCCATCTTTTTTATTCCCCTTTTATCTTCTCTTTATTCACCTTTATTCTTTTCAACTTTCTTTTCTCCCACCCTCCCTATAGTTTTCTAATCTCCTCTCCTCTCCAAGTTCTTCTTTCCTTCCTTAATTATTATTTACCCTTTTCTCAATTTACTTCTCTTTCTTTTTTTCTTTTTCTTTTTTTTTTGTTGTCATTTTCTTCCTCTCGCCCTCCTGTCTTCTTGTCTCTTAAAATATTTCACACGTTCAAGATCCATTTTCATCAGATCTTCTCCCAATGGCATCTACACGACAGCTGAAAAAGCAAAAAATTTCCACCATACGTCATTTAAGCAAGCTAACGGAGACAGGTTTTTGTAACGAGCTGCTGGTCCCCAAAAGCAACCGACACATAATAATAAAAGAGGTTCTATATCATCCTTAATTCTATTAGTATAGTAAGAAAAAAGACGATGACTAATGTCTCTATTCTATTAACTATTTATGAAGACTCCATATGGATTTTTCTTTTTTTTGCTCTTGTACTTGGGTTGTCGCTGCCAGCAATGTTTATGGGATTCAAGTTTC
This sequence comes from Thysanoteuthis rhombus, assembly GCA_963457665.1. Taxonomy (NCBI): domain Eukaryota; kingdom Metazoa; phylum Mollusca; class Cephalopoda; order Oegopsida; family Thysanoteuthidae; genus Thysanoteuthis; species Thysanoteuthis major. The sequence goes on from OY735221.1 coordinate 31,409,816, forward strand.
ACACTTCTTTTTTATGACAGTTGTCTCCCTTAGAACGCTCCAGTTTTATTGTTATTTACTAAGTATACTCAATCTGATAAAAAAAAAATCCACACAGGTGCTAGCAGTCTGCAGAATAGTTTTGCAGACAGAAGTGCAGATGGAGTTTTGGGGCTTGGGGTGGGGTCTAGGTTCCTTTTGTACTTCCTTTCAAAATTAAGGTGGAGGGTTTTCAAGCTTGTGACGCAGACATTGTATGAACTTGATAAAATTGCTGTAGGTGAACCACTATTCATTAAGATTGGTGGGGGGATGATTGCTACAAATAATTACTAATTGTGAGTTTAATTTCCATTAGATAGCCAGAACTTGTTGTCGTGGGGAAGACTTAGTAAAGCTTTGCGCATATTTATATATTTCTCAAGGAGGGGAACTATCTTGTAGAATTATATACTGAATACGTTCACATCCATCCATTCATCTATCATTCTAATCTCATTTTATTCATCTATCTCAACTTTTGTGTCTACCAAATTCCAGCTGGTTTCTATCTATCTATCTATCTATCTCATTCTGTTTATATATATATATATATATATATATATATATATATATATATATATATATATATATATATATATGAACAGACTGAGGTAGATAGATAGCTACAAACAGGCATATATATATATATATATATATATATATATATATATATATATATATATATATCAACTTCAGTCTGTTTATATCTATCTATTCCAGTTCGTTCATATCTATCTATCTATCTATCTATGATGGCTCATCTCTCTCTCTCTCTCTCTCTCTCTCTCTCTCTCTTTCTCTCTATGTATATATATATATATATATATATATATATATATATATTCCGTATGACTTGACAATCACTTGACCTCAATCTATAAATACATTTTTCTCCTATCATTTTGTGAATGACTATCTATATCTCTATGAATCTGTCCACCCCCACTCACCTCAGAATATCCTCCTCATATTAGTTTGACACAACGCTACAAGGGAAGCACATCTAGTAAAGATAATACTCACTAATGTTTTGTGACACTAGTTTGCTTATTGTTTCATCACTACAAAGAGCCTCAATATAATGAGCTGTGTTTGATATGGCACAAACACGGAGCACCCAGTGGAAATCGCTCTTAATACAGTAGCAATAATCTGCTACGCTAGCTTAAAAACTATTAACCAAAAGAGAAATGTTCAAACGTGCGATTGGGGGTCCCCAGTGAGGATCAAACTCACTATACTAGTAATGATCTGTTAAAAGAGCTAGATAACGCCCGATGGTGTGTGTGTATGTATATATATATATATATTGCATTATATTATATAGAAACTTTTCTTGAATGATCACCCATCATTAAACGGTTGATATATCACTCAATGTATACAACGTGAATAAAACGGAACTAAGAAAATGGCGCAGCTTTTTGAATGTTTATTTTATTGATGTTGTCAAAGTTGAGTGATGTATTAATCGCATAATGACGGGAGATCATTTTATATATGTTTCTATATAATATTAAGGCAATTCATAATTCATTCCGTGAGACCAAATATTTCTATTCCTTAATACACAATCACACACGCACACACACACACACACACATCATGCATATTATGCATTTGTCGTCTTTTTATTTAATAAGTTCCTTGCGTTTTGTAATGTCTTTTTTTATAGTCGGTTCGAGAGAGTGTAATACTTTCCCGAAATTTATGTGGTATCATCTTCATTATTTCCATCCCCAAAATTTTTGCCACGTGCGATAAAGACAAACAACATACATTTCCAAAAATTCTAACATTCTCCCAGATCGACCACAAGAAACACTATAAGATAACTCGAAAAACTGACTAGGCAAATGAAAATGCACAAAATGTCTATACTTTTCAGTAATATTTGTTTAGATGAAGAGATGATATATATATACACACACACACACACATATACATATATATATATATATATATATATATATATATATATATATATATATATATATATAATTGAGACAGTTTTACATCTTCAAACTCTAAATAAATAAATAAAGATAATTTTTTTCAAGTTTTCTGTCATTTCAGACAATTATGTAATTCATGTAGTTTTTTGTTTTATTTTAACGCCAAATATGCATACATACATACATACATACATATATATATATATATATATATATATATATATATATATATATATATATATGGAGTGTAGTAAGCTTTCCAGCTCTAAAGATTGAAAAACATTTTCAATAGATTTTTTGTGTCCATTCAGTCAAACATTTCCCTCTATCTGTCAATGCGATTCGTGTAATCTTCAATGTTTTTTTTTTTCTTTGTTTCCCGTATATTTTGATATTATTCTACAATGTATAAATTGTCTCTTGTTGGGATCATTGGTTGATTACCATGTAATCGTTGTAGGGATTTGAAAACAAAACAGTTATACTAACATGGCACGGCACCTAAGCAGCGCTGATCAAACCCCACCTTCCTTCATTATATAGTTTTTGCAATGCATGCAGTTTCTTATTTTGTACGAGGTTTATGTGTATTGTATATTGATATTATTTATACTATATATTCTATTTTTTGATAATGATGAGGGATCAATAAGTTTAACAGCAGACATGGCTATGTGAATACTTCATCTGTTGTGTCGGTTTTAATTTCAGACTGCATGCAAACCAGCTTATATCATCTTCAAGAATACTTATTACTCGGAAAGAACTTCTTCAAGTCGATACTTTACTAACATATTCCACCGAGGAATTTGATAATTATTTTCCAACCTTATATATATATATATGTGTGTGTGTGTGTATGTATGTGTGTGTGTGTGTGTGTGTGTGTTTGTATGTGTGCATGCGTATATGTGTGCGTCTGTACATGTGGGGTGGAGTCGTGTGGGTGTAGCAAATATCGTCTGCCATCTCGTTTTAATCACGTTTTGCAATCCATTGTAACTGAACGCTCCAGTTCTCATACAGGTTGATGGAAATAACAGGCCACTCAGCAGTTGATTATAATCTCACTCGTGGCGCATAGCCTAGTAAGCTAGTCTGGCAGATCATTAGATAGTATGGTAAGTTCAATCATACTGGATATTCGATTATTGTGATTTGGTGCCAAACTGGGTTAAGATCAAAAACCATGTAAAATTCCATTCTTGTTTTTTTTTCGAACCATATAAGGCATCACATAAGGGCATAGACATTCACTTGAACTCAGAAAATACTGACATTCGCAGCCTTTCAGAAGTTTTTTGCTTGATATATATGTGTGTGTGTATGTGTGTGTTTGTGAGTGGGTATGTATGTAAGAGTGTATGTATATACACACACACACAAGTATACATATATAATGCACCCTTCTTTAGGTTTGAGCACCGTTAAGTCGGGCACCCGTCTATTATTGCTACATGCAATGCTCTTCCAACCCTGGAATAGAGCACTTTGGTAAACGGGGAATTATGCATTAGTAAATGTACATTGCTTAGCTCGGCCCAAATGACCATCCAGTTCTGCAAAGGTTAGGGATAAAATGTCTGCCCCTGGGTCTGAAGCGAAGGTGTCGATCCTACTTCGTGGTACTGGATATTGGATGCTCTATAGCCCCACTAAAGAGTTGCAATATAACGAAACAGCCGTCTGTGGATGACACAATTATCAATTATTATATATATATATATATATATATATATATATATATATATATATATATATATATATATATGTGTGTGTGTGTGTGTGTGTGTGTGTATAATAGCTGCTTCAACGTAGAGATGCACTCACCATTGAGCTAAATACCTGTTATGCAAAGGCCAAAATAACTCCTTTCAGTTAGAATACAACGCGACAGTTATGTACTAAGAAATGAATGTATGTGATCCGACAGAATGAATTATGAATAGCGTTATATCATATGGAAACTTTCTTGAAATGATTGCATGTTTTCAAACGGTTAATGAATCGCTCAATCAAGACAACGTGAATACATACATATATATATATGTGTGTGTGTGTGTGTGTGTGCACGTGTGTGTGTGTGTGCAGAGATGGATTCATCTTCATCAGAATGCCGTCAACACGTTGTTATGTCAACCCAAGAAACAATCAATTTGGATGAGAAATTCCTGCCGAAATCGGTTAATTATGTTTTGATCAATACAGGATTCCTTATCTGGTCGAAAATTTGAAGATGTTTTCAATGTTTGAAATTTCATCAAAAACATCATTCCGTCGAATCAGAGTCGTTCCATCAAGATTGAGTCCGACACTTACCGGGAAGTTAATGTAAGGTTACAGAATACAAAGGGAAATATTAGGATGATTAATAAATACAGGTTGGGTTAGTCACTCAATAAAAACCGTCACTAGACCAACGTTTTTCACCAACATGTCCCGCAGAGGAAGATTAATTTTTTTAGTATATCTCTGAATTTTTAGATGAGATATTATCATTTCTATTATTATTCGGACTATCCTCATCTTGGTTGTTTTTCATACAACGTTTTAGGTTCAATACCTTGTGAGACAATATAACAATACTACTAATGCTAAGAAGGGGATTGCGTTCAATATATCCCCCGTCGGATAAATAAAGGGTTCGGTTCGTTACTTTCCCACATCTACCAGATGATACCTGATGAAAGCCGTAGAGTACAACGGCCGAAACGTTGTATGAAAAACAATCAAGATGAGGAGAGTCCAAATAATAATATAAATGATTTTTTTTAATTGAAAAGAAGGGGTGATCAATGGAAAAATTACTTCGCATTTTGTTGGGCGGGGATCATCAAAAAAAACCCTGAATTTTCAGAAAACAAGCGGGAACAGCACCGAGCACAGGCTGAGGGACCAATAAAACATATAGCTTCATTGCAAATTGAACCCTCACTTAAAACATATGGGGTGGGGTAAAAAAAAACTCGTTTTTATGTAGGCGTAATAATAGGTACTCGCTTAAAATTTTCAGTCATTTGGTTTAATTGATACAATTAGCGTGCAAAGTGAATGAAAATCACTTGGAATGATGAATAAATCTATGTGACAGTTTTGATTAACTGTTTCTAATATGCACTTGTTTTTATCAATATATCAACTAATTCAAATAAAAGAAATATCGGAAACACCTTTGTACGCTCCTAATAGTTTCTTGTCACCTGTAATTCATTTTTGCAAGAATCGTTTTTTACTTTTCCAAGGCAATCAACTGTGTCGTGTTCGCTGTTGGTGACAAAAGATTAGTCGTCATGCTAAATGCAGCACTTATACTAATTACCTTCGGAACGCTTAACAGTAAAGAATGTTCCACTCATGCTAAAATCTGCTGCTACCCCTCATTCACCCGGATTTGACACACTTGGCTAACCGTGTCGTCACGTCTGGTTAGCTCCATTATTAAATACAATTACCAATCAGCAGTTTTGACTTGGAGATATTCAGTCCGCAACACGACTGTTCACAATGGTAGTGAATAGTCGCCTTAATGTTTTTCTCCAAGGTCAGACCAACGGAAGTGTCTTGATCTGCTTACGTTTGCTAATTTGGGAATTAGTCATTCTATTGAAAACCGTTAACAAAAACTGGAGCCAAAACTGTCAACATAGGTTTTTTTTTCAGCTTTTCATTGGTTTGGCTGGCTATGTATGTGTGTATGTATGTATGTATGTATCACGCATACAGGTTCGCACCAATCGAAGTGAAGTACTAAAAATTTACTCATTTACACCTAGTGTTTAGGATGAAACGTTTTGTTTTTTCTCTTTTTTGTTTTTTTTGTTTTTGTTTTTTTTGAGAATTTCTCCCTGAAAAGCTTCTTATTGAGGCAGGTTCAATCTGCAATGCAAGTTTATACTAAATTGATTTTTTAGTTCCTGTCCAGCAATATCCACGCTTTTTTTTCAGTGTTCACTGCCAAAAAAAGGTGGGAGAATTAACTTATTCATCGATCAAGCCTTTTTCTTATTTTTTAAATTGATCTCCTCCACAGGCTTGCTGTCAAAAGACGTTGGTTGGATGGCGGTTTTTTTTTGGGGGGGGGGGGTTCTTTTTTTGTGACAAACCAAAAATATTTTTTTTCTGTTTCTCTTTTAACCCTTTGTCTATATTTTATTGTGTTGTACAAAAGAGTTAATATTGAGTAGGTAACAGCTGGCCGTAAATTGGATGTGTATCCCGTATATCATCCCGTCCCTTTGTATGTACGACCATTACGCTCTCTGGATACTATTCATTTCCTCTACTGAGTGTTCCCACGCAAATGAAACTTGTAGATTGGTTTATTTTAACATTTTCTTTATTTCTATTTTTGATGTTCTGTAAAACGGTGTGCGGGAGGGAAACAAGTCAACTGTTGTCCACAGAAACTGAAGCATATCATTCCTCTTCGATGAGATTTAAGTTCTCCTTATATCTTTTATTCTTCCCCTTATTGTGTCTCATCCATCGATGCAGATTCATGAGCAAGGCTTGAAATTGAAGGGGATGTTTATGCTTGAATGGAAGTAAAAGAGACGCAATCGTCATTGTAACTGTTATTCATTCATCTCTCCCCTCCCCGACAAATCTGAATCATAGAAATTAGGTTATAGTAGCAATAGACCGCAGACGAAAGTAATCAATATTAATGATAGATTTGGTTCGTCACTCAGTAAAAATCATGATGGGACCATCGGCAAAAAAAAACAATCAAAAGGAAATATTCCCCTTAAGGATTTTTCAGGTATTGTAAGGAGTTAATGGTCCCAATCTCAGACTTCCAGTTCTGTTGGTACAACCTGTAGGTGTGATACACAGCCAGCCAGCTGGACCAACTTGGAAACTGAAGAGACCTGTTGACCTGTTTTAGTAAAAGTTTGGGTTAACGGTTTTCAAGAATATGAATATCAGTTTTGTTAGCCCTTGATTGCTATTGTAGTTATAAAGATCCCCAGGTGATAAACTATTCTAATAAAATTACATACTTTAATTGCAGGAGTACCTGCATGAAAGCCATGGTAGTATCTTAGTTGTCAACATTCGTGGAATTTTCACGGGTTCTGCTAGTTGATAATAAACTGAGACCGACAAAATGAAAGAGGTGGGAGTCTAAAAAAGACAAGAGAGGGAAGGGAAAAAGACGTAGATGATGATGATGATGATGATGATGGCGCAAAGAATGGAAGAAAAAGAAAAAAAGACCGGTGGGAAGGAGAAAAAAAAGACAATGATGGAAACGACGACGAAAAGACTAGGAGGAGATAGAATGAGTGTAGACGTAGAAGAGAAGAAAGAAGAAGAGGTAGGATCAAGGATAGGGGAAAAACAAGGAAGTGAGTGGGAACGAGGAATAAGAAGGAATAAGATGAAGATAGGAGGAGAAGAAAGAAAGAATAGAAGGTAAAGGGGTGAAGGGTCATAAGAGAAAAATAACAGTAAAAAGTAACACGAAAGGAAGAAAGAAAAGAAAAAGAAATTCATGAAAATATCAAAGAAAAATAATCGTACTTGAGATGATTTATTACAAGGTCGGAAGTAGAAGGGATCCGTTGAGAATCGAACTCATTAGTCATGGTCTGCTCGCTTGCGGACAATAACATCACAGCCAAGTGCAAAAAAAATTAATCAAAAATAATGACAAGACCAGAGAATTGTGCGAAGACACAAAAAGTGGAGACAATAGTTTTAAAACACATGAATAATGAAAATACTTAGAACTAACAGCTGAAAAATATCCTGGCCGGAACGCTGAGACAAATAAGACAATAGTCCGGAAATACGTGAATTATCAGAAGAAAACTAGATCTCGGAACTTCAGAAAAGACTTCCAAGTTTGATCTAAAATGAATAAGATAAGTTTTTTGTATAAATAGATATAACCAGACAGAGATGAAACAACTGAAATAGTTATAGGCAGATGCACAAGCAACCATGTTGAATAGAACTTATACATGCGAAAGGGTTAACGTATATTTTGCATGCATAGATAACGAAAGTAATTTATATCGTAAGTTGTTCCAGTTGGAAGATTTCCCAAAATAGTCAATGGATGTTAGTTCAAAGAACATTTTTGGCATTTGGATATTTCTTTGGAGAAATCAAGGCAAGCAAATCGAACGTTCAAAAAAAGTTTCATTAAACAATGAAAAACCTTTTATTGATATAAAGATATTTTCAAGAATGTCAGAACGACAGAGTTGAACAACTTGATATCTTTCTTTTTGTGTGTGTGTGTATCTCGACCTACCCACGTTCAATTCTTCCTCTCTCTGTCTCAAACTCTCTGTCTCTGTCTGTCTGTCTCTCTCTCTCTTTCTCTCTCTCTCTCTCTTTCTCTCTCTCTCTCTCTCTCTCTCTCTCTCTACATATACACGTGTGAATGCATTCGATAAAAAATAATCTACCCATGTTTCTGTGAAGTTTCGGTACTTTCCTGATATTTCCTTATTACTCAAAAATTTACCAAGTTCACCACTTCAAAGCTGTTCATAGTTTCAATAAATGTTCTCGTCTTACTGATTTCTTCTGAGGTTTCATCAAAAATGTTTTAAATGGAAGATTCCGTGGTTTCAGATAATAGGTAGATATCTTTATCGGTAAAATTGATACTCCAAGTTAAATCGATGAGTGGAAGAGACCATAGTTAGTGACAGATGAATAAACAAAAAAACACCGTTGATTATACCGCTATATGAGTAACCACATGTGTGTTTGTGTCTAATAACTTCATTTATATACACAATAAAATCGTTCTATAAAACAACATTTGGAAGATTTGTTAGTTAGATTATTTCACCGCAATGGTAAAAATTGTCACTTTGTTTTCCGAGGTTTCTCCATTCATCATTATCAGTCTTTCAACGTCCGTCTTTTGACATAGACCTTCTCCAGGATTTGCTACACTTCTCTATCATAGGTGTCGTGGAGCCAGTACTTTCTGAATTTGCTTAGTTAGTCCCTCCATTTAATATTCTGCCAGCTTCGATTTCGCATGTGATCTCGGGTCACCAATATCGTGAGACGTGATGTCCATCCGTTGTCCGCCATTCTTGCAACATGGCCAGCCCACTGCCATTCGAATTTTTTAATAGATTCTATGATATCTCCGACTCTTGACTTTTCAAGATGTACGGTGCTGTCTTGTGGTTTCTCCATGTGAGGCCCAGCATAATTCTTTCATGTGAATGTTGCATGGTTCTCAATTTGCAGATCTGTCTCTTGGTTTAGTTCCATGTTCAGCTCCATAAGTGACTATTGGGAAGATGCATTGGTTATACACCCTTGTTTTTTGGATTAATGGGATCTTTTTATTTGTGAAGGTTTCTTCGTTAAAGTTTCTTTAAGAAATGAATTGGAAGAAAGAAATAAACCAAGTTATTGGATAGCTTTGTGATCCAGTAATCTCTCACTAACAAGACAATTTAGTAGATAAAGACTTCTTCTTCCTCTTCTCTCCCTCTCTCCCTCTCTCTCTTTCCCTCTCTCTCTCTCTCTCTCTCTCTCTCTCTCTCTCTCTCTCTCATTGCTTTTGTCTTCTCAAGAAAAATTTTAAATTGCGTAACA
>OY735221.1:31421872-31446872 GCA_963457665.1 Thysanoteuthis rhombus
AATACCTACCATCAATCCATTAACTTACAATGGTTCCTGACACAAAAGATGATAAATTGTGTTTATGCAGTGCCAATCTCCCAAATCGATGACAATTTTCACAGATATTGTACTACCTGATTTGATTTGTTTAGCGTATTTCTTCAATTTGTATGTAGTGATTTTTAATTTGCCATTTTTTCAAAATTATTTGATGTATTTCTAAATTTGCATGAGTCATCATTGTAACTACGGGTACTTTCTAATTATTAGCGTATTTTTCAATCTCATAAGCCAATTTTCATATTATAATCTTCATCATCGTCACCGTTATCAGTCTATTAGCGTCTGTCGTTGGATAAAGACCTTCCCCAAGATTTGCCAGACCTTTCCATCATGGGTACCGCGGTGCTTTTACATTCTAGATTTATTTAGCTTGGTAATGCCATCTTACTTTCCGTCGGCCACGGCATCTCACTTGATCTCTGGGGATCCAGGTTGTGAGTCGTGATGTCCATCAGTTACTTGGCATTCTCGCAACATATCCAGCCCATTGCTATTTGAGACGTCTTACAATTTTTTTTATGCCCTGGACTCTTGTTTTTTCTATACTATACTGTACTGTCTTATGATCTCTCCATGTGAGCTCGAGCATAATTCTTTCGTATGAACGTTAAATGGTCCTTAGTTTGGGGATCAATCTTATGGTTAGGCTCCATGTTTCAGCTCCATATGTGACCATTGGTAGGATACATTGGTTGAATACTCTTCTTTTTAGGACGAGTGGGATTTTCTTGTTCTCAAAAGTTGAGCTTGCTATACAGAAAGACTGCCATCTTAGTGTGATTCTTCACGATTTCTTTTTCTTTTGATGACTTCATGGAGATTAGCAGTCCCAGGTATATGTAGCGGTCTACTTTCACCAGCTCTGCATTTTCATTTTATTTTATTTCATTCACCTTTAAGACTAATATCTGTGACTTGAGAAATGTGGATGGAATATGTAGTAAATATTATTTGCTTCCCAACAATCGTCAGTCCAGTTCATAGTTTAGGTGATCAAGGAATATCCTCCAACTCAGTAAGAACAAGCATATTAGCACTAAAAAGAAGATCGTCATGAGTTGTTAGATTTTTATACGAAGAATAATGGGGTCCCCATGGATCAAATAAACGGTCCCGTTCAGCATCTCTGGAAGTTGACCGAATGCGAAAGAGGGAGATATGGGAACATCACGGCTAAAGTATTGTGATATATTTAACAGAGAGATATAAATCAATGCATGATAGTAACAATACTTCACCATAGTGATTCAAGCATTTTTCAATCGCTTTTACTGATTGAAGCTAGAAAGATTCGTTCAGAACCGTAGATATAAGGAAATTAAAGTTATAAAACGTTCGATGGACAATTGGTGAGGGCCGTAAATGATGGTTGAAAAAAGAGAGGTAAAGATTTCAGATCGAACAAAAATCCTTGATACTTTTCATTTTTATTGAATATTCCATAATCAAATAGAAATGATTCCAGTTTTAAAGTTTTATACTTTGTCATTCTGTGACCATTATATTGGAATATATGGGCCATAATATTGAAGCCATTATCCATATCAGATGATAGAAGTATTTTCTGTACGTTACGTCCTTTCTGGCGAATAATACCATCGGCTTTAATATTAACGTTTTTTTTTTTCTTTGAATTAGTTCTTTAGTAGAAGGCCATTAAGGCTAGTCCAGTCTGGCACAAATTGTGTTTGGCACATGGCTGGAAAAAAGGGAGCTCTCAATGAAAATCCAACTCTTAACTCTAGTAATGGTTTGCAAGACAATATTACTAACCTGCGTCAACCGACCCAACTTAATTTCTTTGTAAGAGAACTTTCAGGAAAATACAGGAAACAAATATCGATTGGTTGCCACCACAATTTATGGAACTGAGCAGCAGAATTCGAAGACTGTAAATGAAGCGTTAATCTCTGTATACCTGGAATCGTCCTCTTACAAAAACGATTAGATATTGGTAAGAAGAAGGAGGCGAAAACAACACTGCACTTAGAGAGGACCAACGAAGCCAGGAGAGAGCATACGGAAGAAAAGTAAAAGGGAAAATCCAATGGTTGCGATGGTCCCGGTGGTTGTGGTGGTGGTTCTAATAGTGTAACGTCCTGGGGAAGTAGAAAAAATGAAAAGGTAAAGAATCAAATGTACGTCTATTTTTTCTCTATTTCTTTTGTACACAATGATGCAGTATCGAAGGTCAGTTCGAAGAAATCGCTCATCTCAATCATTTGATTAAAATCGTCGGTCGGCCTGTCTGCTGGGTGGGTGTAGGTAGTTTGTCTTGAGGTCGAGGTTGGAGGTTTGTTTAGTGGTTGGAGTTGGTGGTCTGGTTGGTTCTTAGAATCGGTGCAAATAGCGAGTCGTAATGGCAGTCGGTGTAGAAAGAAAAATATTTTTTTTTTAAAGAAATGAAAAGATTATATACACAGACAGAAACACAAATATACACATACGAGCAAACATAAAGAGACAGGGAATACATACACATTATAAAGCACATAGATGCGCTCAGACAATGAATCATATCTACAAGCATCAATACGCGCGTACATATTGTTTTAGACTTGTAGACCCGTATACAGAAAGAGAAGCGGTAGTACGATAAAACCACATATACATAGACGGATATTCGGACATAGACGAACATTAAAAAGAAACACTTTACATGTACACCAAAACACACTGACTCAAACATAGACTAGAACACACACACTGACACTTTCACGTAACAGAGACACACACACGGATTTATATATACACAGACATTGATGCAAACAGAGAAAGAGAGAGGGAGAGAGACAGAGAGAGAGAAATTCCCTGCTCCCACACAGACTCATAGTCAGGCACATAGAGACACGTCCTGACAAACTCTCTTATGAAAGAGGGGACACACACACACACACACACATACACACATAAAAACACTCACATAAACACACAAACACGCACATACACCTACAAACACATGCATAGACGCATACACAAAATCAACCACGAAGACATTCACGCACACGCTAAGGCAAGTACTCACAAATACACATAAACACTCAGAAACACAGATTCGCGCATGCGCACTCACACACACACAGACCGCTTCTCGAACACAAATACGACCGATGGTTGCATTGTGTTAGTAAACACGGTTCAAGAAAAATCTGACGAAACTTTCCTCAATCGTTCTTTCTCTTTCTTTTTCTTTTTCTTTCTTCCCCCTTATTCGTGTTCTTTCTTCCCATTCAAGACAGCATTTTTTTTTTACATTTGGGGATTAATATTGCTCTTTTGTAAGCCAACTCCGATACGTCTGCTCGATTTCTTTACAATAGAGAGACCCCCCGCCTCCTTCCGCTTAAGATATGGCCTATTCGTGTTTAGTACACCGGTTCTCGTCCGATCACCGATGTTAAGCAACGGTGAGTCTGGTCAGTACATAGATGGGTGACCATCCGAAGATAACAAGTAGCATAAACAGTTGGCGATCAGAAGGCCTTTTGTGGTGATCCCGTAAATCCTCCCAAGGAGGAGATCTATCTCTATACTAAGCTGAAGGCAAATGATCCCTCACTTCATTCTTGGCTGCTGGCGACAAAAATTAATGAATCTCTGCCATCATATCGTTTTTTTTTCTTTCTTTTTTTCTTTTTTCTTTTTCTCTCTTTTCCCCACCCAAATACTTTTCTCTTTCTCTCCCTTCTAGTTATGTCTCTCTTTCTTCCCTTTCCTCCTTCTTTATGCATTTCATTTTCTGACTCATTCTCTATTGTCTCTGTTCCTTTCTACATTTCTCGCCTTTTATTTCTTTCCTTCACTCCCACTTTTCCCTCCACCTCTCTCTCTCTCTCTCTCTCTCACTTTCTCTCTCTCTTTCTTTCTCTTCCAGTATCATTGTAAAATCGTTATATTATAACTATTTCATGTTATTGTTACAGCCATTCTGGTGAAACCCAATTAACCGTATCTATTCGTGTATCAGTCGATTTTTTCAGACAAAACATTTATTCAAAATGGTCGATACATGTTGAGCTACACTAACGTTTCCACGCTCGATAGTCGGGTCTTCAGTTTGTAATTTATGGAGATGGATTTGTTCGAGATGAAGTAGAGATCCAAGCTATTCCAAAGTATATGAAACTAGACATTTGGGTGTTCCAGATATTAATGCTTACGCAACCGATGTTCGTTCGCAACAACCCATCAAGAAACCCACCTAAACAATCTCAACATGCTTAAGATTCGTTAGCTTTTATAAATGGTTTCTGGAACATGAAAAAGCCTTCACTGTTTTGTCCTAGGTAATTACTGCATTTGTTGTCCCCAGAACATCGCTCTGCAGAACACCCACGACGCAGTTTACGACGGTTAGGGACCTGCTTTTAACATTTTGGCGCCAGATCCCAGACTTCAGAGGTCTTCAGGAATCCATGCATGACCGAGTAAAAGATGTTTTGCTGACATGGAGAAACAACACCTTATTACCCAGGTTTCCATAATGTGTTTGCTCACATGCACACTCACTCACTCACTCACTCACTCACTCTCTCACACATATACAGACACAGACGCACAGACGCACACACACACACAACAATATATATATATATATATATATATATATATATATATATATATATATATATATATATATATACGTGTCAGTGTGTCTGTGTCTCTCTCTGTCTGCCTGCCTATGTACGTGTGTCTATGTGTGTTTATTTATATAATTCTAAGTCTTTCATTTATTTGGTACATGAAATGTATCTCTCAGGGCAATCGTGAACATGCGTATGTAAATTCACGTGAATTGATCATATAAATTTATTCATTAAAAACTTCCTCGTACGATTCTCGATCCAGTCTGCAACGGAAGTATTACTTGTGATGAAACATTCTCATAGTGGATTCAAGAAAGAAGAATCACGATTGTAAAAGGTATAAAGGATTCAACACTGTGACTTCTATGGCCTGAATAGTGATATATTCCAACATATAACGATTACCTTGATGAAATTCCATTAAAAACTACGTCATTGTTCAGAAATTCCGGTATGTCTGTCAATCTATCTATCCACCTACTTATTTATTTCTATCCCCTTTCTCTCTCTCACGTTCTCTCTCTCTCTCTCTCTCTCTCTATATATATATATATATATATATATATATATATATATATAAGTCTGGGGAATTTGACAATGAAAATTTAATATTGTGATCCCTCGATTTGACCATCTTTTTAGAAGAAATTTTCTGAAAAGTTTGGCCATGTGTAAGCGGAGAGGCAATCACCATTATTTTGAGGAAGCTTTTTTGAGCATTTCCAGTCCACATAAAGTGGTGATGGTAAGTTAATCAGCTATGGTGATAAGGAGTATAGGGACTCTGGTTTAGGTGAAAGAGGAAGGTAAAACGTCAATTGGATGTGAAACAAAATAGCGGCGACAAGTGAGTAAGGAGAAATGACCGAAAGACAAGTGAGCGTGAGTACAGAAGAACGTACGACAATTGAGAGATTTTATATAATACCTTCAGTCAGCATTGTTTTGGTTTCCAAACTAGTTGTATTAGTAGAACGATTATTTTATCATTGATCATCGGAGCAAATCAAAGATCTACTCACCAAAACCATTTGGCAAGGGAGTCTACACCATGTCTAAAACTAAGTGAAGATCAATTCCTTATCAGTCAGGAGAGGTTGTTGTAAGTTTCAATTTTTTAAAGATATGAAAAAAAATCTCTAAATGAAAAAAAAAATTCCCTGGATTCGCCAAAAAATTCCGACTAATCCTTCTCAATGAACCATCCTGTTAGAAATTGTAATAGATATTTGATGATAAATTTTGGTATTACTGTGTGGACAAACAGGAGTGATCACATGAATGTTTATGAAAGAAAAGAATATCTCTTACTTGATAACAATATACCCCCCTTCCCCCCAAAAAATCAACCAATTATTACAAGACATTCTGGCCAGACTTTCGAGAAGAATTCCAGACTACTTGGAGGAAGATGGCCAAAACAAGGGATTACAATATCAAATTTCTTTTGTCAAAGTCCCCGAACTTTTGTATAGTAACCTAATATCCCTCTCTCCCCTCTCTCTCTCTCTCTCTCTCTCTCTCTCTCTCTCTCTCTCTCTCACTATCTATCTATCTATCTATATATATATATATATATATATATATATATATATATATATATATATGCTCTTTGGATACCTCTTCCAGTGCATTTTATAAATCTGAAAAAAAGTCAGGCGTCGGCACGTACACTTATGCATATAATTCATGGCCAAAAAGTTCGTTCTGTTCATCAAGTAAGAATAGAAGACAATATTTTCCGAGATTACATTCATCAAACATTAGTACTGTTTTGTTAAACTGTTATCTTCTATATTTCAGGCAACTTCTGAAAAACACCCTCACAAAACCTTTTATGTTTATGAAAAAAAAAACTGCTCTTGGGTAGCTTTTGCATTCTTCCAGTAGACAGAAATTTCCTCCGTTGGAAGAATTCTGTAAAGACTGTATTGAATGGTAACCTGATGATGCTATACTTGGTAAAAACGTTGGATAAGTGATAACTTCCCAATAAAGCTATAACAAGTTTCAACATAATCCTGATAGATTATTACGCCCTTTTTTGTTAACAAATTCCAGGCCCCTTTTAGCCGATTTTTGCTTCAATAGCTTCAACTAGATTTAGTACATGTTCGAATCAATTGTTTGCAAAAAAGCTTCTTCTGTCACACTATATACAGGATTACTTTCGTTGAATGAAAACTGGCCTGTGGCACGGTTATTGGTGGCTCATTTCCGCTACCTCAAGATCACCTGCGTTCCACGTTGTTGTAAAATAAACGGAACATTTTTGTTGAGAAATGTATGGCGCACCACAAAAGATTTTCCAATTTGATTTGGTAGTTGTAAGTTGGTTGAATATCTGCAGAGTCATCAATTATTCTCTGAAGTAATTTATTTATTTGATCGCTATCAACCTCAAATGTTTTACCAGACTCTGGAGTAGTGATCGTCGGAAAATCTCCAGTAGGAATCTTTCCAAACGAAGTTTGACACTTTCGAACATTCACAGAACATTCATAGAACAGTCTCCCTACACTTGGCAATTTTTTTTTTTATTTGGGTAGTATTTTTCTTTTTTTACGAGAAAAAAACATAAACTGAAAATGTTGCTTGTTTTCCTATCTTAAATGCAAGAATCAATTTTTACAAGATACGAAGAATTAAAAAAAAAACACATGGACATGACAGATGATGTGTACTTGTGTTCTTGTATGTGTTTATATATATATATATATATATATATATATATATATATATATATATATATATATATATATGTATGTATGCATATATATACACAGTATTTATGGTACAAATCAGGCTAGCAGTATAACATAATATAATAATATATCAATAATATAGAGCCACTTCTGAAATGCAATGGATTTGTATCATGGAGTGCTTGATACATACAACATTTTACTCATGGAGTTGAGTTGTTTTAGAGTAGAGCTGGAAATAAATAGTAGATTGTGAATTCGCAAAACAAACTAGAAACATGAGCTAGTTTGTGTAGTGAATCCACAATCTACTATATATATATATATATATATATATATATATATATATATATATATATATATATATGCAAGCCAGCAACTCCCTAAGTGACTGAATAGTCTTTTTCCATGCTCACCAGTTCTTATCCTATTCGGAAAGGGGCTGAGAAAAGATAATCTTATGCCCCCATCTTCCCAGTGGGCTTGCTGCGACTAACGGGAATCTTCAAAAGCGGTCGGACTTCACAAAACTCGAACTGAACGGAAACTATATTCCTGGAACGTGAGAACGATGCAAAACACAGATGACGGAATCAGAACAGTGCGTTGATCATCTGTAATTACACTTGAGCAAGAAGCAGGGGATCAAAATCAGTGGGGTCCGTTTTCCGGATCAAAATATCCTGAAACGGTGCGAAGCAGGCTCCACCGTCGACGAGTTGGACAAGCCAAAATCCGAATAGTCTATTCAATGTAGGTGTAATGATGGGGAATACCATCACTTCTGAGCTTGCCGACCTACCCACCAGTGTTTAACGCCATCAGCATGCACTCTCCTCTAAACAGCATATAGCTAGGGATACTGAAGATTGTGAACCCCCGCCCCTGGAGAGATATTGGGAATTTATCATCATCATCATCATCAGTCTTTTAGCGTCCGTCGTTGGACATAGACCTTCCCCGGGATTTGCCACACTTCCCTATCATGGGAAGTATTTCCTGAACTTGTCTAGTTCGTCTCTCCATCCAACACTTTGTTGGGAATTATTGGTAAGTAAATATATATCGCTTAATCTGGTCCTACTGGCCGTCCAGTTCTACATGGGGCAGGGGTAGAACGTCTCCCTCTGGGGGCGAAAGTTTCGACCCTACCTAGTGGTACTGGAAGGGATACTGGATTATCTATAGCTACACTGAACAGTTATAGTACAACGGAACAGCTGTCCGTGGATGACACGATTATTAATTATTATCATATGTACATATATATATACAAGCGCAAGTTATTCAGAAATAATTATGAATTGCATCATATCATATTGGAGCTATTTGAAATGATCTCCTTTTATTACAAGGTGAATATATCATCTGGCATAGACAAGGTAAATAAGGTAAACACTTAGAAAAAAATGGGGCTGCTGCAGGAATTGAACCTGTGATCGAAAGGGTTACTACTTCAATACCACTTATGCAAAGGATAAAATAACAGCTTCAACACCAAAATTTAGTTTTGCTGATTCACGGTCTATACGGCTCTATTTGTTTCTTCCAACGCAGACAATTACATTATCAAGAAACAAATATATGATCGGATGAAAATGATTATAAATTGTATTACATTGTATTGAAACTCAATCTGTGATTATCTCCTTTCATCACACGTTTGACTCTTGGCCCAGACAGCGTAAATACAATAAATGATAAAAGAAAAAAAGTTCCTGCAATAGCCCAATTTTCTTCAATTGTCTATTCTCTTTGTGCTGTCTAGACCAAATGATACATGCACAGAGAAATGAATATTTTTTGTAGAGCAGTGTATCTGAAATGGCTGATGATCATTACACATATATTCGACGGTCTCATGCTTATTTTACCATTCGTGGTTTTTGAGAAAGTCCCCTGACAGTTTTCATTCCTACATAGCTAATTATAAACATTGATTTATATTTTTCAATTATATTTGCGTAGTTACGTTGGTATTACCTAAGTAGATATCTATCAGGTGACTCAGGTTTATTCCGAACCAATTTAGATAGTCTTGCATATGCAAATTTAAATTACTTATAATTATCTAACCCTGATATGCAAATTTTTGTCATATGCATATCATGCAGTAATTACGCTGGTTTGTTTTCAGACAAAGATCCACATACACACACACACAAATACGCACACACACACACGCAATCACACCGGAGTACATATTACACATGAAACGTGATTTTTTAAATATCCTCATATACTTGACATCTATCAGAATATAAACATATATATATATATATATATATATATATATATATATATATATATATATATATATATATATATATATATATATATGTGTGTGTGTGTGTGTGTGTGTTCGAGGGTGTATGTATGTGTATGTGTTTGCTGGTGTGAATGTGTGTATGGGTGTTTGTTGATATTGGAATTATATTCTCATATTACAAAATATATCTATGTATATAATTGTATATATAGGTGAATATCAAATGTCCGTTTGTGTGTATATGTATATATATAAATACAAAACAAAATCATTTTACCCTATTGATAGCTAACATCAAAGTACGAAACCAATTTGTTTCGAGAATATATGTCATTCCATGCATCAAATTATATATACATATATATATATATATATATATATATATATATATATATATATATATATATATATATATATATATATATATATCCGAGCATATATATATATATTAAGAGTGGAATTTAACATCTGTTTACATATATAGCTTAACAGGCTGATGCTCACATATACGTGCACGCATACACACACACACATATATATTCATATTTATATATATATATATATATATGTGTGTGTGTGTGTTGTGTTGTGTGTGTTATACGTATACATGCTTGTTTTTCTTTGAAAATCCATACTTTTCTGTGATCCAACAAAAAGTGAGGGAAGTAATTTATTCATTGATCATTTCCTGTTCCAATTCTTCAATTGATTTTGCCCAACACTAAATGATGCCAAAAGCCGTTAACCAGTTAACAGTTTCTACTGAGTGATTAACCAGACCTATATATTGTTTGGTTCGTATTCCCTTTATAATTCCATTCTAGATCGCATTTATTTATTATCCCAAATGAGAATAAACCTTTTTCTAATAAGCAAGGGAAAGAAGAGTTCTTAATATAATACAAGAAAGCACAACATAAAACAAATGCAGAGGAATACGCATACACCAAGAAATACAGTCATACACACACACGTTCGTACAGATATACACACAGAGTCATGCTTAAAGTTGTCCGTATACGTCTCTAGATATTTACGTGCCTATATTTTTGAATCCCTTGTGCTGTTAAGTATATTCACTAAATATATTCACTAAGCGAAGAATTCCCTTTATTTTAAGAGTAGCTATTTACCATATACCAATACATAATGTAAACCTTTAATATTTTTTAGAACTGTGAAGATATCACACTGCGTCCAGTAGGTTTTTATTATGCTTTGATCGGCTGTGTCTAATGAAGCTGAATGTGGACAATAATATTAATGGTATTCCGGGGCACTTTGCTAACCTTTTCTGGACGGCAGAATATTTCCTAAGTCTCTCGCTCGGGGGTTCACAGACTATTTGTTCCCCTGTACACTTTGGGCATTCTATTTTTAAGGAAAGCTCCAATTGTCCATTGATAAGGTCAGTCTTGGAGAGTGAGATGGTCAAATATGTTCTTTTGTGGGAAGTGATAATGCAACAAAGGGAATCTTCATCAACTGAACAACGGAGATTATTTTTAAGCGTTTTGGTTGTGTTAATCAGATCTTTTGTAATGAATTGATTGCAAGGTACATCTCCGGCCCAAAGGTACAACTGGAAAGTGCAAATGTACCCCTGCGATTACTTGCACACTCCGCACTCACTAATTCGAAATCGTGGTCGGCGCCGAGATACTTGGAGATTTCAATTGTCGATGTTGCAATCTTTGGGATTTGCTTAAACGCTGTTATCCCTTTGATGTGGCGTCGTCAATCGATCGATTAAAATGAAAATGACAACCACTTATTAATCTTGATCACATAACCTCGAGACATATGGAGAGGGAAAATGGGACTTCGGGGGTGAAGATTTAAAGGGGAAGCAGAAAGTGGTTTGAGAGGTTGGGGAGGAGCAACAATGATCGATAAGATAGGACCAATCTATGGAAAGGTAAGCAGTCAATAATTCCTGATCATGTCTGCCTCCAACAATTAAGCGATTCACTGTCTCTGGACGAAGTGGACTAACTATACATTCAAGGACTGGTGACTCGGGATATGTGTCGGAGACAGACACATCGCATTTAACTAAAGGAGGTAACGTCAGGCAATGTAACCGGGCAATTTCCATATGATATATGATAAAATTCCACCGTGTGCTGTGGGCAGTATCAGGTGGGTGAAAAAAAGAAGCAGACACTAAAACTGACGATGGAGCACATTCTGCCTTTGTGGGTTGGTGGATACTAAGTATTCCGAAAAGAACAGGAGATGGGGGTATAAAGATAATTGGATATACAGATATTACTCCGCTTTTCGAGAGTTAGTTTTATGTCACTTTTTCGCTTTAACGAAAAAGAGCGAAGAGCAATTCAATTCAAATCCTTATTTACTCTTTATTTCGATTAGATGATGTTTGCACGCTTCCGGAGAGTGACAACCCTTATTGAGTTGTAATAATAAAATAAAAAAACAACTAAGATAGAGAATAATGAAAATAGTAGTCAAGTTAATACACTTGGTTAGAATACTACATTTAATAATAAAAATAATTGTTAAAATAATTCACAAGTTCGAACTTTTTTCAGTTTTCAGGCAGGCTATTCTCTCAGCTTTCCACTTTTTCTTTTATACTTTTTTTCTTTATTTAGGATGATTGAATCTGATTTACCGTGAAGAGGAGATGATGTTTGGTTTGAATGTCAGATTCCTACAGAACTACACCGATTTTATTTTCTAGAACGGCTTGTGGTTCGTGCATGTACCATTGGTTTGTTAAATCCAATTTGTTTACCGAATCCTAAGCGGGACAGTTTTCTTACACTTCCATGGCTATTTTTTAACTACTTCTAAATTAGTCTTTTGCATTCGTTGAGAATGAACGGAGGTTTCATCCCTTTTTCAGTCAATGCAATTTCCACATTCTGTTGCGTCTCTAGTCTTATCCTGACTATAAAATAGTTCCTTCTCGGAGTAATTGTCCTCGGTTGCCATTGATAGGGATTCAGTTTCCCTGCACTTCATCTTGTCAACAATTCTCTATGTTTGTCTCTTGAAATATCCGAAAATAAGCTCTTCCTCCCTTTGGATATTTCATTATCATATCATATTCATTTAAGGATCACCTTCGACTGCCATTAAATACGATGTCTAGTCACTTGTTACATTTTCTATCACACGGAGAGGTCATAAACCAGCAGAGTATATTAAAGAGAGAAAAAAACAGGAGTCTGAGATTGCATAGAATCCATTAGAAAACTAAAATGGCAATGGGCTGGTCATGTAACCAGAATGTTAGACAACCGCTGAAAAGATAAGATAACGTGACGAACTTAACAAGTTCAAAAAGCATTGGCGCCACGGCACCCCCAATGGAGAGGTTTGGTGAATTCCGGGAAAGTCTATGTCCAACGACGGACGCTAAAAAGCTTCTGCTGCTGCTGCTGCTGCTGTTGATGATGATGATGATGATTATTATTATTATTATTATTATTATTATTATTATTATTATTATTATTATTATTATTATTTCATTCCAGGGGAGAACTCTAATTAGAATTTAATATACACTGGAATTATATCCCGTAGATAATCGGATCATTATGATAAAGATTATTGGGTTGAGCGTAAACATGGATCTCACACTGTTATTATCAAATTTCATATTTGACTGAAAATTACTTACAGTACTTTAACAGTATTGTGCAAACCAAACTTTTGCCACAATGTGCCGTCTTTTGCTGCATTACGGTAACAAACATACAATCAGACACACAGAAATAGAATCACTATAAAAAGATAGGGTTGGGGGTATTTTTGAAGCCGATATGTGCTTCATTAAAAGTTTAATTTTCTTCTGTTCCCTGACAGGGAGTGCTTCTCCTCCATCCTCAGATTAGCTAATTAATATTATCAAGAATGACATCAACCAGGCGTTACGTTTTCACCCTGCTCCGCTGAAATCCATTATGAACGGTAATTCGGTTATCAGACTTGCTGACTAACTAGCATGCAGAGCAGGTGTTATTTACATGCAAATTGCACGCAATGGACTCCGATCTGAAGTCTGGAGATATCAAAAGGAACCTTTCCTTTCAATAATAACAACAGGACTGAGCAATCGACGTCAACAGATTGGGATAGAGCGTCGGGAATTAATTCAGTAGCGGGAAAAGCCCAAAAGAAAATTGGAGGGTTTAGTCAATTATTGCATGAGAGGAGATAAAAAGAACAGCCGGATAATTATTAGAGGATTCTTTTCTTTCTTTTTTTCATTCTTTCCTTTTTTTCTCTCTTTCTTCCTTTCATTCTTTTTTCTTTCTTTCTTTCTTTCAGTTTCTCTGTCATTTCCCTTTCATTCCTTCTTTCTTTTATTCTTTCCTTCTTTCTTTATTTCCTCCTTTATTTCATTCTTTCCTCCTTTATTTTTCTCTGTCATTCTTTCTTTTTTTCCATCCTTTCATTCATTCTTCCCTTTTCCTTTCTTTCTCTCTCTCATTCTTCCCTCCTTTCTTTTTTTCGTTCTTTCTTTTTTCTTCCTTCCATCCTTTCTTTCTTTCAGTTTTTCTTTCATCTTTTTTCTTACCCAATTAAACTACTGGAGCCACCATAAGAGGCGAAAGGTTGTATCCTTTTTTTTAACATGTGTCTGTGTTTGTTGATGTGTTTTGGATGTGTTCGTGAGTTCATTAATGCGTTTGTACCATGGTGCTCCCGGCCATACAGTTTTGCTACAGACTTGAAAATTGGCATCAGTACTCCAATAGACACCATCAGAAATTTTTTCTTCAATTATTTTTGGGGAAAAATGCTTTTTTTGGGGTATTTTTGGCTGTCTTATTTAGTCGGATTTATATAGATTTCCTAGGATCTACATGTTTCTAAATTAATTTTTTTTCTATTTTGAATGTTTTCCAGTGGAAAATGTGTGCAATGTCATAAATAGAATTTATTCTGACCATATTCATTCGACGGAATTTTTGTGCATGTCTTCAAATTTTGATGCCGTAGATGTTCAATTATCGACCGTGACGAAGAAAATTTTTTTCTAAAATTCAGGAATGAGAGATTGAATTGGAAAAAAATCATTTGGAAAGTGAATTTATTTATTCATTCATTCCTTTATTAAACGGAATCTCATACAATTTACGTTAAAGAATACATATTCAACTTTAAAATACACATTAAATTGAGTTGTAAAAATGTACGGAACTTGATAAAAAAAAATAGCATGCTTATCAGTAGAGAGAGACATCTACAAGGCAGATGTTTCTTTGTACTGATAAGCGTGTAATCTTTTCTAATGTTAATCATTAAAAGAACAGAACTAAAAATCCCAGATCGAAAATATAAAGAGTAATGGAATGTTATGAGAGAAGAAATTTAGCTTTAGTGTCTGTGGTACAGGCGGAGACATTTTCTCAAGTTTTAGTGATTTATTACATACTAGGTATAACTAGATATTGGTGTCGTTCTCATTGCTAAGTATTTTAAATCTGTCCTTCAATTCTAGTTTGAAGGGTGGAGTGACTTCCTTCGGTAGGTCCGGTGATTGCTGTTTGGTATGGAACAATTTTCAACGTTCTTTATTGGTATTCATCTGCATATTACATCTTACCATTCTATGGTCGCTTCCTATGTTTACTTGGTTTAGAATTTGAACGTAACTGATGGTGTTGCTTCTGTTCGTTAGGATATAGTCTATTTCGTTTTTCTTTTCGTGGTTGGGGCTCTCCCGAGTCCATTTTTTGTTGGGATTCTTTTTGAAGAATATATTCATGATCTTGAAGTTGTTTGCGGTTGCAAAGTTTACAAGATCTTCACCTCTTCCGTTTCGATTTTTGTATCCGAATTTTCCAACGCATCGTTCGTCTCCTAACACGCACATGAGAGAATCAAGCTCAACCTCACACGAAGAGATCACAAGACAGCACAGTATATAACCAAAAAAGAATGGGTGTCAGAGACATCATAGAATTTATTAGAAAACCTAAATGGCTATTGGCAGGCGATGTTGCAAGAATGGCAGATAAGCAATGGACAACATGACTCACAACATGGATCCCAAGAGACCAAATGCAAAACCGAGGCTGACAGATTACAAGATGGAGAGATGAACTGGACAAATTTAGAAAATACTGGCTCTGCGACGCCAACGATAGGGAACTATGGCGAATCCTGGGGAAGGTCTATGTCCAATGACGGACGTTAAAAGAATGATCATGATGATGATGATGTATTACTTCGTTTTGGCACATGGTCACAAGTACTACTGAACAGTAATGATCAGTAAGATCACTCTGCTACACTTCCCACAACGGTCGGACTTCTTGAAGTTTCACAGAATCGAATCACCGTAGCCCCACGAATGATTCAGCAGACTACGGATTTTCCTCTCTCTGATCGTCTGTGTCCATGTGTGGGTCTATGTGTGAGAGATTACTGGTATCTGTGGGTACAATTCGAGGGCTATAACCTTAAAAATGAGCTGAACACTCCACTATGAACCATTCAAAAACGTTTTGAATATGTTTTAGATAATTTTAGATATTTTTATAAATAAATTCTGGTCCACATGCCAGGTATGGATATTATTGATATTCTCAAAATCACAACAAAAGCATCAACTCTTGATTTGACTTGTTGAATTTGATTTGACTTTAATTAAACGAACAAAAAAATACTACAGATATTTGATATTTGGAAACATGTCTGAAGATCCAGAAAATTTTTGAAAAGACATCTTTTGCAGCTGTTCAAATGAATTTCCTTTGTGGTATTTAGATGTGAGAAGGCGTTTTATATTCAATGAACTGTCGAAAATATTATTTCATAAAGACTGGTAAATATTCCAGAAGCTACTTCACTTTGTTACATATTCTTAGTTGTGTTCAATAATCATTTTTCTGTGTTAATAAGAATGACAAAACTGATTCAGAAACAGTGATCAAAGATAAGAAAGTTGTACATATATATATCAAAGATAAGAAAGTTATGTATATATATATATATATCAAAGATCAAAGATAAGAAATTATATATATATATATATATATATATATATATATATATATATATATATATATATATAAACTTTTATATCTTTGATCTTCACTGTTTCTGAATCAATTCTGACATTCTTATTAACACAGAAAAAATGATTATCGAACAAAAGTAGAAATATGCAGCAATTGAAGTTGCAACTGAAACATTTACCAATCTTCAAACTAAATATCTCTTACACAGGGTATTTACAAAAGAAGGTTACTGTTTCAAAAATGTATTGTAGCAAGAGTATTTATGATATTAATACTCAGTTTTGTAGATTAACGTTTGTAGTTTATTCCCACAACTTACAGTTGTTCGATGTGTGTATTTTCTAATTGCATAATTGTATTTCTCTTTACCTTTTTCAAGATACCGTCTCTACTAGGCCTACCATACGTCTTTAAATCTTGCAGATTCGCATAAGTACTCCATTAAACATTTTCATTCTTATTTTTGATATGATTTTGAAAAAATTACTTTTTCAATTTTGTATGCGTTCTACCAGATATGAGATTTGCTCTAGAACATCGGAATTTCGTATGAATGGTCCTCTAGGCATCTAAAAACTGTTTGTTTTTTTGCTTTTATTTTAGCAATTTTAAGGGAATTTTCCTTTTGTTTTAAACACTTTTATTCCCTGCTTAGCGCTATCAGACATTCATCTAGCGTAGAACCTTTCAGTATATAGATGTAAGCGTTTTTCAACGAAACTATATTGAGAGTGTCAATATCTTAAAAAGCTTTGCTTTAATAGATTATTGAAATCGTCTATTTCTTTTGTAAACAGCCTGTATACATTTAGAGTTGGAAGCAAACGTATTCAACTCATATGGATATTTTTTCTATTTTCTATTTTATTTCATTACCTGTAACCTGAATGGATGTTTCGAACAAACATCATACCATCGATCTACACAGAATTGTCAAAATTGGTCAGGGGATATGAAAATGAACACAGTGATACGTGCATAAGTTCTCGAACCCTTTGCTTTTAGGTTCCTAAATAAGATTATCATCATCAGTCTTTTACCATCCATCGTTGGACATAGACCTTTCCCAGGATCCGCCACAATTTTCCATCATGGGTGTTGTGGTGCCAGTATTTTGTGAATTTGTCTTGTTCATCTCTCCATCTTGAGTTCCGTTGGCCTCGGTTCTGCATGTGATCTCTGGGGATCAACATTGTGTGTCATGATGCCTATCAGTTGTCTTTCATTCTTGCAACATGGCCTGCCCATTGCCATTGAGTTATTTGATAGTTTTGTATGCTGTTTTTGACTCCTGTTTTCTCCCTGTTAGTTCACACAATGAAAATAAGATCAGCTGCGAATAATGAATTCCAAGAGTCATATAATAATCTGTGCAATCTGAGAGTCACGTGATCATTCTCTTAATTTCGGTGTTAATAAACTTGTTTTGGTAGGCTCCTAAGTCTGCCACGAAATCCCGAAGATTGAACATTCCCAGTTAAATCCATTACTACAAAATAATAAATACCTTGACACTTGTACAAGCCTGGCAAGAGAGGGCCGCAAACGAAAAACTCGCAGAGATAACAAGGAGGCCATGAATCAGAGAGGTAACAAAGAGATCAAATATAAGCCTGAACGAGCTGGAAAATTCCACACAAGACATTAGTGTGCCTGTTCATAGGATTATGTTAAGTGCTATACTATCAGTCCCATCAAATGCATTTTTTCTCATTTCGTTGCATAACAGTCATAAAATGCCTGTGATTTCATAAAATAATAATTCTGACCATGTTCATCCACTAATAGATTTTTTTTTACTTAACTTCAATTCTGACGCTAAGGTGGTTCAGTCATTAACTGTGATGGCGAGTCCAATTTATTTTTGTCTGAAATTAAGAAGATGAAGAATCTTTCCTAAAAATCGAAGAATAGAGAGAAGGTTAAAAAAAATGAAGAGAAAAGTGATTTTATTTATTCATTCATTTATTCATTAGATAAAAATGCCCCCATGTGCAATTCTGTATAACATTTACATTAAAAATATGTATATAACTTTGGAATACATATTGAATTAAGTTATAAAAGTGTATGAATCCTAATAAACAATAACAAGATTTTCAGTCGAGAGAAACATCTACCAGCCAAATGTTTCTTTGTTCTGATACGCTTCTATTTTTCTTTATCATCAATGATTAAGAAACAGAGCTGAACATCCCAGACCACGAAGAGTTCTGAAAATGTTATGATAGAAGGGGAAGTAAGAATTTTCTATCTGCAGGCTTGGCTCTAGTGTAAATGGTTTGGGCTGGCATATTTTTTCCAGGTAATAATTATTTACTTAGCTTATCTTCGTTTTGGCACATGACTACAAGTATGGGACACCCAGTGAGGATAGAACTCACTACTCATGAGCAATAATTTGTCAACAACAAGGCCTCAGTGAGTTTTAGAGGAACGATTCATCGTAGCCTCCAAAATCGATCGACCAACCAGCCAAATGGCTACAGACTATTCTCTCTTTGATCGTCTGTGTATATGTCACTTTTGGGGGTTACAACCTTGGGGATGAGCAAAGTGTACCACCGGGCACCATATAAGAAAGAGTTTTTTTTTAGATCTTCATCCTTATATTGGGACCTAGGCTGCCTAAATATTGTACTGGTATTTTTTTTAGATAATTTTTGATCAAAGATCTATTTTTTAGATAATTTTCTAGATAATTTTAGATTTTTCAGATAATCAGTAATGGTACAGGAGCAGGCTACGGCGATTCATTCACCCGAGGATCGGATATTATTGATATCCTCAAAATCTAACAATAGACAATTTAAAATCACAGCAAAAGCACTAAATCCTAATAATTGCAACTCGAGTTTGGCTTAAACTTTCAAAAAAAAAAATCAATAAAAATAAACATTTGATCTTCGTTTCTCGGGGTTCATTGACAAAACAGAGTTTCCATGGAAACACGTCTAAAGATGTGGAAGATCAGAAAGGAGATTTTGAGCCGCACTTTTGATAAATTTCGTTAGTGGTATTTAGATGTGAACTCGCATTTTATATTCAATCTACTGTAGAAAATATAATCTTTAAAAGATTGGTTAATGTTCCGGGAGCAATTTCAATTCGTCACATATTCCTACTGTTATTCAATAATCATTTTCCTATGTCAAGAAGAAAAACAAACCTGATTTTAAGACGGCGATGATCAAAGATAAGAAATAATCAAATCCAGAACGATGAAAGAAAAATGCTGACAAAGATGTTACCAATAAGTTGAACGGAATATCCATTATACAGTACGTTAACAAAAGAAATAGACTAGTTCAAAACAGTATGAAAGCAAAATTATTTGAGAAATTGGCACTAACGATTCACAGTTTTACAGAGAAACACTTCATTTTTCTTGTTGGTGTTAGCATTTGATACCTTCTTTTTATTCGGCAAATTTTATTATGCTCACACAACACCAAATAACGTCACTGGAAGAGTAACAGCAATCGACAAAAACGAGCAGCAAACAGCAAACACAATTTAATGGTGCAGTTAAATCGTTGAATAACATCAAACGAGATTCAATTCTACCATAAAATTGAACAACACAACTCTACCCTGATATTGAAAATGACAGGAGATACTGCCGAAAGCGCTTTATCTTTGAGGAAGTATTTAGATACATTGACATCGTTGATCCATTCACTTGCATGAAGACGACAAAACATCAATAGAAAGAAAAACAATGCTCCTTGTCCATCATTTGTGGTAAAAGCGGTATTAAAGATTGTATGCTGCCAAATTATGCCTTATACATACTTATACACATATTGCACACACATATATATATATATATATATATATATATATATATATATATATATATATATATATATATATATGGGGGGTATAAAGACAAGGTTGACGAATGGTGTAACAGCTTGTTCCTTGTTACTAATACCTTGTTAGATGAATTAGTTATTGGAGAATAGACAGTCGAAATGCTCATCCAACAACTCGCCTATGCCAACCATCTTGGCGTGCCAACAACTAAATTCATTTTGTGAAGATATCTGATGATAGATAGAGCGCAGTAAGAAATTTGAAAGGCATTAGTGAATATAAACACTTTGAGTGAATTTCACGATTTAGTCTTGATAACCATTACACTACCTCATATTCCTGATCAAATCATACACACACACACACCCACACACACATATATATATATATATATATATATATATAAATATATATTCACACATGCACACACACACATACAGACACACGTACACACATATATGTGTGTGTGTGTGTATGAGTATAGTAGCTAGGGAAAAAAGTAATTAATACTGGCAGGCCATGCAGGAAATTATAACACAGAGGTTCTCGAAGTAAGGATTACAACCCTTCAAGCGGTTCGAAAATGCCAAAATTGATTTTTAGGAAATTGCTTGGATTGAACTGACCTTGAATTGACCTTTAAGGGTCCCCTGATGTCGGTAACACCTATTCAATTCTCATTCTTGGGTCAAGTTACAGTGGTACACATATGTACAGGACATACGGATGTAGCCGTTAGATTTGAAAATGCCTGCAGAATTTCACTTGACTCCAAATTGACCTTTGAAGGGCACCCGACATCATCATCATCACCTATTCTATGTTCATAATCAGGTCAATTTACACTTGAACAAAAAAAAAAAATTCAGCTTGTGAGTTGCAACTATTCAGGAGTCTCAGGGTGAAATTAACCTTACACACGAACTTGCAACCTCCAGATCTGAAGATGCCAAATTTGACCGGATCCCGCTAAAATTAACCTGACCCTGACTCTACTTTGAAGGTTCACTAGAAGTCAGCATCACTTATTTCATGATTCATCTTGAGAGGAGTTACCCTCGTACACAAATTTGCAGCCTTCAGGGTTCAGTCATCTACGTTTTAGAATCCCAAATTTACTTTACCCTGAATTGACCATTATTTACAAGATATATAACCAAACATAATCACCACCTACCCTATGTTTACCTAAATAGGATTTTTTTAGCTTGTAGGATGTAACTAATTAGAAGTGTAAAAAACATAGACACGAACAAACATCTGTCGTCTTTTTCGAAACTATATTTACTTATGTATGTTTGTATTGTAATTTCCAGAGAAATAACCATTTGAGCCCCTCCCTTCTCTCACTGCGCTCTTTATTTAAGACAAGCCAAACACCCACGGAGACTGGAAAAAACACACCCTTGTCCCTGCCTCTCACAGACCCATCCTATTCCAACCAAATGTCACTCTCATCTACACAGATACAAAGACCTCCTATACGCTCCTACTAAACAACAGCACAGAAATATTCCCTCGTCAGCATCAAAATATGTAACGGTATTTTCTTCTGTGAACTGATGCAAAGATTTTCCTCAGAAAAAGATGGCTTGTTCCTATCGAAATGCATCAAAACATGATGACAGAATGATAGAAAATTTTTTTTCACCTTCCAATAGTCTGTTACAGCAACATATACATATATATATGTGTATATATATATGCATTTGTATATATGAATAAGATTAATTGATAGATATGGACTGATTGATATAGATAGATAGATAGATAGATAGATAGATAGATAGATAGATAGATAATGTATGTTTTAGCCATAGCTGTGAGTGAGTGAGTGCAACATGTATAAGACACATTTTAAAATGTTAATTTAACATCCTTATACTGCTTGAAAATCGACCGAATGGATCAAAGATTTTTTTAAAATACAAAAATTCAAAATATATCAAAGTAAAATTGAACGTTGAAAGATAATGTTCAGAAATCAGAAACTTTTGGTCCAAATTCAGTCAATTTTGAAGGCGGAGAAGGATCTTAAAATAAGCATTTCGAAATTTATGTCTCCGTATTTGTGTATATATATATATATATATATATATATATATATATATATATATATATATATATATATATATATATATATATATATATATATATATATATATATATATATATGCGCATGTGCGTGTGCGTGTTATAGTGTTTGAATAATATAGCAAGAATGCATGCATGTATTCGGGTTTTTGTGCAGTGTTTGTGCAAAGGGTTGTCAACTCAATGCCCACGCAGATTGTACATTGCCCGAAAGCCAAGGCCGATATATGCTTTGATGAGAGGATAGAAAATAAGGGCGTGGCAAAAAGCCCCGTTGGGTTGGGGAATAGAAGTAACCTGATCAATATCAGCTGATAGGTACCGATATCTGCAACTGCTTCGACTTCAAAGAGAATATCGATAGGGATTTACGATAAGGATATTATGTATCGGGTGGAGGTACGAGTCAACCAGAGGGGAGAGGTAGAAATAGAAAGATAGAGAGAGAGAGAGAGAGGGGTTAGAAAGCGATAAATTTTGACGGAGAAGTTGGAGATGACATGAGCAGAGGTAAGCAAATACGTAAGAGATTGGGAGAGCGGCCATGTATTAAATATTCGTATGTATAAATAATGAGTTATGTATAAATGATTAGTAAGAATTGATTTGTGACAATGTCTAATCGGGTGATTTTGGAGTAAGAAAATCTCCCTGCACAAATCATCTCAGAGATGAAAGAGTTGAAAAACGAAAATCAAATATCTAAGATTTTACTCAGGCTTGACATTTAGCACCGGAAGGAAATATCCAACCACCTCAACCTCCATGCAGGCACATAAATGCATGGGTCTATCAAACTATCCGTACATGCAGTTATCTATTCAAATATCGCACAATCTCCCCACTTGCAACTTGCATATATATATATATATATATATATATATATATATATGTATAAATTCGTGAACGAAGATTTAGCAGGTTTGGCAATCGAAAGGTGCTCAGGTTTGAAGATGCTGCATGTTCTCTTTGGAAAGAGAGGTTGCCTAGAAGACCATATGTCACCCTGACTCCCTGTTGGAAGCCTCTGTTGTCCACCGGCAGTAATTGATTCCACAAGAGGTGAGAGTTTTTTTTAAAGGAATTCTTGTATCTCCTGTTGTGACCTGCCCCAAGAAGAGACTAGTTCTCTGGGAAGGAATATCTTTGAAAGACGATATTCTTCCATCCTCGCCTGCCAATCACAGATAATTCTCCTGCAACATAGTTTCAATGCTGGTCGTGACTGAAGTACTTCGGTATATTTTGATAAAGTAACTTCATGGCACATTGAATATGATACAGACACAATGCTGATCGAAGCATTTGAGGAGTTGTAGATGGTGCAATATATATATAACCCTGGATTCGGTACCATATAGAAATGTAGATAGAGCAATAGGTTTGTGGTACTTATTCGTGTAATTTCTTTGTGCAGTTTATCAAAAGTTTGTCTTGCTTTTTTCCGTTTCTAATCTCTCAGACAAGAGTCAGTCTAGGTAGACAATTTTTAGCTTATTTGTGCCAATAGAGATAGAAAGGGAATGTCACTTTTGTATAGGAGCTGTTAGAGGAGGATGACCATCTTTTTCAGGTTTAATTCCAGATCCGAGAGTTCCGTGACCTTTGCAAATCTGATATCACCTGCCAGAGGGCAACCTCTGGATGAGCACTTAGGGCTCCATCATCCAGTGACAGTAGTTTCCTGAACAGCTTCATCATGGTCATAGTTTGGTTGTGGAGTCACTTCAAGTTGAACTGGTTGTGTATGGATGTATATCCTGTGTACGATATCGAACTCCACTGAACCCTATTCCAACATGCTAAATAATGTTGACAGCGGTTACGTACTCAGCACAAAACCTTGCTAGACGTCGTTTGCAAGTTAAAGAATATTCGTTGAGTTACTGGGCTATCTGGCTTGATCAGCTGCATCCCATGGAGTCGAATAACAAGGGTGAGAAACTTTAACGAACAACCCAACAGTCCAAAGATGTTACAGAGATCCATCATTCATACAGTGTCTAACACATTTTTCAGGAATATCTTTCAAGAACATAACCAAGATTAGCTATAAAACCTCCCTGAATCCGATGGCATTAGTCACCTTATATATGAAAATTCTCGCGAGTATTTTGCTGGCAAATGGAAACAGAGTGAAACCCGATAGTTTGAGCACGACGATTTCACTCATTTGTTTTGTTACGGTTATAACTTCGTGTCTGAAGTTCTAAGCTCGTTAGACCTAAAGCAGCGACAGACAAGCTATTCGAGAATTCTAACGAAAGATTAGTACTGGGAACAACTTCCAGGGTATCAACTACCCTTCAAGAATAACATCACGACCGACAAGCATGGGTATAGGGGTTAGATAGTCAGAAAACAACCCGTCTTCCTTATATTAGTTTAATCAAATGACAACTCGATGACTGTGGTGTGTGAATAGTCTACTTTAGTGTATTGAATGAAGGGTTCACATCGAAATTCGAAGACCTTTAC
>OY735221.1:31451872-31456872 GCA_963457665.1 Thysanoteuthis rhombus
ATCACTGTCAAAATTGACGATGCAAAACTGGTGAAAGTAGTCCACTACATTTACCTAGGACGACTAATCTCTTTGGAACCCCCAAAAAGACGAAATCAAGCTAAGAATCACTCTAAGATGGCAAGTCTTCGACAGAACAAGGTCAACCCTCTAAAACAAAAAGATCCCATTAATCCTAAGAAGAAGAGTATACAACCAATGCATCGTCTCAATAGTCACTTATGGAGCTGAAACATGGAACCTAACCAAGAGACAAACCTGCAATCTGAGAAGCATGCAACACGTGCATCAGAGAATCATGTTCAAGC
Organism: Thysanoteuthis rhombus; assembly: GCA_963457665.1. Lineage (NCBI taxonomy): Eukaryota > Metazoa > Mollusca > Cephalopoda > Oegopsida > Thysanoteuthidae > Thysanoteuthis > Thysanoteuthis major. The sequence continues at coordinate 31,452,181 of OY735221.1, forward strand.
TCACATGGAGAGAACAAAAGACAGCACAATATATGAGGGAGAGAACGGGAGTCCGCGACATCATAGAATCTACTAGAAAAATTATATGGCACTGCTCTAGTTATATTGCCAGAATGACAGACAACCGATGGACATCACAACTCACAATGTGGATCCCCAGAGATCACATGTGCAATTGAGACCGGCTGAATACACGTTAGAGAGATGGACTGGACAAATTCAGAAAGTACTGGCTCCGCGACGCCTAGGATAGAGAGGTCTGTCGAATCCAGGGGATGGTCCTTGTCTAACGACAGACGATGAAAGTCTGGTGGTGATGATGATGGTGATAATGATTGTCGGAGATGAATCGATAGGGATACGTTTTCCGTAAACCGATGGCAATATTTGAAGCAATTGTTTTATTTACATTTCTCAAACAATTAGTGGATATCAAATCATTATCTCTGTCACGATCTTTGGTTCTTACGGGGTGAGATTACTAGCCCGACACCTAATATGGACTGCTTTATAGGGAAAAAGCCCTAGATTATATTCAATTTACATTTAGCTAGAGGTGGAAATGGATTCATGCATTTCCCAAAGACATTGCCTCAGTCGCATTTGAACTCGGTGAAACGATTTCATTCTCCGTACTAGTAACTGTATGGTGACCTGCACTTCCAAAAACTGAAACAGTTATAATAAATGCATTTCCTTCTTTCCTCTCTGCTCTCTGACGAAGTATCTCGTTTGCTCGTTTTGAACAGACTTAACCCCAGGGTAATTCGCTATATGCCGCCGTTTATTTCGATTTTTCATTTTTTTTCCATTTTTATTTCCTTCATGGAAATAAATATCTCTTTGAAATCGTCAGTAGAACATGCCTCGGAGCATTGCAAAAAGCGTGGCATGAATACGGAGCTTCTTTCGCGCAAAACATTATCGATTTTCGAATCACAGAGTGCTTCGGAGTGTGGCAAGGGACGTTACCCCTCGTTCAAACGGAGCTTGGTACTGAACTAAAGGAGAAAAAATGGTAAGAAATAGAAAGTACCAATAGGAAAAATACTGAAAAGGTTTCACAGAAGTTTCGCTTCAGCGAATGTGTAAGCCGATTAAAAAAATGTTTGACAGGTCTCTCTTGTCATACACACACACACACTTGCACACACTTGCAAGCATATACGCATGCGCACGCATACACAAAACTTCGAGGCATGAAATATTACACAGCGGCTAGGCAATAGATATACAATTTAACCACTCCGGGGATCGGTATTAATGCAGCAACATTTACAAACACACCTTTTTTTCTTTTTAAGAGAAGATATAAAGATAAGGCTTTTTTGTCACTCTCTCCCACGTAAAAAAAAATGCCGATCCATAAAACATAGTTTACGGGCTGGTCTAAAGACATACGATTTAAGAAGTTCTGTAAAAAGGCAGCATATTTAGAATACGTTTCATTTAAAGACAAAGTAAAATAGATCATCTCAGTCATTCATACAAACTGTCTTGTGCCCAGCATCTTTCGCCCGCTTTTTATATTCTTTTTATCACAACTTTGAATTAACCCGTAATCCTATGGCAGCGAATAAACAGCGTAATCGGAAAATAAAGTGCAAGATTCCAGTGAGAATCAAACTGACACCCTCTTGCCTGGGTGAGGTTCAGTATACGCCCGGACGCTTTTAACCATTCAGCTGCAGGGATTTTATAGTTAAACGGAAGCTGATTTTTAGCCTTAAACCAAACGATCCTTACAACCGATATTCCACGCTGAAAGTACTGTTCATAAGTATTTGAACAAGCACAAAACCTGTTTATATTGCCCAAGACAGCAGGGGTCATTTGAGTGCGACGGGGTTCAATTTAGCGTAATAGAAAACTCTTCATTAAAGCAATATATGTTAAATTTCTCAATCTCCTTCGCTTGAGACATAGAACAATCTTCTTTCTTGATATGGGACAATATCGTTCATTTTAAACATAAGTCATTAGACTTTGATACGAAATGTGACGGTTGGGGCTGATTGAAATTATTTGCTTTTCCACATATTATCAGATAGCTACTACAACTACTACTACTGCTATTACCCTTACTACTACTACTACTACTACTACAACTACTACTACTACTATCGTTCCAGGTGTGCGTGCTCAAATTGCTTTTGTTTTTAACGGTTATTTGAGGCTCTCTTATGCTTTTTGTGTCTACATAGTTTTATTTGGTCGGTTAATTAAATAGTTTTATTCAATCTTCAATTCAAATTATTTGCATGCTTTAAAGCATGTACTTATTTTTTTGTTATTTTTTCCTCTTTTCCTTTTTATTTGTTTTCGTTGTCCCGATAGTGTAAAAGATTTTGTTATTACCTAGTAATATTTAATTCTAATCTAATTGCATTCCCCCATAAATATAAAATACCAGCAATGACTTATGGGTACGAAATGAACCAAGAATCAACTTGGAATCTCAAAAAGAGCCATGGAAAGAGCAATGCTAGGATAACTCTAAGAGATAGAAAGAGATCAACAGGAATCAGGGGAAAAACTAGTTAGATACAATTCAGCAACAAAAATGGAAATGGGTGGGACATTTGACAAGAACTGATGATAATAGATGGAACCAAAGGCTAATTGACTGTTATCCATGGGATAGTAAACGCAGTAAGGGAAGACCAGACACGAGATGGGGGGAATGAGGTAGAAGGGTTTGCCGGTAAGACATGTTAGTGGTTACTAAAATTACAGTCATCATGAAAGGAAATTTGAAAGGCCCTTCTCGAGTAGTGAACTTAAATGGCTGCTGCTGTTAATACATATACAAGTGATTGATCATGAGATATGTTAAACCAGTCAACTCACCCGACTTTGGGGGACGAAATGTAATTCATTTGGCTAATAGAGTTAGTTTTAAGATCTTTTAATAAGTCGTTCGTTGACAGCGAACTGCAGCTTGAATGTGGTATTTCACGCGAATCAAGTTCACTTCACGCTTGGCTTCGTTCAGTGGTTTCGTATAAAGAGTTCCAAAAAAAAGGAAGAAAAGAATATCAACTAAACATATACAACATATACATGATGAGTGAATAAGTAAATAGACAAATGAGGTCGAATGAGAATCAAATGCTTTTATGTTTTTCATCTGGACTTTGACATTAATTCTTTATTATCAAAGGTGATCACTTTCAGTTAATGATAGACGCTATTAACAAAAGTCGTATATTTTATGGACTTTCTCTCTCTCTCTCTCTCTCTCTCTCTCTCTCTTTCTCTCTCTCTCTCTCTCTCTAAGCGTTTTAACCTTTGTTTTGCAGCGAGCCGTTTCAGAGGTAGGGTATCCCGCCTTGTCTCTCCCCTTATTTCCCTCCCTCTATTTCTTCAACTCATTTTGTGCTTCTGAACAATGAAAAGCTCGATGCTACAGCCTAAAGACCATGATTATTATCTTGTGGGAGCGCTAAAAAGGTTTCTTCAATATGAAAAGATGGTGATAGTCTCTTGACTATACACTATCTGAGCTTACGAAATTTTCTTATAGGGACATTACTGAAGGGAAAATATATACGTATATACTGCTTGGTAGACAATAATACCTCAAAGGGGCAGAGATCGTTAAGGGAGATCATACAGCGGCTTCGAATGAAGAAAGAGACAACGTTATTGCTGCATGTTTCTACTACTTCGGCTATACAATACAGTAAATCATCATACACACACACGTATGCGCAAACGCACACACACACACACGCACATATGCATTATATACATATCTATATATATTCTTGAAAAGAATGTACATTTTTTATTTGTGTGTGTACGTGTGTTGGTGTATGCGTATGAACAAACACATACATTTTGGTCGTAAAAAGATTTTGTCGCTTCTTGAGTCAAATATCATCAAGACAGGGATGAGTAAAAAAAATCAAATGAAGCAAAATTCAGTTCTCTCTTTTATTCAAGTACAAAGGTTTTATCGGGGAAATTCAGGTTGAGAAAGGCTGATCCACTACAAGCAGTGCTAGCCACTGCTTTATGATCAACTTTGGTACTTTATACCCCCCCCCCGGTGAGAAAAATGGGCAAAGCTTTCTTCATCAATCATTTTGCAATTATCATTTAATTGTAACAATTATGGTTGAAATATTCACCAATGTTCTACAACAGAGTAAGCAGTGTTTGTGCAGAAAGTACTTTAGCATAGGATAGCTTTTTTTCCTTCTTTTTTTTTTCTTTCCAGAAAACTGAGCTGTCTGGTTAACCTGTCCAATAATTGTTTCCAGTGTGCTACAAATATGCAGCTCTATTCATCTCAAACTGTTTCCCACAACGGTCCAGTGATTCAAAATTTTCTACCAACCATTCTGCTTCTAATATGCATCCGTTCATTTTCTGCTTTATATGATGGAGAGTGTTCGGCTCATTTTTTGCCCAGGAGTGTATACAGATTTTTTAAGAAATTTCAGGTCATACCTAGAGCTACTCTCAACAAAGGAAATACATTTTCAAGAGAGTGTGATGAATGATTTCTATTGGACCGTAGATTATCGAAAATTGTCGTCATCGACGATTCTTGTTGTCGGGTTGTGGTCCTGGATGTCTTCGATGGCCTCCGAGACAAAGCTTGGTAATGTATATTCTTCCACATACAAAACAAACTTTTTTAAAAGATCTTAGATTTTATGATCGCTTTTTATTGATTCTGGC
>OY735221.1:31459372-31484372 GCA_963457665.1 Thysanoteuthis rhombus
CATGATACTCGAACGCCTCAGGATTTTCGAAATCAACGAATAAGTAGCGAGATTCATATCCAACTCAGAAAAAGATGGAAATGAAATTTCAGCAACTCAGCAGATGTAAATATAAAAAATGGTATTTCCTGTCCCCAGGAATTTTTGTACTAACCACGATACCACTGAAGCGAATCTTGGAAAATGGCAAAGGACATTAACTTCAATGGAAAAAGAAGCAAAGCAATCCATCTCATGTTCATGGAGAATATAGAGCTATTTGAATAGAAAAGAGGAGAGCTCAAAATGTTGTTCAGTAATGTTCAATAATTCAGTAATGTGATTGGGATGGAATTCAAGATAAAAAGATGCACGCTAATGGTAATGCACTGGGAAGGCTTATATCGGCAGAAGGAACCGACTTACCAGACAACAAAAAAATTATTGCATTAACAACACGAGGCACTTATATGTTCTAGAATGTGACTCGATAAAACTGGAAGAAATAAAATCGAATATAAAAGAGAAATACCTTAGAAATATAAGAAAAATCATTAACGACTAAGCTGATTAATAGAAATTTAATAAAAGGCATGAACAAATGAGCAGTGTCGGTAGTGAGATGCACAGGTCCATCTCTTGACGGAGAATGGACGAAGGGTGTATTTCTATCATTGAACAAGTGGAAAAAAAACTCATGATGTATGTGGTTCTATACTCCAGACGGTGTGAATGCAGAGACGAAAGAAGGCGACAGAAAACTCATCAGCGTAGAAGACAGGGTCCAAATGGCTAAAACAGGATCTGAAAAATAGATTTAAGCAAGCAATGAAGATATTTTGCAAAGCATTCGAAGCAAGGTATCAAACAACGAAAAAGTTAACGAGAGAGCAACGAAGGCAACGAGAAATGAAAAATGAGAACAGAAAAAAAATCTACCAGAAGAATTCAAAAGGCATAAAGAAAATATCGCAGACGAGAGATTATGGACATGTCTACGGAAAGAAACCTGATGAGAAAAACAGAATCGCTCATAATGGCGCCCGGGAAACCATCGCATCAGGACAAACTATGTCAAGGTGAAAATCAACAGAACCTAAAGTAGCAGCAAATACTGCCCATGTTGGGAAAGGGATAACACTGTAAACTGCATAACCAGTGAATGTTATAAATCACCCCAGGAATACACAAACAAGTATGATAGGGTAGCAAAAGTTATTCACTGAGAACTATGCAAATGATTGTGATTCGGATATGCAAACAAATGGTATCAGCACCAAGTCCAGGAATATAAAAGTCACAAATTACTGTGAAGCTTTGACATCCAAACTGATCAAACCATCCAAGTGAAAAGGCTGGACATGAGAGTCGTGGATAAGGAGAAAAGAACCTGCCAAATAATAGACGTGTCTGTATATGTAGGTCACGGAGTGAAGATAGAAAAGTGTGAGAAGGTAAGAAAATACCAGGATGTTGGAAGAGACCTGAAAAAGTGTGAAACATGAAGGTCAGGGTAGTACCAATGATAGAAGGCGCACTGAGAACTCTCCCAAAGGCGGTAAAAACAAGATTGGAGGCGCTGGAGATATGAGGAATCATTGAGACAATATAGACCACAGCACTACTGGGATCCGCACGGACACTGAGGAGAGTACGGGAAATATGATAAGATGAAAAGTGTAAGTGAAGCTGGAGAAGGAGAGGACGACACAAACCACAGTACGACAAGGAGAAGACAGGAGACCTGGAAAAACTAGCTGCCACCCAGCCTTCAGCAACGACCACCAGGCAATTGGTGTAATAATAATAATAATAATAATAATAATAATAATAATAATAATAAAACATGAGGAAATTGCCCTTTCATCTAAGATCGAAGGGATTCAAGATGTCAGATTGAAAATGGAATTCGTTAAAAGACAACATTTCGGCCAATACATTCGTCAGCTTTGTGCTGGTGTATGATGTGCTGTCACGTGATTCTGTTGGTGTGTTCCTTCTGAAACGATAAAAAGGGTGCAGAAAGTACAAAGCGAATCATAAATAGCGGACAGTATATCATTTCAGGCTTTTATGAGACCTAAACAGGTCGAGATATACAATGGCTGGAATCGTCTTTCACCGACCTATGATTTTCCAATAATTGTTTCTCAGGCCTACCAACCCTACTACTGACTTCCTTCACATATGAATTAAACAACTCCATGTTATCTCTTTCTTGCCTTTTGTGTTGCATCATCGTGTCGAAAATGGTCTATTTCCAATATTTATATCTGTCAGGAAGAAACGCTGACTTCCTCAACTCTGGAGAGACTAAATCAGTGTTAGATCGAGAAGAATCGTTGTTGGCGAACAAAAGCGACGGATGATATTATATCATCAGTACAAAGAATACTAATGTGCCGTCTCTGATATTTTATTTGCTTGTTTAATGTAAAATGAACTCGGGGAGCCGTGAAACATGTATGCACCAAGAGAACCCGGATCCAACAAGCTGGATTACTAGCCACATATTTAAATATACACATTGACGTGAGTGAATTTTGATGGTTTTTTTGCAACGAGATCGAGACAACGTTGAGATCCATACAGACATTTTCTATAAAGCTGAATACGAAGAACATTTCTGCAGGAACTGAGTTATTCATCATAATCGTTATTTTATCAAGTATATGTCCATGTTTATTCTTATGAGCATAGCTCAGCTGCAATATTTTCGGTATTAACACAGACTTCGATGTGTTAATGGGCTCAGTTCTATGGATATATCAGTACTCCAGTCGCATTGAAAGGATCCTTGGAACCGCTTGAAGTGCTCATATGAATCTGGATACTATTTTTGATTATTTATGTAACTTTTCAAAAATATTAACATCCGAGGCTATCGCTTGGGATCAATTTACTGTTGGTATTCAACAATTTAGGGATATCCACACTATCCATTCTTACCGATTTCCTTAAAGTCGTAGACTAAACCAGGGTTCTTGGTGAATGATTCAAGAAAAGGTGGATGACATTATTTTTGAGGTGAATGAGACTACAATGGCGAATGAAAGATGAAGGAATGATCGAGGATGAATCATTTAATTTACTCAGACTAACTCCTTTACTTGTTTTACGGTGTTCTCTTTGCAAATCTAGAACATGGTGAAAAGCAAACGATGGATGTAGTTAGTACAAACTTATTTGTCCAATGAAACAATGGATATCTACAACGAGTATTGAAGATCTATAGCATCAGCTTATGGCAAGACTGTTGGAAGCACCATTTTCCACTTTGAAGTTTGAGGAAATGACAGAATCATTGTATATTGTCTTTTCCTGGATCAAAGCCAGGGAAAAATTTGGGGGCATTATCGAACTAAAGGTGAAATTATTTTCTTCAAACATGACAGTCATAGAAAATGAAAATTTATTGTATACCAAATGTATCGTTGTAAATACAAACGGTACTGAAAACGCTAAAGAGTCACAGCCAACATCATAGAAAAATGCCCAAATTGTACCTTTTCACATTATGTTCACAGTGGAAAGTACCAGTTGTCAAGAAAGTAGAAACTTGTTGAAATGATTAGAAAAATCCACTGGATGGATAGTTGAAAGACGTGATTGAATTTGTCAATGATATTTGCTCATGAGTAATAAAAACTGGCTGTTTCCTAAGCCATGCTAAGATTAGATCACATGATACTTCTCTTGCGTGAATGAATCCTTGAAATAGAACTCTGCTTCAGGGACAAACTGTCCGTATTTTTACTGGTCAAGATTACGTAAGAAAATGCATTTCAATGACAATTTTTTCTGGCTGGATTGTCTCATATTACTTCAGTTTTTTAGAATTTGAATCGACCCGATTTGACAACGAATCATCGAAGATGTCCTTTGGAAATAAGCCATGAAAATGAATATCACCATGCGTCTTTCTAGCATTTATAAAAGCAAATGCTCTATTTTCCCACACTAGGAAAGCTTTCTCAAAGATTGTGAATTCGAAGAAAACACCTTGATCTAAAGAAAACACCGAAATGAATCAGTTTCAACCATCTGCATGCTGTCACGAAGTTTTGAAACATATTTTCCTCAGAAGACTCAGGAAGGCTTGGAAAATCAAAAGTGGATTCTTAATCCTTTTATCGCAGCCACATCCAGTCAGCGGATTTGGGGGGGGGATGCCAGTTTTATGATGATTTTTGCGATAGAGTTTTATGATGGCTTCACACAAAAATCATCTTTTGAGATGCTCCTCGTATGGAGACTATTACGTTGGCTTACTTGCTTCTCCTGCACAATTGTTTTGAACGCCTGCAACAACTAGTAATGGTGAAAAACAACTTTGCTATCAGAACAAAGATTTTCGAGATTGGCAGAATTGAAAACAAAAAAAAAACGGAATTCACTTCACATTATGTTGATTTGGTAATGTGAGTTGTTTTGGAAAGGGGGATTGGATTTCAGTGGGGGAGGTTGTCCGAAAAACATAAGAATATCTTAATCATCAGTGATAAAAAAATGTTAAAAACCAATTCTACTGTACGTTAACCACGAAAATTCTCATAGTTTTCTTGTTCTCAATTAGTCTTAGGTGTGTTAAGATTTTTGAACAATTTCAAAACGTTGAATAAACATCAAAATTAGTTGGTTTATGTTTTTTTTTTTGTTTTTTTTAATGATGTGACAAAAATGATGATTTTTTGACCACATATATATCAATGAAATATTGGATATATATATATATATATATATATATATATATATATACACACATGTACATATACATATATATATATATATGTGTGTGTGTGTGTGTGTGTGTGTGTTGGAGAACACGTGCTATACCCGCCACCGGCGATTACATCTTACGTTTTGTTATGCAGACAGGCTTCATATTAAGAACAGAAATTTAGATAATTCATGAATAAACAAAGAAACATGTATAAATGCAGATATATGCTGAAATAAACACACAGATTGATGTAATTGTATGCAAACACACACACACACACACACATATATATATATATGTGTGTGTGTGTGTGTGCGTGTATGTATGTGTCTCTATGTGAGTGTGTGTGTGTGTGTGTGTGTATGTGTGTGTGCGTGTGTGCTATTGCATCTATCTGTACGTTTATTTCAGCATGTATAACAAAACGTATCTCTTGAGTAAGATGTAAACGGACATTGGATGCTGCTTTGAAGTGGTCACACATTGAAATAATTTTATTCCACCCGTCTCAACATTCGCTAACCTTCCTTGGTCGGCCACAACGCTTCAAATTATGCATGGTATTCAGCACCACCTATTCTATGTTACTCCAGAGATCAAGTTACCCTTATAGATAAATTTGCAACTGTGAGGATATAGCAATTCAACAATCTGCATGAAGCATACATACAACCAAGCAAGCGAATGAATAAATATTTGTATTCAGTTTATATGTATATATATATCTATATATCTATCTATCTATCTATCTATCTATCTATCTATCTATATATATATATATATATATATATATATATATATATATATATATATATATATATATACTTTTGGTAATTCACCAAAATTCCTGAGACCAGAATATAAATATAATCGGGCTGCATAAACTTAGCAAACCCATAATTCAGTGGAAATTAAAATGTCAACATTTATCGTTTTTCTCTCCAAAATAATTTCGCGCCTTTTTCGATTCTTGAGTGTTAAATCATATCAAAATTCATAAATCCAATTGCTTTGCCCAAGGGGGAAATTGTGCATCATGCCGACCGGGGTTCCTGCCCTGCATGGAAAAGAAATATGGCTATTCATTTGCATATCATGAATATTTATGAAGCCCATATTTGCAGAAGAGACAAAATTCTATCTTTTTAAAAGTAAAAACTTCGGCAGCTCTCAATGTATTTAAATGTTGCACCGTTTAAAACATCATCTAATCTTGATATTAACAGAGTCTTCTCAGCCCAACTTACTAAAGTGCATATTGCCTTCAGGTTTTAACAGGTTATGCAAAAAAAACAAAAAACAATTTCTCTATTTTTATTTGATGTTAATTTTTTTTTCAGGGGAGACTGGACTGGTTGTAAGGGACAAGTTGAATCATTTGCTTTGATTTTTGTTTCTATCACTTGATGGCACCACTGTTAGCCTCATTTTGAACAGAAAAAATATCGACCATTTTTTTCTGCTAAATTTAGTCGTGCATACTCAAAGAATTAAATAGTTTGCAAGGAAAATATTCTTCCTTTTTTTTTTTCATTCTGGTAAGTAACTATTTCATTTTGACAAATGAATACCAGGTCCATGCTGTAGATTACAGCTGATGGTAATGCAGTCTCTGTTTATGAAAAGTGACAATAAACAGTATATTTACTAAATTTTCTAGCAGCTTATGCCAGACTCTCTTTGGTTAGAATGTAAACGAGATCATGTATTAGGAGCTTGCAGAAACTTTGTTTATTATTGTTATTTATTTATTGTTTGTAATTGTAGGCCATTGAGATCAAGGAACAGCTAATAGCCAACAAAGTTACAAAACAAATTCACCACAAGTTTTAAAGGGATCAGAGAGAAAAGTCGAAAAACGGGCCGAAACAAAACAAAAACAAAAAGAATTAAACACATATGAATCCACTGATGATGAAACTTTCTGTTTGGTGCGCGTTTAAACTTATTCCAAGGAAGACCTGGTCAGAAATGTCTTCATATACATTTCCATTTCATCAAAAGAAATATGTCAATAAAGGTCACTTTGGTGTCATCATTCTTTTCTTATTGTTTTTTTTTTCTCCATCTTTCTCCTTATTTTGAAACATCATTGAGGTCCACCCTTATGATTCCAATAGTCCTTCCAGGTGGTCATTACATTACTTTTCACCCAAACACATTCTCTTCAAATGTTTATATTTCTGCATGGTTTCAAATTTTTACATTTCTAACAAAATTAACTTGCCCCTTCAGATTGCATCCATCATCCCTACGGATCGGTACAATTTTCTGAATGTTCAAATGATGATATGATTGACTTCAGAAATGTTTCAGATTTAAACGACCCATTCAAATCTCCCTTCCGCTGACACTGTAGGCCATATCTGCGTTTCAATGAATTCATTTCATTGGAAGTTACTGCCTTTTACTAGCCTCAGTCTTTCCATTATATTTTTTTAATATTATTTTTATCCATTTTTAGTAGAAACAAAATAATATTCCATCAGACATTTCTCCGGTGACAGACTAAATCATGGAATCAGGAACCAGCAAATCACTTTGTGCACACGTCTTCCCTGTTCAGTGACGTAATGCAAATAAATTTCTATTTTGGATTCATTAAGATGATATCATTTATGGCTGTTGTAAAATTCCAAAACATCTCATTCACTTTTGTTTAAAGGCGTCCTTGCCTCTCAATTAGAGGCCATACCTGTAAGTCGAACGGTAGGTCTGTCTTCATATTGTTTCTCAGATGTTTAAAGTCAGATTTACTTCAAACTTTGTAGAAAGGTATTCCTAGATAAGACGCTTCTTATGTCTACTCAGGCTCACGTGATCTGGCAATAATGGCGTTTAGACTTTATGCTTGAAAATCGATTTACTTAGCTTTCTCATGTCAGATTTACTTCAAGTAGATGTTGAAAATTACAGCTTTCATTATTGGTTGAGCTCACTTCACGAGTAACAATTCGTGATTCAAAAAGAATAACCATCGTTCTATGACACATGCTTATCATGTAGCGGCACCACTTTGGTGATTTCTCCCTCTTCACGACGCAGGCCGAGTTAAGGATATATGGAAGATGGACAATACCCATGAGGAAGGTCCATCTTTTTAGTCTGCCCTGGTATTTTTGGTTGGGGGCAGAGATTGATCCATTATTGTGAATTTAACGTCAACAGCCACGACTTTTACGCCACTTGCATCTCCACACAACACACGTTTATCATATTTATTGAATTTAGCTTACACTGGCACGGGAAACAAGTAAAGATCGAACCCCCAATACACACACGATTTGCTACCTACCAATTTTTATTCGGTAGTCACCCTGTTGATTTGGTATTCGGTAGTCACCCTGTTGATCTAAACTCCATTAATATTAGGTGCCAAATAACGACGTCAGTATACGTCAGTTAGACTAGCTTGCTAACCATTGCTTTTCAACAGATGCTCAGATAATGATTAAACATAACTGTTATAAATCTTCCCCAGTATAATAATCGGTGGGGATCGAATTCACAACACCAGCGAATAGTCTAGCGATTACATGGATATGGATCTACAGCAAGCGCTTTGCGCCTTAAATATTTACTAAGCATCCCAGTCTGGCACAGGGTCACAAATTTATACCAACCAATGGAGATTGGACTCACACGTCTTTGCTACAAAGCTTGATAATCTCGGGTGTATTTCCATGTCAGTCCAAGTCAAGTTCAGTAAATATGTACATGGGGGGTCTGATTGTAAAGTAAGGGTTATCAAGCTAGTCTTGTAGACCAGGGATCGGCAAAATCTGACGAGCTGCAACATTTTATTTGGACTGCTAACCAAATGTGTTTTTGTTTTTCTATCTATTAAGTATAAAAGAATATTATAGAATACAATATAAACAAATCTATAGAAATGAAATGATTAGAATATATTAAGATTCTTGAGTGCATCCTGAGAATATATTCCTCAATTTCCTTGCTCTTTTTATACGACGGCTAATACAGAGTGTTTTCTCGACTAAATAAAGGCTTTGGTTAACTGATCCAAGTCGTGTACCCCTACATATACATAGTGGATACGCCTAACACAATCTATTTCGAGAAATTTACAAGTAGGCAATTACAAATAGATTAAAACAAGGAAAGGTGTAATTTTGGAGTCAGATATCGAAATATAAACAATGTAATGTTTGTAAAAGCGTGAAATTAAACATCTATCTTTTATTTTTCATGCTAATGAAACTTTTGTCGCTATATCATTATTATATAACAGACATTTCTGCTGGTTTTGTGGAAGTATCGGCAACCTGCTCATTCGTCCTTGCTTCTGATCTTCATTTCGATTTGTGTGAGCTTTCTTTAGATATTACAGCTAGTTATAATTTTATGAAGATCAAGTTTACACATTTGCTTGAAAAATGATGTCAGTCACATATTTCCATTGGTAATAAAAATTATATAAAATCCCATCTTCTAGTCAATTCGAACAAACCAGAGATTTGTACCCATATCAAATCTGTTACAAATGAAATATTACTTAAGAAGCGAAATGATACTAAATTTCCAACTGTTCAGTTTTTACTTGAATTCCATTCGTCACAACAATGACAATGGCTTCACCAAAAACAGTGACGTCATGTCAGTTTGTGTAAGAGTTCCGTACGCAACAACTGATGACGAATTCATTCTCTCAACTAATGTCGACTTGTTATATAACAGGAACTACAAATAATGGTGTCGAAATGAGACAAGTGGTTTGGGGATGATACTGCATGGTGAAATTAATTCTGTTTTCTTTACCTTTCAGATTTTAATAAAGCAACGGTGTTTGACCCTAGCGCAGCCAAGCCTTTTTTTTTTCAACCCTTTTATATCGGGGAAGAGAACGAACCTGCAAAGACAAATTAAGGCCTCTAACGATAAAAGTCTTAAAATCAAAATAAAAGAAAGCTTCAGTAACTCAAAATGCTTCAATATCAATTGTTATTGTCCCTTTGTTTCATGTAACTACATAACTCATTGAATTGAAGTCCTTTTTTAATCAATCTCTTTTTTCATACATTCATTCATGTTTGTTAATGCATTTTTGGAGGGTTTTTTCGAAATTCGTACACTCTAAGGTTGGCTTCTGTCATGTCTATGGTAGACGTGTATTAGCTACTTGCAACGGTAGTCGCTGTTGGAGGATTCCGAATGCTGTATATTAAGGGACGTGGGCCCAACCCAATTTGAATTTTATCGCAACTATAGTTATAGTTTTCCCTCATTTGGCATTGTCGTAGACTAAACCAAGCTGAATAGATATTTACACCCATAAATGTACATGCGCACATAAACATACTTGAATGTATGCGGTTGTATTCGCATGAGCTGAAAAGTTACTTTGGTGAAGATATCGGTTCAAGTTTCCCTTTGCAGCAAGAGGTCAGTGTTCGAGGGCTGGCCAAGGCTGCAAAAAAAAAATACTGAAATTCATAAACTATTCTTACGTCACCATTCGAATGGTATTGCCCTTATCAGAATCAAAAGACTTATATTGTTGGATCCATCTGCTTTAAAATCTTATGGAAGCTCAGGGGATTTTATAGGATAAAGTGGGGTATCACGGCGAATAGTTCTTAGAGATCCTGCTGAGAAGAGCTGGAACGAGGAATTTGATTCCAACTTGAACGTTTACACTCAAATAGGAGCGCAGGTGAAAGGGCAAACAAATCTTGTTATAATCCATGGCGCTTCAATTAATCAGTTCTCTCTATTGCTACCGGAAAACCTTAGCAATCAGAGCCAAGTAAACATTGACGATGCTTGATGCAAAACTGACCAATTGACATTTAATCAAATATGAATTCTCTTATCACAATCTTCTATTAATGCTTCATTTCCAGCAGATGTTTTCCATGCAATAAGATCAGATATTCCCCTTCTAAGAAAGGGATATCAACCCACGAACTACAGCCCTGCCTTGAAAGCTTTAACCTAGGCCCGGGCAAAATAAAGTAAGCAAAAATCTACCCAACCTTAGATTTCATCCGACCTAACTTGATGACCATCTCAAGTATGCTGTTATTTCTAAATAATAAGTTTATATTACTTTTACTTTTAATATTATCCTTTATATATATTTTTGAAATATCTTTTGTTTATGTATCCAATAAGTTTGAGCAAAACCTTTAATATGCAATATACAATATATGAATAAAATCAAAACATTTCTATTTTCAGAAATTATTGAAAATACGATGTTTACACGTCATAAACAAAGTAGATGATATGAAGCGATTTATTATAGAAAGATATATACAAGACAATTGTACATCTTGTTTCAAATTTTGTTCAAAGTTGACACTCCAATATCGACTATATCGATCACTAACGTATTCTTTGATAAAAGTACATTCCAAAATACATCAATCGTGGTTTGGTGTTTGTAAAATATTAGTTTCCATTATTTTTAATGCTCGATGTAATAGTTGATATCAGTCGGTTAAGTTTATTAGAAATACGAGATAATCTTCATCTTAAGGCGAACGGCTAAAAGAAATAC
This sequence comes from Thysanoteuthis rhombus, assembly GCA_963457665.1. Taxonomy (NCBI): domain Eukaryota; kingdom Metazoa; phylum Mollusca; class Cephalopoda; order Oegopsida; family Thysanoteuthidae; genus Thysanoteuthis; species Thysanoteuthis major. The sequence continues at coordinate 31,470,598 of OY735221.1, forward strand.
ATTTATTCACAGTGAAATATATAATCCAATAAATGATCAGGAATATAGTGTTTATTTGGTTCTATATGTATCCATGGTTATTTTTTGTTTCTTTGTTTGTGTTGGCCCTTAGTTTTTTTTTTCCCAAAAAAATATCACCAATCCAACGTATGTCGACTGCTGCCGTAGACTACAAAAACCATAGTGATTCCAATCGTTACTGAGAACCTTACACAGGCCATGTTGCAGATTATGCTAAGCTTAGCAGACAGGTAACGAAATGAAAACATAAAGAATAAGTTCCTATTCTGTAATGATCGGACTGTGTCGTTCGAGAATCGTCCAACCAGGACACGAAATCGCTATACAAACATTATTATCTAGTATATTCTCATGTTTCTGATTAGACAATGGTGCTACTTATTTTTATGATTTATTTTCAAGATAAATTGCATTATCTAGTTTCAGCTTAGCCACGAAAGGTGTTAATATAATTCCAAAAATTTAAATAAGATCATAGAACAAAATTATATTAACATAGAATAGACGAAAATATATTGATGCAGTGGCGAAATTGAACACCTTTTTCAAATTTCAGTTACATGGGGATACAAGAATTGGTATTATGTGCCACTGCAATGATATTTTTCCAACCATTTTCTGAATATTTTGACATGAAATAGAAGGAAAATATTGTTACAGAGGCAAATTAAACTTTGTAAAATAAGATTGTTCGATTTGTCACGGCATTAATATTAATAAGTTCATGTCTGTGTTTTTATTTATTCATTTAGAGGCAGAATTTCCAAGATAATTTTTTTAAGATAATGCTTCATACCAATGATCGATGTCCAGGTCATGTGAGGTGGGTCATTCTGGCAGGCTGATTTCCTGTTAATTTTATATTTACGCAATGATCAACTGAATTAAAATAGTCTAAATGTCTACCTAGAACTAATAAATGACATATACGTCGGAAAATCTTAAAGAAAACGGCACATTTCTTTCTTGTTCTGTTTTTGTCCCAAACTATAACTATTGTTTAGAAAAGAAATATTGCTCCTGGCCGGAGAGAAACCATCAGTCCTTGAACAGATGGTCGCGCTAACCAATAGTGCCACAAATGTATATTTATTATAAAGCAAATTTATTTCTGATTATAAATCAAATGTACCTGACTTCTAAAATCTGTTTCCTATTCACACACTAAGACCTTTCTTAGAGGTTTACTAATTGGAGGATATTTGTGTTTTTATTTTTTATCTTCATTTAGCCAGGTTAAATGTGTATCGAGACTCTGCTGCTATCCTATTGGAGGGCCTCAAGTGTACATTGTGTTGTATCACATTTGATGAGAAATTACTATAAAATTTGTACCTACCGTTTTTCACAGTTAATTTCGTGATTCGTTGTAATTAAAAACCTGATACTCACAATATGAGTCTCCTCAAGATGCTGGGCCTCACATGGAGAGACCACAAAACAGCACTGTACATCCGAGAAAAGACAAGAGTGAGAGACATCATAGAATCAATAAAAAATATCAAATAGCGGTGGGCTGGCCATGTTGCAAGAATGGCAGACAATTGATGGACATCACGACTCACAACATGGATTCCCCGAGACTCATCATTCCATTTTTGAAAATAGTTTCTGGAGACTTGCCACTGGCATCTATATATGCCTGGTCGTATTAATCTCGTCCACGCTCTGAAATCTCCCTTTCAACTGCAAAAAGCCAAAAATTGGAGGAGGCCAAACCTGGGCTGTAATAGGGTCTGATAGACCTGGGCGATGCGATTATAAATTGTGTTATATAATACAGAAACTTGTTTGAAATGATCAACTGTTATTACATAGTGAATTGGCCATTTGGCCTTGACAACGTGAATAGAATAAAGAATTAGAGAAAATTGGTCCGTTGGAGGATTTTAACCTACAACCGATGAGGTAGCTACTTCAACGTAGCGTTGCTCTTACCATATAGCTGAACAGTCGTCGGTAATGCAAAGGCCTAAATAAATGTCTCAACTCCAAATTCTTATTTCACTTATTCACGGCCTGTATCTGCCCCTTTTGTTTCTTTCAACGCAACCACAATGTTATCAAGAAATGGAAAAATAATTCGACAGAATGGTTATGAATTGTATCATATTATATAGAGACTCTTATTCGAGATCATCAACCGTTATTACACGGTGAATGTACCATTTTTTTAATTGTTTATTTTATTTACGTTGTCTTGGCCAAACGCTACATTCACTATGTGTCAATGGGTGATCATTTCAAATAAAATATATTCAATATAAGGCAATTTATCAACATTCTGTCGGATCATATATCCATCTTTTTAATATATATATATATATATATATATATATATATATATATATATATATATATATATATATGATATGAAATGTGTGCGTTATAAACTTTTTAGTCATAAATAAAACTCAGTATCTATTACGAGGTCGATGTATACAATATACAAATTGAACCTGAGAAAGTAAAATGAAATATTACTGACTAGAAAGTCGGATGTCAAGAGAAGCTCTGAAATATTCTGGATATTCGCCATATTAAACAATATAATTTCTTCTTGCCTTTCCTTTTTTATATTCATGGCTTCCGTTGTCTCAACAAAAGAATGATATCTTTTTCTTCAATATGAAAATTGTCGCCTTTGATTAAGACGAAATTATTCAACGCTTTTGAATAAATTAAGCAGCAGAATAGAGAACTGCATTTTTTATTGAAAGTCAAGCCACCATGATCCACCCACCTGAATCACACTGAAATATATTGCCGTCTTATTCAAACATTCAACATATGAATCTCACATCAACTTCCCTGATCTTCTGACATGAGGTATTTTCATTATTTCATGTAGTATTTTATATTTGCCGTCAAAAAATGACAGCTTATCTAAGTGATTTAGCAATAGAATTGTATTTATACTGAATTAAAAACATTATGTTCTCTATTTTCATGTTCATGTTCAGGACCCCTTTAATATTGAACAAGAATAAAGGTGAAATCAAGGTACGAAAAGATGGATGGGTTCATACGTCACCATTTTCTTATCATTATTATTATTTGCATTTTCAGACCAGTTGTCAGGTAATCACCGTCGGAGACTGAGTGATAACAAGTTTCCTCAGGTCCCAAGCCCTCTGCTTTTATTCCCTTCACATACAGCAGCGGGGGTGTGGTTTGTAAATTCACCATCCTTTGTGGTATGTGTTGTGTCTTTTTTGTGGTTGTTTCTCTCTGCTGGACCCTTACTGATAGCTAGGATCGTAGATTTCATATTTGAAACACTTTCTTCAGTAGTCGTGCAGCCCCCAGCAGTGCTGTGGTGTGAATAGTCTAGATCCTTCCTTTTATCCTTAGTTCTTCCAATATCGCTTCCAGTGTCTTTGGAACAGTTCTGAGAGCACCAACTGTTAAAGGTACTATCCTGACTTTCACGTTCCCCACCTTCTTCAGCTCCCGTGCCAGGTCCTAGTATTTTCCCAACTTTTCACTCTCTTTCCTATTCACTGTAAGGTCTGCAGGCACGGCCACGCCTATTATTTATCAGGCTCCCCTCCTCTTGTCTACGATTAGTAGACCTGGTCTTCTCGCTTGGATGGGTTGGTCAGTTTGGATGTTCAAGTCCGAGAGTGATTAGTGACTTCCATTCTCCAGAGTTGTCTCTGGTTTGTGCTGGTACCACTTTTTCACTTGGTTGAATCCAATTCATTTGCTCAGTTCCCAGTGTATCACTGCTGCTGCTCAATAGTTCTGTGGTTTACAGTCTCATCACTTTCCCCAAAGGGGTGGCATTTTCTCTTTGTCTACGTTCTGTTGATTTTCATTTGGACAAGGTTTGTCCTCATATATTTGCTTGGGGCTGCAATGATGACTGATTCTCTTTCTCTCTTCAGTTATCCTTTTCGTAGCCATGTCCCTGATCTCTCGTCTGCAGCATCCCGTATCTGTCTTTTAAATTATCAATATAGTTGTTTCTATTCCATTTTTCTTTCTTTGTCTGCTGTGCTGCTCCATCATTTCCTGCTACGGGCGCTCTTTATAATGTCTTCATTGTTTCCTTGTACATTCTTTTTTAGACCTGTTTTAGCCCTCTGGATACAGTCTTCTATGTTGATGATTCCTCTGCCACCTTCTTTTCTCTTCACGTATAGTCTATACGTGCCATCTCTATGTTGTAAAGCCTAGTGCATTGCCATAAGCTTTCTTGTTCGCAAGTTCATCGACTGGACTTCTTCCTTTGTCCATCCAAGGAATGGTCCTGTGTATCTTACTACTGACACAGCCGATTTGTTCATTCCTTTAATCAAGTTCTCGCTCTTTCGTTTGGTATCTAATATTTTCTTTATCCTCCTAAGGTTGTCTCTCCTTATTTTTTCCTTCATCATTTTCTCATTATTATCATTATTATTATTATTATTATTATTATTATTATTATTATTATTATTATTATTATTATTATTATTATTATTATAATTATTATTATTATTATTATTATTTGGAATCTCACACCAGTTGCCTGGTGGTAACCGCTGGAGTTTGAGTGACAGCAAGTCTCCTCAAGTCTCCAGCCCTCCTCTCCTAGTACTCATAGGTCGCAATAATTCTGCGATTTACAGTTTCACACCGGTTGCCCAGTGGTTATCGCTGAAGGCTGAGTGACAATAAGTCTCCTCAGGTCTTCAGCTATCGTCTCCTCTCTCTTTCGCATATCATGACAGAGCTACAATTCGTTGCAGTACTTATATCTCTAGCACCTTCCTCAGTATCTGTGCAGTTCCCAGTAGTGCTGTGGTCTGTACGGTCTCTATCCTTCCCCTTATCCCGATCTCCTCCAGTCTCACCCTCAGCGTTTTGGGGACAGTTCCTAGTGCGCCCACTATGACCGGTACTACCCTGGTTTTCATGTTCCACATCTTCCTTAACTCTCTTGCTAGGTCCTGGTATTTTTCCCTTTTTTTCACCCTCCTTCTTTTTTACTCTATGGTCTGCAGACACAGCAACGTCTTCTGTTTGGTAGGCCTTCCTTTTTCTGTCTACTATTACTAAGTCCTGTCTTCTTGCCTGGATGAGGTGGTCAGTTTGGATGTCAAAGTCCCAGAGTAGTTTGTGGTTGTCATTCTCCAAAACTGCCTCTGGCTTGTGCTGATACCACTTTTATTATTATTAATCTCACACCTGTTGCCTGGTGGTTACCGCTAGAGTTTGAGTGACAGCAAGTTTCCTTAAGTCTCCATCCCTTCTCTCCTAATTCTCATAGGCCACAGTAATACTGCAGTTTACAGTTTCATACCGGTTGCCCAGTGGTCATTGCTGAAGGCTGAGTGACATTAAGTCTCCTCAGGTCTTCAGCCAACATCTCATCTCTCTTTTGCCCATCATGCCAGTGCTGTGGTTTACGTTTTCGCTTCCATTTCTCTTCTTCTGTTCGGTCACTGTTAACAATTAGTGTTCCAGTCTTAATATTTCTAGCACTTACATCAGTATCCTCCTCCTCATCATCATCATTATTATTACTACAATTTGCAATCTTACACCAGTTGCCCATTATTATTAGAAAATTTATACATTCACATATATCTTCATGCGTATACGTATGAAGATGTGTGTGTGTGTGTGTGTGTGTGTGTGTATGTGTGTGTGTGTGTGTGCGTGCGTGCGTGCATGTGTATGTAGATAGATACGTAACACGGTAAATTAAAACATCATTGCGACTGAACAGTTTCAAGTGTTAGCTAACCTTTTCATTCTCCCTGGTTCGTTTTGAAGATTTCAACACTACCAACTCGGTAGGAAAACAGTAGTCGGTTTAATTCATTTAAGAATTTATACAATTGTTGCCATCAAAGATGGTTGAAGCTTCTATCCTTTTCTATACGTACGTCTGTTTGTTTTTGTATCTGTTCATGAATTTGTTTGTGTGCTCTATCGCTCCTGGCCGTACCATTTTGTCTACAAACCTCAATAGACATTTGATAAAAATGTTTTGAGCTTTTTCAAGAACGTTTTTTGAACGTTCTGAACCATATTTTGATAGCATAATCAATAACATCCAGTTTTTTTACACCATTTCTGATGTTTACCAGCGGAAATGAGATCTAAATTCAAACTCTCTGGAATCTTAATGTTTGTAGACGTTTTCCATTATATTTCATATTTATTTTACAGTGAGAAACATCAGTTATTTCATGAACAAAATGCATTGTGACTTTATTTATTCTCCGATGGAACTTTTTTTCATGACTTCTCTTTACCCTTACTATCAAGCCATACAAATATTTCCTTCAAATTTCTTAAGAAGAGTACTATATATATATATATATATATACATATATATATATATATATATATATATATATATGTATATATATATATATATATATATATATATATATATACATATATATATATATATATATATACACGATCAAAAGAATGAAACACTTGCGAAAACTCTGTAAAAGTACCATTTTTGTCAAAATAAAATCACTTATTGTATTCAAATTTCAATTTGAAAAAATGTGTTTTATGATTTTCTGTTTGCATCTCTCATTCTTTTCAATCCTTTTAGATTCCAAAATCAGAGTTCAAATTACTCCTACTCTTGCTAAACTGATGCAAATAATGAATCATTGTCCCCAAAAGTTTTTGAACTTAGCTCAAACTCCATTGATTCCAACCAAATCTCTGAAGAGTTGTGATCAGGAGATTGTCCGGGGGGCCAAAACAAAGTCATCATTTGCAAAATCTCTTGAATGATGAAGAAGATAGAGCAAGACGAATGTCCTGTTGGTGTATTGCCAGATTGGAGTGTAGAAGTTGTTCGATGAAGTAAAAAAAAAATGCTTTTTCAGAATTTTTATTCTTGTGGCAATTGGCAGAGAGACTTTTGTGGAGAAGAATCAAACATTATTATGTCATCACTTCAAAACAGTTTTATTTGTTATAGACATTCCCCACTGAACTTTCCAGGTTATCCTTGGAGACATCTTTGAAGACCATCTAGAAGCAGGGAAAATTTTGTCTCATCAGAGAAGATGACATTTTGGAAGAAACGGGACTCGTTGTCTTTGTAGAGACCAAAAGATTTCTCTCTATCAGGAATATTATTCTTTGACAGTAAATGTTTTTTGTACAAGTCCTTCCACAAATACTGAATTCTTTGAAAGACCATCTTATGGTATGCCAGTAGAGACTCTTTCCTTCGCTGGAAGTTATAATCATATTCACAGAGAAGTGTTTGTCCAAAGCAATTTTGTCCGGTTTTCTATTCTCTCTTCGTTTAAAGACTTTCTTTTCTCCAAGTCCATCTTTTCGGTCTATCTCCTTTTTCTATTCCTATGGGTGATTCTGTAAATGCCTGTTATTTGCATATCTAAAATCCGTAGTTTGAGCTTCTTCATAGTCCTGAAGCTATGACCTTCATCATAAGCGAGAGAACCATTCCCATCTTGGAAGGTAACAACTGCATACTTCCTTCTGTGAAGGTCAGCAAGAATGAAGTGAACAAGCTTGGCTGCACTAGAGTAAAACTCCCTTGTTTCATCAAAATCTAAAAGGTTAATAAAACAGAACTGATTTCTCCATACATTATTATTCTATAACTGCGTATTCCATTTCGACTCCTTTATTCGTGGTCCTGTAATAAAACAAGTCAACACGAGTTAGGAGAGTGAACTCGTCACCAGTTTTGTTTTGTTTTGTTTGTTTTTTGTTGTTGTTTTTCAAGCCGTCATAGCGTCGCTATTTTGGTGAGATCATCATCATCATCGTTGTGACAAACGAAAATAAAGAAAAAACTCAATAAGTCGAAGTTCGACAATATATTGTTTTATCATGACAGAAATTCAATTACAAAAAAAAAGAACTGGCAATTCAAGTTGACTTGACATGGCCTCATGTTATCTTTCTCTTCTTTCCCGTCTTGTTTTTATTCATGTCTTAAATTCAAATGTCTTAAATTCCAATGTCTGACGAATTCATGATAATAAAGTCGACTCTAAGAATTGGACAATAACTTCTATCTATGAACATCTGGAGAGAAAAAATAGGCTTAAAAACATGCGCAGAAGCTTAAAGAACCTAAATTCACCATTTCCAACTACGAATCACGCTTACTAATCATCAAACCTTAAAAGGCGACGTATTGTCTATTGATTACCATACAATCTCAGAACAATGCCACATCAATGAGGCGCCCAGTGTGGATCGAGTTCAGTGTACAAAGAAATTGGCTTGCTAGAGGATCTTTAAAAATCATTGCGTGTCGTGACGCATCCCCATATATAAGCATGTGTGTGTGTGTGTGTGTGTGTGTGTATGTGGACGTGTGTGTGTGTGTGTGTGTGGACGCATGTGTGTGTGAACGTGTGTGTGTGAACATGTGTGTGTGTGCGTGCGTTTGCATGCCACAGTGAGTGTGTGTGCGCGTGCATGTGCGAGAAAGAAGAACAGAGAAAGATTTAATCTTGAATATTTACACTCTATACCAGAAATGTTGACTTCAAAGGCAAGATAGAGCAAAAGACTGAGAGAAAGGGGAGGATGAGGACCTCGCAATAGATACAGTAAAGACCTAGAAAGATAAACAGGCTGAGATAATTATATTGATCAAGGCATGTTATGTTAGGTGACGAGGAAATGCTCACTGATATACATCATGTCGTAAGGTTTGATGATCAGACCTGATTCAGTAACATAAGAACAGACTAAGATAGATAGATAGATAGATAGATAGATGGATGGATGAATAGATAGTCACTGGTTTCGAAACATTGGTTCGTGGATCACTGTTGATCCGTCAAAAATGCTTAGGAGTCCGCAACGTTGACCTCTCTAAACCTGACATTGCGAATCTTGTGATAGATAGACATAATCCATTACACGACTTTCAAAAAACATCTTTATAGTACAGAGACCCACGCAATATAGAATATTTCAAATGTAGTCCATTTTAAATATTCATGATTTTTTTTCTGGTCAAAAATTGCTTTTTATTATAGTCCATAAAATAGTTTTAAAAATAAATGCTAAAAATAGGACTTTGCCAGAATATTTCTTTTACAGAACGTGTTCCTGAGTGTTCACGTTTTGAAAACGACTGCGATGGATACATACATAAACAGAATACAGGCCCAGCAATAGGTGAAAAGATCTGGAAAGAAAGATAAGAAAGAAAGGAGTAAAGATATAATGCGTTGAGAGTTTCATATATAAATGAGACTATGGATGGTTGAGTGTGTGTGGTGTGTGTGTGTGTGTGTGTGTGTGTATGTGTGTGCACGTATACGATTGTGTATGTCTGTTTAAGTGCTGACACGTATGCTGATACAAACCGATTGGCTTCTTAAACCTCTTTACACGTAGGCAAGTAACGCATACACACGCACATATAACACCTATCTCCACATCAACATCGATATATGTAGGTACTTTCCCTTGATTTAACTACCACTCAATTCAATTCATCTGTAGTGATTTTTTCAGAGCACACCCTTATGAACTGCCTAACCTGGCCAAACTTTTGGCTACCTACTCCACCCAGTCTGCCTCATTCTACCCACCCACTCTGAACAGACGGCATCTCCGGCACCCAACAAATGGAATTAAAAGTCAATGGAGCAAAATGATTCAGCTTTTAGAGTGGAATGTGAAGTTAGATGTGAAAATTATTTCATCGACATATTTGGCGAAATAAAGCGAGAAGTGTCAGACCGGTCAGATAGAAGTTTGGTTAAAAATTTGCAAATTCGAGCCGTTCAAAGATGGAGACCTTGGGTCAAAGAGGAGAAGAAGGAAAGAAGGGAAGAAACGAGGGAAGAAAAGAGGGAAAATTTGCTTTAAAATTTACAAATTTGAGCTGGTCAAAGGTGGAAACCTGGGGTCAGAGGAGGGAAAGGAAGAAGGAATGAAAGAAAGAAGGGTGGAAGGAAAGCTCATAAGGTTTAGACTACTCTTTATATGATCAGAGAAAAGAAGGAAAAATTAAGAATAAAATTTTTTTATTACGGATAAAGCCAGCATAGCAGTAAATGGAAGCAAAGGATGTAAAACAGTTGGAGAGATAGAAGAAGATTGGAAGAAAAATGCGTGGGAGGGGTTTGAATAAGAAGAAAAAAAAGAGGAAGAAGAGAAAGTAGACAGAACAAGAGGGAAAGTAAGCGAGAGAGAAAACTAAGAAAGGAAAGATAGAAAGAAGGAAGGAGAAATGACAAAAAAAGAGGGAAAAGAAGCAAGAAAAGGGAGGAAGGAGAAATTAAAAGATGGGAAGGACGGCTGGCGAAATAAAGAGGGAGAACATTGAAGAGACAAAAAGATAAAGAAGATGGACAAAAAGGAAGGGAGACAAGAAGGAAATCACTCAAGAAGAGAAGGAGTTAAAAATAAAAGAAAAAGGAAGGCTGAAAATAATTCCTAGTCGGAGTTGATCTCGGTTCGCTGACTCGATTATCCTGGCAATTAACTCTTAGGCTTTGCAGCACCTCCTATATGTAATACGCCAGACAGTCCTTTTCCTTCTTGGTGACGTATAAAAAGGGTATACAAGCAAACCAATGCATCCTCCTGATAGTCACCTATGGAGCTAAAACATGGAACCGAATCAAAAGATTGGTCCTTAAACTGGGAACCAAGCAACATTCACAAGAGGGAATCATGATCAACATATTATTGAAATATCACGAGAGGCACGATAAATTAGAGGGAAAAACAGGAATCGGAGATAGCATAGAATCCATAAGAAAAATTAAATGTCTATGGACTGGTCATGTTGCGAGAATATCCGCTGGACATCACGACCCACAACGCGAGATCATGTGCAAAACCTCAATGGTGTAATACCAAAGATTATTCTACAAGCAAAATTTTGAGGAATGATGGTGCGTATTATGTAGTGAAAATACAGTAATCATGGACAGTTCCAAACAAATTTAAAAAAAACAAATCGAAAATAAGACGAAGAGGTAAATAAAGAATGGTAATTGGAAATATTCTACAGTGAAAATCTCTTATAAATGATAAATGATTAAAAAGTTTCCTTAAACAAAAGTTTATGAAATTGATGGGACTATGATTTGATGGAAAGAGGGAAAGACAGAAAGTAAATAGATGGGAGGAGAGACAAGTGGAGATAAGAAGATAAAATGAGTGAAATAAGGACATTAACAAACAGTAAAGAAAGAACAGAAGAAATAGGCATTGAGAAAGAAAGAAAGAAAAAAAGATAGAAAGGAAGAAAGGAAGAAAAGAAAGAAAGAAAAAAAAAAGGAAAAGACATGAGCATCAAGAAAGAAAGATAGGAACACGGACGAGGGAATATGAATATGGACATTGAGAAAGGAAGAAAGAAAAAAGGAAGAAAAGAGGAATGAAGAAGGAAAATAGGTGGAAGGAAGGGAAAATGAAGAGAGAAAAAAGACTTGTGCATCGAGAAAGAAAGAAAGAAAGATATGGGGATGGAGAAAGAAAAGAGAAAGAATAAGAAATCAATAAAGAAAAAGATATGGACATCAAGAAAGAAAGAAAGATATGGATATTGCAAATGAAAGGAAAAAAAAGGAATTGATAAGAAAGGAAGAAAGGAAGAGAGAAAGAAAATGCAACAAAGAACTAGACGTACACCAAAAAAGAAGGCCAGAATCGATAGACACCAACAAAGGAAGATCTAAAAAAGAAAAAAAAGGCATTAGAAATGACGGAAAGAAAGTAAGGATGAACGAACGAATGAAAGAAAAAAGGAGGGGAGAGAGGAAGGGAAAATGAAGAGGAAAAAAAGATGTGGACATTAAAGAAGAAAGAATTATATGGATATTGCAAATGAAAGAAAGAAAGAAAGAAAGAAAGAAAGGAAGGAGGAGAGAAATAGACATACACTTAAAGAGAGAAAGAATCGATAGACAATAGCAAAAACAGAGAAAAACTTGAGAATAAAAATGTATGAGAAAAGAAAGAGAGAGAGAAAAATATAAGAAAAACTCAATAAAGTCAAAAAAGAAATCAAACGGATATGGGAAAGCTTAAGGGGGACTGGGATGGGGCACTCAACAAATTCGTGTTTTGGGGCGTTTGGCAACAACACAACCTTGGCAGCCATCTTGCTTAGGTGAAACGCTGTCGGCAGCAAACATCATGGTTGACTGACGCTCAGGCGTTAAACATGGGACTCTAGCCAATAAATGGTCAGAAGGTGGCGACCTACAAAACACAAAAAATCCCCACTCTTGATTGCATGGGTCGATGTTTAATTTTGCCCCTTTTTCTCTGTGAAATACAATTTTGTTTTCGTTCTGACCTATTGGAAAGTTGCAGAATGGTATAACAATTTCTGGCTCAAAAACCAGATCAGTGAAACAAATATGTGTTCACGTAGCTCTAAAGCCCTAAGAAAATGAAAGGATCTGCTTGCTCCCCTAGTATCAGATAACTTGGAAATATCAAACTGTTTTCAGTAATTCATCTAAGAGAAGGTTGTGTTGAGCTGAAAATGCAAAGCGCCCCTGTGTTCAACGAGAGGCTAAAAGGAATTAACGAAACTAAACTTATGTGTTTGTGTTTGAAACTCGGGACTTTTATGCAACTGACATTCGACTAAATATTTTGAGGGTACTTATTTCGGGCCATCCTATGATGTTAGAGTATTTAGATTCTATATGTATATTGAACAATTTTCCCTGTTTGATCAGGACGCTGAAGTTTTATAGTAGGAATCATATCAAGTAAACATGGTCATTTGTGAGTGTTGTACGCCTCACATGTTACATTAAACAAGATAACTAGATTGTGATTATAAGCAACCAAAAGTTAGATTAAGGGTAAAGAATAGTCAAAACTAATATTTGCAATACTTTATCCTTGAATAAAATCGGAACATTTTCAAACATCGTTTTATTAAAAAAACTGCCAAGTCTCAACAGCGTTGAATATCGGATGTAAGGAATTAAAGTTGAGGTATGAAATCAACTCTGGCTCAACTATCAAGTCCCGGTGAAAATGGTTACAAGAGGCCAGGCATATACCGGACTTTCCCTGAATAGAAAGTGTGTCCGATTCTCACTATGGGCTTGCTTTACGCTGTTTAATCGTTGCAGTAGGATTTGAGTTCGATTCAAAGATGTGACAAAAAGTAACTGAAATTGGGGACGGAGGTAAACTAGCTTGAATTGATAATAAGATAACTTGTCTTTTAATGTGTTTTGTAATAATTGAACTGAACAACTATCTATTTTTCTGTCGTGATAATTCATTCAGTAAAGTGAATAGCTAAAGTATGAAATGAAAATTAATATTTTTGAAATGATTCAAGTTATGAAATCACTGCCAAAAATTCATGGATGTTCCATGGTATAACTGAGTCAAGCCTCTTCCATCGAGGGGAGATAATTAAAAAGTTTGAAAAGGCATCATCTGAAAATATTTATTTTCAAGCCTGCCGCCGAAAGACGGAGCAAAATCTTTTAACTACAGCAAAACTGGTATGGTTAGTCACTTAAATGAAACCGTAACGTGCCCAATGCTTTTTGGTTGCATGCCGTGTTGGGGGTGATCAATTACAGAAATTTGAAAAAAAAGAGGTGATCAATGGTTAAAGTACTTCTCTCACATGTACTTCGGCAAAGATCACTAAAGGTACGGGATTTTAAAAAAATAAGTGTGAATGCTAGTGGACACAAATTAAGGGGTCAATTCAATTAAAAGTTATATTGCAAATTGAACTATCAAACTAAATACTTATCGGGGGATGGTTAAAAAAAAATTTTTGTAGA
>OY735221.1:31489372-31524372 GCA_963457665.1 Thysanoteuthis rhombus
CTTCTTCTCCTTTTTTTCTTCTTCTTCTTCTTTTTCTTCTTCTTCTTCTCCTTCTTCTTCTTCTCCCTCCTTCTTTTTCTTCTTCTTCTCCTTCTTTTTCTTCTTCTTCTCCTTCTTTTTCTTCTTCTTCTTCTCCTTCTTCTTCTTCTCCTCCTTCTTCTTCTTCTCCCTCTTCTTCTTCTCCTTCTTCTTCTTCTCCTTCTTCTTCTTCTCCCTCTTCTTTTTCTTCTTCTCCTTTTTCTTCTTCTTCTTCTTTTTCTTCTTCTTCTTCTTCTTCTTCTTCTTCTTCTTCTTCCTTTTCTTCTTCTTCTTCTTCTTCAAGTAGCATTATGAGAGGGGATGTGGGTCTGTTATCCCTGCTATTCCTTTCACCGTCGTTGTCTTTCAATTTTTCTCCTCCCTCATCTGGTCCTCCTCTTCCTCCTCCTTTTTCTCCTTCAAGTAGTAGTAAAAGTAATATAAGGAGTAAGAGGAGGTGGAGGATGAGGATGTATCACTATTATCAGTCCTTTCCAGAGTCATAAATTCTGGCTTGGTACATGAACAATTTATGTACATCTTTTTTTTCTTAACTGAAGCATCCGCATATAAATCTACTTTTAATTTCGTTCAGGTCAGCGGGTGAATATGGGGTGCTTTTCACCATGCCAAAGATCCATCTTTAAATTTGATTATGCGGACGATGGCTGTTCCATGGGTGTTGAAAGGCCAGCTAAACCAGCGTCTCTTATACCTTTGACAATCCAATCATATCTATCGATTTTTCTCACAGCCCACTTCATTCACTCTCTCACTGAACATCTCTTACACATCAATACTTTCAAATCTCTCTCTTTGTCTCTGTCTGTCCATCCCTTCTCTCACTCTCTCTCTCTTCCCCCCTCTCTCTCTCTCTCTCTCTCTCTCTCTCTCTCTCTCTCTCTCTCTGATACTAAGTTACCAGTTATGTCATACATATATTGCGTACTAATAATGCTTTGAATGACTCGTACCAATACTAAATTAATTCCTGACTTTGTCAGCAACTTATCTTCTTCTTCTTATCATTATTATTATTATTATCATTATTATTATTATTATTATTATTATTATTATTATTATTATTATTATTATTATTATTATTATTATAATCAATGTAGTAGTAGTAGTAGTAGTGGTAGTAGTAGTAGTAAATTGGAAAAAAATAAACCGTCCAGACATAATTATTATGGACAGAAAGGAAAAGGGATATCTATTTATACATATGACCGTTCCATCAGACAAAAACATATCTGGAAAAGAGGTTGAAAAGTTGTCCAAGTACAAAGACCTGGAAATTGAGATCACAGAACTATGGTAACATAAAACTTGAAACAATACATGTTGTTATAAGAGCCCTGGGGGGACATGAAAAAGGTTGTCGACAAATATCTTGGTAGAATACCAGGAAACACAGGCATCTATGATATACGGAAAATTGACCTTACAGGCACCGCCCACGTCCTTTGCAAAGCACTGATCACGTGAACATTTTGTATTTCATACGACCATGTACTGCTTTTTGCGTAGCCTCACGTATCAACCTCACCTTTGTATAAATGTTGGGGAAATGCCAGCGCCTACTAAATCGTAACTTCGTTGCCTGCCCTAAGTTCCAAGCCGAAACTTGGTTCACAATTAATACTACTAGACATCAATATTAATAATAATAATAATAATAATAATAATAATAATAATAATAATAATAAGAAGAAGAAGAAGAAGAAGAAGAAGAAGAAGAAGAAGAAGAAGAAGAAGTAATTCGCCACTTATCACCAACGCATCTATTACCACACCACAATGTCTAGGGCCATGAAATCAGCGTAATACTCTCTTAGCAGCAACAAGACCTGGTGTTATACATTATTCTTTGAAGAAAATTGACCTCGAATAAGGCACCTGCGTGGGCCTCACTAACATGGAGGAAGCTGCTCTTTTATGAAAGCAATTTATATTCGGTCGAATTTTCTACAACCTGATCTTTTTCGTTGCACATATTTTTTTGAAGGAAAATGACAAGTTTACTCTTGAACTGAAATAGCCATTCAGAAAAGTTTCAAGAATGCTCATTTTAACAGTGCTGTCAGTGAACTTTCGCAGCGCTAAACATTGGCCCTCCGTCATAGAGGCGGTAGTACAGTTTGTTTTGTTTTTTTAAATACAGCACGACTCGTCCCTTGGGTTATTCTGACATGAAAGGAAGAGAAAAACAGAAGTCGAACAAGATTCAAGGTTTCCTCATTTCAAATCGTCGGACATCTTTTGAATGTACGAAAATGAAAAAGGGGTCTGGGCTCTAAAGCTAATCGCTTTTATACGTGTTTTTTAGACAAATTTATATCAGTATCTTATGATGGGTCCTTAGCTACGTGAGTCTTCGCCTTATTGCCTTCTTCTTTTATCATGTCATGTTATCTAATATGAAATGATTCCTTCGATCAAGTCAGCCATTTCCTTCTTTGTCATGAAGCGATACTGAATATATTAAGAGCCGGCATAGAAGCCATAAATAATTACGGGTAACGCCTTTGCTCTATTATGGCAACAAACCAGCAAATATATAAAATTAGAATCTTTAGGTAAATTCAAACTAAAAGATACAGAGCTAAAGTAGGAACTATGCCAGATTATGTGCTTGTGCTTTTATTTTATGTGAGTGTGCTTTCTGTGTTTTTAAATTTGCTGCAATAAGAGTATGAAATATATAACAGATTTTTTGTCACTTTGTATTCGAGGTCGTATTGTACTCGAGTAAATACGGTTACAAACATTAACTATAAAATTGATTCAATTTAAAGTACTCAGAATGAACGGCAAATACCTAAGTAAGCTCAGATTAGCTAACAGAATCGTCCTTTTTAATGAGAACTTCAAATAATACTAGATGGAGTAGTTGAAGGAAACCAGAAAGTTGGTCTTCACATAGAGTTCAATAATGCAAGTGTCATGTGCTACAAACATGTTGAAGTCGGATCACTCGAGGTTAGCAAGTTTTTGGCAGAGCAATTTCGATCTTTAAAAACAAGTAAATCCAATTAGTTGGTCTTCACATCAACTTCAGTACACCAAACGTGTCGATAACAAAGACGTAGCAAACAAATTCGAAAGCGCAGAGCTAAACGAAGTATACTATTGCATCTACCAAAACAACAAATTTTCATGAAAACCCCAAAAGAGAAATTAGGTGAAGAATCACTCTAGCCTTCCAAGTTTTCTGTAGGGCTACCCCAACAATCAAAAACAAGGAACGTTCCATTAACCCTAAAAAGAAGGGTTTACAAACATAGCATTATCTGAATAGGCACCTATGGACCCAAAACATGGACCCTTCCAAAAAGTTTAACCAGCAAACTAAGATCCATACAATGTGCACAGGAAAAATCATTCTCAACATAACATGGAGAGATCACGAGATAGCACAGTATATTAGGTATAAAACAGGAGTCAGAGACATCATAGAATCCTTTAAGAAACCCAAATGGCAAAGGACTGGTCATGTTGCAAGAATGGCAGATAACTGCTGGACATCAAGACTCAACGTGAATCCTCAGACATCATATGCGAAATTGTGACCGGCAAAAAGACGGCTTAGATCAGATATTTTTGATTTCGCGACGTCTACGTCTGGAGAATCCTGGTGAATGTCTTCCCAACGACTGACATTAAAAGGCTGATGATCAAATATACTACGATAGAACATATAAAATACGGGTAAATAATCCCGATTGTTATGACAGTAATAAGTGTTTATCCGTCTTATTAGCGTAATTCCAAGAGAGTAGATCTTCGATAATCCGACATGATAGGGATGAGGTATGCTGGATTAATTGAAACACCGGACAACAGAAGGATTACCTCTAAAGAATAGCCAGCCATCTAATCAGATCTTCAAAATATCATGTAAATTATATGAGAACAAAAACATTCGAGATGTTACAATGAAGTAATACAACAGTTTTTCTTCGTGTAGTGCGCTGTGACGGAAGCAAAGTTGTGATACTAGCGTCAGCTTTTTCTGATACTCCATTGTCAACTTTTTTTCTTCCTAAAGTTTAACTATATCTTCTATCCTTAATCTGCAGTGGTTCCGCTCCATAGCACGCCACGCATCCTTTCTATACACTGGAAACATAACTTGGGTTGAATGAGAACGAAAAGTATCAATAAATGCAGGAAAATAAATAGGAATGGGTTTCCATGATCAGCCTTTTAGCATCCGTTGCTCGACAGAGACCGTCCTCAGATCTCTCTATGAAGGGCATGGCGAAGTTTTAAACTTGTCACGTTCGTCACGTAATTTTATTTTTGCCGTTTCCAGTTTCACATATGATCTCTGAGGATCTGCATTATGTGTTATGATGTTCGGCAATTGTCTGGAATTCCCACATGACCTGTCCTTTGCCATTGGAGTTTTCTGATGTTCTTTATTATATCTTTGACTTTTGTTCATTTTTCTAATATAAAGTTCTGTCTTGTGATCTCCCCATGTGATGCTGAGCATCATATTCCAGCTCTCTATGTATAACTCTCGGGAGGATACATTAGTTGTTAACCGTTCTTTTCAGAACTATGGAATTTGATTGTTTCTGAAGGCTGAGTTTGCTCTGTTGAAAACTTACCAACCTGGAGTGGTTCTCCTTCAACATGTTTGTTCCACATGACACTTATTTTACTGGAGACCATGTGCTTTCTTTATTTCTTTATTTGAGCATTATTTGGAGATCATAAATGTTCTTAACCAAAAAAGGACGATATTGTCAGCAAATCTGCAGTTACTTAAGTATAAGCTGTCTATTCTGATACCTTCATTTTCCTAAGCTGTTCCGGAAGATCATCTGGGAGCAAGCTGTGACGAGTTTGTGTGAAATGATATCGTCTTCTCTTACCCCCTTTTTGAGCTAAAAGGGCCAAGACTCTTTATCAAGTCTGATGAAGGATTTACTGAGTCAGTAGTTACGTTGCCAAGCATTTACATATATGGGGTGTACGCCTTGATGTGTGATAGCTCCAAAGACTTTATGGATTTTCACTGAGTTGAAGGCTTTTTTGACGTCGACACGTGCTACAGCGAGTGAAATTTTATATTCCGCCACTTTCTCAAATAGCTGATTAGTATTTTTGTCTGAAATCAGGCTTTTCCGTTGGATTTTGATGATTCGGTTGGTGATCACTTCGGTAAAAAAGTTCGTATATGCATGTAAGTAGGCTCATTGACCTATAGTTGTTTTCTGGGACTTAACTGTGTTTGAAGAATAAATGAAAAAGATGAGCTAGTTTCTTTATGATGACTTTAGTGTTGAGCTTCAGTAGTTCGATGGTGATATTATTATGTCTAGTTGCTTTTCCTTTTTTCTTTTGTCTAATGGTCTGAAGTAGCTTCCAGGAAGCTTTCAAACTGGTAATTCGTGATTTGTATATCTTATTTATTAGTCTGTACTCCTTCTCTGGGGGAATTGGGTTTTTTATAGAATGCTTGAGTGCGTTCAACAAATCAGTTCCTATCTGTTATTCTCCTCATTTTCTTCGATCACTCAGGTAATTTGCGCTCTCCTTCTTGCACTGAGAGTCTAGTTGGAGTTTCGAAACATATACTGCTTCCAATGATTTGATCCACGGTAGCAGTCATGTATCTTTAATTTTTTCTTTGTTTTCTATGGATTGTTTTGTTTTGTTTGGTTGGTTGTTAACAGAGACTTGAGATCTTTTCATTTTTCTGTAAAGTCATTCGAAGGGTTTACTGATGGTGTGTTTGCTATCTGACTCGGATATATTGCCAGCGTTGTCATCCTGTAGTTGAGCACGTTGACGTTAGTAAGAACGCATAAACAGCTACACAGATCAAGTGCAACCGATACAATGTTCTGTAGGTTGGTGCGGTATTTCGGACAATTTGAAACGACAGTTATCCAGGAAATTTGAAACTGATACCGAATCAGTGAGGTAACCAGATTACAGCTGGCTGGATTAGTAGAGGTTCATGTATAATGTATGGTTGAGAGACAAAGTCCATTTGCCAGTTGTCTATACAGTCTACACACTCACACACGCGCATACACACACACACACACACACACAAACACGTAAGATTTCCTCAAGATAGAGATATAGATAGATAAGATTATCATGATATAAAGAAATGATCCTTACACACATGTGCACACACGAACATACGAATAGATGATGTATAAAACCTTTTACATATAGCTATAAGTGTTTCCCACTCTCTGCCTCTTCCTGTCTCTATCTCTCCCTCCCTCTGCATGTGTGTATGTGTGTGCGTGTGTTCATCTTCAGGCAACTCATTTCGAATCACAAGTTAAAAAAAAAACATCTAATGCTTTTTTTTTCTGTTTGACGGATGAAGATTGATTTTGTTCCAATCTAATTTTAATTAAAATGATAAAAAAAATCGGTTTTCCTCGAGTAAGTTTTGAAAAAAAAGAAAGCACCAGCTGGAAATACTTTTGGGAAATGAAGGAAAATTAAAGGAAATACTGATTATAATGTAGAAGAAGAAGAAGAAGAAGAAGAAGAAGAAGAAGAAGAAGAAGAAGAAGAAGAAGAAGAAGAAGAAGAAAGATGATGATACTACCACTATACATGATCTTTCAGAAGACTAACGAGGTATACAGTATTGAAGTGATAGTTGTACCAGTCATGGTCAAAGTGTTAGGATGTTTCAAAGAATCTAGAAAAGGGGTTTAGAGAACTCCAAATCAAGGGAGAAACCATGGCCAACCAGATATCAACATTTAAAAAGTCAATCAGAACACCGACGAGAGGCTTGGAGTACAGTGGAGACTTTCTCTCGCGCGAACTCCAGTGAAAGCTACACGTCAATAATGGTGCAATAACTCAACGATTATATTAATGATAATTGTAATCATAATTATGATAATCTAAATGTTATCGCTTAGCTAAAAGCAAGGAGAAAACTTTAATCTCTGATGAGCTCGATGAATCAATCTGAACTGGAGTGAGTCTCTTTGCAGAAAAATTCCTCGTTCTGAATAAAGTCTCTGAAATAGAAGTCTTTATTTGAACGATGATCCGATCAATTTTTTTTTATTTCCTTCGCTAAAAGTTTACCAACTCTTTCGGTAACTTTTTTTTCATGTTGGTTTAATTTTCTTCTTTTTTTTGTGTGTAACAAAAAAACAGTATTTTTCGGATTCTTTTAATGATTTTATTGCTTTGTGTAAGGTCTTTATTGTTTTACATTATGATTCTTTTTATATCGGAAACAATTAATTTTTCCATTGCTTTAAGTAAGATTCCTGTTACTTTTTTTTTATCTTGGTTCACACTTTTTTCCGATTAGATTCACGGGGTCCTCTCAATCAACTGACTTTGTTCTTAAAAGAAACAGAGCAGAGAGTTGAATGATGTAGTTCAAGCCTTTTGTTTTATTCCCAAAAGAGCATAACGCCTCCTCTACTTTTAATGCTTCTACATGTTCCGTGATTTGTTGATGTGCAAAATATTGCCAGCGAAGATAAACTGTTTGCATAGCATAATATGATGAAAGCCAGCAAAAAGTAATATGATACATGTGTGCAAATAACAAGATAACTGGTAGGTGCATAAAACAAGTCCCAGTCCCAATAACATCGCATCTTGGAGTCTCCTTCATAACTGAACAAAGAGGTGATCTGATACCCCAATCCACCAAATGACCCCATCTTGAAGTCTCCTTCATAAGTGGACTCAGAGTTTGTTTGAAGTCCGTATCTCCCGAATGACCGAATCCTTGAGTCATTTCGATAATTCAACAGTATCACTGCTACAAATATGACCTTTTAGAAATCAGTTTTTAAAATTAAACAGCGGCCATTATCCGATCGACAGGACGGAGCGGACACTTTTCTGCTGGCCCGCTTTTAAGGAAATGATTTCTACTGTATTTAATGGCCAATTTGCGTGTTGGTCTTTGATCAGCGATGCATAATGTCCGACAGTGCCTGCATCTTGCTCTTCGGACCGGAAAAAGGGCTGGAATCTTTTAAAAGCAGCCTTTATAATCGCACAAGACGACCCGAGAGCGACCTCGCTTCGTTGACCAATCGCTAAAGCTCAGGATAGTATGAGAATACAAATGAGGAGAGGAGAAACGCCAATATCCTAGGACTCCATTGCTTTGAAGCCCAAGGACGTATAGAGATGGAGGAATGTACGGTGCTCGTTGGAAGGGCAGAGATTTGATTATTTAAGTCACATCAGCTGTTTAAATGGCTTCATATCTCATTAACATTTTATGTTGCACGTCTTAATGTCATCGCTGGGTTTTATCTCTAGTAATCAAATATGATTTAAAAACCAATTTTCATCCCAGGATTACTGTATTTAACTTTGATACCATTAGAAATTGATGCTGCGTATTCTTTGAGACGGATGGTTATTCATCTAAGGTGTATTATGCAACCTCATTCACACGATTGGCTGTGTGTCTATTTCAAGACAACAAACTGAGAAAAGGCGTCGAACGAAACTTTTCTTTCAGTCCTGACAGAATAGAGATTTTTCGTTTATTATATAAAACCCCAAAGGATAGGTTGTTGGGATATTTAAAAGCAATTGACAACCAAATGTAGTACAGAGTATTACTGTGTCTTATTGTGAGCTAGCTGTACACATTTATTGCGAAAGATATGTTGGAAACTAGGAGTCGATGTGATAAACTTTTCCAAGTTTTCAGTAGCAGCCTTCATAAGTCCACACCTGGAATAAAGCATTTCCTATCTCCTTCCATTACAAGAGTGTTCCTTTTAATCCTAGTCATGTTAAACTGGCGAACCTTTCAAAGTCATCTCTCCAGCTTGTTCCTGGTCTTTTTATACTGTATTTACTCTCCCATGTTCGTTCCATCTGTTGCCTTTCCTTAATGCTATTGTTCCCGCCTATCTGCATATTTGCCACTTAATCAATTGTACAATAATCTGAATCTGATCCTCACTAGGATCCCTGTCAATCTTTTCTTCTACTGATAAGTGTTATTCAAAAATTCTCTTTCAGTTGTTCTCTCTCTGCTATTTTGAACTTGCTTTCGAATGTTTTTACACACACAGAGACTCACACAGACAGACACACACATACACACACACACACACACACACACACATATATATATATATATATATATATATATATATATATATATATATATATATATATATATATGTATATGTGTGTGTGTGTGTGTGTGTATAGGTGTCAGTATTTTTGCATATACAGAAATGGCATATTCAAGCGGGAAGAGAAAACCAATGTAACAATAATCATGGTTGTATTTACCTGTGAGAGCATTTGAACCAGGTATGTGTATGCAAATGTTAGGCTTGTATTATTGCAGACCACTGGATTTGCCCTTACTATACAGCGCATTACCATCTTTATACTCATTTTATGCAATAATAATCTGAATTTTCCAGGAAGTTAAGATGAGGTGAGGGAATTGGTTATTGAACATTGAATTTTACTTTTCCACTCGAAATTCTTTTTGAAAGGATGATATGCATTGAAATTCGGGAAAATGGTAGGTCAGTGGTCAGAAACAAAGACAACATTACCGACAGGATAGAACTATTAGACGTATAATGTAATATCACTGCTGATAATTTTTCCATAGAAACGTCTTGAAAATCAGGAAAAGGGGAATTGTCAGTGGTCAGGAATTGAGGTGAGCCATACTAAATGAATAGCGCTATAATATACACAATGTAAAAGCATTGATAATGATTCTACAACAAAAATAACTTGAAAATCTGGAAGGTGGAGATTTTCAGTGGTGAGGGATTGAAGAAAAGGTAATCAACGGAATATTATATGTAATGTAATTACATTGATAATGATTTTATTCATATGAATGCATTGACAGGCGTTATTCATGATCAGGATTTAATGAAAGTGTTACTGCTAGAATAGGACTATCATGATGACAGGTCGATTGCATCCTTGATAACTGCGTATCGGTCAAATGAGTCCCAGTCATGGGCGTCCGTAGACATTTGCATCCGGTATCGATTAGATCCAGGACATTTGAGCCCGACATTTCTGTCTACTTTGCTTTGTTTTTGTTACAAAAATAGATGAACACGTATTTGTACTTCGTAGATAATGAAGTAGAAACATTTTATTTTCGTTGCTTTTGTTACAAAAATAAACGAAAATCTAGTTACAAAATGGAAACTTTCCACTTTCGTTTTTTGTTTGAAAAATAAGTGAAATCATTTTTAACAACTATCTATGTTCATTATTTTGTTAGTTCTGGTTATTATATGTACAGCATAACTGAACTGTCTACCATATGAATGCACAGTAAAAAAGGGAGAAATATATTGTGAGTAGCAAAGAATTAAGATAAGCAGTACTAGCAGGATTGTACTAATGTAAATTCATTGCTGATAACTTACTATAGGAATTCATTGAAAGGACAAGGCGAGGATTATCGCTGAAATAGTTACTGATAAATAGCGCTATTAAATGTATTATGTAAATGCATTGCTAATGATTTTACAATGCCTGTTGGGCTTTGATTGGTGATGAATAAGGCCCGGCTGCGCCTACATCTTACTCCTGGGACCAGAAAAAGGACTTGAATCTTTTAGAAGCAGCCTTTGTAATCATACAAGACGACCCAAAAGCGATCTCGCTTCGTTGACCAATCGCTAAAGCTCAGGACAGTATGAGAATACAAATGAGGAGAGGAGAAACGCCAATATCCTAGGACTCAATTGCTCTGAAGCCCAAAGGACGTATAGAGACAGAGGAATGTACTGTGCTCGCTGGAAGGGCAGAGATTTGATTATTTAAGTCACATCAGCTGTTTAAATGGCTTCATATCCCATTAACATTTTATGTTGCGCGTCTTAGGTATCGTTACGTTTTATCTCTAGTAATCAAATATGATTTAAATACCGATTTTCATACCGGGATTACTGTATTGTACTTTGGTACTGTTAGAGATTGGTGCAACGTATTATTTGAAACAATTGCCCATTCATCTAAGGTGTGTTACATATGTTTGTCTCACACGTCTATATGCGTACTTATCTAAAAAAAAACACGTTGAGAAAAGGCGTCGAACGAAACTTTTCTTTCAGTCCTGACAGAATAGAGATTTTTCTTTTAGTACATGAGGCCCTAATGAAAGGTTTTGGAGTTTTCAACAGACTTGCTGCGACTTATTTATGCATATCATTATTAGTAAAGTGCTGGTGTATTCTATCATGCTATGGAACATGACTGACCTAGTAAAATAAATGTCCATAGTGTAACTGACATAACAAAATAAAATTTAATTCATGTAACTGACGTACGAAATTAAATTACATTCCTGTTTTAATGGTGGAATAAAAATGCTTTATTCAAAAAAAAAGAAAATGAACAGCTATAAAAACAAAAATTAAGGAAAATAAAAATCGCTTGTAGTGAACAGAAGACTATTTTCCAAGCACGCAGCAATGCAAATCTTTATTATCCACGTACATAAAACACAATGTGTATTCATATATTCCATATGTGCAGTCATCTTTGATAAACTAGCTTGGAAGGAAATACGTTAAGGAAGAATTAAAGCAAGCAGTACTGAGATGGATGAGACTAATATGAATTTATTGCAAATAATGTTACTATAGAAATGTAATGAAAAGATAAAAAAGTGGTATTGATAGAATGGGTTTTACAATGGAAATCCTTATCCTTTATTTAAAATCGTTACAACGCTTTCTCTCTACTGTTAGGAACCTTCAGTCAACATACAATGGCACACATGTAAAATATACCATTACAAAGCATTATAGATATTCATCAATCAATGCTGGCTACGAACCGTCTCCACTGAGGTCATCGAAGTTTCGATTTCTGGTTGCTAGTCTTAATTGTATATAAGTCCTGACCTTTGACCCTGTGTTCTGGCCCGTTCTCTACGAGTAACTGCCTACGGAGTATAGTGTTACATGCCCGTGCATTTTATGTTGAACCCTATGCATATTCAAAAGGCCCCTGACTGACAATACCCTGCCCATTCTGAGGTTGACTCGCTTCAAGTTGATGAGTTGGAGATGGACAAAAATACGATCTTTTGGCCTCACTGACCATCAGTTGGTTGCATCAACGATTGAGGACAAAGATCCTGAAAGACGTTTCAAAACACGGATACACACACACACACACACACATACGCATATATATATATATATATATATATATATATATATATATATATATATATATATAAGAGAGAGAGAGAAGGTGATACTTGGGTGTTTGGGAAATTTGAACAACGTTCGCAGGTACCAAACGTAATGCTTTGAACAATGGAGACTTGAGATAAGAACAGGAGACAGAAAAAACTAGATTTTAGTGAAAGTTTTTTCCATTTTCTAATTACCTGAAATTATTGGTTGCACGATGCAAATATATATATATATATATATATATAAATATATATATATATATATATATATATATATATATATATATATATATATATATATATATATATATATATGTAGCTACTCATGTATCTCACTAATCGTATCAAGCTTGCTATCTCATTACATCCAACCCAATCTCTTCGTATCATAGTCTGTAAGTGTTCATTGATTGTTTTGTGACAGCTGTCATATGAGCCTTCTTTTTTATCCGTGAAAATTGGCGTATTTCTGTTCATTCGTTTCAACTAGTGACAGACTGTCCCACTGGGATACAAGCAAATCTCCCACCAGGCCCCTTTACGTTGGGCCCTTCTTTAAAGGTAGATTATTTATTGACGGATATGTTCGTTTAGAAAAAGATTTATTCCGCAATTTTTTCTTGCTTAATAAGGCGTGGTTTACGGTTTTATCGATTTTTTATGTAATTTATTTTTCTTATATTTATTGAGGTGATTTGTGTTTTATAAGATATTCACATTGACCGTAGTATGATTTGTATTTTAAGATTCACATAGTTATAGTTAGAGTATCTTTATTATTTAACATAGATAAAATATTGAAGAAATCTAATATTCTTTTTGCTTACTCGTCACTCTTGCTTTCATTTAATTCTTTTGCTACATTTTAGGAATAGTTAGGCCTTTTTACAAATTTAATCGGAATGGATTTTAGGTCTTGTCTACCACTGGTTCTAACAGTAAGATGAGGGGAAATAAGCTACTGGTAATAAACAGTATCTAACAAACGGTAAATATGTTATAGAATAAAGTTAATGTCGAAACAGTTCATCTTTTATTTTTGAATAATGAATCTACTATTTTACAATAAGCAACATGTATGTTTTTCATTGTATTGATATCTATGACAATCTGCTTGATAGATAGATAGATAGATAGATAGATAGATAGATAGATAGATAGATAGATAGAGCTGGCCACGTAAATGAGATAGCTGCATGTTTCCTGCTGGGGTCAGTTCCATGTTTGAGCCTTCGTAAAAGTCAATGTTTTGAATGTTGATCATTGCTGCAACCGAGCCCTCCAAACTTTGAAATTTAGCGCAACACAATTTTTTTACAACTATTTGAACTTGTGATATACAATGATAACTGTGACACCTGAATTTCCTCTAATATACAGTGATGTTTAGTGATCTCTCCATAAGATGTGTACATGATTCTCTCGTCCATGTTGCATGGTTCTCAGCTGGAAGGGTCAATTTTTTGGTGAGATTCCATGTTTCAGCTCCATAGATGACTATCGGAAGAATGCATTAGTTTTATAATCTTCTTTCCGGGATTAATGGAATTTTCTTGCTCTTTTATGTTGAGCTGGTTCTACCGAAAGATTGCCAACTTAGAGTGATTCTACGGTTGATTTCTTCTACTTTTAAGGCTTTGATGGAGATCTGTTGCCCTAGATAGATACAATGGTTATCTCACTTCAACTCTTCATTTTTTATTTGGTCACTGTGGTTTTATCGACTACGTGTTTGTTGTACATGACATTTGTTTTATAGTTTGTGAGAAGGCCTACTTTCTCGCTTTCTTCATTCAGTTCATCTACCATTATATATATATATATATATATATATATATATATATGTATATATATATATGTATATATATATATATATATATTCATATATATATATATATATATATATACATATATATATATATGTATATATATATATATATATATATATATATATATATATATATATATATATATATGTATGTATGTATGTATGTATAATTCTGTGATCAGCAATCTTACTAGTCTAGAGAAGTTTGCGTAGAGAAGCCTGGCAAATTTTTATCTTCTCCTGATACTGTTGAGCTACAAGGACTCTTCGGCTTGATAGAAGATCAAATCTAATCTTTAAACTTACTCTTTATTCTATTCTCTCCAGCATCATGTTTGTTAGTGTTTCTGTACAGGTAGTATCACTTTCATTGCATAAACTTATTTTGCAAATTGAATTTAGAGTAATGATTTAAAAATCATTGTTTTCTTGACATAGTACGGAGTGTTTGTTAATATGTAAATCTTCAGCACTCTTGCTAACTTGTAGGCGTGACACATAAATACATAGCCAGCCAGTCAGTCAGCAAGCCAACCAACCCACCTTGAAAAGTGATGAAACGTACACTGACAATTTTGGTTTACTGTTTATAATTAACGATAATGATTTAGAGGATTTCATTTAATGGGAGAAAAATTATAAAAGAAATTACCATTGAATCCTGGTATGTCCTAAGTCAGGAAAACAGAGGAGAGATATCGACGTTGGTCCACACTCCAGCGCACACTTGTTTCATACAATATCAATAACTATAAAAGTTCACATAAGGAGTAGCATTGTAATTTAGAGATATGCATCAACAGAGTTTGCCAATTAGTTAGGCCGTAATTTTGATTTTAGTAGCGAGTTTTCGCGCCATCAACATACCTTAAATCACAGGGTACCCATCAGCGGAAGAGGAAAGGTGTCAACTACCAGCGGGTATAAAGATGTCCAATCCCATCTCTACCTGGTCAGTTCTATCCGATCCTTATGCGTCCTCTTCCTTCCGGTTTTTGCCGTTTCCTTCGACCTCGCCGGACACCAAGGCCGTTAACCAAGTCAGGACCGCGAATCACCGACACACGTCCACTGGTGTGTTACAAACAGCTGCCCCTTTCAGCCAACATTAAAAGATGGAGACAGTTGGAGAAAGGACCGGTTGATTGTAATTAACTGCCCATGTTCATTCACACTTCGTCACTGACAGATGCGAAACTGGAGAAATAGGGCCCAGGAGATTTTTTCGGTAGAGCGTGGCGGGGACAAGTCCCTGGTCAGAGTTTAGCGGGGGGTGATTTTGATGCAGACGCATGCGAGAAATTAAGGGTAACAAGAAGAAGGGGAGTGACGAAAAGGCTGACAGGAAAGGAACAGATCAGGAATCGATGATGATGATTGAAATGGTGGATTTTGATAGAGTAGAGGAGGAGGAGGAGAAGAAAGAGATCACATTGATGAGAAGAAGACTTGTTGAGAGAGAGGAGGGAAGAGAGACGATGGTAATTATGAAGAAAAGGTGATACCCGGTGGAGGAAACAGATGATGATGATGATGATGATGATGATGATGATGATGATGATGATGATGGCGTAAAAAGA
The DNA here is from genome assembly GCA_963457665.1 of Thysanoteuthis rhombus. Taxonomy (NCBI): domain Eukaryota; kingdom Metazoa; phylum Mollusca; class Cephalopoda; order Oegopsida; family Thysanoteuthidae; genus Thysanoteuthis; species Thysanoteuthis major. The sequence continues at coordinate 31,504,992 of OY735221.1, forward strand.
AGAAGAAGAAGAAGAAGAAGAGAAAAATAGAAAGACAATGGGAGGACTAGTGAAGATAATAATGAAGACGGTGGAAAGAGAAGTAAGAAATAAGATAATAAAAATTAATGAAAGAGACGAGAACACTAGTACATTAAAGTAGATGACATGGAAATGATAGCGGAGATAACAGAATGTGAATGATGATAACTAAGACAAAAATAAAACTAGTACATATAAGACAACAACGAAGTGGCTGGTCAATGAAGACGAAGACACGGTTGTTAGTTGGAAGATTAGAGAACAAGTAAAAGAAAGAGGGGGAGAGAGAGATAATGATGACCTCAACTGAGTCTGTAATGGCGATGTTGATGGATGCGAAGTTGGTAGTGTTGACTTGACCACGAGGCCTATACACACCTGGATAGGAAATGTACTCCTTGGTTGAGTTCCTATACCGACGCAATGAATCGACCAAAGGTGGGTGCGTAGCTAACACAAGATAATGACCAGTTAATTGATACACTTGAAAATCATTAACAATCGTGGTGGAGTGAGAAGAAATTATTTGACAGTACCTCATTGGCAATTTGCAAATAATTCCACTACTCTGACATAACATGCAATACTGGCATCGATCAGATTTCATATCAAAATGTCTGGCTCGTAAGTAGAAGTATCTAATTTCTAAATGGAATTTTCCGTGTTTCTGTATAAAACCGAAACATGAAAATGAAATAAGCAGAATGATGAGTTCGATTCTTGGTGACTGCCCAACTACTGTCAGCTAATGCTACTACAATTCTGGAAAAGAAACGATGGGCAGAAATAAGATCACCTCCACAGCCAATAATTGAGCAACCGTAGCGAAAGTATTCGTTAAAAAAAAGTAGATAAATGAAATTTAAAATAAGGCATCTAATGGAATACTGATGCCAATATTCAAGCCTGTAGACAAAACAGCACAGCCAGAAGCGCTGGAACACACAAACGCACAGACACATGTACAAACAAACACACACACATATAGAAAAAGGAGAGCACCCATGCCACCTTTGGTCGCCACTGTTATCACACAGTTGTTGAATTACAATTTAGAAGTTGCGCTTACAAACGACAGAAATAAAAGGAAAGACATAATATTTAGAAATTCATAATCACGAGGACAATATTCCAAAAAGAATTGCGACGCCTACCATAGTAACTAGGCGATTTATAAAGCAAGATATTTGAATTCGATTCGATCGTATACAACCAATCAAGAAAAATTGAAACATTATCAAATGACATTTTTTTTACAGAAGCTGTTTCGCAGTTTTTCACTTCTCATTTAAATGTTGAGATTGAAGGCAATTGAGTAACTTCGTACGTAAAAATAACTACCAATTTTTTTCTCTTTACAAAATTAAATGACCTAAAACCATATTCTGAGAAGAAAAATAGGCTGTAATTTTCAAAATCAGTGAATTGAATTCAACAAAATTGGAGGAATAGAAAAAAAAATGATGAAATTGATCAGTTCTTTCAAAAGAAAGAATAGAAAGAAGCAAAATAAATGCCGAAGGTAATTATTTTTTCATAAATATGTGGTTCGGATTTGTTTCTTTGCAAAAGATTTTTCAAGTGTACAATTTTTTTATATAATGAGGATTGAAGACGAACAAAGGTCAGAAGATTGTGTTGCACCAGTCTATAGAATGGGGAGTCTGCCTTGATAATCACTGATTTTAAATTAGCATTCAGAATTTTGTCTTCTACTCTGGCTCAATCTGTAATATCTGAAATGCGCAACTTCCATGTGACCACAATACATTTATTCCCCATTCTAACACAATCCTGGATTCTGAGCATGGAAAAAGAGGGGGAAATCACAGGTTTTGTAATTATACAGTATTTGCCGTAGGTATGCAATTTTTTTCTTATCGAGCATTTGAAAGAAAAATTTTTGATTGCACAATACGCCTTGAGGTAAAAACAAATATGAGAGGTTCTTTTCTCGACGCATTTCTACAATACAATAAATCTAATTACATTAATCACGTTCTGCTTAGATCTGTAAGCAAGAAGCAAAATGTCCGTTCAGAATGAATCCAAGCCATTTTGAATATCTCGGGAAACGGCTTGTTGTAACTCCACCCAATCAGAGAGGGCACTCTCTAATGAGCTTACTCAATCAGAAGTTTGAAACCGTTGAGTGAGCCTATGTACTGGGTGCTCGTTGCATTGATAAGGTCTAAATGAGTCAGTCTTGACGTGCAGAGGTTTTTGTTTTGTTTTTAAAAAACATTGCTGCATCCAGTTCTGACTACTCTCTTAAAGTTTACAATTGGCACCCAACGACTTCATGCTTGTGTCCAAGAGATACAAAACCGTGGATGAGAATATGGAGAGCACAATAAGGTTGTTGATAGCTATTCCGAGAGAAGGGCGTAGCTTACTGTTTGGAATAGTAGAAACGAAGCTTAGTTAATTTCGTGAGTCGTCAAGGGTGGGAAGTATTTGGAAGAGAATTAAAGCACTATAGCCCAAGGTATGCTATTATTATTATGTTAATATCAAATGGTTGGATACTTCTCGGATTGATGTCATACAATGAATCCAATGACCTTGATAACGTTCCAAAGCTTGCCAATGCAATGCAAATATACTAATCTTATTTCTAAACCACTAGACTAAACAACTTAAAGTAAGTCTTCCGTAATCTATCAGAACTTTGAACTTCGAACTTTGACGATTATCGCTATATCCATTGAAGAAGACTATACAAATTGAAAGAACAAAATACGGTCAAGATGTTGGCATCAATTCAAATGTCTGTCAAAAGACTTTTGTCTCGGTTTCTTCGAGATGGGTCGTCAGCTGCTTCGCGACGGGTTGGGTCTGGATACATACCAAATATCCCTGAGCAGATTTTTGTTTTTTGGGCGGGGGTCGTTTGTCCAGAATGTATTATTTGAAATAGGTTAACTTGAATTTTATTCAGTGACCAAAAAATGTGTTGACTAAGGTTTGAAAATCCCGCTGTTGAAACAAATTTCCAAGGATATTCATTTGTTTTTTTTCTTGCCGAATTTAGCTGTATGGTCGTTCCCTATTAAGCTGGAAATTAACTTTTTTGCTGGACGCTATTGAGAGAACCAGAGTAATGCAAAAAGAAAGACCCCACGACAGCTTTTCAGCGCATAAGACGGTGGGGGAGATGAATGTTGGGCATCAGTGACTGTGCAAGAGATTTAGCTCCATACATATTCATGTCGACAAATATGGTCTACTTAAATATACATCAAGAGGCTATTTGCATTCCCATATGTTCGCAAACAAAAATAACGCTGTCTGCATTGCTATATTCACAAGCGGATGGTTCAGCTGCACGATCACGACACTGCCTCACTTCAATGACGTAACGTGATGACAACAACTGCGTTATAACAGAGTAAATTTAGAAAATATCTACAAAAATGTTCTTGAAGCCTTCCTTAATAAGCTCATCGAAATTCCTCGATTCCTCTACGCGTAAGCATTTGATGGTATGGTTTGATTTTGGATACCGCATGGGGAAACCAGTAGAAACATGGGAAGTGGGAAGGAAATGTATGGTAGCATTGACAACATTGGGAATATGCGTGCCAAGTATGATTGTGGACGCAGAACCTAAAAAGAGTACGAATGATTGTAAAGAGGACGCATACGAGTATTCTGAGGATCAAATAGAAATGTACATTTAATGCATAATTTATAACGATACACGACTGAAAAGGGATACAGGTAGGAAGACATTGATACGATCGCGAATAGAAAATGTAGATGGGAGATAGCTTCTAAGCGAAAGATAAGAGCTCTGTGTTGAATAGTCGTAGTAGTAATCGTGTATTAATGAGGCAGGGATGACTGACATGCTATGGATCTATAAGGCTTGGACAGGACAAGGATATGGTTATGAAGGCCGGATATCAGTGTGTATGCCTAAGGGCCAAATTGTTGATGATGTACTTCAGATCGCATATTTGCAATTTGGGGGCTGTACTTAACTGCTGAAAAACATACGACGGACATGCTATTTGAGACACAAAAATGTGCAATTCCTGAAGTATGGAGAATTAGAAGAAAGATAATTATGACTGTTGTGTAGTAAAAGCGTTGCCATTTTATTCTCGAGAGATGGAGCTAAATAGTGGTGAGGTAGTGGTGAGCTTAAATTGGGGACACAGTTGAGCAGCCATGCACATGAGAGATGCCTCGACATCGGTGAAATAAAATGGGCAACGTGTAGTACAGTGGTTGATCACGGTGGGAAAAATTTTGGATCGTTTGGGAGGTTCGCGAAACGATACCTATCCAAGAAAGGGGGGAGAGGGAGAAAGGGGGAGAGAGCGAGAGAGAGAGAGTAACTGGCTGACAGAGCCGGGGAAAATGAGCAAGTGAACCCGCGTCTTCAGAGCTTCCATAGAAAGTGGTCATAGGAAGTGACGTTTTGGATATTAAGCTAAAAGTAGTGTTTCGTACTAAATTTCAACTAATGGTGATAGGGGCGCCACACAGGCAAAGATTACCATTACCAGATTTATAGCATTCATTTATGGGAATACAAAAATATAACTGCGATGGTTTCTTGTAGACAAGATTCTGAAATAGATTTGGTTGGAGCAAAAATCTCTAGCAAAAAAGAGAAAACTATTTTTGACTGTGTATTCAGTCTTAAGTTTTACAAAAAATGTCTGGATAATTTTGACCTCACCCAATAAAGAAATAAAAAAGACATCATAGAAAATATCTTTGAGTCTCATCATATATACTCTAAAGCTTGAGTCATCTTACTATAATTTGAGAAATCTTCGAATATATATATATATATATGTATATATATATATGTATATATATATATGTATATATATATATATATGTATGTATGCATGTATATATATATATATATATATATATATATATATATATATATATATATATATATTGCTGTGTCTAGTTTGAAGTCGTTTTGGTCAGCAGTTTTCGATATATTGGTATAGAATTGAGAGACAAAGAGTTTTTTTCAGTCGATTTTCTTTCTATAGAACGAGATTGAATTAAATTATAGTTTGATGGCGTAAAGGCTTTTTTATAATTCTGTTCTGATTGTTATTAGTGTTAATGACCATGCTTCTGTTTTGAAAGAACAGAGTCTCATTATTTCAAGTTCAAACCTCCTGAATATTTCTGTGAAACCGGATGCGCATGTTAAACTGACATTCCGTTGCATTTACAATGGTTATAATTATGATTATCCAGATGAATGCCTAAACATTAGAGAAAAATATGATTTACAGCTAATATCTCAACATCTCCAAGTCATAGAAGTATTTTGGGCGGATGTGCTATCTGAGATCTTACTAAATATATTGTCTATTCATATAATGAAATCAGTGCTGTAGTTGTAATAATTTATGATTGCTAAGTGAAAAATCACCGACAGAAGTTTCTTATTCAGCATGGATAGTTGTTGCTAGTTCTACATAAGACATGTTCTATCTTAAGAATTTATCGATTCTCATATACCCTTCAGGGCAAATTCTACGCATTTGTCCTGGTCAATATTACGACAGTCGTGTCAGTTGACGGTACCCCAGGTGTCATATCTAATTTGAAAAAAAGTCAATACTTTGCATCTTGAGGCATGTTACTTTGACAAGCACCTCAAGGCTGCCGAATCATGTTTCTTCAAATATTAAGCAGCATGGTCTAGCTGGGAGGTGAATACACTTACCTTGAGCAAGAATTTTCACGCTTGTCTGCTCATCTCTGTGATTCTGCAACGTCAGTTGGAGCCTCCAGATATTTGTTAGTTTATCTGGCCAGTTAGAAACGCCGACGGTCATGACATAGATTCGAAGAACTTGCAGACTGGAACCATAGTAGATTTACTGTATTTTTCGATTTGGTTATTAACTGGCATTGTACTGATGCTGCGCCCACTTCGTTGTGCACGTCAGTGACATGTTCAAGTCCGTATAGCAACAAGCAGTGTCCGAGTCTAAATTCCGAATACTGAATTTCAATGCAAACAAAGCTAAGCCCCAAAAGAATCACTATCTTCGGACAAAGCAAGCATTGATATGATCTGTCCGTTGCCACAGACGAGATAACTCGTCTCAACAAGTCGTCACTCCTGTACCACGGACGAGATAACTTGTTTCATTATAGTGTATTATTCAGTTCCCTTGGCGATTGCCCCAACACCGAAGAAACAAATTCCCGGTAGAAAGTGTGAAATGTCTCCACAAAATGCAAAAAGGTGAGAAAGTCCATACCTATCACTTATATGAGCAATAGTCTTCGTCTATGTTTTGGGGTATCAAAAACTCTCAACAAAAACAATCAACAAAACTTTTAACATAGCCCTAGGGCATCAATGTTCTCCCCGTGTTCAGATCTTGAAAAATTAAAATGAACTAACACGACAGAATTATCCAAGTGGATTGATCAAGGCTGAAGAATGTATAAATGTTATATCCAGAATCAAATTTTAAATCAGTACCAACCAACCAAGTACAGATATCAATGCTACTAAAAGTACCAATGCAACGTTTATTACTAGACATGAGAGCAACACTAAAAACTTCAATCTGAAATCTTATAAAGCGGTAAGAATAATACAGTAAGATAGCTTTGGTCTTTGTTCGAACCCAGGTAAAAGAGCTGATTCTGAATTGTGATTTTTATGGAGAGGTACACCATCATCTCATGGTTTACGTCTTTAATCAGCAGGATGGTTGGCAGGCTGGCTTGTTATTACGCGTACAGGCTTCGCCAATTGGGCTAGATGTCTTAGATTCTCAATATTTACTCATTACGTCAAGAATAAAAATTTTTTTTGTTTTTTGTTTTGTTTTTCTCCGAAAATCTCCCCTATTCATTTTGTGAAGTAAGTTTCTCTTAAATTGACCCCTAAATTTGAGAGCAGCAGCATTCACGCTCGTTTTGTTTTTTGTTTTTTAAATCAGATTTTTTAATGAACACGGCCCAACAAAAAGTGAGAAAAGTGACTTATTCATCGATGAATCATTTTCCATTTTTTTAATTGATCACCCTATCACAGGATACTGCCAAAAGACGTTATTCATGGTACGGTTTCTATCGAGTGCCCAACGGCACATCCCTCATATTTGTTTAAATTATTGAAAAAGTATATATAATATTTATCAGATGTTTTATTGTATATATCAGTTCACCTGAATCAAAAATGAATGGTTTTCAACATGCAATGGAGATTTGCTATTTTCAACGAGATCCACGAGGTAGACTCGAACCAGGAGTCATAACGTCAAAAATAGATATGCCAGCTAACAGGCTAACTGATTTATATGCCAGAAACTACGATCACATATGAACACACACACACACACACATATATATATATATATATATATATATATATATATATATATATATATATATATATATATATATATATATATATATATATATATATATATATATATATATATATATATATATATATATATATATATATATATATATATATATATATCCTAGGAAGCTTTACAGCCTTAATCACTAAACACCAAAGAAATTTTTCCTCTTTTTTTTTCTGTCACTTCAGTCACTGATTTTCTAATATCCGTCAATGCAATTTATGTAATTTTCTTCAGTGTTTTAACCCTTGTTTCACTTATTATACTTATACAATGTATAATTTTTTTCTTGTTGTTTACCATGTAACCGTTTCGAGGATCATTGAAACAAGACAGTTATATCAACATGGCGCCCCAACAGTGTTGATCAAACGTCACCCCCTTTGAACCAGGTCTTACTATATAGCTTATGGCATACATGTGCTATGTCATTTTTATGTAGTATGAGAATTGTATAGAGATATTTTTTTATACTACATATTTAAAAAAAAGATAAAACAGGGTTTACTTGCGTATTTAATGATGAGGGATCAGTAAGTATTTCAATAGAAATGACTTGCTGTTCGTATCATTTCTAGTGAATGTTCGCCCACGTGAATATTAAATCCATTGTGTCTGTTTTAATCTCAGACTGCATGGACACTAACTTATCACATAATCTTCAAGATTACTAATTAAATTTCTAATAATTTTTCCACTAACCTCAAACTTAATCTCTCTCCACGGTTGTGACAGATTTAGCCCATTCACGGGTATTCATAATATCCAATTTTCTTTTAACGGGCATAGAATTATTTACAACCTAAAAGAGATTTGAATCACTATAGAATTTACTTTTATTGTGAAATTTCTGAATTTGATTGTATACTAAATTAAAAATTTTAGAAACAGCTTCGCTAAGAGGTTTAGTCCTGCAAACATTAGAAGCTACAATAAAACGAGCACTTATAATATTTTATGCATTTCAGGTATACAATACATAATGGGTGACTTTTGTATTTTTTATCTCTTTTAAGTTTTGATTTTCTGCAAATATATATATATATATATTGCTCTTCCAACTCCTGAATAGAGCACTTTTGTGGGATGGGGAATATATACGTGAACAAAGATATCGCTCAAATTCAACCTTACTAACCGTCCAGTTCTGCATGGAGCAGAGATAAGATGCCATCTTCCAGATCTGAATTGAAGGTTTCGATCATACCTCGTGGTACTGGATGGGATAATGGATAGTCTATAGCCACACTGAAGAGTTGTAATATAACGAAACAGCTGTCTGTGGATGACACAATAATATATATATATATATATATATATATATATATATATATATATATATATATATATATATATATATATATATATATATATATCGACAATAAGTTCCATGTAGCTTGTACTACTGAAGCTCTTTTTTACCAACTACGTACACGTAGACCAAGGGGGTTGCTGTGGGCAGTGTGTTTGGTCCACCCACTTGTCCAATGAGGAAAGGACAATTTTGAAAGATTTAGATAAAATGGCTATTCATGTCATATATGTTAATAAAATTTCCATATTTGCTTAGAGTACAAACAATGTCAAAAAATCAAGTCTCTTTTGAAAATAACTCCGTCCTCTGTTCATTTATAAACTTAACACAAATAGCTAAGCCCTTTTTTCGATGTCCTTGTCGATTCAGATAATAAAGTGTCCACTACTCCAGTATACAAAATCTCACCAGTAAAAACCCTTGATATCTTGACTATTTATTTTCATTTTAACAGTGTACGTCCACATAGACATGAAATAACAATCATCAAAAACTTGATTGACAGAGCGATTTTGATTTCCTTTCCCTGTAATTCAATCGCATATATGTGTGTGTGTGTGTGTGTGTGTGTGTGTGAGTGTAAATTAAGATGTAATTCCTATCTGTTGAGTTTTTTCTCCACCTCCCGATTGTCATTTTCATCTACATTCTGTTGAATCACTTCACGTCCAAAATACAAACGTATGTATATATTTTTCTATATTAGAAAGTTTCATAGCTTTAAACACTAAATTTACGCAAAATTTTAAAAGATTGTGTCATTTAAGTCAACTATTTCCCAATATTTGTTAACGTTTTTATGTATATTTTTCAGGGGTTTCTGTTCATATATAATCAGATATTATGGCACTAAGTGGGATTTTTTTTTTTCTTCAGGGACTATCTGCTGTTTCCCATGTAACTCTTTCGGTATTACTCCTCCGACTGCAAGTTATAAGAGCTACGCCAGTAACTTCAACCTTAAATCATCCTCCGAGCTTAGGATAAAAACAACAATAGTTGGTGTTCGAGCCGAGGAGAAAGAATTGATAGTAAATCGTGATTCGTAAGAAAATCGCACCATTCTCATTCGGATTACAAACGCAAAACAATCCGTTGGTACTCACGAGGGTTTGCACCGAATTAGGATAACGCGAATAAGCATCGATTTTTGAATGGACCAATTGACTCATTCCCATTAACCTGTTGCCTTGGTTTAAATCATTCGAATCTAGTCCATAGGAAACCTTTTTATAGATGATGTGATCTGTTTCAAAGTGCAGCTGTAAATTAAAGGATATTAATTTGTATTCTATTAGATTAAGAATTTTCAGCCATTATCATTTTTTGCTACTGCTATTTCAGTCGTCTTAATTTTAGTTGCGATTCCTACCAACTACTCAGACTGTTGGTCCATAGGGACTTGGCAACGCTGCGAAACGGGAAGCCCCTCCGGTTACCAATTCTCTGCGTATGAACTTGCCTGTCTCTAGTAGACTCCACCGACCAACCAATCAAACGAACGTGGACCTCCCTCCAGAATCTTCGTCCGTGAAGTCCAGCCATTATTCAAACCGTCAGCCTAGTGAGTAAACAACAAAAATAATTTTTAGAAGATGCCGTTAGCTCATATTTCATTTTCTATTGGTATCTTTCCCCCACTACCATAGACTGACGATCGGTTGCAATGAAAAACAACTAAAATTAAGATGAAAGAATGGTGATATAAATCAATAATGGTTGTATCGAGGGATGTACGAAGCCTTTTGGACGTGTAGGAGTTCGTACGTTTTGGGTTGGTTTTTTTTCTGTTGTGTTTCATTTTTTTGGAACAGTCTAGTTGTTATGATATAAATACATTAAAGTAGAGAAGCGTAAACAGTCGCTGTGTCAGTTGAAGTACCTCAGGCGTGGAGAGCAAATAAATCATAAAAGTGTCGACCTTAATAAGTAATAAAAGATGTGCCGATCAAAAATGCAGAGGCAGGTGGAGGAGAGGTTTATAGGTGGGGTTAATTAGGACGAAGCCAGGTCAGGCGGGAAAAGGGGGGGATGCAGAACAGACGTAAAAGATGAACATTAAAGGAAATCAAACAAAAAAGAAAGGAAAGGTAGTCAGCTGGATAATGGAGTGAAAAGGTTTGATGTGGCTGGACAGAAAAGACGTTCATGAATTCAATAATATTATCTGGAATTAATATGCTTTGAAGAGCTTTACGGTTGATATCACACACACAATTGAAATATGACTTGGAATATTCGTACACGCACACATACACACACACACACACACACATATATATATATATATATATATATATATATATATATATATATAACTAAAACCTGTGTTATATTATATACAGACTCTTATTTGAAATTATCACCCGTTATTACATAGTGAATGTACCATTAGGCCTAATCAACGAAAATAGAATAAACAATCAGATCTCTTCGCCATACTATTAAGGGAATATCTACTTATGTCAGAATCGTTTTCATTTTTCAAAACAATCCCGAGATTGCCTTCTATTTCTACTGACGAATCCCACTAAATGTTGGAGGGGCCCTTAAAGAGTTTAGCTCTGAATTCTTCCCTATCTTTAGCTACGACTCTGTTGAATCTCTTTTTGTCCTTGCCCTCTCTTCGTGAACGCTTTTCTATATTTATCTATATATTCATTCATTTACCTTTTTTCTTATTGTTTCTGTGTAGCCTCCATTCTTTTGATTCTCTCTCTCTCTCTCTCTCTCTCTCTCTCTCTCTCTCTCTCTTCGCTCTTTATACAAAACCACGGTATGAAACCACGCGTGAAGTGGCATCGCGTGAAGTGACGTATTCAACCCATGTCCCGGAGTTCGGCGTTATCATCAGAAGACTAAGTAAGCCGTGTCGAAAGTGATTGTATAAGCCAAACGAATTTGGACTTCTCATTTGTGTTGGATGTGTAAAAGGTGTTCCATATGAGACCCCATTCTCTCTCTCTCTCTCTCTCTCTCTCTCTCTATATATATATATATATATATATATATATATATATATATATATATATATATATATATATATACGTGGGAGTGTGTGCGTGCGCATTGTCAATGTATCTCCGCTTTCAATGGCCCTGGATTTATGAATTTATAATACTGCATTTTTTATTTCATTTTATATCAAACGATACTTTATGCTAATGGGTGAACGTGTATTTCTATACATTTCTAGGGGTTTGTTTTTGTTTTGTTCTGTTTTTTTGTAATGTTTTTTTGTTTTCAAACGTCATATTCATTTTGCTATTTAGTTATTTTTCCATTTTGCTATTTAGTTATTTTTCCATTTTGCAATGGCTGGTGGAGAGGAGAGTGCGTGTGTGTGCACTAGAGCAAACACTCTTCCAGATCTAACTTGCCAGCCCAGCTTGCAGCAGCAGCAGCAGCAGTAAGACTCTGTAATGGCTGTAGTCAACCTTGATGGTGGCTGATATCATCATCATCATCAGTCTTTTAGCGTCCGTCGTTGGACATAAACCTTCCCCAGGATTTGCCACACTTCTCTATCATGGGCGTCACGGAGCCAGTACTTCCTGAACTTGTCTAGTTCATCTCTCCATCTAATATTTTGCCGGCCTCGGTTGCGCATATGGTCTCGGGGAATCCATGTTGTGAGTCGTGATATCCATCGATTGTCAGCCATTCTTGCAACATGACCAGCCCACCGCCATTTGAGATTTTTTATGAATTCTATGATGTCTCTAACTCTTGTCTTTTCCCGGATGTGTTGTGCTGTTTTGTGGTCTCTCCATGTGAGGCCCAGCATTATTCTTTCATGTGCACGTTGCATGGTTCTCAGCTTACGGGTCTGTTTCTTGGTTGAGTTCCATGTTTCAGCTCCATAAGTGACTATTGGGAGGATGCATTGGTTATACACCCTTCTCTTTAGGATTAATGGGATCTTATTATTTTTGAAGGTTGAGCTAGCTCTGCCAAAGGCTTGCCATCCTAGTGTGATTCTTCGCTTGATTTCTTCTTCTTTTGAGGGTCTCATGGAGATTCGTTGCCCTAGGTAGATGTAGTGGTCTACTTTCTCGAGTTCTGTGTCCTCGATTTCAATCTTAGTGTTCTTATCTCCAATATGGTTGTTGCACATGATCTTCGTCTTGCTGAAGTTCATGTGTAGGCCGACTTTCTTGCTCTCCTCATTTAGTTCATCTATCATTAGTTGGAGGTCGTGTAGGTTCTCTGCGAAAAGGGCTATGTCGTCTGCGAATCTGAGGTTGCTCAGATACTCGCCGTCTATTTTAATTCCTTTACTCTCCCAGTCTAGTCTTCTGAAGATCATCTCGAGGCAGGCTGTGAAGAGTTTAGGTGAGCTGGTATCACCTTGTCTTACTCCTTTCTGGAGCTGGAAGGGGTCCGAGTCTTTATGTAGCCTGATAAATGAGCTGCCGTGATTGTATATATGTTTCAACACTTGAACATATACTGGATCTACACCTTGCCGACTGATGGCCTCCATGACCTTAGGGATTTCTACTGAGTCGAACGCCTTTTTGAAGTCGATAAATGCAACGGCAAGTGGTAGTCTATACTCTGCTGCTTTTTCTTTCAGTTGATTTATCGAGTGCAGGTGGTCCATGGTCGAGTAGCTTCTTCTAAAGCCAGCCTGTTCACGTGGCTGATTTTCATCGAGTGTTTTTGTGATTCGGTTGGTGATGATCTTCGTGAAAAGTTTATATACACAGTTGAGTAGGCTTATAGGCCTATAGTTGTTGAGGTCTTTCGGGTTTCCTTTTTTATATAAAAGCATTATGATAGCATTATTCCAATCGTCTGGGACTTTACTGTGTTTTAGACACAGGTTGAAGAGGACGGCCAGTTTCCTATTGATGGTTTTACCTGCTTTTCGGAGTAGGTCGATGGTGATGTTGTCTGGTCCAGGGGCAGTTCCTTTATTTGTCTGTTTAATGGCTTCCTTCACCTCCCACGGGGTTACTTTTGGGAAGTCCTCTAGTTGTTTGCCCGTGTCTTGCGTATCTTGCTCATTGTTTTGCAGTCCTTGTTTGGACGAATAAAGTTTTTGGTAGAATTCTTTGGCACGTTCGACAATCCTGTCTCTGTCTGTTGTTAGGTTTCCATTTTCCTCGAGTATGCTAGTTATTTGTCTTCGTCCCGAGTTGAGGAGTTTGTTTATAGCTTTGAAGCCCCGACCTTTTTCAAGAGTTGATTCAATGACTGCCGTTGTGTATCTCCTTCTGTCTTCTCTTCGTTTCTTCTTGATTAATTTGTTTAGTTCAGCCTCTTCAATTTTCTCCCTCGTTGTTGTCGGTGGCTTGAGGTTTCTGCGTTTTTCCATGAGATTTTTAGTCTCATCCGAGATTTTGCTAATGGGTTGTTTGCTCATTGGCTTGAATGTAGAGGCTACTTCAATTATTGACGTTGTCATTTTGCTGCTTAGTTCGTTGATGTTGGTGCTGTCTTGTTCAGTAAGAATTCTGAATCTGTTCTTCAATTCGAGCTTGAAAGATTGAACGTGCTCTTTTGGTATGTTTAAAGGCTGCGGTTTTGTATGGAACATTTTCCTGCGTTCTTTATTGGTGTTTATTTGTACTTTACATCGTACCATTCTGTGGTCGCTGCCTACATTGACTTGATTTAGGACTTGGATGTCCTTGACGATATCGTTTTTGTCCGTTAGGATGTAGTCTATTTCGTTTCTTGTTTCGTGATTGGGGCTCCTCCAAGTCCATTTCCTACTGGGTCCCTTCTTGAAGAAGGTGTTCATGATTTTGAATCCATTAGCCGTCGCAAAGTTTACAAGATCTTCTCCTCTCTCGTTGCGTATTTTGTATCCAAATTTGCCGACGCAATTTTCATTTCCTTGTCCTACTTGTGCGTTGAAGTCTCCCATGATAACATTGAAGTGTTTTCTGGTGCCTTGGAGTAGGGAGTTCAAGTCATCATAGAAGTTGTCTATTTCTTGTTGGGTTGATTGCGAAGTGGGAGCGTAGACTTGGATTATATTGAGTTTGTATCGTTTTGAAAGTTGTATGGTGACGTTAGCTACCCGGTCAGAGACGGCTTTGAAGCCAGTTACATTGTCTTTCAGGTTCTTATTGATGAGAAAGCAAACTCCACTTTGTTTTACTTTCTCTTTACCGTAGCTGTAAAGAAGATGCTTGCTTCTCAGTTCGATTAGTTCTTCTCCGGGTCTTCTTACCTCACTAATGCCTATGATGTCCCATTTGACATTTCTGATTTCACTTTCTAGATCAGTTAGGTGCATGTCAGTTGACAGTGTTCTGACGTTGTATGTGCCTATGTATAAATTTGTCTTCTTGTTGACAGTCTTAGAGTTCTGTTGAAATGGTCGTTGTTTGAGCAGTGACTCAGTAGGGACAGAGGGTCCCTTGGTGAAGGATTTGGGTAGTCGCTTTCGGAGCACATCACCCCTACCCAAAGTAAGTGATGTGGCTGAGTCTTTTGGGGCCGATGACCCAGCAGGAACTGACGTACTCTTGGTGTAGTTTTGGGTAGTCGCCCTTGGAGCATATCACCCCCACCCAAAGCAAGTGATATGGCTGGGCCTTTTGGTACCGAGGTCCCAGCAGGAACGGCCGATATAATATTTGGTGTGCAAATCATGGGGAGTAATGGGCCATGCCCTGCCACGCTGGCCCAGGACGTGTTGGCAGGGGGTCTAGTGGATTGTCCACTGCGGGTCAGTGGCAAAAGAGCTCCACCGGCTCTTGATACACATCCAAATTGTTCTTGTGAAAACAAAAGTGGATGTTCGGAGCACCAAGGTTGAAAAAAAAAAAAAAAAAAAGATACCTCTCCCTTATATATTAAGTTTTCAACTTAGATAAAGTCCACAGAGGTTTAAGTTCATGAGAACAGTTGCAACAGCATAGTTAGTCTGGGGACTTCATTTTAGCAGTTGAAAAAGTTTCAATTTTTTTCATCGTTCCTTGCTAAATAATTCGTGCCCGTCTCCCAGCAAGGATTTACTATTGATAATAGATACGGCCTTGATATATCCAACACTACATTCGTTTGTTTTTTATGGCAAGTCAAAGTTAGGTCGAGGTAGTGGGGGGGGGAGTATGGGGTCAGTTTAGCTTTTAGATATTTAGATTTCGGCATTTGGGGGAGGGTTCTTTCTTTTTTTTCTTCCTTGTAGATTTATGGTTTATTTCGGGGGGGGGGATTTAGGGTTCTTTGGAATATACGGAATTGGTGCACATTTAGAGATTTTTTTTCTTTTTTTTTTCAGTTTAGCTTTTAGATATTTAGATTTCGGCACTTGGGGGAGATTTTTTTTTTTTTTTTTTTTTTTTTTCTATTTGACCAACGATTCGACGCATAGGACATTTACAAGCATGTAATACAGAGTTGGATGAATAGGCAGGCATTAAAGATTATCACAGAACAATGAGGAAATGAATAATAAATCAAGAAAATTATGTACTCATCTAAATTGCGGCAATTTTAGTTAGTCTGGGGACTTCATTTTAGCAGTTGAAAAAGTTTCAATTTTTTTCATCGTTCCTTGCTAAATAATTCGTGCCCGTCTCCCAGCAAGAATTTACTACTGACAATAGATACGGCCTTGATAGTTTTTTCTAATTAATTTAGATTTTTAATATTCAACTTTTACTAACCGTATATGCTGGTGTATAAGTCCCATAAATATATCTCTAAAACCCTACAGAGCGACCAGCACGTTCAGCATAGCATTGTTGATGCATAGCAGAAGTGGAAAAACAAGACTGCGGCTCTTACTAAAAAAGGAGAGAGGCACTAAAGCTGATGTTTACGGTGTTAATTAATAGTTTCTAGGTTCTACTACCCTCGAGGAAATACTGCTACCAGTTTTATTTTTGGTGCGCAGGTATATTGAAATTCAAAAAACTCATGGTTAAACGTGAATAATACCTCGAATGCAAGTAGCCTATGACATTTGCATTTCAACAAACCTGAATCCCAATTGGGCAACATCTGTCTGGTTCTGCGAAAGTATGGCAATCTGGCAAATTGCTATCAGTTCAGAGAAAAATAGGCAAACGGTGGACATCATGAATTACGATGTGCATCAAAAGAAATCATCTTCAAAATTGTAGCTCGCAAAAAAAAGAATCAAAGAATTTTGGTGGAACGATTGAACTCAATTTTATTGTTGTGAAGATCTAAACGAATTCAGAATATATTTGTACCTCGATCAAGAAGCTCTATAGCCAACAACGGACCTTAAAAGACTGTTGCTGTCGTTGCTTCAGATGATGATGATGATGATGATGACATGTTATTACGTAATGTATTGTAACAATCATGGAACGAAAAATTCTGATTCGGTATTTGGGGATTCTATACCAACCATAATTGTAATGCACCATGACTTACGTGACGTCATGTTTGGACTCGGTATCAAATAGCGGCGTTGGACTTTTTCTAAGATTCCATTGAAAGCATATATCTAATCATTTAAAATCTTAGGGCCGTGGTGAAAAACCCTGTCTTGTTGCAAGTCATTGTATTGGTGTCTTATAAGAAAGCAGCAAAAGGTTTCAGTATCCAGTCTCTCTAAACACTGTCGAAGCTGAAGATAATGTGGCTGATATATCCGTGAATGATCATAACATAAAGAAAAGTAAGAAATCAAATTCTGTGGAGAAGTATTTTTTTCAAGCGTCTGGGACTAATTCACGTTCCTAGCTATACAAAACGGTTCTTCAAATCATGAGGAAAAGAATCGTTCTGCCACTTCAATCCCCTGTGCCATAAAACGGTAATCATTAATATAATCAGATGGAATTGAATTTTCTATCAAAAGACTTGAGGGGTTCTTCTCTTTGTTTTGGTTGCTTAAGGTTTTTCTTAACTTTTATTTTATCTGAAATATCTTCTTTTTTTTACAATAGGAAAATTTGCAGATTTTGCATAAAATTCATTAATTATAACAGGAAGATTCCAAATCGGGATATTTTCGTATTTGTGTGATAGTATGTTTCTGTGAGAGTGTGTTTTGTATTTTTATGTGTTTGAGTATGTTCAAGTGTGTACTTGTATGGGCCTGTGTGTGCTGCTGTAGACATATGTGTGTTTTTGAGCATTTGTGTATTTTATCAATCTGTGTATATGTCTGGGTTTATATGTTTGCATGTTTGCGTGTGCTTGTATTTTGTGTCTGTGTCTGTATATGTATATGAAACACTCTCTCTCTATCTCTCCCTCTCCTCCCCCACCTCTCTTTCTTTCTCTCTCTCTCTCTCTCTCTCTCTTTGATTGTGTGTGCTTTGTGGGTAAGTGTAATCAATGAACTTACATCTATATGAATGCCAAATATCTAAACATATATATATATATATATATATACGTTATATGAATTAAATGTATACTTGTATGTGTGTGTGTGTGTAGAGAGAGAGAGAGTGGGGCAGAGAGGACTAGTAACTAAGTTTGCTGAGGATCATCTCTTTGGGAGCCAATTCGCTTACAGAACTAACTGAGGCACAACCGACATGGTCCTTGCCCTAAGTCAGATCCAAGGAAAACGCCCTGAACAAAACGAAGGTCTAAACGTCACCTTTGTTGACCTGCAAGCGGCGCTCGTTATGGATGATAAAAATTGGGTTGCCCACCAATGTTCCTCACCCTGATAATCCAACTCTACAAGGTTTGGGTTAGTAAGACACAGCAGTGTCTCCCACCATCCTTGCAAAATCACAAACAGCAAAAATTAGCATTGTGTGCTAGCTCCCTCAATGTTTTTTAATATTATTTAGCACTGAGTCTGTTTCAAAGGTCTTTATTGTGTGTGAAACAGCCTGACATAATTGTCGAGTAAAATTATTTACCTTCAATCGTATGGGACTATGGCTTTCAAGTATTCCAATAACTTCTCGTCAGTGTTGCTAATTTAAAATACTTATATTTGAATAAATTCAAACTCAAGGGTGGGGGTAATTTATTGAAACTCAGAATATCTATAATCTTCAATATTTCATTTATTCTTGTGAAATTTCTCGATAACTACTAATCTAAAACACTTCAAACTCGACACTACACTGCCTTGGGTCCTAACTAATATATATATATAAGTGCGTGTGTGTGTGTGTGTATGTGTGTGTGTACGGTGTGCGTGTGTGTGTGTGAGTGCCAAAAGCAGACTTTGCTCAATGGTTTGTTGTCGAATAATCGCAGTGTGCATACACACAGGTACACTGAGATCACTTCAACTGAAGTTGAATGATGATTTAACAAGCCAAGGAGTAGATGGATGACTGCGACAACGTGCCCATCAGCACACGTGAAAAGAAAAGCCTGTTCAATTTGGGGAGTCTCCAATCCCACACTGAGATCAAGATACAATGGTCAGAGAGCTCCTAATCTCAGATGATGCAGCTTTGGTTTCACAATCGGAAACGGCTTTACAACAGGTTAGGTCCAGCCGTGCAAAGTGTCCAAACTCATTGATGGAAGTAAGCCTCAAAAAACAAGCATCTTCCATCAACCACCACCTAAACAAAGTTTCATTCACTTTCCTTCTCTATCGGCGAGATTGAAAATAGTCCAACTCCAAGATTTCACCTTTAACCACAATTTTAGATGCTGTTCCATCTTCAGCATCGATTGCTCTCACAAACCGGAATCCAAGTTACGTTCCTTGCTCTGTGTTGCCAGATAAGACGTCATT
>OY735221.1:31526872-31644372 GCA_963457665.1 Thysanoteuthis rhombus
ATTTCAACCTTTATCTGCTGACAGAGTCCCAGTGGCTCAATCGGTTAGCGCAGACCTACGTCTTCATACAGTTCTTCACATGGTTGTGTGTTCAGATTCCTGCGCTTGCTTTATTTTCCAATCATCGCCTTTTTTTTTCACTCCTTACCGTAAATTATCCATTCGAGCAAATCTAGTTCCTGAAACTGCTTATCCTTATTCATATTTTTTATGCATGTGTGTGTATATATATGTATATGTATATATATATATATATATATATATATATATATATATATATATATATATATATATATATATATATATATAAATATATAAATATATATATATATATATATAAATATATATATATATATAAATATATATATATATATATATATATATATATATATATATATATATATATATGTATGTATGTATATATGTATATATATATAAAGAAAAGAATGGAATATAACGTCAGAAAGGCAATTCGAGAGAGAGGGAAAAGATGAACGCTCTCCTTCCTTCACAACCACCGTCCTTTCCTCTGCTTATACCATGATAAATCTTCACCTCTCTATGAATCACCGATAATTTGTTTTTATTTTGTTTTATTTTGTTTTTTCATAATGAGAAATATAATTTTGGGGGACAAAAAATATGCATGTGGTATTTTGGTCGCATGTATTTTTCTTTTTTTTTACAGATTCTGAATTAAACTCTACATGCATCCGTCTAGTTTCTTCAGGAACGATCGAATTTCATATTTCAGGGAAGAAAATTTTATTCTCCCATGCTTATTTTTTCTTTCTTTCTTTCTTTCTTTCTTTCTTTCTTTTTTTATTTCTTTATTTGTTTCTTTCTTTCTTTATTTATTTATTTATTTATTTCTTCTTTCCTTCTCTCTGTTCATTTTAGGCAGACAATAGCGTTGATGGCCGAGCATGATCTTATTTCCCTCTTTTCTTCCTTACTATATTTCTTCACTCTCTCTCAATCTCTCTTTCTCTCTCTCTCTCTCTCTTTCTCTCTCTCTCTCTCTCTATATCTCTCTCTCTCTCTTTCTCTCTCTCTCTCTGTCTCTCTCTCTCTTATAGAGGAACTAAACGTTGGCCATTCAATAGTTGTTCGACATTTCTACCGAATGAGAAGATAAGAAAAGCAGGACATCTCCCTGCTGGAATCAAACGGAACTCTACCACATCTAGCTTACTAAACAGACCTCTTTCGTCTGACTACCACTCCTTCAAGCATGTGACCACTTCCTGCAAGCAAAGGTCTTCAACAACCAACCAGCTGCTCAAAATGCTTTCAAAGAATTCATAAGTTCCAGGACCCCAGAATATTCAGCTTTGAGAATAAATGGAATGATTTTAGTTGACAAAATGTGTGGATCATGAAAGTTCTTATTTTGATTAATAACTTTTATTCTAAGCTGGGATATACTGCTTTGAATTTGATGGTAGAAAACTGCTATCGTTTTTGCACAAACCCAATAGTTGCTGTTGACAGCATTAATATTTTTAAATAATCCATAGTATTAGCAACGTGTCTGAACACTCCAACATATATATATATATATATATATATATATATATATATATAGAGAGAGAGAGAGAGAGAGAGAGAAAGAGAAAGAGGTAGCACTACACTGATCCTTTCCTCTTTGCGAATATACTTGACATCTGGGTCAAAGTATCTTATGAGCTCTACTTAAATAAATAAGAATAGTTTCCGCCAATTTTGTTTCAGTGATACTCACCCGTCGCTGTTGTGAACTTCAAACCACTTTCCTTCTTTATTTCTTTCTCAATTTCTCGCTTTTGTTTTTGTTCTTTGTTTTCTTTCATTCTAGCTTTGATTTTCACCTCCTGTTTTCACTTTCACAAAGACTTCCTGATTTTCTCTTGCGAGCTTTAATCTACTCTTCTCTTACTTTCTTTATCACTCTCCTTTTTCTACCTTTCTCTCTTTATTTTCAGTTATCTTTGTTATTCTGTCCTGCTCCCTTGCTGTCTTTTTCTTTTACTTTTTTTTTTCTGCACACAATAACTTATTATCATTTGCTTCTCTTTTTAAAAATGATCTTTCTTTCCCTTTGTTTCTCTGGGTGTGTGTGAGTGTGTGTGAGTGTGTGCGTTTATGTGTGTTGGTACAATATGTGTTGGTTGGTCCCGGTGCAAACCGAAGTTTCGATTCCCGGAGGAAAATTATTATTTCAGATAGGATGAGAACGGGTTTCTTTGTTTATATAACTTCTTAGCACAAAACTTCCTTTGCGGCGACTCAGTTGCTGAATAGGTTTCAGCATTGCTTTAATCGTCGATAGAAATCTCTTGCTACAGGCAACTCCAGCGCCCGATGTAACAGACAATTAGAAGATTTTAGCTGTTATTATCAAGGCTTTGTTATTGTGCCTATGGGTGGCCTTTGAAGCTCAATGATAATGATGATACAGTTGATTGATTTTCGTTCTTGTCAAGATTGATGATGGATGTAATAGCTTTTGGCAGCTAAGGCCTATCCAGCGAAGGTAGTGAATTGTCCCTCCACTCCTTCCTCGGTCAATTATCGTGGCATACAAGGGACGAGGGAAGGGGAAGGGAATTATGACTTTCCCAAAGATATTAGTGAACATTAAAAAACACTTTCGTATCTGAAATAGTTGCGTATATTCTCCCGGGGACAAGGGTCAGTGTTCGAACTGGAAGAAAAATTCTAGATTTGGGACGCTGATATCTCAAGCAGACAGATCTTCCCAATTCAGGAAATGATCGTTACACAATATGCCTAGCAAATTTGTTTGGAACAATTTTATCTCTCCTTTCCACCTTCGAGGTAGTCACGACATTTTGGCCCATTAACTTCTATGACCCTCTTCAGGTGTAAATTGTAATACGCCTAGGCAGGTCGTAGAAATGAATCGGTTGAAACGTTGTGATTAAACCAAGGATGAAAAGAAGAGATCAACATGTCGGAAACAAAGTTTATACGTTAATGACTCTTCACAAAGTTGAGGAAATATAGTATACGAACTTTTACACCTTTCCCCTGTTGCCAAAAGAAACTAAACTGAGTGAATAAAGTCAACATAAACTATCTCAGCTGATTTTATTTCCATTAGATTCATCAAATATAGCCATACTATTATATATTGTATAAGAGTCTGTCTAAGTTGTCACAGAGGATGAAAACTTTTTTTTTTATGCATGGGCATGTTTGGTAATAATATAAAAGAGATTTGCTCAAGCGCTTATTTACTATGCGATGAAGTGAGGAAACCAATTTGCTATGCAAGTAATAGGATAAAACGCAGGGAGAAGTCGATTCATCCCTTTTTCAAAAGTATTAGTGTGTTTGTATGATGAAAGAGTGTAGATGAAAATGACAGTTGGAAAGTGAAGAGGAAAACTCGAGAGATAGGAGTTACATCGCATTTTTTATCATTCTGTAGGCATATTTTGATGCATTTCGACAGTGGCCAGCCATCTTTTTCAGAGAAAAAATGTATGCAATGGTTCACAGGGAAAAAATTATTCTTCACATGTTGAACAGCATCGGATATATAAAGAGCATTTTTCTCTGTGAACCACAGCATACATTTTCCTTCTAAAAGAGATCGAAATTCACCTTCCAATTGTTATTTTCATCTACAAAGGTATTTGTACATTTAAATCTAAAATAAGTTTCTATGCAAATCTTTCTGTTAATATATCTATTTATTTGTTTGTTTGTGCACAAAACGGATGATTTATCTTCAGAGTATAACACAAAAAATAACATAATAGATACTCTTAAGACTTCATTACAGATCATTACATATCAAACAGTTTGAGATGAGTGGAGACTTTAAAAGCACTCAAAATTACGATACTTGAAAATTAATTATTTAATGAAATAGGCTTAAGCTCCTTTGTGCCGATCCATACATTAATAACCCCGTCATTTTGGAGAGGTGTATTCTAATAATTGATATAGATAATCCAGCATTAGGATGAATATACTTATGCTATACGTAAATAATAAGTAAATCATATTACCATGGTTAAAAACACTTGTCCAAATTGAATTGATGTGTCAAACGTTGAAAAAATATCTCTCTCAAGTACTACTCTCCCACATAGCCGAATGAAGAAAGAAAGACTCTCTAAGCAAATCTGGTATTTTAAACTCAGGGAAGGAACAAGAACAGTGGCTGGACAAAGCTTAAGATACACCGATCAACCCGAGGCTTCGAAACTGTTCATTTGTAAACATCTACGTGCAACCGTTCAACATGGAAAAGAATAATGTCATCATGGAATGAAAATATTTCTGCCAAACATGGATCAGCTTATTGAATCGTGTTTGTTTCAGCCTCAGTTGTTTTTTTGTTTTTGTTTTTCGCGTCATTGGCTTTCCTGGTAGTCAGTCGTAGCAAGATATTTTTATTGTCGATTTCAGGGTGCTCAAACATTAAGGGGTTCATCAAACCGATGAAATATGTATGGCAACACGAAGATAGGGTATAAAAAATGAAACTATTTATCGTCAAACTCCATTCCAAGTCTGGAGATGGTTTTGTTTTATATCGTATCAAGAACAAGAACAAGAGCATTCCTCGCCAAATTTAGCGGAGTAAACTCTTCACTTTCTGTCTGTCCCAGCACGTTAAACCAAATCCCTACCCGGATTTAAAAAACAGAACCAACAGACATGTAAGGGCTTTTTTCATTCTAATAAATATAATCATGCACAAAGTATATTCACTTAACTCTCTATTTACTATATATACAAGACAAAAATTGCAATAATCATCTCCAGTTGGAATAGAAGTAATAGAGAACTTTAACCGTACAGCAGTCAGGCTTGTTCTGGATTAGATTAATCTCCCGAGCGCCCGAATCAGAATTCAGAACAATAGGATGGTTATTATTCTATACAGTGATTCTTATCCTTCTGGGTATTTTTCCATTTCGTCCGGAGCCCAGGGTTTGTCTCGTTCCCTACTCCCTGCTTCGCTGCCCACGGTATGTCTGGAGGCCACGAGTCGCAAACTCAACAGCTCAACGAAAAGTCAAAATCTCTTTCTCACAAACTTTTCCGCATAAATTCAAAAGTTCTTTTTTTTTCCTTCGGGATCGGCCACTCGAGGAGGAGTCCGAAGAAAGACATTCTCTAATTGTGACCAAAATCAACTTCTCTGTCTTTCTTTCTCTCGGTCAGGCCAGCTATCCTACTTACATCTTTTGCCTACCTTTAAATATTCTACCATGCTATGTTATTTTGTTCTGTTTCACTTTCTTTTAATACTCCTCTAAACGGTAACACATTGCTTAGCCCTTCTTTTTTTCTTCTCCTGGTCAACTAATTGACCCGCACTCCTACACAAAGAAGCCAAATAAGAAACAAGCAAGCAATGAAGAGAACATATCAACAATATCACTCGGCAATTTCTGTGTATTATGAGTGGAGTAATATGCCTTTCAAAGATTGGACCTCTTCTCCACAACGAAAATAGCCAATGATAGTGGCTATGATGATGATGTGGAATTTCAGACAAGAAAGACAACAATAGCTGCGTTTACAATTTCGGTAATTTGAGATAGAAAGTGTTATATATAGTATAACAAAATATCTTTTTTCATTGTGATCATTTGTGTTTGTGTGTGTGTGTTTGTGTTTAAGTTCATGTGTGTGTGCTTTTCTGGCATTAGTCCACAAGTTAGAATATATTGCTTACAGGAACTGATGTGTTCCGATTAGGATCTTTAAATTACAAAGTAGTCCAATTTGTTCAATATTAATGAATGGTAATTGAGCCCTAAATCTAAGTGAAAAATCGGCTATTTACAAAACATTTAAACCCGATCAGACGTCTATCCAATTTCAATATCCAAAATAAATAGATTTTCACGGTTTCTACTTCAGACACAAACAAAATCAATATTATTTACCTCTGCAAACGAAATATTTATGTGTCTTTGTCCACCTTTTTGTTTGTTCGCACAATATCTCCAAAAGTTCTCAATGAATTTCATTGACTTATGGGGGGGGGTGCAACAGGATGTAAAAGAAATGTTTGAATTCCGGGAACTTATCCAGGAATCTTTCCTCCCCTGCATTGTGGTTACATATCTGCACACCACAACATATCCAAAAGTTCTGAATGAATTTCAATCAAAGGGCAAACCATGTGGTGAGAGAGAATTGATTAAATCATGGGACGCAGCCAAGATTATTTTTATTATTACTTAAAACATTAATGTGTTCATTAATGTTTATCCGTACAATATCGCCAGAAGTTCTCAATGAAATCCACTGACTTATGAAGAAATGGCCATAAAGGATGGGCTATGTATAAGGAAGAATTGATTGGATTTAGGGTCCAGATCCAAACTTTTTTCTCACTTACCTCCTCAGAATCTTATCTACACATTAAAAACTGATTTTATCCTGCCTTAGCAACAATAGGGTAAGCAGAGTCGTGCACTCTCTGAGTGCTTTCTAGTTCAACATGAATCAAGGACTACGAAGAGGCAAATTTTCAACAAGGTATTTTTTGAAGATCATCTCTCTGTTGTCAGACAATTCAATGAACTCCAATACTTTTTTTTCAATGTCTGGAAAATCAAACGTGTAGACATTAGCGTAAGTTCAAGTACGTTTTATTCTATTTGATGCGGTTATTGGTTTTTATTCTTCTTTACTTACTTGAGAGTGTTTTTATCTGAAACACCCGTTGGGAGATCAGAGTGAGCTTTAATGTAATCCGCTTAACAATGCCGTAAAACTTGGATCCATTTTACGAAAGGCTACAGACCATACACACAATAAATACACACTACTACAAGTACACTAACATGCATACACATACACACACATATATCGGGGAAGAGAGAGAGAGATACGTATAGATATGTGAGTGTGCATGTGTACAAAAATATTCGTGTGTGTGGGTGCGTAATGAATGCATTGGTTGGCAGAATATAACATAATATTTTTGCATATGCGCAGAAAGATAGATGGATACGGCATATATACACGCATAATACCATAATATCTAATTCAATGCAAAACATAAAACTCGCTGAAAAACTTACATAAATTGCATTAACAGATATTTTTAAATAAATGTCTGAAATGACATTAAATTTGAAAAAAAAACTTTTCATATTTTTAGTGATTAAAGCTATAAAGCCTCCTAGAATATATATATATATATATATATATATATATATATATATATATATATATATATATATATATATATATATATATATATATATATATATATATATATATATATATATATTCTATCTGTTGTTCGTGTTTCAGGATAAGGAGATAGTACATATATATATATGTATATATATATATATATATATATATATATATATATATATATATATGTGTGTGTGTATGTGTGTGTGTGTGTGTGTGTGTGCGTATGTGCATTAAAAATGGTTATGTTTGATCTGACAGAATGATTATAAATTGCAATGTATTATATAGAAGCATTCATTCGAAATGATTTCCCGTCATTACACGGTTAATATATCTGTTGATTTAGACAATGCTTATAGAATAAACAAAGAAATAAAGAAAAATGGAACTGCTGCCGAAATTGGATGTGCGGCCTATCGGTTGCAGATTTGATCCCTGTCGTAGCCCCATTCTCTTTCATTGCTTATTCTATTCACATTGTCTAGGCCGTGTGATACATTACCTGTATAATGACGGAAGATCATTTCGAATAAAAGTTTTTATACAATATAACGCAATATATAATCATTCTATCGGATCATATATATATATATCCATTTTAGCATACATAACTGTTGCGTCGAAAAAACCGAACAGAGCAGATACAGAGTGAAGAATGGGAATGAGAATCTGAATGAAAATAGTTTTTTGGGGCCCTTACATAACCAACGTCTGTTCAGCTCTCTTAGCAACGCTACGTAAAAGCGGCTATCCTATCTGTCGCATGTCCTATTCCTGCAGTAGCTCCATTCACTTCAATTGTTTATTCTATTTACATTGTCTAGTGAAATTATAACAGTGCGATGATGGGAAATCATTTCAAATAAGATTTTCTGTAAAATATAACGCAATTTATAATCATCTATGTATATATATATTATTGTATCATCTACAGACAGCTGTTTCGATATATTTCATCTCTTCAGTGTGGCTATAGACTTTATCCCATCCAATACCGCGAGACAGAAACCCTCACATGGAACCCGGAGGCCGATACCCTACCTCTGGACTACGGAACTGGATGTTCAGTACGGCTGAATTTGAACGATATATTCATTTACATAGAAACTCCTCATCGACTAGAATGCTCTATTCTTATAGAAGAGCATTGCATAAGCTTACGATGAATGAGTTACTCCAGTTGGAGAGTGCTCAACCCTGAGTAGAGGAGCATTAATTATTGTGTCATCCACAGACAGCTGTTTAGACATATATATATATATATATATATATATATATATATATATATATATATATATTGAGTTGACAATAAGGAAAAAATTGTTGTGTTTAAATTCAATTTATTATATTTGCATGTTCCGCTTTTTGGCTATATCAAAGTTGTAATTTCAAAAGAAACATTTCTAAAAATGCTCGTTCACCTCGACAAAAAACGTCTCGTAATATCACAACGTGAGAGTGGAAATCACCAAATACTTCAAATCATTAAAAAAAAAAAAAAACTGCAATGCGAAAAATCCGAAAATTAGAGCCAGGAAGGGGGGGGATAATATTTCATCGAGGATTCTCAGGGTTAAGATTTTTGTGCAATAAAATGGTCAGTTCATGTGTGTACGAGGTTATATGTTTCGGTGTTTAAATGCTTCATATTGATTATGATCATCTTGCTGATTTATATTTCATATTGTTTCAATATATTTTTGAAAATTGGTGGCTATGTTGAAAGATCATCGTCTTTGTTCAATTGTTTTACATTCTGAGATTGATGGGGATTATCTACATATTCTTGTTGTTCTATTCAATTCCTTCCTGAACAATCGTTCCTTCATAGGTCGAAATTATGGCCCATTTGGCTTCGATAATCAAGGAGGACATTGAACTTGACATCTTACTTCAAAGCTCTCTCGAGATCTGGAGGTTTCACGAATACATTCCCTGCAGCAGTCTTTTCAAGGTATTCCGTTAATTCCTGATTCAGAGGCACCTTTGGTAAGTGGTTCATTGATTATGTTTTTAATCAATCAAATTCTGTGTATTCATATTTGCTATTATTCTGACTTTGTTATTGATGTCGTTGTTAGTCATATGCTACTTTTGCCGTTTGTGTTATTATTTTTTGTATTATATTTTTTTGATTTCTGTGTATTTAGTATTTTGCTTTTCTTCTTGAATTTCGTATAAGATAATATGGGTAGGTTCTCAAAAGACTTCATGATGTATGATATCTTTTAGGTGATAATCCGACATAATAGTATATCAAGGAAAGATAAGGTTTTGTTTTCGTTTCATTAAAAATTCTATTTCAGGTTCTACATCATAGCATATTTATCAATTCTGTTTTATGTCGGTATATCATCAAAGAGTCATCAGTATACCGATATATATATATATATATATATATATATATATATATATATATATATAATCATTATTATCTGAGTGTTATATATTTTACTTCGTCTCTCTATATATGTGTGTGTGTGTGTGTCTATATCTATATGTATAACATGTATACATGCACATACATATTGATGCATATTGCGATTTTTATCTAAAGTATATGTACGTCCAATAAGTACATATATACCTATATATAAAAAGTCCTGAGAGCTTTACAGTTTTAAAAAGTCAAGAAAATCAAAAATGTGTTAATTCAGTCAATTATTTGCTAATATCTGTGAATGTAATTCATGTATTTCTTCAGTGGGTTTACACACACATACACACACACACACACACACACACATATATATATATATATATATATATATATATATATATATATATATATGTGTGTGTGTGTGTGTATGTATCATACTCTGTATTTCTGCAGTGTCTTAGGCTAATAAACATGAACCAATAGTTTATGTTGCGTGTAGCGTGTGTGTATGTCCCTTTCAGATGGTAAGCCACTGTCTGGGGTATATATTTTTTGTAGGTTACCAACCGAAAGAAATATTTTTGCCTTATATGAACAGATTATTGTTGTTTACCACTCCACATTGCTTTCAACCAACCCACACATTTTTTCTCTTTCTTTTGCTCTTTATATATTTGTGCGTTTCTTCCTCACTGCTTTTCCTTCCCTATTCTTTTCTTGCTTTCCTTCGATCATTCGTAGTTTATTTATTTCATCTATCCTTTCTATTCCTTTTCTTTTAAACTCTTTTTATCTTCTTCATACAAACTATCTTTGTCTTTACCTTTTTTTTCGAATATCTATATCTATTGTTTCCTAAACTTAGTCTATTGTGAGTCACCCAGTGAGGATTGGAATTTCTGCACTTTGAAATTGTCTTCATAGAAGAAGCTATCTTACGCCAAACATACGGAGAGGGTCTGTCCTTATTGAACATAAGCATTTCAAAATCCAAACTTCCACCTGATCTTGAACTGTGACCATTGGCGTTTGCTGTAAATACACAGTCACGAAATTTTTGCAGCAAAACCCAATTGCATCATGTATAAAGAATGTAGATAGATTGGAAAAAGGATAGATTTTTATGAAGGTATTGAATGAAAGTTTCAAACCTTTGGATTTGAATCAGATTAATGCAATAATTGTTGGAATGTACGTAATTCAAATTTATATACTATATGATTGCAAAGTTTCTTTGAGATCCTCTGCAAAACCCAACCAGTCATTGAATGTCCTCCTTGAAGCAATCAGCACTTTTTGGGAGCAGAATAACAGAAATTCTTGATTCTTGCAGAACTGTAAATTCATAAAGAAGACATTTCGAATATATAAGGTGAGTTCAAAGTCCCTCTACAACGTTTGCCAGACATTACTCTTCTAGATTTCTATGGTCGTATACCAAAGAGAAAGTTTTCATTCCACCGGTTCCCGTCAGTGAAACTTTGAAGACAATGATAACAGATGCAGCTGTATTGGTGAATGAAAATATGTTCAAGAACTCATGAAATCAAAAATTGTGTTCTCTGGGCAGCAAATGGAGCATACTTTGAACTTCACAAATATTAGAGCTTCGTGTACGAACGTATGAGTGAGCAGTTGTGCTTGGGTGTGTTAAGGTATAATTCGCAACAAATCATGTGTTTGTTGTACAAACATGATTTATTGTAAATTATGCCTCAACAAACTGCGTAACTAGCATAGGTTTTGTGGAATGGAAGTCTGAAATCAGGGAAATTCAGTGCTCACCCTGTGTCTTTCGACCTTGAACTACAGAATAACATCGTTTAAAAGCGCTGCAAATTAATGTCATCTATGATCTTGAACGATGCCATGTACTTCAGCAGTGCGCTTACATAATTATATGTTTGGTCAATTTAAAGGTAAAACGCATTATACAACTAAAGAAATATATTCTATACACGATATCCGATGGGTTTTGAGTTGAAGTTTTATTTTAAATCACGAATATCTCCAGTGTGAATTTGAAGTAAAACGTTTGGTGTAGTAATACATTCCGTGTTGGTGCTAGGTTGCGTAATTAATTCAACCTCTAAATATCAGAAATTCCTGATAATGAAAAACGTCTGAAAAAACGAAAGATGTTGTCCAACTCCCAAACCAGCTAAATACCGCCATCGATTGGTTATGGCAATCATATTTGGAGCCACTCAATTAAAACTTATCATAGTTAAAGTTTGGTGTTATTGTGAGATACTACTGATGCGCCCTGGGTTACTGCTAATGATGTTCCAGTCTTGTAACAGTGCCTGACCCCAGGATCATCTGATGATGAGAACTTTGTTCGAAGTAAGAGTTTTTATCTACCGTTTCATATAAATCATTCTGTCCTTATATCTGTTCACCTATCTATACATTTCAGGCGGTGTTTATCAATCCAAACAGTATTCTAAGGTTCCTCTTCTTGACTGGTTTAATGACGTACTTGTCCAAAACGCCTGTGGTCGATGTCTCAGCATTGTTTTCTGTAACAGATGGTGCCTTTCTACACTGAAGATTTACGAAGATCTATCGGTGCGTATCAAAATGGAAATATTTTTTTTACAGGCCTTCATTCGAAAGCTTATTTCATTTACACATCTGAAGACTTCACTGCATATATGATTAATAGGAGTTACTGGTCAGATTTTCCTCTGACACACATTCTAAACCATCATAATTGTCTAATCATCACCATCATCATTATCATCATTCTTTTAACGTCCGTCGTTTGACATCAACCTTTTCCAGGATCTGCCACATTACGCTATCATGGGTGAAACAGAGCCAGTATTTTCTAAACTTGTCTAGTGTATCTCTCCATCTTGTATTCTGTCGGCCTCAGTTTCGCATGTGATCTCTGGAAATTCATGTTAGCAGTCGTGATGTCCATCAGTTGTCAGCCATTCTAACAACCTGACCCGCTCATTGCCATTTAAGTTTTGTAGTAGATTCTATGATGTCTCAGACTCCCGTTTTCTCCCTGATATACTGTGAAGTCGTATGATCTCTCTATGTTAGGTTGAGCATGATTTTCCCATGTGCACGTTGCATGTTTCTAAGTTTGTTGGTCTTTCTCTGGGTTAGGTTCCATATTCCACCTCCATAAGTGTCTATCGGGAGGATGCATTGGTTGCATACTTCTTTTAAGATTAGTGGGATATTTTTGTTTTAGAAGGTTAAGCTTGCTCTGTCTGTAGTGTGATTCTTAACTTGATTTCCACCTTTGGGGGGTTCCAAAGAGATTAGTCGTCCTAGGTAAATGTAATAGTCTACTTTCTCTTGTTTTGCATCTTCAATTTTGACAGTTGTGTTTTCATTCTCGACGTGGTTGTTGCACATGGCCCTCGTTTTACTGAGGGATGACTCGCTTGCCTTCTTCGTTTAGTTCATCTTGTATTGCTTTGCATGCTTCTCAGTTCGTGGGTCTGTCTTTTGCTTAGGTTCCATGTTTCAGTTCCATTAGCGTCTATCGAGCTGAAACATGGAACTTAATCCAGAGACAGACCCACGAACTGAGGGACATGCAACGTGCACATGATAGAGTCATGCTACACCTCTAATGGTCGGCAAATCCTGGGTTTTATTTAAAGGGATAGGTTACCACCCTCAGAAAGCTCATACCAGTTTTGGGCAGCATGGTCAAATTTTATTTCATTTCTTTCTACTTCCCAAAGTTTGCGAAGAGCTTAAAATCATGCCTACAAACTGTCAGAGTCAGAACAAATGTTTCCACCATTAAAACATTGGAAACAAAAGATACAATTTGTTAGTATTGATAATAGAGTTATATGCGCGTAACATCCTTTCCCAATTATTACCATCTGGGCTGGTAAGATAATTACGGTACAGCAGTCTGCCGAAGCTCTCTCTCTCTCTCTCTCTCTCTCTCTCTCTCTCTCTCTCTCTCTCTCTCTCTCTCTCTCTCTCTCTCTCTCTCTCTAAACAATCACGACATACCGGTGTCAAGAAGTTTGCCAATGTGAAAGATTGCAGTGAGAAGTGAATGTGTCTCAAAGAATGTGTACATGCGTTTGTGGGTATTATTGAATGATATATGGATGGGTATCTGTTATCAAATGATATCAGGCATACATATAAATGCATATACATATATCTATATATTATATATATCTAGGTGTTTGTGTGTTATGGAATATCCAAGAGAGTATTATTAGATTATATATGCTTACATGGATATATATGCCCTATTCAATGATATATATATATATATATGTGTGTGTGTGTGTGTGTGTGTGTATGTGTGTGTGTCTTTAGAATTATCATATTCTGTCGAACTTAAAACAGTCCATTCTACTGATGCACATACTGTCGGCATGGGAACACTCATGTGTATACGTAAGTCAATATTAATGCGTACACCCATAGAATAGAGAAGTGGGCAAAGTGTGCTTTCTCGAACTCTCAAACTTGTCACAAGCTTCGTTAGCTCAGACGGTAAGAACAGAGCCATGTTGTAGCTTCCTCTTTGTGGACGCAGGTTCGAGGCCTGCATGATGTTCATTTCTTTAATTATTTGTGCGGTCTAGGTCTGTCCGGTTCGCAGCTCGGTTAACACCGGAGCCGGACAAAACATGCATCTTCCTCGAATATCTTTATAATTATCACATTCTGTCTGACAAAAAAACTGTCCATTTTACTGACATATAAAAATATGTGTGTGGAGGGTTAAAAGTAGGTATGATGTGTCGTTCCATAACGTAATAAACGCCATTTTGAAATAAATGTGTTTAATTAAACAGAAGATCGAATCTTGATTTAAACTTTTCATCTTAATAAAACTTTATTGATTGCATATACATATAAAGTGGTTGTACTAAAATTGTTTTTAAAGTTCAGATCCAGAAATTGATTTCTTATTCAATTGCACAGCTATTCTTAAATGGTGCTTATCTCGTTTTGGAACCACACTCTTCAAATACATAGTATATGTTAGCATTTATGTGCGTGATTTATTCAATATATATATATATATATATATATATATATATATATATATATATATATATATATATATATATATATATATGTCTCTTTGTGTGTATGTGTGAGGTTGACTTTTAAAGAATACATATGTGTGTATCTACGTATTGTTGGACAATGTATGTTTTCATCAATGTGTGTGCATCACTCAACAATATGTGTGAATATGATAGTACGTCTGTCCGATCGTTCTCTCTTTTTCACGCACTCAATTAATCAATAAACCTTTCAGTAAATTCTGTAATTACTTTTCGTGTTTCACTGGTTGTTGTAGATCAGAGCCAAGGAACATTCTCGTAGGCAAAGCTGATCTTCCATATCATTTGTGTAGCTTCTTATCAAACTGACGGTCAGCACTGTTTCTAAACAAGAATATCTGCCATCCACCTTGACATATTGAAAGATATCTGAAGCTGATAGTCACATGATTGTTGGGTGAGTGGGGACTTGCACCTAAGAGATCATTTGGTCTTCGGTACCAGTAATTTTCAAAGTTATTTTCATCAGGTTTGATTACTTTAAAAACAATTTTCAATAATTTCAATCCATAATTTTTTTTTTAGTGATGGGGGGACTTTTTTTGAAAACTCTTTTGGTAATTTGGGCTTTTAGTAAGTGAGCATATCCAGAATTTAGGTAATAGATAAAGATCTGAAATTTCAAAATATTATCACGACATATATGAAGATTATCTTTTTAGAGTTGAAGCTTTGTGACAAAGCAAAAAGGAATGAGTAGCACTTTTTTTTAAATGAAATAAACATCAAAATTTAAGCTCAACCTTCAAAAATAAGATCCCATTACTCCTTAAAAAAGGAAGGGTGTATAACTGATGCATCCTCCCGATAGTCACTTATGGAGCTGAAACATGGAACCTCTAACCAAGAGACAGATCTACAAATTGAGAACTATGCAACGTGCACATGAGAAAATATGCGAATTATGGAGAGACCACAACAGCACAGTACATCCAAGAAAAGACAGGCATCAGGGACATCATAGAATCCATTAAAAAACTCAAATGGCAGTGGGCTGGCCATATTGCATGAATGGCGGCTTTAGCGACCAGAAATTAAGAGCTTTTAACATACCTAGTGCAAGTATTATGTATGCCTGACTTCTACCACAAATTTGTCAATGAGATCACACGAGAAACCGAGGCTGACAGAATACAAGATAGAGAGATGAACTAGACAAATTCAGAAAATACTGGCTCTGCAAAGTCCATAATAGGGAAGTGCGGCGAATCCTGGGGGAGGTCTATGTCCAACGACGGAAGTTAAAAGACAGCTGATGATGATGATGATGATGATGATGGTTTTATCACTAGATTTTATGAGATCTCAATGTTTTAGCGACGAGAGAAAAGGGGGTGACAAATACGTATATCTGTATACTAAGTTTTGTTCATTGACTACAGAAATCAATATCATTTTTACTGCACGTCTACTCACAGTACACACCTTCATGACTATCTGAATGTTTACCACTGTGGGGCGGCAGGATGGATACCAAACCACAAAATAGGCCCCTCACAGGCCCAAATTTTCAGTTATAGGTTATACTACTGATTTTGACATCAAAATAAGATAAACATCTCTAAGCGTTTTTCTTGTACAATGATAACATTCATACATTATCTCAAAATAGGTTTTATGTGTACATATGTCTTAATTTTGATATCTTAATTAAAGCCTGGTATATACATATATGTATTCACTTTATGTCCTGCGTAAGTTTATATCTTAGTTTGCCATCATACAATAAAGATAGAGAATCACTGCTTTCCATATCATGATCCGTCTTTTAACGTCCGTCATTGGACATAGACCTTCCCCAGGATCCACCACATTTCTCTATCATGGGTGTTGCGGAGCTAGTATTTTCTGAATTTGTCTAGTTCATCTCTCCGTCTTACTCTTAGAAAGATTTCAACGATTCACAGCTTCAAGGCTAACTTCACGACAAGCTATTACAATAGATGTATGTACCGAATTTCTTGGAGATCGACACGGTAGTATTTGAAAAACTTCACGTTGTAAAGTTAGCAGACGAATAGTATAGACATAAAATTGGATTTATATATCAAATACACATCCTGATTCCTTTGTTATGTTTTGGAGAAAATCATTTGAATGAACATCGATTTATTTGAATTGTATCTCTATATATAGATGGATTTTTTTTTCTTGTATTAAAAAGGGTTTCAAAATATTTCAAAATGAAATTCATTTTTATTTTAAGAAAAGTAAGGTAGGAAAGATGTCGCAGATTTGTTTGGAGTCTGTACATATCACATCACAGCAGGAAAAATGTTTTGCGTATAAATATAGATAGTCTCATATAGATTCTTTCTGAGAAAGTATTTTTCTCTTTCACTAATACACAGAAAGAGTTTACTGCTACTCTGCTGGAATTACGACATGAAAAACAACTTCCGACTAAAAAGACATACACGCGTATATGTGTGCTTACAGACATATGTATAAATATATGTACATATAGATATATATATATAAATATACAGATATATGTGTGTGTGTGTGTGTGTGTAAGAGATTAAATGTTTAGACATTTTTATGCACATATATTGAAAGGAAAGATTATGTACATGTATTTATATGAATGTCCTAGTATGTATGCGCCTTTTATCTATGGATGTCTGTACACAAGTCTTCGAATTAATTGTTTAGCGTGTTCACATATATTTATATATATATGCTCCCCTATTTAGGGTTGAGCACTCTTTAAGTGAGGTAAATCGTTCATTCTGAGCTTATGCAATGCTCTTCCAACATGGAATGGAGCACTCATGTGGATGGGGAATATATATGCGTAAATAAAATTATCGCTTAAATTCAACATTACTGACTGTCTGTTTCAGTGGAATAGAGAGAGGATACCAGCCTCTGCATCTGAAGCTAAGGTTTCGATCCTACCTCGTGGTACTTGATAGTCTATAGCCACCCTGAAGAGTTGTAATACAACGAAACAGCTGTCTGTGGATGATACAATATATATATATATATATATATATATATATAGTAGAATGTGGATTTGCTACATAAAGTAGCTCATGTTTCGGGCCTCATCAGGAAAATCGCCTGATTTGGCCCGAAGAGGGCAGAAACATAAGCTAGTTTGTGAAGCGAATCCACATCTTACTATTAATTTCCAGCTCTACTCTAACACAACTTAACTTCATGAGTAAAAAGTTGTATGTGTCGAGCACTCTATAAAATAAATCCATTACATTTCAGAAGTGGCGTTATATTATTGATGTGTTATTATTACTATGCTATCCTGCTAGCCTGATTTGTACCACATATACTGTGTATATATAAATATATATATATATCAAAGTCCATGTGTCTGTTCTACTTTTAAGCCACAATTTTGCATATAGGAACCTGAAACTTTGCATAGCGTTACATCTTTTCCCGGTGAAGGACATTGTGCGTCGGTGTTTCGAAAGGTTTAACATGATAATTCAATTTTCAATGAAAATATAAATCTGAACTGGACCCCGGTATTCCCATTCTGGAAGGTTTGACTTCGATGGCTTCCCTGGAACTGATTCACATCCGGCTAAAATTCAAGTGAATCTGCTATTACACTCCCAAAAGGAGTTTGGCTGAATGAACAGACATGATCAAAACTCCTATCCGTGTGCAAGTAAATAATATTTTTCATCCATTTATTTTGAACGTGTCTTCTAGAAGCAGAGTGTATTATTTAAATCTCTATTGTTGATTCATTTCAATATGTATTTGCATATCCTCTTTCTAATGCAAGTACAATCCTTTCATTCATTCTATATGATGCTTATCTCAATAAATACATTCTTTGTTATTCAAATCATTAGGTGTGTTTTTTATAACTACTACTTCGAGAGAAATGTATGTGAGTTAAAGAGCATGTATTTAGAAAGAGTTGGGACACACATCCAAGATAGACAATAAGATAGCGTATTCAGGGAGAAATTGGTCATCATCATCATCATCAGTCTTTTAACGTCCGTGGTTGGACTTAGACCTTCCCCAGGATTCGCCACAATTCTCTATCATGGGTGTCGCGGAACAACTATTTCCTGAATCTATACAGTTCATCTCTTCATCTTGAATTCTGTCGGCCTCGGTGTCTCATGCAATCACTGGGGATCCATGTTGTGAGACGTGATGTCCATCAGTTGTCTTTCATCCTTGCAACGTGGCCTGCCCATTGCCATTTGAGTTTTTTTAATAGTTTTTTGTGATGTCACGGACACCCGTTTTCTTCCTTATATACTGTGCTGTCTGGTGATATCTCCATGTAAGGTTGAGCATGATTCTCTCATGTGCACGTTGCATACTTCTCAGCTTGCAGGTCTGGTAGTAGTAGGTTATTCAAAGTCCACCGCCTGCCACCTGAATGTAAGGTGCTGAATATCCCGGCTCACTGATTTCGACAACTTATATTTGTATATATTATATGTTTTAGCAAGCAGAATGGAGTTACGTTCGATCTTCTGGAGGGATAGTCCGTCCATCCTGCAGCGAGAACCAAAATAGGAACCTGGATGATTATCTCCATAACAAGACTCCTCATTCATAATATGAAAATGGCTGTTTCTTTCCACAGCTTATTGCATTCCACATGCAGCGTTTTGCCTTTGCGGGACTGTCACACCATGTTCCCATCGACCACAACGGATTTTCTATATCGAAGAATTGCATTGACGCATGCACAATATGTTGGTGCAGGCAAATGCACGCATTTGGGAAATACCGCATCGTCGGCGTGTAAGTGGTTGGTTTCCAACCGACAAGCCCACCATTGTCTTACATTTACTTACTCACTCTTATCCTCGTAAACTATCATAACATGTCACTAAAGAGATATTTGTTAAGGTATATGGAGAAGTTTGAGTGCAGTAAGAAGTAAATTGATGCCTTGTCAATAAATAGATTTTTTGTGCTGGTGGTCAGGCTCTCCTTTGCCTTGCGTTTTAAACAATCATCGTGGACAACTGATGACCATCGACTTTTTGGCTTTATTCAATGCGACAAACCATCACCCTTCTGGTTGCCCCCAAAATAACTTTCTCAAGTTGACTAGAGAGAACTGCCAAAGTGTCACATTACTCACAATAAACAACAGTATTTTGATATTCATCAATTTTAAAGGATTCCCCAGCGACCTGAAAAAGCTTCGTTAAATTGTTAGAACCAGAGGCTTTAAACAGTTTATATAACTACAAGACAGTCTTAGATTGTCTAGAATGGCAACAGGTTATTACAAGGCACTTAGAAAATGAACCTAACCAGTTGGATTTCAAGAGATAGCCGAAGCTTCTTTAGACGAAAACTTAACCTATACTTTAGTAATTAAGTGAAAGGGTACAAGCAAAAAATGTTGTAATAACCTGGAAATTCAAAATAAGTGGGATGGATGTTCTACTTCCTTGCTTTAGCGTTACAATGTATGGGTGTTGAAAATTAATGAATCTCAAAAATCTTCATATTTTTGTTTATCAAGAAAACAAGGCAATTTGGGAGAGTCAGGTTTTAAGCCCACTCAAATCACCCCGACAATACTTTTACCAGTTTAGGTCAGTGGAATCAGATAATGTTCCAGTTCGTTCGACTTCTCGAATTCTACGAGCAGCTTCAATGGTTCTATGGCCAAATTTGAAATATTGCCTTAGAAATGCCAGTATCTCAGTAATGCTATTCATCATTATATCATCAAAGAAAGAAAAATGCTGCTGATTAGTGTCATTAATAATAATAATAATAATAATAATAATAATAATAATAATGATGATGATGATGATGATAATAATAATAATGATAATAATAATAATAATAATAATAATAATAATCTGTATCTGCAGACCATAGAGTAAAAAAGAAGGAGAGTGAAACATGGGAAAATACCAGGACCTAGCAAGAGAATTAAGGAAGACGTGGAACATGAAAACCAGGATAGTACCGGTCATAGTGGGCGCACTAGGAACTGTCCCAAAACGCTGAGGGTGAGATTGGAGGAGATCGGGATTAGGGGAAGGATTGAGACCGTTATGACATGATAGGTGAAAGAGAGAGGAGACGATAGATGAAGACCTGAAGAGACTTATTGTCACTCAGCCTTCAGCGATAACCACTGGGCAACCGGTGTGAAACTGTAAATCGCAGAATTACTGCGACCTATGA
Organism: Thysanoteuthis rhombus; assembly: GCA_963457665.1. Taxonomy (NCBI): domain Eukaryota; kingdom Metazoa; phylum Mollusca; class Cephalopoda; order Oegopsida; family Thysanoteuthidae; genus Thysanoteuthis; species Thysanoteuthis major. Next base: position 31,547,675 of record OY735221.1, read on the forward strand.
GTACTAGGAGAGGAGGGCTGGAGACTTGAGGAGACTTGCTGTCACTCAAACTCCAGCGGTTACCACCAGGCAACTGGTGTGAGATTGCAAATTATGATAATAATGATAATAATGATAATGATAATAATGATAATAAAATCCCAGCATATAACCATAAATGGATACAATAAAAATAACAAAAAACATTTCCGGTGAGAACGACCATTCTAGCCCTTCACTGCCTTCCTTATCTAAGACGAGTGAAACATCCACACCGAGACCGGGAACAAACACTCCCTGACCCTGCCTCTCACAGATCCATCTCGTTTCAAACAAAAATGTCACCCTCGTTTACACAGATATAGACACCTCATCTCCTGCTCTCATTAAACAACCGAACATATAAATATTCACGTTCTTTTCTTCAGCATCGAATACGTAAACAGCATTTTTTCACTGTGAACCGCCGTATATATTTTTCTCTGAAAAAGATGGTTAACCCCTGTCGAAATACATTGAGATACGCCCATGGAATATTTTTTTTTTAAATGAGATGGAACACCTATCACTTGAGTTTCTCCTCTTCACCTTCCGACAGTCATTTTCATCTACACTCTGTCAGATCACTTCACATCAACAATACAAACATACATCACTATATATATGTAGAAGTAAGTTGATGAAAGTGTTGTATTGTTTGGATTTGTGAAAGCCCTGTACTTACCTTTTTTTTTCCAAAACTTGGACTGTCATTACTTACGAGATTGCTAGCCTTAGGTTTCTATGTAGACCGAGCTGGTGACTTACATAATCTGAAATCAAAGGTAATAATAATAATAATAATAATAATAATAATAATAATAATAATAATAATAATAATAATAATAATAATAATAATAATAATGAAAATAATTTTGGGTCATGGATTGTCTTTAGATGCATACATAAAAAAAGTTTTTGAGTGAAGGTCTGTAAAAAACGTAAACACTTTTGATATACTATTATAAACATAGCGTTGTGAGCTGGAGAAATTATAGACGATACGTCTGTTTTTTTCAAGAGAAGATATTTGCTGTATTTGAATTACATGCGTTGTATCTTTGACTCATGCCTCTGCTGTCAGCTTCTTCTCCTTAACGTCTGACTCACGAGTGATCCACATGTCAAAATGCTCTTGATGCTTTTTTTTTTCCTCTTCATTTGTTCTTCTTAAAATCCATCCCTAACCAATCGTTTGTTGTAACACGAAAACCTTCCACTGTCGTCTGCACTCATAGCAAAAGACGCGTTGGAAGCTTTTAACGTAAGCAAAAGACAGCATCGCATTGATCTTCGGGACATTTAGAGTGGCATATGTAAAGTTATCTGCAAAAGATTGGCGGGTTTTGCCCATTGGTGCGCTCGCTGTGTCACGTGTGGGTCAGGCTGTCGCTATAGCAACGCATTCGAGCCAATCAAAATGCCATTAAAGGCAGCCATCATTCTCACCCTCCAGTCTCCTATCCACTACTCCAGACCTTGTTCCACTGACAGTTTAACTTATACCGTGTCCAGGGCCGGACGACTAGCGTCTTTCTACCATCCTTGTTCGCTACCTTGTTTATGACTTCAATAGAAGAAACGTAGATAACAAAAGTCTACTATGGACGATGAGATAGCCGTTTGAACGCCGGGAAACACAAAACGATGTCATTTCGTACAAAAGTGACTGTAAATGTCGGTAAATGGAGATAAAAGAATAGTAAAAAAAATACCATCACGTCGGAGAGTGAAGCCATTTTAAAATGGCGCTCAAACAGACTTCCGAAGGCTGTTTTACACTACTGCGCCGTCTATTCAATAGGATGTCTTTTCACAATGATGGCCTTCTCTTACTGTAACGTCCTCTGACGAGTGAAAACCTATTTAGTGAGAACTCTACTCCGATAATTGGTGTAACTTTTCAGTTGTAAATTTTATTGTCATCGCAGCACTAGACACAGGATTTGAAATTGTCTGCCATTTTGAGTTTTATTGTTTATTGTAGAAACGTATGTGTTTGTTTTATTCTTAGAAAGCAATTTGCGTATCTTTGTCTCTTCTTCGAAATTTAACAGATATTTTGTCAGTTGCGGATCCAGGGGGTGGTCCTGGGTGTGGTTTAAGGGGTTCAGACCATGGTCGAGTGAAACAAAAGTTTTTTTCTTTATTTCTAGATAAATAAGTTCCATAAATGAAAAAAAAAACACAAATGATCCCAAATAATCATAATCTAACTCTAAAAACGAAAATATTTTTATGACTAATTCCTTTTACACACACCCTCAATATATAAGATAAATAGCAATTGATAAATCAAAATGAAAGTGAATAATAGTCATAAAAAATTAAGTAATCATGATTTATAACACTTTATCCAATGAAAAAAACGAAGAACATGTATTGAAATAGAGACACTACCAGAATGCAAACAAACATGGCTGCCGATCGGATTGACGGTCGTTCAAGTTGGAGATGAGGGCCCAATCTGAGGTTCATTCTTTATTTTTCTGATCAAACGCCATTTGCTCACAGCCGGAAGGAAATGTAACCCCAAAGACCTCAACAACTACGGACCTATAAGCCTGCTCAACTGCATATACAAACTTTTCACAAAAATCATCACCAACCGGATAACTAAAACACTCAACGAAAATCAACCACGAGAACAGGCTGGATTAAAAAGAAGTTACTCGACCTTGGACCATCTTCATTCAATAAATCAGCTGAAATAGAAGGCGGCAGAACACGAAATGCCACTCGTGGTAGCATTTATAGACTTCAAGAGGGCATTCGACTCTGTCGAAATTCCCATGGTCATGAAGGCTATCACCCTACAAGGTGTAGACCCTGTGTACTGCAACACATATACAACCACAGCAACTCCTTCATTAGGCTACTTAAGGACTCTGAACCGTTTAAGCTCCAAAAAGGTGTTAGACATAGTGATACCAGCTCACGTAAACTCATTACAGCTTGTCTTGAGATGATCTTCTGGAACATGGACTGAGAAAATAGAAAATCAAATAGACGACGAATACTTGAGCAACCTTAGATTTGCAGGCGACAACGTCGTTTTCGCAGAGAACCTACACGACCTCCAACTAATGCTAGATGATCTAAACGAAAAAAGCAAAAAAGTCAGCCTGAAAATGAACTTCAGTAAAACGAAAATATGTGCAATAATCATATATAGAATAAAAACATAACTGTTAAGATAGAAGATGCAAAACTCGGCAAAGTAGACCGCTACATCTACCAAGGACAATGAATTTCGATGAGACCATCAAAAGAGGAGAAGATCAAGCGAAGAATCACTTTGGGATGGCAAGCCTTTGGCAGAGCAAGCTCAAGATTCAAGAACCAGATGATCCCAATAATCCAAAAGAAAATAGTATACAACCAATGCATTCTCCCGATAGTCACTTATGGAGCTGAAAAATGGAACTTAACCAAGAGACGGACCTACTAACTGAGAAATATGCAACGTGCACATGAGAGGATCATGCTCAATCTTACATGCAGAGATCACAAGACAGCACTGTATATAAGGAAGAAAACGGGTATCCGTGACATCATAGAAACTATCAAAAACTCAAATAGCAACGGGCAGGCCATGTTGTAAGAATGGAAAACAACCGATGGACATCACGACTCATAACATGGATCCCCAGAAACCAAGGCCTATAGAACACAAGATGGAGAGATGAACTGTATAAATTCAGGAAATAGTTGTTCCTTGACGCCCATGATAGAGAATTGTGGCGAATCCTGGGGAAGGTCTATGTCCAACGACAGACGTTAAAAGACTGATTATGAGCAGTATTTCATTTAATGTATGTAAGATTTCCTCGGTGTCATCCTCTATAATTTTTTCATCTAGTTTCGATTAAATTCTTTTTTTTTTTTTTTTTAGATCACTCTCTTCACTCTCTCGTCAATTCTACTGCTAGAAAGGTACGACTCAAATAGAACATGCCGGATCAAATACGACTATCTTGTTCTTCTATGTTTGAAATATGTTTCCTTTTTTACGCAATTATTTGTGATGATGATTTTTTTTCATTTATCCGATGCATAGCTCAAAATCCTAGACCAAACCATTTCCAAATCTCTGAGCCTGTCCCTGATTTCATGTAGTCGTTTTGTAGTCTCCTCATCTCTTTATATTTTAGCAATCCGTTCATCTGACCTGTTTGTTCGAGGTTATCAGAACTGAAACTAGAATTAGCGAAGAGGTCCCAAATTCTGCACAAGGCAGCATCATCATCATCAGTCTTTTAACGTCCGTTGTTGGACATAGACCTTCCCGAGGGTTTGCCTCACTTCTCTATGATGGGTGTCGCGGAACCAGTACTTCCTGAACTTGTCTAGCTCGTCTCTCCATCTAATATTCTGCCGGCCTAGGTTGCGCATGTGGTCTCTGGGGATCCATGTCGTTAGTCGCGATGTCCATCGATCGTCTGCCATTCTTGCACCATGGCCAGCCCACCGCCATTTGAGATTTTTAATGGATTCCACGATGTCCCTGATTCTTGTCTTTTCCCGGATGTACTGTGCTGTCTTGTGGGCTCTCGATATGAGGCCCTGCATAAATCTTTCATGTGCACGTTACATGGTTCTCAATTTGCGGGTCTGTCTCTTGATCAGGTTCCATGTTTCAGCTCTCTAAGTGACTACTGGGAGGATGCATTGGTTATACACCCTCTTTTTTATGATCAATGGGATCTTCTTACTTTTTAAGGTGGAGCTAGCTCTGCCAAAGCATATACTCCGTCAATTCGTACGAATTTTCTTTGGAAAAAGCAAAATGTGAAAATAGCCCTCAGCGTTAGTTTTGCAGTTGTTATAGAGATAATGCACTTCCTTCAACTTTTTCACTCATGTGTCTTGTACCTCCAACGACCCCAACCGTCAATGACTCAGCCTAACATACCACTTTTTTCAAGTCTAGGAACACTTGATAACCTTTCTCACTTAAAGCAATAGTAATTGTTTTTTCGCATTTGGCCATTCCGACTAACGAATGTTTTTATAGGAATTCTCTTCCATAATTCCTTATCAGCTGTAGATATAACCTCCATAACTTTCACAATGATGCTAAATTCACCATTATCGAAAAGATAATGAAGATTCTACCTCACAAGGCCACAAAATCTTCGATAATCATGAAAACATGTGGACATTACTCCAACAAACTCTTTCCCCCAATGAACTAAATATCAAATTGAGCAACCTGACACATAATTCTGGCCCATAAGTTTATCACCATTATTACAGAGTACCTAAATTGCTCACAAGTCTCAACTAACACACACCTATGAGCTAAAAGTTTACGATATACACAAAAAAACAAAAATATTTTATCATAACATCCCCAAGGAAACTCAACCCACCCTCACACAAGGAATGGAAAATAATAATCACATGAAAAGAATAAGATAAATAAACAAATATACATGAAATTGTTTAAACATTCTATTTTTTAATGGAAGAATAGAACTAACTGCTCCAATAATAATGTAAGCACTTACAATCACAGGTTAATTTCCTAATAACAAAACTATTAACTCTACTATTTCAAATGGCTCTTTAAAACCAAGATTCCTGATTATCGCCTCTTCTTAGGTTTAATCACCTTATTCTACCGCACTTTTTCTTTCCCTACCCGGATTGTTCCCATGGCAACATGTCACTTAAGACTGACCCCTGGATGAGCCCCAACTCACACAATCCAGTTAGCAATTCTCGAGACAGCCAATACTATCATCAATCCAGTTCGCTGACTCACGGCAACAGGGTGGCCTTAAAGTGAAATAACCCCATTTTCCTTATTTTACGTAACCATCTACAGCTGAATTTGACGGACCTTTCCACTGAAGATGAAGCTTTTTGGCTCAACGCAATGCAAACTATAAACAACTCAATATATACGACGCACTCCAGTTCTGTCTCAACTTTTTACAGTACAAATCTCTCTCTATCTCTCTTGCTTTCTCTCGCTATATATATATATATATATATATATATATATATATATATATATATATAGTTTAGAAAGCTTTACTGCTTTAAACACTGAATATTAAAAAGCTTTTTTAAGAAAAATTGTGTCACTTAAGTTACTTATTTCCTAATATTAATCCATCAAGTTTTTGTAATTTTACATACATATATATATGTGGGTGTGTGAGTGCGTGTGGGGGGTGTTTGTGTATAGCTTTCTAGAATATATATCTATATGAAGGGAGCAATGGTTAACAGTCCTAGTACATAGTATGAGAATAAATAGGGCAAGTAATTCAAAAAAATATGGTCTTTTATTATCTATTTGGGTCCTGTTCGAAAATTTTCCATACACTCAGTTTTATTGACGTCTTGCAGACCAAAACACTCATACAATGACTCCAATCGCCACTGACGTTCCACAAAGATGGACTTGTATCAAACTGAGAAACGTTTAGTCAATAAGAATGCAAATATCTTTTTGAGACACTCATAAATACAAAAGGTCACATACGCAATCACCTGTAGAAACTCAGCAAACAATGACATAGAATTCAATAAGGCTGCACAGTATCCAGGGCCCTATTGAATTCTGTCATTGTCATAGAAATATACAAAATGATAGTTATAAAGTAGACAAAAATGCTATACAAAAGCTTTTTCATACCTACCCAGTTTTTCACACCCGCTCTTGAACCTACCCCAGCCTTTAATGTGCAATACAATGTCAAGTATTCAAAAGAAGGAGCGGCCTTTTGCTGTTACTACACATACATACACTTACATATACACAGGCTAAGTTACTTATACATGCATTTAGACGCATCTATGCACTCACAAACGCATATCCCCACGCATGCACAAATATACACAAACATTGATATGACAAACATACAATCATACATGCAACTGCATAGACACACGCACGCATAATTCACATCAATGTATACAAATACATTAATTTTCATTTGTCCTCTCCTTTTCTCTCACTCCATTATATATATATATATATATATATATATATATATATATATATATATATATATATATAGCGATTGTTTCTTAGTTTGTTTGTTTACTTGTGTGTATGAGTCATACAGCTGCCAAATCGAGGAAAACCTGAAATATCAAAATCTGTCTGTTAGGGTAACTTGACCCTTGAATATAGGGTAGATGACCTTGATCTTGAGAGCCTTTAGCGACAGTTCATGGTCAAAACTACGTTTGCATCCTAATTTTTAAACTTGGTGGTGTAGTTTCAAGCATGGAACGTGTTCAAACTTTTTATTTAAATATTTTCTATCATTTTAAGTGCTTTCAATCCACTTCACCTTCAAATTTATGAGAATTTGTCAGTTTGAAGAGAAGTGAACATTTCAAAAGTTCTGGAATGAGGTTCTATTTGTAAAATTATAATCCTTAACAGGACCCTTCTGTACGCAGTTATGAATTTCTCTTTCTCTCAGCACTTATGCTACTTTGAAAACATAATTCTCTGGGAAACACGCCCTAACTTAAAAGAAACACGTTTTCTTATGAACAAAAACCCTAACCTTACTTCTCACCGTCATCAGAACCAAAACACAACACAATTTAAATCTGATTGTCTGTTTGGCCATGTAAACTGGTTACGACAAGAGTGAGCACATGATCTTTCAGTTTTGAGAAGAAAGATGTTCTAAGGTTTTTTTTTAAGGGGGTACGTGCGGACATACGTGGGCCTTCCCGGGAGTGTAGACAAGTACGACCCGGGATGGGGTTTGGTCACGCACACTCCCTTTTTCTTTTATTCTTATAAAATCCAATAATCCTTTCCATGAGTGCACAGTTATTACACCTTGATGCCAGGAAGAGGGCTGAGAATTAACACTTCGATCCTTGTCTGAGCACAATGATACTCTAATCCTTGGCAAAAATGTCGATGCATACGTAAAGGGTCCTTTCATTTTTGACGGGTACCGTGTGGTTGAATATATATAGTTCAAGGTCAGGCTGCTTTCCTGGGTTGAAAAAAGACGCAAGCAACACTAAATGCTAGTCACATGAATGGGAAATACTCAAAGATGAAGAGAAAGCACTTTCATTAATTACCAAAGAAAAAAAGGGGTGTAATTGCGAGGAGAATGAGGTGAAAGGGGAAACGAAATATAGAGGAAGGCACAAGCAATCTAAAGCAGGAGAATAACGGGAAAAAAAGGAAAAGAATAACCAACGTCTTCTGACAGCATGCCGTGTTGTGGATGATCAATTGAAAATTAGAAAAAAGGGATGATCAATGAATACGTTACTTCTCTCGCCTTTTAAGCAGTGCTCACTGAAATGAGAGAGGGGATAGAGGAAGGTAAAGAAAGGGAAGAGGATGAAAAAGAAGGGAAGAAGAGATAGAAGTAAAGGAAAAAAAAGAACATTTGATAAAAGAAAGAAAAAGAAAAGAGATTAGAAAGATAGAAAGTAGAAACAAAGAATAGGAGGTGAGAGAATAGAAAGATAATGGAAGAAAGAAAGAAGAAAGAAAAAGCAAAAAAAAAGAAAGTGGAAGTGGTAAGAAAGAGAGAGACTAGAACAAGAGAGAAAGAGAGAGAGAGAAAGAAGTGAAGAGTAAAAGAAAGAGAGTAAAGAGAAAGAAAATCCATTAGTGGACAGGGATACTTGGACAACAAGAATAAGAGAAACAACAGAAGATTGAAGGAAAAAGAAGAAAAAGGAAAGAAAATATTGAAAAAAAAATACAAATGAATCTGTGAGGGAAAAAAGGTGCCATATGTGACCGATGGTGTGAGTATTTTTTTTTTCTGAGCACGGACTCCTGACTTGATTCTCTGTCGTGCAAATAAGCTGACATATTCCCACTTCAGTTGCTACGAACATGTTTCCGTATCGAGATCGACGGACCTCAACCAATGATTTGACATTTCCCGCATTCATTCCTTCTCCTTATCCCAACTCTTTTATTTTCCTTACCATTGCATACCGGCCAAAACAAGTTGCCCTTTCTGTGGGATCTCCACTCAAGTCAAAGAAAACTGATACATTCTGTGCACGTCCGCCTATGTTGATTGTGTCATGGATTTGAGAGGTATTCGTAAAGAATAGTTCTTTTTTTACCGAGGCTGATCATTAAAAGAAAACAATAAAAAGCAAAAGAAACATCGTGTCCTTGGACATCACGAAATACCCTGAACTTTCAATTTCATGCATTAAGAAAATGCTCTAGTTTGGGGAATTGTGGGTATTTGCCAAATGAGATTCTTCTGTGCTATTGATTGCTTTTATCCAGGACGTCCAAACTCTATGTAATATCATCGCAATTCTATTTCTTATTATATGGAGCATTTTCAACCACTACCAATTTTATCGCGATAATTGTTTGCAACTTCTCTGATATACTGTCTACGGTAGTGGACAAATAACTCAAATTGGGGATAAAGAATAAGCTTTGGGTGGATCTTGAACTTGCATCCCTTTTACCTCGGGAAGAATTTCTCTGTATGGCTGCTTTACCGATTGAGCTACAAAAGCTATTATGGTTGGCCGAAGATCAAATCTAATCATTAAATCGAGCCCACCTGTTCGGCGCCATATTTATAAATATTGTTTTTTGTTGTACAGGTTGTAATATTTGTAGTAATATTATCTTGATTATTTTTTTAAAGCAAGACAAAAGATATATCAGTCAATAATTGATAATGGTCCAAGCTACTTTTTGCCTTTAGAATAACCTTTAGTAAACACCAGATGTTTCACAGTTGAGGGGAAAATAATCGTGGTTCAAGTAGGCTCCGAGCGAAATGATATTGTCCCGCCCCGACCCCCCAATAAACAATGACAAAATAGTTACATGGATTACTCATTGTTTTTATATGATATTGATCTTACAATCTGGAACTTTCTGGAGGAGTGATCGTAATATGAGATAAGGTTTGAGTATACTGAAAGGTTTCAAAGGCTCATTTTAGAGTATCAACCAGGATATGAGTAATCCCATATAACACAAATACATACCTTTTGTAGTTGTTTACTTAGAAATAGCTGAAGTTGCGTTCGACCGTGGAAACAAAGGTTTTCAGCCGAAACAAGATCCTACCCTAGAAAACAGGATCATTGAGATCAAGACCGACCACAAGCGACAACACTGAGTCTGATTGTTTTGAACAAAAGAAATAGGACCAACCATATCGTAGACGTGACTGTGCCTGTGGCTTACGACAAGAACTGAAAAATGTGTTGATCATGAAGGCGAGAATTGTGCTCATAGAAGTTTGTACCCTGGAAACCGTGCCTAAAATTCTTGATTCAGCATTGGATGAATTAGAAATCCAAGGAAGGATTAAGTCTGCCCAGGCTACGATTTTGCAGAGTTCTACGGGGATACTGAGGAAGGTGCTAAAGATCTAAGAAGAATGCAACAAAAAATAAAATAACAACGACGACGACGGTGACGGCGACGACGATAATAATGAAAAAATAAGTGTAATGAACACATAGGCTGTATCAGTAGTAAGATGCACAGGTCCACTTTTTGGATGGACAAAAGAAGAGCCCCAATCAATGGACCGGCAAACGAGAAAGCCTGTGAAATGCATAAAGCTTTACACCCCAAGAAATGACACAGACTGTATGTGAAGAGGAATGGAGGCCACAGAGGCCTCAACAGCATAGAAGACAGTGTCCAAAAGACCAAAACACAAACAGACAGCAAATGCCCCTTGTGTGTAGAAAGGAATGAGACTGTACACAACAAAACAAGCGAATGTAGTCGACAAGTCTAGAAAGGGTACAATAACAGATATGACAGGGTGGTAACAGTGATACACCGAGAACTGAGCAAACGAATAACATTCGACCATGCAGACAAATGGTATTAGCACAAAACGGAGACACAGCTAAAAAATAGAAGCCACTGGGACTTTGACATCCAAACAACCACCCCATCCACGCACGAAGACTAGGCCTGGTAGTCGTGGACAAAGGAAGATGAACCTGTCAAATAATAGATGCGACAGTGCCTGTAGATCACAGAATATTCAGGAAAGAGCGTGAAAAGTTAGGGAAATATCAGATTTTAGCGAGGGAAGTGAAGATGGTGTGGAGCATGAAAGTCAGGGTAGTACTAGTGATAGTAGGCGAACTTGAACCCATACCAAAGACATTGAAAACGAGATTGGAGGAAGGATTAAGTCTGTACAGACCACAGCATTACTGGGTACTGCACGAATATATAGGATCTATGCCCCCAAAATGTTAGCAATGGCCTAACAGCCAAGAAAAAAAAACATGATTGATACGGTACACAGCTATGATAGCAATAACCACCAGGAAATAGTGTGAAACTGCATACTGCGGCACTACTGTGAACTGTGAGAGTGTGAAGTAAAAGGCTAGAGGCTTGCAGTAACTTGGTCCCTAGCAATGAACACATGGCAACTAATTTAGCCTTCAGCAATGACCACTGGGCAACCGATGTGAAACTGTAGATCACAGTATTACTGTGGCCTATGAGAACTAGAAGAGAAGGGCTGGAGACTTGAGGAGACTTGCTGTCACTCAAACTCCAGCGGTAAGCACCAGGCAGCTGGTGTGAGATTGCAAATAATAATAATAATAATAATAATAATAATAATAATAATAATAATAATAATAATAATAATAATAATAATCCAATCAATGGATAGGCGAACAAGGAAACTTATGACGATGCATAAAGCATTACACCATAGGGATGATACAGATAGACTATACGTTAAGAGAAAAGAAGGTGGTAGGGGGCTCATCAGCATAGAAGATTGCGTCCAGAGAGCTAAAGTAGTCCTAGATAGATATGTGCAAACAAATAGTGAAGAAATCATAAAGAGCGCGAGGGATAGTGCAACAAACAATAAAGTAGAAAACAATGGAACAGTACAGCAAACTAGAAAAGAAAAGTGGGAAGGGAAAAAATTGTACGGCGAGTTCAAAAGACAGATAAAAGATATAGCAGACGAGAAATCATGGACGTGGTTACGAAAGGGAAACCTTAAGAGAGAAACAGAATCGCTCATCATGGCAGCCCAAAACAAAAGCATAAGGACAAACTACATAAAAGCAAAAATCGACAGAACACAGACAAACAGCAAATGCCGCATGTGCGGTGAAAGAGATGAGACAGTAAACCACATAACTAGTGAATGTAGTCAACTCGCCCAGAAGGAGTATAAGCATAGACACGATAGAGTAGCAACGATGATACACTGGGAACTAAGTAAACAAATGGGATTCAACCATGGGGAAAAGTGGTATCAGCACAGGCCAGAGGCAGTTTTGGAGAATGACAACCACAAACTACTGTGGGACTTTGACATCCAAACTGACCACCTCATCCAGGCAAGAAGGCCGGACTTAGTAATAGTAGACAAAAAAAGAAGGCCTGCCAAATAGTAGACGTTGCTGTGCCTGCATACCATAGAGTAAAAAAGAAGGAGGGTGAAAAAAGGGAAAAATACCAGGACCTAGCAAGGGAGTTAAAGAAAATGTGGAACATGAAAACCAGGGTAGTACCGGTCATAGTGGGAGCACTAGGAACTGTCCCCAAAACGCTGAGGGAGAGACTGGAGGAGATCGGGATTAGGGGGAGGATAGAGACCGTACAGACTACAGCACTACTTGGAACTGCACGGATACTGAGGAAGGTGCTAGAGATATAAGTACTGCAACGAATAGTAGCTCTGTCATGATATGCGAAAGAGGGAGGAGACGTTAGTTTAGGACCTGAGGAGACTTATTGTCACTCAGCCTTCAGCGATAACTACTGGGCAACCGGTGTGAAACTGTAAATCGTAGAATTACTGCGACCTATGAGTACTAGGAGAGGAGGGCTGGAGACTTGAGGAGACTTGCTGTCACTCAAACTCCAGCGGTTACCACCAGGCAACTGGTGTGAGATTCAATAATAATAATAATAATAATAATAATAATAATAATAATAATAATAATAATAATAATAATAATAATAATAAAAATGCAACTCAACCACCTACAAAGGAAAGCTACATTGTGATGAATAGCAAAAACCATAAGTACAGTCATGATGATCAGCTTGGTTGCACTAGGATCAAACACCCTTGCTTAATACAAACCTGAAAGGTAAACAAAACTGAATTCATTTTCCCATACAATATCATTCCAAAACTACGCCTCCCATTTCAACTCTTTTATCAGGAGTTCCTGAATAAAACAAGTCCACCTGAGTTCAGGCAGTGAATTTGTCATCTGTTTTTTGTGTATGTAACTCTTACTTGTATCATCATGACGTCACTGGTTAGATCATCGTCATTATTGTGACAAAAAAAATAAAGTAAAAACCCAATAGCAGGAGGTTGGCAAAAATCTCAAAACGACCATTAACTTGATATACCTCTAGTTAGCAAATGTGGTGGGGATATTAGAACAAACATGGCTGTATGGAAACTTCTGCGGCTTCTGTGGTCAATGGAGAATCGGTGCTAAAATATCCTATAGCAAGTTGCATCTGCATGAAATAAGAATTAGATTTTCGATGTTAATTCTGTATTCATGATTGGCACGATTTGATTGAATGATAGAAAAGCATTCTGGTCATTGAAGTTGTGATAATAAGAATATGATGAGATACATTCAAATGAGTAGAATAAAGACAATCTTTCCTCTTAGAATCTCAAGGGCAAAGTTTTGTTTTTTTTCAATTTTCACAAGGATAGCGCCTATTCCAAATGTGCCTGTTTGGAACGGGTCAGTCTTTATTGTGTGTTCAGCAGCCTGTATTAATAGTAATATGTAGAATGATTTCCACCTGTCTTACGCAACTACTGCTCCGTAGTATTAAAGTAACTTTCATATTTCATATCTAAATTTAGAAAATTCTGAAGAACGGAAGTCAAGGGAGATTTATTCAAACAATGGAGAAAAATATATATAATCTACAATAGTTTATTTGTTTTCATTAGATTTATCTAATCGCTAATCCAAATTTAACACAGCCTTACCCTGTGTGCTCTCTAATACATCTGGTGAATGTCAACTTTGCGAAATGACCAGTTCTCGATTAATTGCAGTTCATGTACATACAAAGATATTTCTTCAATTGCGGTTAGATTGTAGTAAGACTGTATTTCATTAATTCTTTTTTGTTTGAATTTGTCTTTTTTTTTTTCTTTCTCTTTCTTTGTCGTCCTCTATTTAGTATATGATCACTGAGGATATACGTTGTAAGTCCAGCGGTTGTCCAACATTCTTGTACCAAGGCCTTCCCATTGCCATTTGAGTTTTCTGATAGATTTTATGATATCACTGGAACCTGGGGTTTCTCTTATATATTTTGCTGCCTTTTTATCTCTCCGGGTGAAAGATATGTCTTTCTGTAATCCGTCGTCTGCATTCTGCAAATTGTATTTAATGGAAGTAAAGGAGTTTTTGTCTGTTGAGTTATAGTCGTACTGGAATGGATAAAATAGACGACAATTAACAGCTATACAGTTTGTTTATCGATAATCTACTCTCTAAGAAAAATCCTTATGAAGGATTTTGTTATGATTATTTCAAGCTCAAATGAATTTATTCATATAATTATTTTGTAGATTACTTCAAATTCCAAAATGAAAGTAGTAAGATAAATAAGAACGATTCATCATCAAAACGGAATTGACAGCGATTCGAAAATGGAAGGTGAATATTAAAAACTTCGAATGAATCAGATTTCCCAAAAGATAATTAAAATTGGAAAAAAGATTTTGGTTCATTTCAAATAAGTTTTAGATTTAACAGTGGATCTTTTACAATTTGAAAATATTTCATTAATTCTTCTTTAAAAAGCGAGCAAAAGGCTTTCTATAGATACAAGGAAGTGAGTAAACGTCATACATACTTCTTCCTATTATATATCGTCTCCTTTTTGCAAATTGTGTCTTAATTAAGAGTTAGAATCAATATAGTTTGAGGATAGAAAATATAACAATTTGCACTTATACTGTTTTTATCAGTAGGCTAATTTCTTTATGCAAATTGTATTCTCCCAAACAGTGAAGTGTAAGTCAAGGAGGATAATTCAGAAATACCACCATCACCATCATCATCATCAGTCTGTCAGCGTCCATCCTTGAACAGAGACCTTCTACAAGATTTGTCACAGCCAGTACTAATCTAACTTGTAACGCAATCTCACTTTCTGTTTGGAGATCCACGTTATGAGTCGTGATGTCCAGCGTTTATCCACCATTCTTGCAACATGTACAGCCCATTGCCATTTTAGTTTTCTCACAGTTTCTCTGATGATCCGGACTCCCGTCTTCTCTTTAATATACTGCGCTGTCTTATGATCTCTCCATGTGAGGCCGAGCATGATTTTCTCATGTGCACGTTGTCAATGTGCACGTTCTTAGTTATTTCTCTTGATTAGAATTCTCGAAAAACGCTGTTCTAAATGACTTCAAACTCGACACGCTTTGTGTGCTGACCAACATATCTTGTGATTATCAACTTCGTATAAAGGCTGGTTGTTGAGTAATCACAATGCACACTCACAAATACAGATTTCTCCAATTGTAGTGAGAGTTTCCTATAGTCTTACATCATCTGAGGTATCAATACATAGAAACCGTGTCGTATGTCGTGTATTTTACCAGTTATAATGAAAGTATTATATCTTTGTATTCTGATTAGTTCGGTCTTGTTTTGTGTTTGGTTTCGGGGATGCATTTAATGCACAGTCATGATTATATAAAAAATGTCACCGGGAAAGTTGTTTAAAGTAATTCAGCCACGACAGCCTTGACACACTGAAAGCTTTCAATTCAGATCCATAAAAAACCAATGATTAAGTAATAATAACCGCTTTATTAGATATCTTCCCTATCAAGGTTTTTGAAAGACAGACAAATAGATAGAGAGAACGATACATTAGAATGCATAAATCCATATATCATTTAACAAATATATAATTATTCGATGCAAAATTTTCCATGCTATTTAATGTCAGGGTCTTATAACAATGAAATATGTCTTTTCCAGCTTATACTCAGTAACTTGATTTGTTCAGGATTATGTTAATCGTGCAACATTACAAAACTACTCTAATCAAAACTGCACTATTCAAGGTATTCCTCGGTAAATATCGGCTTGAAGGCGAAGGCTCAAATAACTGATTTATCCCCATGTGTACAGTGAATGAACAGAATATGAACGTGGGGATGGAGCAGTCATTTAGGCCTTCGCTGGGCTGTTTATCTCTACGGGAATAGCGATGCTACATTCAAGTGGCTACCTCATCGGTTGCAGGTTCGATTCCTACAGCAGTCTCAATGTCTTTAATTGTTTATTCTATTCACGCTGTCTTGGGCATGTGACACATTATCCGTGTTATAACGAGACACCATTTCAAATACACTTTCAAATATCATAACACATTCAAAATTATATTTCCGGATTACATATCGATTTCTAAATAATACCAAAGTTTACGTTGTGAAATGGGAGGGCAGACGTGGACAGTAAATTGACAAGATAATCAGTTATTTGGACCTTGACTTTTCCGCTGGGCTGTTTAGATCAATGGGAAGAGTGGCGCTACCTCGAAGTGGCTACCTTATTGGTTTCTGATTCAACTCCTGCAGCAGTCCCATTTTCTTTATTTGCTTATTCTATTCATGCTGTCTTGGCCGAGTGACACATCCACCGTGTGATAACGAGGGGTTATTTTAAATAGAGTTTCAATTAACACAACGCATTCAAAAATTATATATACACACACACATATATATATATATATATATATATATATATATATATATATATATGCAGCTGGATGCTTGGTTGGTCAAATTATCTATGACATTATCTGGGAGCAATGCTGAGTCTTTCATTGCATCAGTAAAGTAAGCAGGGCTACTTGTTGAGACTATTCGCAAATAACATGCAAACGCCAATACTAACTGTTCTGTAGCAAAATATATGTAGATCAATAATGCAATTTATACAGTCTCAGGTAGGGCACTTGTCAATTATAAGCAAGGGTGGATTATCTGCCTCTGGGTCTAACGCGAAGGTTTCGATCCTACCTTGCAGTACTGGAATGGATATTGGATAGTCTGTAGCCACACAGAAGAGTAGTAATACAACGAAACAGCTGTCTGTGGATGACACAATTATTAATTATTATTAATATAATTAACGCTTCCTTTTTTTAGGGTTGAGCACCGTTCGGTAGGGCAACTCATCCATTAAAATCTTCTGTGCAATGCTCTTCCAACTCTGAAATGAAGCTATCAGGTGGATGGGGAATTGTGTGTGAGTAAATATATTGCTTGATTCGATCCAACTGACCGTCCAGTTCTATGTAGGGCAGGGGTAGAATAATTGCCTTCGGGTCTGAAACGAAGGTTCCAATCTTACTTCGCAGTACTGGAAGGGGTATTACATAGTCTCTAGCCACATTGAAGAGTTGTAATACAACGAAACAGCTGTCTGTTATATCATCTATCTATATATATATTTATCTATCTATCTATCTATCTATCTATCTATATATATATATATATATATATATATATATATATATATATATATATATATTGTTATGTGACTCCAGCTTCATGGTTACCACAGTGCTTTTGCCTGATTAATCGCTACTTGTTGTTTCATCCTTACCCCCATCGGTGCAGGAATTGAATAACAGATTCGCATAACAATATGAGTATGTTTTGTTTTTTGTTTGTTTGTTGTTGTTTTTTTAGTTAGTGGGGGGTTTTCTATCTCATACACTTCTTGGTTGAATAATATCTTCACAACAAGCGCTATATTTTGGGACGTTAAATTACCCGAGAGTCAGTGGTCGAAAAAATAAGTTGATTTTTGGATAGACGAATTTTCTACTAGACTGCCTTGGGAGTTCCACTACTGGCTTTAAATCAGAGTTGTCCATCTCCTGGAGTAGTCGCCAACCAAAGCAAGAAAGAGCAGTCTGCCTCATAGATTACAAATAAATTATTCTCACATAAGCAAATAGTCACATTTTGATTATATCCGGGTTGAATTGTTGTTTTCACTGTGATTCGGTAAAGACGTCCGTTTTCATTGATTTTCAGGCTCCAAATAAATAAAGTCCCGAAATATAGTTACATTATGATTACTCCTATTATGTTCGAAAGAATTCTGTTTTTTAGTCATATTTTGATTACATCCGATATAAATCGGTGCTTTCGTAAATATTTGAAAAAGACGTCTGTTTTCTTTGATTCTTTGACTCCAAGTTATATATATATATATATATATATATATATATATATTGAGAGAGAGTTAGGGAACAAAAAGATTGGAAGAAGTATTGGGTTCACAAGACTGGTTGATGCTTTTAGAGAGATAGAAATGAAGTTGTTTGTTGTTTTTTTTTCAAATGGTTCTCGGATATTTAGTTTGGTTGACTGAGAGAAAAGCTGTAATATAATAACATCGAGACTTCTCGGTGGCGAAGAGGACAGAAGGAATTCGATTCTTTCCAAAAACTATTTTGAGCCTCATCTACAGTAGCTAATATCAAAGAATAAGTTGAAAAAAAAAAGACTTTTTTTCTGTCCGTATAGAATCCGTACAATTTACTAACACTACCAACCTATCAACAAATAAATACAAGCTAAACTGAAGAAAATGATAATCGACAATGCTTCCTTTAAAAAAATTCAAAATTTTAACGTAACTGCTAATGCTACTAGTGAATGCAAATAGAGGAAATACCACTTATTGAATTCTAAATAATCCCAGCAGATATATTTTGATTTCTACGAGATGTGTGTTAGTTTTTAGGATAGAAAATTCTGAACTGTTTTTGATGGAAGACCCTATTGTTCCAAATGATGGGTAGGAATTGTTTTAACAGCAAAAATGTTATTTTCAACCGGAAGAGTCCTTTGTTTCAGATAGATAAATAAACAGAAAAAAGTACGCTGTTTGTTATATAGATAGATTGTTGAAGCTATTCCTCGGGGAAAATCAATTGAATGGTTATGTTATTGTTATTGCTGTGCCTCCGAAGGCTGAGTGAAATCCGTTGCAGGGATTTTCATCATTCACTCGTGCAGAGCAATCCCAACCTCACAGATCACTATAGATATATATTTTTACAATAAGTGATCGTTACCTCTTTCTTTCTCTCTCTCTCTCCCCCTCTCTCTCTCTCTCTCTCTTTCTTTCTCTCTCTCTCTCTCTTTCTCACACACACACCGTCTTTTTTCTACGTCTCTCCTTCGTAACTTTTCTGCATGTAACTCTCTTCTCTCTTCCCCCACTTATACTTTCTCTTGTCTAGGATAACCTCTTTCTTTACTTATCCCCCTCTCTTTTCTCTGCATCTTCCTCCTTAAACACACACATCTCTCTCTCTCTCTCTCTCTCTCTCTCTCTCTCTCTCTCTCTCTATCTATCTATCTATCTATCTATCTATCTCTCTCTCTCTTTCTCACACACACACCGTCTTTTTTCTACGTCTCTCCTTCGTAACTTTTCTGCATGTAACTCTCTTCTCTCTTCCCCCACTTATACTTTCTATTGTCTAGGATAACCTCTTTCTTTACTTATCTCCCTCTCTTTTCTCTGCATCTTCCTCCTTAAACACACACATCTCTCTCTCTCTCTCTCTCTCTCTCTCTCTCTCTCTCTCTCTCTCTCTCTCTCTCTCTCTCTCTCTCTCTGGGTTTCCCTGTATCCACCAGGAGAAATGGCGTAAAGCAAAGAAACAATTACCATTAATTCAAAGGTTAAATTATTTTAGCTTTGCTCAGATCCTAAAATAGTGATGATGGTGTGTTAGGCTGGCGTGTTGGACGTACACAAGACTGAGGTGTAGGGAACAGAGTGAAAGGGTGCATGTTGCCTCTAAAACAACATGCTACAAAACAATAACTGAACACTGTTTTCGCTTTTCACCATTTTCACGAAAGCAAAAAAGTGGCACACAGCGAAATTCAGAAAAGCCATTGATACCTGTATCTTTCCATCATTCAGATAACAAAGACACCAATCTCAACCCATGTAAATTTTCTATGATCTCAATTCGGAAAACAATGTGAAGTGAGATCGGCGATTAAATGAAACTAGGCGGTTGTGTACCGTACAAATGCCTGAGAGGCGCTCTCCGAACTGAAAAAAAAAGTCGTAAGATTACAACCCTAAAGCAAATTTTAAGTTTCGCGCATGAATTCCTTGCGCCGCCTGATGTAAAGTCAAATCTTGGTACCAGCTCTGACGTATGCAAACGGCTACTATCCCTAAGTGAACTCTTAACATAATCGTTACACCGACTGCAATATCCCTGGGGGCTCAGAAGCGAACTAATCGGCTCAGCTGTCATCGATCGACATCCGTTTACGATTCTGTTTAACACTTCAAGACCGTCGGCACATAATTTCAAGCTGACGTTTTAGAGTCAAGAGTTTTGGGTCATTGTCATCGTCAGTTACAAAAAATAATTGCGTGAGAATGGTGTTGGAACCGGATTCTCATGTAGAATAGCTGGAATTACCTCGGCTATGGACACGTGGATGAAAATCGAGAGATTAAAAAATCACTTAGTTACTGAGTTCCCAGACATTGAGAACGCTCCTGTATCAAGAACAATTTCTATTGGAGAAATCTTGAAATTAAGGATAAGCATAACAAGCCTGTCTGCTGCATGATCAAATGCCACACCTATATCTATTCCGACTGAAAATGATTACTGCGACTTTTGTTCTGTTTATATAATTAAAAATATATATAGAGAAAAACAGGTGTGGTTAAGAACTCAGTAGAAACCATTATGTAATATTGTCTTTTGGCAGCATACCGTGTTGACGTTGATAAATCAACAAATTGGAAAAAAGGGTTGGTCAATGAATAAGTCTGAATAAAAAAGAAAAAACAATGAAAATCTGATTGAATGCTGCCAGACACAAAGTAAAAGACCAATTTAGCATAAACTTACTTTGGAAATTGAACCTCCCACCAAAAATCAAAAATATATCTGTCTTTCTACACATAGTGAGGGGTCAGTGTTTGAAATTTCCTGCCCTTTAACTCCACTGGTGCGACGAGTACGCGTGCTACATACATAGCCAGCCATCCACCCAAACAACCAGCCAGTAAGCCAGACCAACTTGAAAACTGGAGAAACCTATGTTGACAGTTTTGGTTGACAGTTTCTTATATATGTATTTTTTTAGAATGAAATAAACCCTTGAGCATCTGTAAGATAAATTTCCCTCAATATGTAAGACTCATCAATTGCTACTGGTTAATTGATGCCCTCCCTTCTTATATTGGCTTTGAATATTTCTGTGTTGATAATATTTCATTGATTCACTCGAGCAACGGACTTTGAATAGAAATTAGTTAATGATAGTCAAGTGTAGGATAAGTTGAATTTAATCTTAATCATTCTAGGAACTGTATTTAATGATTGTTCTTTTTGTTATGAAATATATTGAAATGAATTATCTAAGGCCAAAGTGGATGAACTATCTCGAGCCAGATGTCGATTACATGTTTTTTAATGGAATCTTGGGGTTTGATTTTTCTTATATTAGTCCTAAGAAAAATGATATATGGTCCGAGTTTGCACTCCCTCTGACTATAATGATCGGCATGAATGTATCCATCAAAATAACCCAAAAAGTCTTATCAAATTCATTTGTATATAACCTCAAAGTAGCTAAAATAGTGTATTGTAGTCAGTGTTGGAAAATCAAGGTAAATCTGGGAAAACAAATTTGCTCTCTCTTTACGACCAGTGGCTTCCGTAGGAACAAGTTGGAAAACTCAGCCGTAGAAAAGGTTCATAGCTAGTTTGGTGAATATGAGAAAATACATCAGATAAAAATTGCAAAACAAGAGAGGAAACAATAAACTTAATTTTCACCGATTGTATATAAATTTGTAACAAAAAGGAAGTAAAAAAGGTACTTTTCAAACTGAAAATACAGAATTCCTCTCCTTGTGGATATATGAATCACTTCGTTTTCTACTTTTGAATTCGAAAGATAGACAATGAAATTTCCGTGGGTAAGACTATTCAGTTATAAATGCGCATATATTCCTAGTATGGATTCCTCTGCTAATTCGCTAAAGGCTAGTTTTTATTGTATTAGACTTCTCGAATCGTTTCTCATTAAATGCAGGTTTTTCTGACCAGATTCCCAGAGGACTTGGCGATTTAGGGCAATTTACTTCGGGCAATGAAGAACAAGTTCTAGAAAGTGATCTTGAGTCGAACATAAGGCAGTGCGAACAATGAAACCACTAGAGGGCGACACCTCAGAAGAAAAATGGATGGTTTCCAATCGATGTTGATCTTCTTTGCCTGTTTTGTATGAGGAAAGAAAGAAAGAAAGAAAAAAAGGAAGAAAGAAGGAAGTAAAGGGAGAATGAAGAAAGAAAAAGATAGAAAAAAAGAAGTAAAGGGAGAATGAAGTAAGAAAGAAAGGAAGAAAGAAAGAAGTAACAGGAGAATGAAGGAAGAAAGAAGCGAAATGGGTATGAAGAAAGAAAGAAAGAAAGAAAGAAAGAAAGAAAGAAAGAAGTAAAATGGGAATGAAGAAAGAAAGAAAGGAAGAAAGGAAAGAAGTAAAAGGGGAATGAAGAAAGAAAGAAAGAAAGAAAGAAAGAAAGAAAGAAAGAAAGAAAGAAAGAAAGAAAGAAGTGAAAGAAGTGAAAGGGGTATGAAGAAAGGAAGGAAGAAAGAAAGAAGAAATTAGGGAAAAAATGAACGGAAAAAGAAAAATAGTAACGGGGGTAAAGAATATAGAAAAATGGAAGAAATCAGGACAGGAAGAGAGAGATATGATGAAGGAGAAACGAAAAAAAGGAAGAAAGAAACGAAAAAATAAAGAAAGAATAAAAGAAAGAAAAAAGAAATACACAAGTTAATTAATTGAAAGAAAGAAAGGGAAATAAATGAATCGAATGAAAGAAAGAAAGAAAAAGTTACAAGGAATACATATGATTGAAAAAAGAAAGTAAGAAATATAAAACAAAGGAAAATAGGAAGAAGAAAAGAAAGTTATAAAGTCAATAATATAAGTAAAATTAAATGGAGGATCAGCCATGAAAGAACTGTTTGCTGAAAGAAGAATGAAAGAGAGAACGAAAGAAGGAGAAAATGTTCAGATCGCAACTCGACCAATCAGCTTACAATTTCGGCATCTCACTGCCCCAATGCATGAGACTTTACTAAAGGCAATTTATGAGATCTGGTCGGGAAGTTCACTGTCTAACCTAGTACTTTCTCAAACTGCGGCCCTATTTCAAGTTTGTAGCAAAATTATATCGAAATGTGCAAATATGCGGTTCGGGCTTTGAACTTGTTCGTATAAAGTATGATTTTATCTCTAAATTTCGCGAGATCTCAATCTTTTTAGAAAAAGATGAAAGGAAAAAGCTTTGATGAGCTACCATCTCAATTTGCTGATATAAAAGTTTCGTTCTTGGACTAATGAAGTATTTTTGTCTTGGTCATTTCATTTGAACAACTGGTGTGCCAACTCGTCATCATCATCATCATTCTTTTAACGCCCGTCGTTAGACATAGACCTTCCCCAGGATTCGCCGCAATTCTCTATCATGGGCGTCGTGGAGCCAGGGTTTCCTGAATTTGTCCAGTTCATCTCTCCATCTTGTGTTCTGTCGGCCTCGGTTTCTGATGCGAACTCTGGGGAACCATGTGAAGTTAGAGAACCACGGGTCAGACTAAACGAAGCTATGCATTTGGAGATGATTACTTCTTACATTTCTGAATCGAACCACACTGATTTCAAGAAATTATCTAATACATAAAGTTTCTTTAAAATATCTAAATAAATATGAACAATAAGGACAAATTTTCACCGAAAAATCGACTCCTGTGAAATTTTAGAATCTGACGAAAGTCTGCATATCATTCGATTTTCATAAAATTTTAAATACTTACTGATAAAAGGACGAATTCTTTTTTAAATGTTCCATCAAAAATATTGGAAGAGAAGATTTTTTTCATATGATTTCTACCATTACGATGATTTATTTTATGTATACATTGATGTTTCCATCGATTTTTGCGCATTAAACTGATAATCCATCGAGATAATAATTCTGTTTAGTTTTTTTCTAGAAAAGCACTGGGCTTGCTCGAATTGGAAAATTTACTTTGGGAATTAAAAAAACCGGAAGATTAAGTAGAATATTTTTTTCTTCTCGGAAAATCTTTCAGTTTTATTCGATTAATTATAATTTAGGCTCCTGATTGAAAAAAAAAAAATTCACACAATATTTAGAGAAAAAAATTCTTTTCATCATTTCCATCGATTGCTTTCAGTTCGAGCAGTACCGAATCACTTTTCTAACAAAGGTAAACATTATTAATATCTCCAGGGATTTGTCTGTTGAATGTGTAAAAATCAATGAAAGCAGTAATGTAAATCATCAGATTAAAAAAAGGTAGGATAGGAATCATATGAAAAAAAATCTTTTTTTTTTCAATATTTGGAATTAAATATTTTTTTAAACTCTTCTTTTGAAAAATAAGCATCGAAAATTTCATCAAAATCGAATATTGATAGATTTTTTAATTTTTCAGATGTTGGTTTCCCAGTGAAAATTGTGCACGTATCATTCCTACCTATACATCTTTAAAATTGACGGAATTCAGATAGAAAATTACCGATTTTCCGACATGACTTTTCAATCTTCCTTTTTGGTTCAATGCTATTTTATCAGAAACCTTCAACCTAAACTACCAATATAGGTCTCTTCAGTTTTTAAGCTTTTAAAGTCTGGCTGGCCAAGTATGTATACGGTATACAGGCCGTACCTATTCAGCTAGAGGACAGAAAAATTTGCAATTTACTCATCAATTTGTTTAGAAAAAAACTTTCTGGTAGGTTTCCAAAATTCCCCACCTAAATGAGTTTTTATTGTGAGGATGAATTTGCAATGTAAGTTTATACTAAATTGATGATCCCTTATCTTATGTTAGGCAGCATTCACTTTTGTTTCAGTGATCAATGAGCGACAAAAGGTTAAAGAAGTAATTAATTAATCAACATCTCCTTTTTCCAATGTTTTAATTAATCACTTCCAACATGACATGCTGCCAAAAAACCCAGATCATATGATGTTTTCTATTATGCGACTAACCAGATCCATACTTTTTAATTCTCTGTCCAAATTCTGTCAATTTTGAGACTATTTAAGGATGTTGAAATGTACTTTTAAAAATGTATTGGATACACTCGTACTCACAGTAGCGGTAGAAAACGTATTTTTTCTAACGTATCAAAAGCATTTCATTCAAATTCAAAGAAAACGCCGTCTCCGATTTTCCAATGAGGATGAATTATGCTAATAAGAATACAATACAGCAAATGGAGAAGCTCAAACCACCCGTAGTGAGCATAATGGGACGGGGGTCAGCAAGTAATTACAAAAAAATATAACTGATTATGCAACGAAAGCCAACCAGTTGGCGTCGTTTGAAATAACCACATAACTTTATTGTTTGTTCAGTCCAATAAAATTTTGTGCATGTACTAGAACTGATTACGTAAAAAAAATATCTAAAATGATTTTAAAAGAATGTATCATCTATTTTTATTTATTTTTCTATTTCCTGTATAAAAAAATGCTAGCACTAGATTTGGGCATCGTTGGTCACAAAGACAAAAAGCAAGCACTTGGGGAGGGGGGGGGAGAACAAAAAAAATTAGATAGTGCTTAATGGTATACTCATGCAAATATCCATGGATTTAGCCCCGAGATGTATGAAATCAGGAGTGCCCGGACACACACACGCACACGCACACTCACACTCACACTCACACTTACGCACACGCACACTCACACACAAAAACACACACAAACACACACATATAAAGAAGAATCTGTATCACACTTGACTGGTTGGTCCCGCTGGCCATTTGCAGGGCTATGATGACACAATGCTCTTAGATGAAGCATTGTCATTTTTAACTGAAATATCGGAGGATGAAAGAAATACTAGTCCTAAATTTGACTTTATTCTCTTTTTCCTCGAATGATCGATCGCTTGACACTGTCTTTGCGTTTCAAGAACCTCAAGGAATAAGTTTGATCATAAGGAAACTCTGTGGAATCAAAAGAGGAAAAAAATAGAAAACTAGCACCCCCGGGGAAATTATCACCTACCATGTATGCTACTTTTTACCTCGTAAATTAAACAGTGGTGGTGGTTCGGAACATTAATTCCAGATTTTTTTTTCTTTTTTAAGAAAGGTCCGTCTAGTTATTCATCTTGTGATCAATGTATTTAAACAGTATGCCGTATCAGAAGTAATCAATTAAAGATTTTAAAGGGGGTGACCAATGGAGTTACTTTTCTTACTTTTGTTCAGATGCGATCACTGGACAGTCCGAATTTTGAAAAAAAGATTAGCGTGAATGTCCCCAGATAAAAACTAAGAGACTAATTTAGCACAAACTTGCATTGTAAATTGAATCCCTCCCCCCTCCAAAAAGAAAAAATGGGGAGGAGAATTTTCAAAAAACAAGAAAAAAAAAGTTTCTGTACTCATTTAGGGCGTATGTGTGTGCAAACTTTCCAGTTTCTATTATGAGCGCTTTGGCTTGGGAGAGTACAGATACATAGATACATGTGTATGTCAGGGCACATGAATAATATGAGACTCAGCAACAATATTTAAGCTGGTTTGTTGTAGGTAGCAGTGATTGATAAGGAATAAAGTTTGGTACCCAGCACTGCTGACAGGCATTGTGAAAAAAGACCATGAATTGTTAAAAATAGTTGCTGTAGTCAGCTTATTGAACATATAAGAAAAAAAATTTCATCGATAACTGTCAACATCAGCATAGCTTTCTTCAGTCTTTGAGTGGATCAGGCTGCCTGGCTGGCTGGTTCACCAAGAATATGTCATATGTAAAAGTTTCACTGATGGAGATTATATCAAATGTACCACCCAAATGGATTTTTAGTTTGGGCTTCAGTCTTCAATGCAAGTTTGCCCTAAATTAATCCTTGTTCTGTTTTGTTTTGTTTTTTTGCTGTTGTTGTTTTTTCTATCTCAAGTTTTCGGGGATCACCGCCCGACAGATAGCGAAAGAAACACCTTATTCCTTGATCACCACGATTAGGAGAGAAGAGTGAGAAAAAATAAAGTGAAGCAAAAATGAAAGAAGATAGCGAAGAAAGAAAAGAAAAGAGGAAACGGGAAAAAAAGAGGTGAATACAAAGGAAGAGTTTGACATCGGATAATTAGAGTTTGGAGGAAAAGAGGGGAATAAAGGAAAGAGAAATGGTATAAGAAACTTACAGAGAAAAAACGAGATAGAGAAAAAAGGATAAAGGTGAAAGAAAGAGATGAGGGAAGAAGAAAAAAAGAAGGAAAGGAGTAAGCAGGTAAAAAAGAAAGAAAATAAGTGTTGGATGAAAATAAGAAAAAGAGGTGTAACAAAGGGCCCGAAAAGACGAGAAAGAAATAGAGGAAAAGAAAAAGAAAAGAAAGGTTAAAAATGAAGGGGAGAGAGAATGAGAAAAAAGAAAGAAAGATGAAAGCATGAAGAAGAGATTGAGAACGAGCTGACAATTGAGAGGGTAAGTGAAAGAGTAAGATGTGATTTGCTCCAGCCAGGTGAACAGATTTTTTTTTCCATTTCATAATTACATAACAGAGAAACATTTTTTCAACCCTTTCAGGACCAACCTATTTAGGTGCTTGATGCTCGAAGTCTTAAATCGGTATTTTAGAAAAAGAAACTAGTTTTTATCTAATGATCAAAGAGAAATATTTTCCTATTCAATCAAAAATGTTCCATATTTTGAAGAAAAGAAATTATGATTGGATGCATGATGAGATGATGAACAGGGAATTAGCCTATCACTTGTCTTGGAAGTCTTTCTTGTTCGGTCACATAATGCGAACTAATTTCTGAATGGGTCTCATTCAATGCTTATGGTGTATCTGTGGTTGTAAAAGCCAGGAAAATACAATTCACCGTATTCAAACTATCAGAGCAATGTCGGAATGTACCAATTGTAGCCTTTAGTTAAAGATCACAGGGTAGTATCGGTTCTCGTGACAACAAAACATAGCATTAACTTACCGTTTCCAATTTTAAACATTAAAATGATAGAATTTGGCACAATGTCGGGAAGGGAATCCCGATTATCAATTATTGAGTTTCACATCACGCTTACTCGATGTTAAAACAAGAGCAGGAATAAAAATGAATAAGAGAATTAATGATATAAAAATGATGAAAATGATGATGCTTAAAAGTAAAAACAGGAATGCTTCACACCCTCGCTCACTTGATGTTAAAACTGTACAAATATTAAAAGAAAAAAGAAACTTAATCAAACATGAATTATACTGTGAAATTTAAACACCATTATTGCCAGACCACATGACCCTCGATAGAAGATTGTTTCAGGTAGGAAGCATCTCACCAAAGGAGATCTTTTTATCCAATTTCAAGTAAATCTGACCCAAAATAGCAACAAGATTGATTTTGAAAGTTTAAATGCCATTATTTACATATTACATGACCCTGAGAAGGAGAATCATATAAGTAAGAAGTATCCAATCAAGGTACATTTTTCTACCAAGATTCTAGTAAATCTGACCTGAAACAGCTGGGAAAATTGAATTTAATCACATCAAGATTAAAAACCTTTATTGCCAAACCGCATGAACCTGGGTGGAGAGTCAAAAAGTAAGTAAGATGGATCTCATCGAGAGACACTTATCTCTGAAATTTCAAATAAATCTGACTCAAAACAGCTGAGAAACAATATGTGGACCGACGGACAAAGTTTCATATAGAGAGGTGTGGATGCCTTAAAAAGATAATTTAAAACATGATAACGTTTATTGGAAACGGAAATGCTGCACCACGTGGTTTTATGTGACGGCTATGAATAAAATTCATAACAAAAGATTGAAAAAAATAAAATTAGAAAATCGCAGCCAAGTGCATTCCGATAGGAACGCCACTCCTCCGATAAAGTGATTTCATTTTTAGTGACACATAATGTTCCAGATCTACTAGGCATATATATATTCTTGCAGTTATAGAAATCTCAGGTTATATATATCCCAGGAATCTCAGAAGGGTAAAATGACTCCAGTAGCCAACAAACAACCTGTTTCAGTTTGAATGAAATCTTACATGCATCATCATCAGTCTTTTAATGTCTGTCGTTGGACATATACCTTCCCCAAGATGTGGCACACTTATCTATCATGGGCGTCGCAGAGCTAGTACTTTCTGAATTTGTCAAGCTCGTCCCTCCATACTGCCGGCCTCGGTTGCGCATGTGATCACGGGGTATCCATGTCGGGATCCGTGATATCCATCGGTTGTCTGCCATTCGTGCAACATGGCCAGCCCACTACCATTTGAGTTTTTTAATGGATTTTATGATGTCTCTGACTCTTGTCTTTCCCCGGATGTGCTGTGCTGTCTTGTGGCCTCTCCATGTGAGGCCCAGCATAATTCTTTCATGTGCACGTTGCATGGTTCTCAATTTGTGGATCTGTCTCTTGGTTAGGTACCATGTTTTAGCTCCATAAGTGACTATTGCGAGGATGCATTGGTTATACACCCTTCTCTTCGGGATTAATGGGATCTTATTATTTTTTGAAGGTTAAACTTGCTCTGCCAAAGGCTTGCCATCCTAGTATGATTCTTTGCTTGATTTCTTCTTGGATGTCTTACATGCATATATAGGTTAAAAAATGAAAAAAAAAAGACAGAACCTTCCACCAACTTTGGTGACTACTGTTGTTCAAGTGGTTCTAGTTGATTTTTCATACATTTTAAATACAATTTCAGGGGGAAGTTCGATTGAAGATAAATGGGTATCTATTCATAAACCTACAGATCTATGAAGCAAGCTGGCTGGGAGGATAGATAAATGGATAGATATATCAAGCCTATCCATGTAGGTTTATTGTATAGATTATAAAACGTTAGCATACATACGTGTTTACGATGTAGTGAAACTGTCAACTAAAACATATAAACTTTTTCACGCCTGAAAATAGATGTCACCTTGTGTATATTGACTTAAAATATAAATGTTTTTTGTTTAATCTATTTGTGTACTCTTTGTCTATTGGTACTTTAACACACACGCACACACACACACTCACTCACACATACACACACACACGTATATATGTATATATATATATATATATATATATATATATATATATATATATATATATCAGAGGATATTTCTGTGTAAAAATGAGATTTCTTAGTTTTGTACACAAGGTTTTCTAAATTGTCTTTTCACTCTGATATCGTCGAATAAATTATAATCCTCATCAATACATATATATATATATATATATATATATATATATATATATATATATATATATATATATATATATATATATCAATCATCATGTTGGAAATAGACAAACTGAAAAAGTCAGCAGATAATGTGCGATTAAGAAAGCCAAGACGCTGGCGCGGCACAGATATAAGTACAATATCGATACCAGTAGAGAAAAGCTGCAGAATTTTCATAGGAAGAACCCTTCAACAGAAAGAGATTACAATGAACCCCTGATACAAACCAACAAGATCAATAAAAGCTCATCCATCGTAGGAAGTCTGTAGAACAGACAAGTTGATGCATGACAAATAAAAATAATGGTAAACCTCCTAAAAATATTAAACAATGACAAAAATAACTAATTTTCTTCTCAAATCTTTGTCTGAATCTGATAGTTAATACTTTGCCGTCTATTTTGACTTACTAAATTATTCAAAAGAACTGACAGACCGGATAATCCTAAATGTAAGATCTTCCTAAATCTATCCGACTGTGTATGTCTATACCTGAAGACTTGGAACTAAGTCATCGATTACATCTTAAGAAGCGAATAAGCTGGTCACCGAGTCTCCATCGTTGTAAATACGTTCGTTATCTGGCAACTTTGAAGAAAAACAAATTCATGACATTCTCTAAATCTTTTGTAAATAATTTCCAATCGAGAATTATGAAAAAAAAAAAGATTGAATCCACCCTTCTGATGTGCAAAGAGATATCTTCTAGAGTAACATCTGATAAAATTTCAAGAATATTCGTAATTTTTTTCAACTGGGATTTGACCATACAGGGAAATAGATTAAGATGCACGTCGTATAGCAGTGATTAGCAAGCTGATATTTCTGTGCTTTGTTACAGAGTTCGATCCACATTGTATGCCCTATTGATCACCTAATGCCTAACTGCTATGTAAATAGAAAAAAATGAAATTTGAATAAATATACCAAGATGCATATCATACAACAATACTCAGTAAGCTAATCTTGTTTCCTGTTGCTAGTGTGTTCGATCCACATTGGATCCCACACTGATGATGCTCTGATAACAAACTATGAAAGGTTATCAATTCATGCAAAGAAAATCGGATCAGGATGTACGTTATGTAGCAATGACGAGCAAGCTAATCTTGCCTACAGTATTTAGTGGTTGGATAACAAGACATGCTAATGTATTGTCCTTATACAACGATTAGTGTGATCCTTTTGACCGTAATAATCAACTCTTACATTCAAAGGTGACAATTTTGCTTGATAGAAATATCTTCTACCCACCATTGAAACTGTGAACTCTTCCACTGGAAGGAATTCAGTATTTTCTTCCCATAAAGATCATCGCACAGAAATTCAAATAGATCTGTGAATTCTTTTACTAATACCTTAATGAAAAGTAAAGAAAAAGAAAAAAAGAATCGATAAATTCCATGTTGGGTTTGACAAAGGGAAAGTACTTTCAAAACAATCTATACATATAAAATGCTGTAAGCATCCACATGCGCACACACATACACACACGCGCATATATATATATATATATATATATATATATATATATATATATATATATATATATATATATATATATATGTATATGTATGTATGTATATGTGTGTGTGTGTATGTGTGGTTACTATTTATTTACTCTCCCACCAGAGCAAAATGCAACACAAAGTCAGGGCTTTACGAGGGGAAAATAGAAGACACCCTTGAAAAATAGCTCCAGCCGACGTGACTTTGAATGCAAAGCAATCGTGGTTGCTAAAGCAACCGCAGTCACGAAAGCGCGAGGACGAGCCCGACCAATCCCTCTAAGTGCAATGGGACAGTAATGCCCCCGGGGCAATGCATCCCAGCAGTTGGGCCAAGTAATAATGGGAGAGCCCAAGGACATGTCCAAAAGCTCCCAATGCGCATAGCAATGCGCATAGCAATGCGCATAGCAATGCGCAGCCTCAGTATAACCTCACCGGCTGATGCATTGCACCGGTGCACTCAGGCTTTGATGCTCACCAACACACTATCTCCGGCCCATTCGGCGGGCGAGTGTCAGTGCTGGCGCCTTGGGCTCCGCTGAGGAACAGATACTACTCATCAATTCATGCCGAAAAGGCCAGAAAAATGAGTGTAGAAGATTTTGTGTGTGTAACACTGTTGAATGATCTCAGATACTAGACTTTGATCCAAAATAGTTATTGTGATCCGTATCCATATTTACAGAAAAAATTATTCTCGTAGTATTGCTGAGAAGTCAGGGCCAGCTCGACTGATCCCTCTTAGTGCAATGGGACAGTGCTGCCCTGGGGCGCACTGCTCCCCTGAAACCAATAAAAAAAGGTGCGCACTGCAAACAGATTCTACGGTCTGATCTGGAGTGCTCGCGATCGACACTCAATCCTTCAGGTGGTACATTTCGATCCGAAGCAGAACGCACAGATAAAATATTTTTGATCGTCGTTATGAGCCCGTATCCGGACGATCTTTAGTCAGTGTTGATACTAAATCTTCGCCTGATCCCGGAACCAAAATTGAGAGAACTCTGCGATAAGGACCTTGTTAGCAGGATTTTGCAAGACGAGCTTAGTAAATATTGCTATAAGGCATGCATTATCAGAGAAGTTGAATAATTATTTAACGACTTTTGGGGAGAGGGGAGATCATCCAGGTCTTCCTGTCAAAAGCGTTCATGATATTTATACATTTATTGATCTAATACAGATTTGCTTGCATTTTGGCTACATCTGGCACGAAGTCACATTATTTGAGGATTCAAAATGTCTAAGAAGGTAAGTGACATAATCTATAAAGCTTTTGAATGGACTTATCTGGTAATCAATGTATTATTCCATAACAGCAACAATAAAATGGATTAAAGCTATTAATAATTAAGACTGTACCGACTTGGAATATAAAAATAAAAAGCAACAATAATAAGATGACACGATCGAAGGTACTAAATAATTGATTGAGTGATCAACTCCTTAATCATTGCCCATCACATGGTTTCATTTATCTGGTACGGTTGAGTTTGGCCTGAAGCTACTATAGTGGGATATCCGACGAGAACTGAATCCAATTTGCATCTTGTCTGAATTTTGTTAAACGTTGTATTTCAATCAGTGTATGTACTTTTCGCTTACTGATTTACTTGTCTTAGTTGTTTGGGTTTTGGGGTTGTTTTTTTTTCCCCTCCAAAACGTTTTAATTAGGTATCCCCCGGCCTTTTGCGTTTGGGAGAGCTGGAGGACACGGGAAAGAAATTAACAAACAAAAATGATGAGGAAATCAGTTCGAAAAAAAAAAACTTTCACATACGACGAATTAGAAGGTGTTGACTCATTGGGCAAATCCATGAAAACCTAATTTACAGGGAGAAAATATTTGAGAAATTAAACGCTTGTCTGACACAAGGGCAAAGTAGAGGAGCGTCAAGTGATAAATGAACCTCTTGACCATGACTAGCAAGTCTGAACCACTAATTGTCTCGCATATTCTGCATTATTATCCTTGATTCTCTTATTGATTCGATTTTCTGGACAAATCAGAAGTAGACGGGGAATTCTTTTTGCAAAAAGGTATTCGGGGAATAAACAGAAGAAAATAAAATCAATATTAGAAACAGCGAACTAGAACTATCATCAAAACTGTCAACATGGGTTTTTTTCAGTTTTTAAGCTGGTGTGGCTGGCACATGTGCATTTATGTATCGCACATACAGGCTTAATCAATGGAGCTAAACATTTACTCCTTATTGCTGCAAGAATGGCGGACAACCAATGGACATTGCGACTCACGACGTGGATCCCCCGAGGCCGGCAGAATATTAGATGGAGAGACGAGCTAGACAAATTCAAAAAGTGCTGGCTCTGCGACGCCCATGATAGAGAAGTGTGGCGAATCCTGGGAAAGGTCTATGTCCAACAACAGACGTTGAAAGAATGATGATGATGATGATGGTGATGATGATGATGATGATGTCTCAAAGAGTTTTTTTTTTTTTTCATCTAAAATCCTTCCTAAATAGCTTTTCAGTTTATGATTCGATTTGCAGTATAAGTTTATGCGGAATTAGTCCCTCAGTTTGAGCAGCATCCCCTCATTTCTTTTTTTGTAGGGGGGGGGGTACGTTTTGTTTTGTTTACTTCTATTCGGACTGGTTCTAGCGATTACTGAACATTAAAAGACACAGAAAGTAATCCCTGATTACCCCTATTTCCAATCTTTTAATTGATCCTCCCCAGCACGGTATGCTGTTAAACGACATTGGTCACCTGACGGTATCTATTGAGTGAATCACCAGAACTGTTTTATCAATTTTTTCTTCATTTTACTTCCTGAGTGGTCTGCTTAGAGTTCCGTAGATTTTTACTTTGATGTCTCTTCCGACCTTCTAACTTATTCAAAAGAAAGAAACGGAGCAGATATTCTTAAATGTAAGATCTTCTCAAATCTACCAGACCGCTTATCTCCATACCTACAGACTTTGAAGTAAGCCATCGATTACGTCTTAGGATACGAATTAACTGGTCACCGAGTCTCCGCTATTGGAGAAATGTTCATTATCTGACAATGTAATGTCTAGTGGTTGAAGATGTTGACATGGCAGATACACTTGCAGAAAGAGTACAGTGCTGGAGTCTTGTTTATTTTGCTCCATTCCCATCGTAAATCTATAATTCAATGCTGTGGAACTTGACGATTACTTTCCGTTCAATATCTACCAACCATTATTCTATTATTCATGGTAAAACAACTGGATTTGTCAATTATTTATTCATATAAGCCAATTGATTCTCCCTAGCTGTCTGTCTTCCCTCCAACTTGAACATTGCTTAAACATTGATGTGGCTCCACAAATTCGGTATGCATACTTAATGGACCAAGGGGAAGAACTTGGACTATTTGGCTTGTCGAAAATGATTTGAAGAGTTTCAACGAGGGGGTTTCTATTTACAATGAAACTATAGAGCGAAATTCGTTATGCATACTTAGTAAACCTCGGGGAAGACTGAAGCTACTGGTTTTCTTCAACAAAATATTAAGGGTTTCGTTGAGGTGGTGGTATTTAAAGTGTAGAAATAATGCTGATCACCAACATCATCAGCAGCAGCAGCCATTTAACGTATACCGTCGGACATAGACCGAGATTAGCCAGACCCCGGTTGTAAGTGTCGTGGCTGCATGTATCTCCGGAACCTGTCAAAGTCGTTATGCCATCTTATTTCCAGCCAGCCAGATTTTTGCCAATGATCTCTTGGGTTTCACTTCATGAGACGTGATATCCAGCGGTTGTCTGATATTCTTGCAACATTTCCTCTCCCCACGCGGAATTTTCCTGTGGCAACCTGTCTCTTGGAGACCAGATACATGGATGGCCCCTAATCACACAAACCAGTAACTAATTCTCAAGACATTTATTACTATCAGTAATCTTGTTTGCTGATTCATAGCTGCAGAGTGGACTTTTTTTTTTTAACTTGTTTTGCATAACCATCTACTGCAGAGGATGTCAGCCCTTTCCGCTGATGAAGAAGCTTCTTTGCTTCGTAACATATTTGGAATAACTCTATGTAAACAAATACTTCCATATTCTCAACGTTCTCTCACTCTGTCTCAACCTTCCACAGTACAACTCTCTCTCTCTCTCTCTTTCTCTCTCTCTCTCTCTCTTTCTCTCTCTCTCTGAGTATTTAAACTATTCCCTTTTTTGCAAGCTCGCTTTACGCCATTTTTATGCATGTGCAGCGAGTCGTTATAGAGGCAACATACATCTTTGTTTCTCTCTAAGCTATATCCCAGTCTTCTGTATCTCCAACTATTCAAACATCCGACTACTGAGACTAACATACAATCATCTTCATTTAGTGGGGGGGGGGGTCGGGAACACTCAAACTTATATTCATAATTTATACTGGAACATTTTGTGTGTTTTCTTTCAATACGATTTTATCAAAATCGATCAAATGCAATACCAATTGGAAATGCTGCTTTATCAGGAAGACGATCGATAAAAGCAACAAAAGATTAACTCTATTGATGATTCTATTTCCAATGACACTGCATAATGTTTTAACTGTACTAAAAACAAATACTGACCGCCCTGCTATCAGACAATGGTTAGTGCGGTAATTTTCTTGATTATTATTGTTGTGTTGTGAGATCCACTCTTACAGCGTGTTTCACATTTTTCTTCCAGACTAAGGTAAAGCTATATAAACATCATAAGAGCTCTTCACCGTGGAGTTGTAAAGCGAACTGGTCTGGCAGACTACCCCTATCATATATAGAGTACTATACTCACTGTGCAGTACGCACTTGTGTGAGAGTAAGCTAAACCATATAAATATCACTAGATCATATAGTCGTGGGGTAATTTAGCGAGATAGTCTAGCAAACGATTTTATTGTGTAGAGAGCCTTCTCCTCATTGAGTGCTAGTCCTCTTGTACTAGACTGAACTAAGCTTTGTAAAATGGGCGCCTCGCCATAGAGTAATAATTATCTGAGCTTCGTAAATACCTAAGATGTTTCGTGAGTACCACATTAAAGTGAATTAAGAAAAATAAGTAAGAATTGAAATAAATATCCCCCCATACACATACATAAAGTGGAAGATTTCTGGGGGAAAACAAATTGGGGGGGCGGAATTGCCGTAAAGCAATGTAGTGATTACCTTCAATCTACATGGAAAGAAT
This sequence comes from Thysanoteuthis rhombus, assembly GCA_963457665.1. Classification (NCBI taxonomy): domain Eukaryota; kingdom Metazoa; phylum Mollusca; class Cephalopoda; order Oegopsida; family Thysanoteuthidae; genus Thysanoteuthis; species Thysanoteuthis major. The sequence continues at coordinate 31,584,714 of OY735221.1, forward strand.
GTTTTTTTTGACACACAAGGCCTCAAACATGGTAACGTGACGATTGTATGTTGAGTTGAATCATCTGAGATTAGGATAGTTAGAGGTAGATGAGACTTGAGCGTAGGAGAGATGAAAGGGGGAAGCGCTGCTTCTATAAGATCTTGATGCAAAACAAACGCTGAAACATTTTTTTTTTTTGCGTCTTTGGTTTCACCGTAAAAGCGAAAAATGTTGCGTAAAGTGAGCTTTCCAAAAGCGTGGGACTCCTTTATCTGAACCTCTCTGCCTGTGACCCATCATTGCAACCATAGAACTGCGCCTGTAAGTTAATGGGTTGAAGTTCACTGTGTTATATTGTTGGAACAAATGCTAATTTGTCGTTTTCTGCAGTAATGATTTTTTTTTCTCTTTTCTCTGTTTCTTGTTGGAAACAATCGATAGAGTTGATAATTGCGCTCACGAAAAGAATATCCGAATCATTTCGACTGTGATGGACGAATTATCCAAGACAACCAGCTGGCCGACGTGGCAACGATTTTAATTACAAAAGAATAAAATTAAAAGATTTCTGGAGAAGATGGCGCCACCTAGTGGTGGATAATTGCGTTTAATTGTTTTAATTATGGCGGATTATTCGAGCAGATTTCAAGATATCTTATCACGTATAAAGATATGTTAGCATTATTATTAAAGTTATCGTTGTAGTTATTGCTTGAATAAAGAAAGACTCCATTGTCGTTGCAGTGATGGTGTTTGATATGTCCTTGATTATAACTGTTATTATTTGTTTCGTTCGATAAAGAAAGGGAAAGGTAATCGTAGTTGAAAGTATGATCGAGTGAAACCAAACAATCATTATTATTATTATTATTATTATTATTATTATTATTATTATTATTATTATTATTATCAATTACGACATTGTTTTAATGAAGATCAAGTGACAATACGTTCCTGTGTTTGCTTTTATGAGCATGTAACAACGTTTGTGTGTAGCTTCAGTCCAAATGATTTTCTCTCTCTCTCTCTCTCTCTCTCTCTCTCTCTCTCTCTCTCTCTCTCTCTCTCTCTCAATATATATATATATGTATATATATATATATACATATATATATATATATATATATATATATATATATATATATATATATAATGCAAGTTTATTTGCCATGCTCTATTTAGCATGTAGCGATAATGCTGAATTAGACCCTTACTTTTCGATTGTCGTAGAAAATCTGCAGATGTAAATTTCCCCTTCTCCTAATGTTTATGTCAGTTAAGTAGTATTCATTTTGGATAATCGGATCCTAACATAATAAAAAAAGATGATTTTCCCAACAATAACGACAATAAAAGACGTGCACTATTCAAATCTGATGTCAAAAGTGAGCACATGGATTCTCAGTTCTGATGAAAAAAAAATTTTTTTAAATATTTTACAAGTTTTGGAGTGACCGTAAGGATGCACATGGGTCAGCTTGGGAGTACAAGTGAGCCCGACTGTAATGAGGTGTGTCACAAGCGCAGAACACTTATTTAATTTTATGAAATCTCTATAAAATATCATTTGCCTTTCGGTGTTTTTATATTAGGAGTTTCTCTTACCAGGCAACACCAGGTATCCCAGATAAACTTGAGAAACTAAAAACTTCATGAACCAGAACCAAAGAAAATTCTTATTTTCCTTTATCATGATGGAAATGTCCAAAACATTTTTCCTTTCACCAAATAGAGAATCGTTCGTTCATTTCCTTCATCATAGAGATGAATCTGAATTATTGTATTTTTTAAAGATTTCTCTGTTATTCACAAACACACACACACACACACACACACACACACACACACATACGCACACACACACACGCAGACATACGCACACATATACATTACTCTCATGAAAATAGGAAAGAACAAGATACAGAAGTGAATTTTATTTAATAATGGTTGTTTTTTTTAAGAAGGTAAAAAAATGTCGACTTTTATGCACCAAATAGCAAACTAGATGAAATTGCTTGGCTAATCTTTTTATGGCCATCGTTTACAATTTATGGTATTCCAGTCTTGTGAGTATGTTTACATAGATATATCTGATTGTATGTCTGTATATGTGCGTGACTATACAGCAAATATATACGGGCACGTGGATGCAATACTTGCATATAATGATGAGTATTTACATTTATATGAACCCAGACACACACAAGTGATTATATATATATATATATATATATATATATATATATATATATATATATATATATATATATATATATATGAGTAACCACTCCTGAAACCTTCCTGTTCGCACAGTTGATTTTTGTCTGGATACTTTGTTAGTCTATTCGCTAGTATTTTTCTTTGTATAGTTTATGAACGTTCGATGATAATGTTATAGTGCAAAAGCCTCCAAGATCCATATTATCTCCTTTCTTATGAAGTAGGAACACTTTTTCTCAACAGGCGTTTTCAGTCATCTTCTTTTCTTGTATGCATTCTGGGAATAACGGCGCAAGTCCTTTGTGAAAAATCCCTTTGCATCTTCTAATAAGTCTACTACTGAATCAGCTTCAACTGAGACATTTCTTGGATTCATGTTTTCAAATCCGTATAATATTTCGTCCGTTGATATATCTGAAATCTTTACAAGTGTCAGCAGTACTTTTATCTTTGAAGAAGACAGACTTGCATAATACCTTTTGATTATTCTTATTACCTTGTTCCTGCATTTGATTACTTCCCCTTTCGTGTTTTTTTTATGCAAGCATAAATGGGTTTTTTTTTTCAAGACGGGTAAATTTGACATGAATTTTCATGCTAATTTGATCCCCCGTTTTGTGTCCGGCAGTATCCCCACTTTTTTTTTTTTTTTTAAATTTTGGGTTTTTCTTAGTGATCACTAAGTGATCACTGACCAACCAAAATGCAAGATGGGTAATATTTTTCAATGATCATCCCGTTTTCCTATTTTTCAATTGATCATCCCCAACACAGCTTACTGCAAAAAGATGTTGGTTACTTGACAGTTTCTATTTAGTGACTAACCAGACCTTTTCTTCCTATTTTTGATCACCTCTAGTATTGACATTGATTATTCCCCTTGTTGTTGTTGTTGTTGTTGTAGTTTGCCTGACCATTTATACTGTAGCGTGCGGTCTGCCGGGACATTTATTACCAAAGCGTGTGGTATACCTGTAGTACTTACACTGCTCAATGATGATAAGAAATGTATTTAGATCTATATTGGATAAAACTATCTGTATTTATCTTCCAAAATCATTACGATTCAGTATATCTTTTTTATTCTGAATTAAATAAAACTTAATGTTATTACTCACAAATTATTAGGTTTTCAGAATTATATATATTAAAATGGAAAATTCTGTGCTTACGTTCGAGCTTTATTAATATCCGATATCCAAAAGAATTTTCCGTTCGAGTTTCATTATACAAACTCTATGCATCTATCTTCGATTTTTATGAATAGAATTCAAGCATAATTTTGATATAAAAAGATATAAAAATGTAATTATGGAAAGATTTGTTAAATGTGAACTCAACTGAAAAAGTCGATTAAATATCAAGCAAAGTCGAAAGCAATAATGTAACGTTTTTGTTGTTGTTTTTTTTCGTTTTTTGTTTTTGTTTTTGTTTGTTTCAAACTGAAAATCAATCAACTATTTCATTAATCTAAGGTGATTACAAAATTCGTGATATAAATACTGGACAAAACTAAAATCTGATTGAAAAGTGATAAAAAGTGAAGATAATTCAAGGTTCATTTCTGTTTTAGTAGCTAAAATGGCTAAAAAGTTTATAAAGAGAATATTTTATTTAATCTTAAAAATATATATGAATATATAGATATCAATTATTTATAAAGTTCGATGGTGGATAAGTAGATTTTTATCCTTAGTTGGAATATACTAATTATGTATATCTTATTCATGGTCTTCATCCAATCAACAGGTAAATAAGGTGAGATTTTCTCTAGGTAAGCTGCGCGTAACTGTTCCGTACAACACGCTCTAGCTGTACTCAAAAAGGCACAGAAGCGAAATAAAAAGATACATCACGATTGGTTGGAAAGGACTTTTTGATTATCGATACATTTTTGGATGCACTTTGTTGATAAGCTTGAAACATAAAATGTACAATAGATGTATAATACCAGCTATGACATTCGGATGTGATACATAGATTTCAAGAAATCACTTGATAACTAACTCAGAATCTTACAGAGAGTAATGGAAAGGGCAATGCGAGGGATAACTCTTTGACTAGAGAGCAGAACAAAAGTGAAATATATCATAGAAGTAATTATGCGACGAAAATGGCAATGGGCTTAGAACATAACAAAAAGGAAAGATGATAGAATGTGCCAAATATCAATTGATTGATGCCTAAGAGACAGCAAACGCAGTAGGGAAAATATCAGACATAAATGGATAGAAAAGTGTGCTAGTAAGATATGAGGTTAGCATGCTCAAAGTCAGTATGGAAGGGGTTCGAGAAAGCTTCTGTTTAGCAATGGACCTGTGATGGCTGAGTGATGTTGCTGCTGCTGATGATAATGATCATGATCATGGATCAATAAGTTGAAAAACAATGAGCTGAAATGCAATCTAGACTTTACATGAATTTTGATCTATTCGAAAATATTCGGTGTGATTATGCAGGGAAAAAAATTGTTGTGAAAAATAAATGTTTTTTTCCATCATCAGACTACAGACTCATTGATTAACCGAATTATATATATTTACGTAAATATGATTATAAATTGCGTTATATCATAGAGAAACTCTTATTTGAAATGATCCACCGTCATTACACAGTTAATGTATCACGAGACAACGTAAATAGCATAAACACTTGAAGAAAATTCGGCTGCTGCAGGGATTTTCTTTTATTGTTTATCCTATTTACGTTGTCTAGGCCAAGTGATACATCAACCGTGTAATGATTGGAGATTATTTCAAATAAGAGTTTCTGCATAATGTAACGCAATTTATAATAATTTTGTCGGATCATATGTCCGTTTCTTCATATATATTTATACTTATATATATATGTATGTGTGTGAGTGTGTGTAATTATAGATATTGCAGAGTATTTATGAATATGAATATTCATACATCTCACAACTGCACGCATTTACGCAGAAATGACGTGGTTAATATACATATACATTTATATTCTTATGTGTATGCATACTTTTATTGATGTGCTTATGCCTGTGAATATATATTTGTTATGTATTTGTGTGCATATATAAACATTATATCAACGTTTCTTTGTAAGCATATACGTGCACATACATCTATATATGCATATATGCACATATACATATATATGTTCGTATACATATATACTAATATATGCCTACGCATTTTCACATTTTTTTCTAAACATATAAATCTTCATGATATATGATCTTGACGGTTTCAAGTTATTAATGGACTGTTGTTGTTTTGTTTTTGTTTTTGTTTTCTTTTTTCTTTCTGTCAAATTAAGCAGTCACATGATGCAAGTCCAAATTTCTCTCAACATCAGGAAATGAACGGGACCTATCTTAGACGCCATTTCATAATTATGGACACAGTCTCACTAGTTCTTCCAGCCCTCCACCCTACTCTAATTTTTAGGAGCCAATCATTCTGATAACTAATGCCTAACTGCTTTAATAATAAGGTATAACACAAATCTAAAATTTCAATTACTACGCCCCACTGTGGGGCACGGTTTTCCAGGCTAGTTTTGCTGGCCATTATAACTGTGATGAGTTCGCTTCTCAATGCCTGGATTTGTTAACCTTAGTATACACGAAGTCTATCCAGAAAGTATGCAACTATCTTGAATACCTCGAACACTGGTTGCGCTTTAATTTAGTAACCAATCACAACGGACGTTGCTATGCATGTGTGATCAGACATTCTGTCATGGAGATTATTCAGTCGGCTGTGAGAGGCCATTGAGTGAGCTTGTGTAATGTGTGGCTGTAACATTCACAATGACTGAACGAGTCATTCTTAACATCTAATGGATATATAGACTTTCCATTCAATACATACTTATAGCTTTTTAGAATCTTTTTTTGGACACTTGATTTATAGGACATGATCAATACATATAAACTGATGGACTATAAAACTGTGGTCCAATTATTCATAATAATACTAATAATAACAACAACGGCAGCAACAACAATAATAATGATAATGATAATAAATTCTCTTTTAATTCAATGCTCGATGCTATCATGTAATTTTTTTTTTCAAAGTTGGGTTAATATTATTATTATACATCCATCTGTAAAGCCAATTCTTTTGAGGAGTAGAGGAAAAAGAAGCTTCTTTTTTATTTATTCAACGGGAGATTTTGTAGCCACAATAGTGTTCTTTCCAGATAAACCATTCTTCGATATTCCATCGGTCACAATTGATCAGATATAAATGTTGGAAATGAATCGAACTTATGTTGACCAGCATCTGCCACTTTTGGGACATAACAGCCTGAAGTGAAATATGAGGCGACGGGAAAATAATGATTGAGGGACACGGGTAAACAAATTTGGCACAGTAGAGACACGTTTATGAGGCGAGGTTTGGCACCATAAAGGCTCGTGTATGAGTCGAAGTTTTAAATTTTAAATATCTTCAGGCAAAAATCGAAGATTGAGCTACAAAAACCTAATACAGAGTTGCTTTGCTTATACAGACTTGCTCTGCTATTCAAGAGTAGAGTGTTCCCGGGAATTCTTTCGTAAGCCGGAAAGGCGTAAAGCAAAGAAATTGATATTAATTTATGTTGGAAATTATGTTTTGGTAGGTGCATTCGGAACCGTACCAAAGACACTGACAGCAAAATTGGAGGAAATGGGGATAAAAGTGAGGATTGAGATTATTTAGACCAAAACACTGCTGGGGACTGCACATATACTGAGGAAAGTACTAGAAATATGAGATCTACGACCCCCAGCTGTTAGCAGTGGCCAAACAGATCGAAGAGATGATAAAGGAGGAACAAAAACAACAAAACACACGCACACACACACACACACACACACACACAAACATACCATAACTACTGGAGGAGGGACGAGCCACAGTGCTACTATGATAGGTCAGGGAGATATCAGAGAAGGGCTGGAGACCTGACGGGACTTGCTGTCACTTAGCCTTCAGCTGTGTCCAACAGGCAATTGATAATAATAATAATAATAATAATAATAATAATAATAATAATAATAATAATTATTATTATTATTATTATTATTATTATTATTATTATTATTATTATTATTATTATTATTATTATTATTATTATTATGATAATAATAATAATAGACAGATGGATAGATAGATAGATAGATGGATAGATAGATCAAAAATATCGTCAAAATTTTGAGATAGAAAATCCAGCTAATGTCTATTAGGCTACGGAATCCTCGATATACCCTTTTATTCGCCAATTTATAAACAAGAACAGCTTTGTAGTAATTTTAGCAAAATATGACAGTATAACTTGGCGTACAATGTTTTTTTTTATGGGTTGCGTTGAAGTTCTTCGTAGAGTCTAGTTTTTCATATAGTGTTGCGACCATGATCATAATTCTTTAGCGAAGCAAACAAAATTGCTTCACACGACTGGGGTACTAGCCTGACACTCGAGATGAACAGCCTCATGAGGCTAAAGGACTCCGGCTGCCCTGTTATTTACCCAGAGCCCAGGAAAAGTAGATTGATGCTTTTCTCTCAGACATTAGTGTGAAGTGACTTCGAGCTGACACAGCTGAAGTTTGAACTCAGTTTGCCTATTCCATTCTCCTTACCATTTACCATTAAGCCACCCCATAGCTCTTTAGGAATTATTTAAAACTGTTTTGATATCTTTCACTCTCATTCTTTACTCTGATACACGATCCACCAGCAGTTGTTGAGTGCTGTCACTGTTACCAGACTGTTGGTTCAACACTGAAGCAAGCTATGATACACAAGAGACTCTCCCATTAAGACCAATACTGGACAGGCTTGTCTCAGCATGTCACCCTTTTAGCTGCATCTTGGCCGATCTACTAAAACCACTCTCGGCAAACACACCAAATGAATGTCAAGATCTGGGCCCATTCCGTGGAAGTGATTAAAAGGGTGCCCATCTTGTCGTCACTAATGGTTACCTTCAATGTGGTAAAGCTATTTAACAAAATACCAACATGGGGGGGCGGTGTTGCTGATCATATTGGACAAACCGGAAAAGCACTTATTGAAATATTGAATATATTCACATATATCGATAGGAAGAAAGGCTTGCTGTAGGGGTCTCCATTTTCTGAATACCTTTATGGAGGTTTTCTGAAAAGTTGAAACTCTCGGTCTGGCTTAAGTACATGAATGACACGTTTATACTCTGGCTAACTGGGTAGATGTACAGGTCTTGTTGGATCATGTGCATTCAATTAGACCATCTATGCCAGCTTTTCCCAAACATTTTAGGCTGCAGGAGACATTGGGATAACTTTCATGTTCCAAGGAACCCCTGCATAACAAATAGTACATACACAGCTAACGATACAACACTGTATTTGAAAACACGTACAAAGCACATTTAATATATAAGAAAATATAAAGCAGATTGCCTCTAGAAAAATGCAAAATATCGTGCGTTATATGAAAAGATTATAGTGAAATATTAAAAGTCATTCAGTCATTAAAGTCAGATTTAAGACGATTGACAAAAGATTTATTTGCTTTTTGTCTTCGGTCCTGCTCATGGGAACAACAAAAGAACGTTTCTTCAATTATTTTATAATGTGAATCGATGAAGTTTGAAGAACAAAACAATATTATTAGATTTTTTTTCCACTACTTGAGTTATATATTGACGAAAATCAATACATATCTAAAAGGAAAATTTTAACCTCGATGATAATTATTTTATTATATTTTCTGAGCTTTCCAGAAATGTTCCCCTTTTTTTTTAAATCATAACAATTATAAATAAATGAGGTTTTGGGTGTTAGTGACCCCAGAAAAAGGTGACATAATATATAAAAAGTACGCCGTTGGCATTTCTTCGTTGGTGAAATTGATGTTATTTTTTATGTCGAATGTCATCAAGCTAGGAACAGCAATTTGATGTATGATAAAACTTCAAATGAAGGAAAAGTCAGGTGTTTTCTTCGATGCACGTATCAGATGTTCTCAGAATTTCATAACAACCGTTGTGGAACGCTAGGGTTCCGAAGACCCCTGGCCGAAGAAGGCTGATTTATACAATCACTACGAAAAAAGAACTCAATAACGATTTTTTTTAACAGCCAGGTAATCCTTTTAGAGAGTTGTAAAAGGGAGTGGGTCTGAACATAAAACATGAAAAATTCATTTTAACTCAGTTTTACGTTAATAGAATGTTGGTTTGTTGATATAGGGCAATACTCATCGAAACAATTCTGGGAAACTGAAAGAAAAATCAGGGTATATAAATAATTCTCTCGAGGTTTATTTGGTTGGTAATGAGACGACATTTTGAGATTGTATCCATCATTCACCTCTCATGAAAGGTTATTTTAGCAAAAGATCGCATCACCAACGTCTGTTAAACTCTTCAACTTCTATTTTGAAAGGGAGGGGAATTCAGGCCGTAGACGACATCAAACGGAACGCGACAGGGCACCTGACTGTAAGCATGATGAAAAAAATTGCGGAATGTATTGAAACAAGTAACAAGCGTCTTAATAAGTGTATGAGTTACCAAAGGAGATACTTTGAAGTGGACTAAAGCGCCGGTGCCTAGGTAGGCTATTCTTTTGTTAATATCAACTGGCTAGATACATCCCAGACAGATCTTGTATATATGCTTTTTCATTCAGGGTGCTCTAATTGCACTAAAATCTCATTACTCACGATTTGCAACCCAGCTTTTCGCACGCTTTTGGTAGCCGGGCTTTCATGCGAACGATGAAAAGCGGTCGGACAGCAATTCGGCATTCGTAGAGATAACTTGTTTTTAATAGCACCCGGCCTTGCTTCGAAGAAGCGTCCACATCGATCTGGGGATTCGATCTGAGAACTGATTACCCTCATCTGTGCCTGACCGATCACCAGTGCTGGATATTAAAAACAGTGAATGCCACCTAATCGAAATAATCTTTGCTCTGTGCCAAAACTCACCAAAAGGTTCGCCCTTACGCTGAATACTTCAATTGGATTCTCCTCTCTCGCCTCTTACCCATCCATCTTGAGCTTTTTTTCTTCTTTCCATCTCCTCCTTTTTCTTGTTCTCGTTCTTCTTATTTTTCTTCTTATCATTATTGTTCTTTTTTCTTCTTAGTCTCTTTATTCTACTTTTCTTGGTCTTCTTATTCTCTTTCTTCTTGTTTTGTATTTTTTTTTTTGCTTTTGTTCTTCTTCTTTTTCTTCGTCTTCTTTTTCTGCATTTTTTGTCCCTCACCCACTTTTAATGCTATTTATTTTTGTTTTTCCTCTCTTCATCTTCTTCTCTTTTTCCTTCTTCTTTTTCTTCTCCCTTTAACCCACCCTTCCTTTTTTTTTTATCCTTCATTTTCTTTCTTCTCTTCCGCTTATTTCTTCTGATATTTCATTCCTTACTGTTGTTCTCTTTCCTTTGCATTTTTAAAAAATTTTCTACGTTCTTTCCCTTGTTTCCTTTTCCCCTTACTTCTCCGTCACGTATCCTTCTTTCGCTTCTTCGTTTTTAACATTTCCCTTTCCTCTTTTCATTTTTTCTCCTTTTTCTCCTTCTTCTTCTTCTTCTTCTTCTTCTTCTTCTTCTTCTTCTTCTTCTTCTTCTTCAAGGGATTTATTTTCACATGTCTATTCTCTTTCTCTCTCCTCCTCACCTTTTGACTTCTTGTCTCATTTCTTCTTCTACTGCTTCTCATCATCTCTTTTAATTGCTCCTTCTTCTTCTTCTTCTACTGCTTCTTCTTCTTCTTCTTCTTCTTTACTTTCTCCTTTGCCTTCTTCTTTTTCTTCTTCTTTTTCTTCAAAGAATTTATTTTCACCAGCCTATTCCCTTTCTATCTGCTCCTCACCCTTTGACTTCTCTCATTTCTTCTACTTCTTCTCATCATATCTTTCATCTCTTTTCATTACAAATTTTTTTCTTCTTCTTCTTCTTCTTCTTCTTCTTCTTCTTCTTCTTCTCCTCCTCTTCCTCCTCCTCCTCCTCCCCTCCAAGAGATTTATTTTCACCTGTCTATTCTCTTTTTCTCTGCTCCCCACCTTTTGAATTCTTCTTCTCTCATTTCTTCTAACTTCTTCTCATCATCTCTTTCTTCTTTTTTCATTGCTTCTTCTTCTTCTTTTTCTTCTTCTTTACCTTCTTCTTCTTCTTCTTCTTCATTTCCTTCTTCTTCTTCTTTTCAAGCAACTACGAATCGAGAATACAATACAAACTTCAAGTCTGGTCGGAGAGCCGACCACAAGAGCCGTCCGTCCAAACTGTTAATTTCATGTAATCCACCCAGACGATCGATTGGTCAATACTGTAAAGTCTGAGACTGGACATCAGAAGATGGATTAAGAAACAGCACGGAACTAAGTCATCAGATTTCGGCTGTAACGAGGATTTTCCTCTTTCTTACAAGCGACACAAAAGAACAAGCGTCGATGTCCTTTTGTTCGTTCCCAGTGTCCATCCGTTGGTCAATATTCAGACAGCCCTGGGGGGTCATCTCGTATGGCTGGGGCGGCCAGAAAAGATCAGAGAACAAAGACGGACCTGGGGCTGTCAGTGGACAGTCGTTTGTCAGTCGATGAAAGAGGATAAATGCACTCGGCCTTTGGACATTGTACACTGAACACAATGACCGCTCGCACCGGACAAGCGCGACAATTGTCAGCATAAGCGTTGTTCTCAAACTAAAAGAAAGAATTTATTCACTTTGAATGCATAGATACATAAAGGTATGTGTATGCTGGCATTAATCCGGCCTTACCGGGACGAAACTGTTTGTGAGATCAAAGTTTACTAGCCTGGCTATTGCAGAGGCGAATTCCACTCTTAATTTTATTTTAACGGAGGTGATTACTGAAAATTTTGTATTGCATGCATAATAGTGAAGTGTATCGTTAATTCTATCAGGTTTTTGCACTAATCAGCACAAATATAAATTGAACTGTGGTGTATCTAATGTCAACTTTTTCTTGGTTGTCACTAACGTCCCAAACCTTTTAGCAAGGGTCCGAAGAACTTTGTTCCGAATCCCCTGGGATTGTCAACAATATCCCTATCTCATTTTCCAAAAATTCTGCAATTTTCTCGCTAGGATTCTACAATCTCATTTGAAACAGCCATATTTACTACCTGGTAAAATAAGTCAGGTGTATTTAATCACCATAGCCAAACAAATGGCCTACCCGACCAACCAGCCAAGTTGGTGACAAATTCTTCTTTTTCCGAGTGTCCATTTCTCTGTACGCATGAAGTGGGTGTCCCCGGGCGGCTCTGATCACATTTCAGCGGCTACAAAATTGTAAGTTTGCATGAGCACACCGATAGGCACCATCCAAGAAGGCTTTGTTTTGTTTTCTTAAATGTGCTTTTTCGGGTGTCTATAGTCAATTAGGACGAAGCAACAATGCTTATATTTTCTGCTGATATTTTTAAATAATTGTAGAAAAATATCTATCTAATTTAGATAATTTTCTTGATAATTTGTCCTGGTACACGTAGGGCCACGGTGGTTTCTTAATGCGAAGTACAGATATCAAAAGTATATCCAATCAACAGTGCTTTTTTGAAGCGTACTTAGTGCTCTAAATATACCTTTTGATGATTCTAGCTCTTTAAGTTCTTCTTAGCTTTGTGTTTAAACCATCATCGACAACTGATTGTCACCCATCCTGGGCTTTATTTCGATATGACAAACCACTACTCTTAAAATGTTTAAAGCAGTTTGGGGCAATACTGTCAGACGATAACTCATTTCTTTTCACTTCTGCAAGCAGCCTTTGAAGCTTTGAGACCATGTTTAAAATTATTGCTCAAAATCGTGAAAGTCTCATCTCTTGAATCTGCACTCGGGTATTTCTAAGTCATTGAACCTCTTGCGAGGATGTTCGGGGCTTCTTCAAGCGTCTCAATGATGTTGTGCGCAGTCGTTGTGATCGTGGTCCTTAATTTTCTCCATTACTTCATGACAGTGCATCATCATCATCATTATCATCATCTTTTATTGTCCGTCGCTGGACAAATACCTTGCCCAAGATTCGTCAGATCTCTCTACCATGAGCGTTGCAGAGCCAATACTTTCTGAACTTGTCTAGTTCGTCTCTCTATTTTGAGTTCTGCTGGTCTGGTTACGCATGTGATCTCCGCAGATCCATGCTGTGGTCCATGATATCCATTGGTTGCCTGCCATTTTTTTGCAACATAACCAGCCCATTGCCATTTGAGTTTTCTAATGAATTCTATGATATCTTGGACTCCTGTTTTTACCACGATATATTGTGCTGTCTTGATCTGTCCATGTTATTTTGAGCATGATTTTTTCATGTACCCATTAAATGCTTCTAAGCTCAGTCTCTTGGTAAGGTTCCGTGTTTCAGCTCCATAGATGACTATCAGAAGGTTGCATTGGTTGTGTACTCTTCTTTTTAGAACCAATGAGGTTTTCTTGTTCTTGAAGGTTGAGCTTGCTCTGCCGAAGGCTTGCCATCTTAGACTTAGTCTTCGCTTGATCCCTATTCTTTTTGAGGATTTCATGGGGATTCGATGTCCTACGTAGATGTAGAGGTCTACTTTCTCCAGTTCTGCGTTTTCGATTTTGATCTTTGTGTGTTTATTTCCGAAGTCTTTGTTTTGTTGAAGTTGATGTGAAGGTCAACTTCCTTGCTTTCTTCATTCAGTTCATCTACCATTATTTGGGTTCCATAGAGGTTCTCTGCAAAGAGGACAACGTCGTTTGCAAGTCTAAGGTTGCTCAGATATTTCCTATCCATTATGATTCCTTTAATTCTCCAGTCAAAGTTTCAATAATCATCTCGATAGAGGCTTTGAAGAGTTTGGGTGAGATCTTATCATCTTGTCTTACCCATTTCTGGAGTTGAAAGGGCTCCAAGTCTTTATGTAGCCGGATAAAGGTGATGATGTGATTGTATATATGTTGTTGTACTCTGGCGTGTACTAGGTGTACACCTTCTGGGGTGATAACTTCAATGACCATGGGAATTTCAAAGGCCTTCTTGAAGTTGATAAATCCTATAGCGAGTGGCATTTTGTATTCTGCTGCTTTCTCTGAGTTGATCTATCGAATAGAGATGATCCTTGGTCGAGTAATGCTGGTTTGGGCGCTCTCCATAATGTCTTCACTATTTGCTTGCACATACATTTGTAGTCCCGTTTTGGCCACTTGGACACAATTTTCGATGCTGATGATTCCCTACTTCTGCCTCTTCATCCACAGACTGCCCATTCAATTTCTAGGTAAGGCCTTGTATACTGTTATAAGCTTCCTTCTTTACCAGTCCATCGATTCGAGTTCTTCTTTTGTCCATCCAAGGAATGGTCTTGAGTATATAACAACAGATACTAGCTATGTATTCTTTCTTTTTTTTTTCTTCAGGCTCTTGTTATTTAGTTCGATCTTTGATATTTTCCTCATCCTCCTGAGGTATTCTCTTCTTAATTCGCTCTTTCATTTATTCTCGCTTTATTTAGCCATATTCGAGAACTCCCAGGTATTTGTATCGGTCTAGTATGTTCAATTTTCTGATTTTTTGCAGTCTATTAATTCGATTTTTTCTGCTGTTTTTTGTTACCATTAGAGCACATTTTTCTATTCTAGTGTCATCACTATATTCCTTCATTTGGAAAACGTTTGGAATTCTCCCCTGTTCTTGGCAGATAGTTTTATGTCATCCATGTACGTTGGATGGTTGACTTTTCCTTTTGCTTTCGAAAATTGGTATCCTTTGCTGTTTTTCAGGATTCTATCGAGTGGTGTCATAGTTATGGTATTTAGTAGTGGGGACAAAGAGTCTTCCTTGTAGATCTCCCTTTCTATATCAGGTCTGCTTTTTCTTGTAGCTGTCAAGTTTACTTTCTAGTTTTCATTGCTATGAATCTCAACATTGGTTCACTGATCTTGAATATTCTGGGGCATTCTAGTATCCAGCTGTATACGATCATGTTGTATCTTCTTTATAGACTATCCATCCCACAGCTACGTTCCTTATTCTTACTTCTTTTAGGATTATCTGGTCGATGTAGGGCAAGCCATTCGCCCTTTGGTTCCTGTACTTCATCATTTCTGTTCTTTTAGTAATAATCTTTTCCTCCCCATATATATTCTCTCTACTATCTGTCCGGTCGGAACTTTCCGCTTCGGTGGTAGACACGTGATTGGTTTATAATTGCTTATCTTTCCTTTTTGAATAAAGGTTATTCTGTCTCTGGTCATCCATTTTGGGGCGTCATCTCCATGGATTTTTGGGAGTTCGTGGATGAGGCTATCATGTAATGCAACAAATTTCCTAAACCAATATCCGTGGATCCCATCAGGTCCCATTGCTTTTCAGTTGGCTTTTTTTCTAGATATGTTTCAGTTTGCTTTCATTCAATGCTATCTGTTCTCCGTCATTTATGTCTTAGAGTGCTCTTTTCATACTATATATAATTTCTGGGACTTCTTCGTGTTTTTCAATGTGCTGTTCCAGAAGTTCTTTGCCTCCGTGACATTATTATTATCATCATCATCATCATCGTCATTATTATTATTATTATTATTATTATTATTATTATTATTATTATTATTATTAACGTATTTACATTTTTGATCATTTTGACTCTATTGCAATAGTATTTTTCAATAAATTCTATTTTTATTTTTGGTGCATGGTTGGATGATGAACACGTTTTTATTGATATTGCATTTTTGACCATTTTAGCAAGATTTGGGCCGCCAAATGCATCCAAATGCCTAGCAACTTTCTCGTTATCTACGGCAAGTCACAACATAGGCTACATCAAAGCGAAAGAAGACGAAAGAAAAAGAAGGAAGTAAGAACTTTCTACCTCTTGTTTTTTTTAACCTGGTGTCTTTGTGACCTCTCTATTGTCATGGTAATAGCTTATCTCATTTTGAAACCCTATACTTCTTTTCTTAAACAATTTTGATCTTAAAGGCTACATGGACCATTCCATTATGTCTTCGATTATAACAGGAATCGAACAGGAGATAAAACCAAATAAATATACACTTTAGTATGATGATTTGCACATTTTATTGTTATTATTATTATTGTTATAATTATTATTATTATTATTATTATTGTTGTTGTTGTTGTTTTTGTTGTTGTTGTTGTTAAAAGAAAGAAGTGCTGAATCGTATTAGCAGTGATGATGATGTTTGACTTTTACTTCTCATTATCACAGTTATCTTTTATCCCCGTAGCTGCCTCCATAATAAGAAGAGCGTAATGTAATCGCGAAAACAAGTGAATAAATACAGTAACCGAGGAAAAACTTCAAAGGTTGGGGTTAGGAAAATATTGGCGTCAATAGTACTTCTGAAGTGAAACACTTTTTCAAGGATGTCCGGCCCATTATAGTGTGACCGTAAGCTAAGTGGCCATACGTTGTTCGACAAACTTCTCTGGCTAACACCACCAAGAGAAAACACTCGTAATCACTTGTGTTATCTTTATTACCATCGATGTACTCATCATTGTTGTGCCGCTTCCGTTGCAATAAACACAATTATTCTCCTTTAAAACCAAAGCTATTCTCTCGACTGCTTCACATCGAGTATATATTTGTATTTCGCACGAACGAAAGCCGTTATTGCCAAACGTATTATTTACAGTGAGTGTCAAAAATATCCTGTGTATTTTTAAAGATTCATTTCAACATCCTTATACAGCATCAAAATTGACTGAACCAAACATGGATAAAAAAAAAAAACACACAAAAAACAGTAATAGGTTGAAATAACCCAGTAATCATATAACACATATTTCTATTGTCAAGGAACGTGATAGCGAGTGGATCTCCTTGAAAATTCAATCACCTTTTCCGAGACACACAGGCAACCTTTCAACATCATGTTTTTGAAATTCCCTGGAAACCTTGAAAAACCCATGGAACTCCTAAAAAATGTAATCACTTCCTCCAAGGTACACTGTCAACCTTTCAAGGTAATATTTTGGAAATTCACTGAAAACTTTTGGAGATACCGTATGGACATGAACTTTTGGCGATAAAAAGTTCTGTGGACGTATAAATACGTCGAGGAGGGAGATAATTGTGCATGGATCCGCCTCAAAATTTAATCACCTCTGTAGCCAATCGCCCATCTCACCACAAAATTTGATTGAAATTCATTCTCAGAAAAAAACAGATTTCAAGAAATTTTGGTGATATCGTGTGGACATTCATGAGTGTATACATGAATGTATAAAAAAATCGGATATATATCTCTCAATCAACGAATAGTCTCTAGATCTGCCCCCAAATTTAAGCATTTCTTCCAACCTTCCCACAATATCATTCACTGAGTTTCTTGGGAAATATCATATGAACAGATGGAAAGACTGACAGGACGACAGAAAGACGCGACCTAATAGATATACTTCTCAAATTCTGTTTGCACAGATGAAATTGAATATCGGAAAGTAATGTAAAATTCCCCCAAAAATTTACGCAATGATACAACGAGGCACAAACCCTGTATATGTCATATTACAACATATCTACCGATAAAGCAGTTCCTTCATCAGACGACAAAAAGACTCTGAACCCTTACAACTAGAAACAGGGGTGAGACGAGGAGATAGCAGTTCACTCAAACTCTTCAGAGACTGTCGCGAGATGATCATCCGAAACCTAGACCGGAAACACAAATTAATCAGAACAGACGGCAAATACCTTCGTAACAGTATCTTAATAATATTAGACGGACCAAATGGAGAGAACGAATGTCACGTACAACAGACATACGGGGGACAAAGACACAAAGATCAAAATGGAAAATGCAGAGCTGAAGAAAGTTGACCACTACACCTACGTAGGATATAAATGTCTATAAATTTTCCAACTAATGATAGATGAACTCAATGAAGAGAGCAAAAAAGGTCAGCCTATACATGAACTTCAGTAAGACGAAGATCATGTGCAACAACCACATCGGAGATAGATATACTGAGATCAAAGTCGAGGACATAGAACTGTACAAAGTAGATCACTACATCTACCTAGGACAACGAATATCCATGAGACCCCCCCCAAAAAAGAAGAAATCAAGCAAAGAATCACTCCAGATTGACAAGTTTTCGGTAAGGCTAGCTCGACTTCCAAAAACAGGAAAATCCCACTGGTGCTAAAAAAGATGGATATCGTCCCGATAGTCATTTATGGAGCAGAGACGAGAAACCTAACAAGCTATATAAATTCGGAAAGTACTGTCTCCGCAATGCCCATGATGGAGAGGTTTGGCGAATCTTGGGAAAGGTCTATATCCAACGAAGGACGCAAAAGGGCTGATAACGATGAATCAAAAATTGACGTTGAAGATGTATAAGTATGTTGAAATACTTTCTGTACTCACTGTATGTATTTGGGTAAGTATTATTAGAATTCTGTTGAAGCGATTCACTATCTTTGCGACGTGTAATAGATTCACATGCGCTGAATAAATAAACACTTCAAACAACGGATTTTAATCTGAAACAAAAGGTAATGATTAATATAAAAGTAAAGTCTTTAACCACATATAATATATTCTCTGCGTCTATACGGAGAGTCCATAATGGATAATAGATTCACGTGCGTTGAATAATTAAACACTTTTGACCCGAACGCACACTCACACACGTATATATATATGTATATATATATATATATATATATATATATATATATATATATATATATATATATATATATATATATATATATATATATATATATATATATATATATATATATATATATATATATATATAATCTACCATCATAGATCTTCCATTTTTCCTTCTTTAGAACAGATTCTGGTTTGTGCTATTGTCATTACCTTGCATGGATAAATCTCAATTTCAGGTAATATGTTATGATTATCAGTACATTCCTAATGATTCGCTCATGGTATACCTAACGCAGTGTTCTGTGTCAGTATGGTAACACAATAAATTAAAAGGCATTTTCAACAAGAAATCTTGTATTCATTTTCCGTGAGACAGAAAATTAATATCTCATCAATAATAGTAGCAGCAGCAGTAGTAGTAGTAGTAGTAGTTATATTATCAGCAGCCAACAAAGAATCACACGTGCACACACAGAGTCTAATAACCTATTCTTGCTTGTGTTTTCGCAATACCTTCTTCTTCTCTTTCTGTTTGCTAATGTCATAGACAAACTGACAGGTCGCAAATAGTCATAATGATTGCCAGTGAAATCATGGAGGAGTGAATATAAGCGTAGGGCGATCTATCGGTTAGCTTCTTGTTGATGTCTGGTCACGTGGTCAAGCACCTGAATCGATATCTACCAACCAAACATGAACATCGCAACCACCATCCTCTCTGCCAAGGCTCACTAACGACCCCCCCCACACACACACACTCACATACGCACTTTCCTCTCCTGGTGCCACGCCTAAAGAGATCAATACCATAACAAACACTGAATCGCTGACATCACTAGGGTACGGATTATTCATTGATTAGTGGTGTCGATAGGAACGGCGCCTCAAACCGAAAGTCAGCAGCAGTTGGCAAAGCTACATCTAAAAAACCTTCAAATACATGTATGTACGCAGGCCAGAGGCGTGTTTGTGTGTGTGTGTGTGTGTGTGTGATTGTAAGTGTGTGTTTATGTGTGTGTTAATGGGTGTGAGTGTTTGTGCATGTACTTGTGTGTAGGTGTGTGTAGGTGTGGGTGCGTTTGCATGTGTGTGTGCTTGTGTATGTGCTTTTGTGTGTATATGTTTGAGTTGATACATATGTGGATAGAAAGATTCGACTGATAGATGAATGATTGTGTGCTTTTATGTGTATGTGTTTGTTTGTGTGTCTGTGAGTGTGTTAGTGTCTGTGATTGTGGGTGCGTGTTTGTATGTGTGTGTTTGTGTGAGTGACTGTGTGCGTGTGTTTGTGTGTCTACTTGTGTGGGGGATGAGTATGCATGTGTGTGTGCTTGTATGTGATTGGTTGTGTTTGTTTGAGTCTATACATATGAGGATAGGAAGATTTGATAGATAGAGAAGAGGTTGTGTGTATGTATGTGTGTTTGAGTGTTTGTGTGTTTGTGCGTGTGTATATGTGCTTGCATGTGTGTACATTTTTGGCTAGAAAGATTAGATAGAAAGTTAAGTGACTGTGTGTGTGCAAGTGTGTATGTGTGTGCGCGCACATGCGCGAGATGGTGTAACAGTTACCAGCACGGATGACAATCGGCGAACTGAGTTCAAGTTTCGGCCGTGGCTTATTATATTCTCTCAGCTGTAATGCCTTTCTCCTTGTGCCCTTTTCCCATCGCCAGGGACCTTCTTTTTTTTTTTTTAAATCATCTCTTGAATGCCATGATAGTTGCACGGGAAGACCACAATTGCCTTACCTACCCAGGCAGTAGCAACGTTTTTGACTGTCATTTTGGGGACGATAAGTGACACATACTGCAGAAGCAGTGCGTTGGAACTGCAGACCCCCGAAATGTGGGTGGCGCCAGAGCTCTGACAAGCAATCTATCTAGAGAAACCGTTAAAAATCTATATAGAATAAAGTAAAAAATATCATTAATAAAATGATGATGGAAAAATAAAAGAATAGACGAAAAATATGAAAGGGGGACAGTAAAACCTATCACAGCCACTGTATACTGCTATTGTTTTGAGGTTCGGTTCAATTATTATCTTCATGTTCACATTCAAGCGCGCATATTTACGTTTATTTAGAGATGATGAGTAAAATTTACGGAGGTGTAAGAGTCGTAACAGTTAACGGCACAGGACATCGAATTGACAAATCGACTTCGAACTCCGACTGGGACTGTTCACTCCGACTTCGTTATTATGTCAACAGGAAAGGCATAGATCGAATACTTCCTGCTACTATGGGTAAATAGCACGACAGTTAGAGCCCTTTAGCCCCGTGAGGCGTTAAGTTAGCACTACGGCCCCGTAAAACCAACGAATGCCCAAGTGTTGTACGATACGGAAAGCAACATTTCTTGTCTTGCTGAATGTATCTGAAATCAGGATCGTTTTTCCCTCTAGACATTATATACACGCTCGTCCTTGTGATTATTATTATTATTATTATTACTAGTAGTAGTAGTAGTATCCATCTTCTTCTTCTTCTTCTTCTTCTTCTTCTTCTTCTTCTTCTTCTTCTTCTTCTTCTATGAAAACGAGGTGATTTGTCCTCCTCGACGAGACTTTGCAGTATCAAAAACGAAAGGTGGTGGAGGGAGAACGAAACGATATTGTCATGTCCGAACGACAGTGATTGGCCACAATGACCAATGACCATTCGCTGCGGGCAATCACCACTATACGAACACGCTATGAACGTGACGAGAAACTTACAAACAAGTAATCACACGAAACTCATTTCCTGTGATCCCAGTATGATTTTTTTCAACGATTGATGAACGCATTCGATAATGATTGCCCCCACCAGGAATGTTTTCCAGAACTTTGTAGACATGTCTCCAGGTCGTGAGGCATGACATTTATTCCCCGGGCCTCATTATTCAAGTATCAATAATGAAGAAACTACTGAAATTCGAATGTAGAGTATTATTTTGTTTGAACCTACTTTGAGTAAATTTCAACGTCTCTTAAATTCTATGGTGAATTTTCATCCTTGTCCCCTTCCTCTCCCTCATCCTTTTTAACTTCCATCATTGGATACAGACCTTTCCCAAGATCTACCAGACCTCCTGATTGCGGGCGATGCTGTGCCGATATCTCCTCAACTTATCCTAATCGTCACCCAATCTTATTTTTTGTCGGTCATGATTTCGCATATGATTTCCTTCTTATGAGTTCTGATGTCAAGTGTGTTTCTGGCTTTCTTGCAATACGGCCTGACTATTGCCAGTCGAGTTTGTTTTGTTTTTTTCTTGATTTTATGATATATCTAACTCCTGTTTTATCTGTGATATACTGTAATGTCTTGTGGTCTCTCCGTGTGATTTTAAGCACAATCTTTTCTTTTACTCGTTGCATGGTTCTTAGGTAGATTGCTAGTCTTTTGGTAAGGTTCCATTTTCATTCATTCAGTGGATTTTACTCCATATTCGTGTCCGTCAAGCTACGTATATAGTTGCGTATATCCCATTGGTAAAAATAATCTATGTTCGAGCCCTTGAAAAATCCAGGAATCCAAACGCTGGTTTTCAAGACAGGCTGACATTTTTTATATGAACGTCTGACGTAATAAGATCTTCTTACACCCACCTATTTCAATTTGGCCTCGTTCTAGACTAAACCAAGGTTGAAGATCATATGTTACGAATATGATACGAGCCAAGATAACAAGCCTGAGTCTCAAGTGCTGATTTTCGAAACTAATAATCACTACACTCAAGATATAGGCGTAACACAATCCTCTTACATAATTTTTTTTCAATTGCCCTTGTGCCAGACTGAATTAAGCTAGATGAATATTATATGATGAAAATGCGATTATAGAACAGATACTTACTTCGAAGTTATCACAATTTTCTTGATATCCGTTTTCTTCGATTTGGCCTTGCGTTGGACTAAGCTGATTGCTTTTTTTTTATTGCGAAGTTAAGTTTGTATGATTAGACCTGGTTTGGTTCTATAAAAATACTTTGAGTAGAATATCATCTGTGGTAATATTAGCCCAGTTTCAACCTCTTCAACTAATATTCAGGGTACTTTAAACAGGTTATTGACAGATGTTATCAGCGAACTACTTAGTACGTCCTCCGACTAATTATGTTTTGTATTCATTTGCAGCATTCTGATCGGATAGACATCCGCTTATTTGGGATATAAATTTCAGAGTCCTTTTATAGCACATGCGAGTTGGTGCTGTCAAAAAAAAAAAAGACGCAAATACTAGTCGCGTTGTCGCCGTTCCAATACGTAGAGGCCAAAAATGTTTATGCCATTTGGCCGGATGTTCTGATGACGGAGAAAGAAATCTTTGATTGATTGAAGAACTGTCAATTCTAATTAGAAAATTCAAATAATAAGACTAAAAATAGGGAAATTCAGTTTTTGAAAGATGAATATAGAATCATTTCGAAGAGGTCCATTGATTGATCATAAATACTTGTGAGTGAATGTGTCTACGTCTGCCAGACCATTTATTATTGATTGCAAACGAAAATGATGCGTGTGCCCTCAATACACCGATGGCAAGGGAAATGAATGTGTACTGTACTGCTGTGATTCTATATACGTGAAAAACCATAACATATAGATATATGTAAGGGAGTATATATATTCAAAGAAAACGTATAGGTATATATCTTTGTATGTATATATGAGGAGTTTATATTGAGTACATGGATAGATAGATAGATAGATAGATAGATAGATAGATAGATAGATAGAGATCTATATCTATCTATCTATCTATCTATCTATCTATATATGTATATATACATATATATATATATATACATATATATATATATATATATATATGTATATATATATATATATATATATATATATATATATATATATATATATATATATATATATCCCACTATGATTCTATATACGAAAAAACATAACATATTGATATACGAAAAAGTATATATAAAAATGTATAAGTATATATTGTTGTAAGTATTTAAAGGGAGTATATATTGAGTGCACACAAATAAATAGATATATAATGATCAGACTAAGATAGATTGACGCAAAAATTGGTATGATCTCACAATGACATATGAATATGAAAAGAGATGATAGACGGGAACAGATTAAAATAGATATATATATATATAATACAAGTTATCAAGTACATAGATAGATAGATAGAAGCTCACATACACAAACACATATATACATATAAATTCTTGTCATGAAATGTTTATGTGATCCAACAGAATGAATATAAATTGTATTATATCATATTGAAACACTATTTGACATGATCTCCCATTATTACGCGTTGAATATATCATTCGGCCTAGACGAATAGATTGAACAAATAAAGGAAATGGGACTGCTGAGGGGACAGAGCCTGCCACCTCTAGGGTGATCGCTTCAACGTAGTCACGTTGACAACCTCGAATGATACATTCAGGGTATCATTTCAAATAGAGTTTCAATATAACGTAATCTATAATGATACATATATGTGTGTATGTATGTGTGTGTGTGTGTGTGTGTGTGATTTATATTTGATCTATGATATTGTTTCTGTTTCTATCTACATTGAGACTTCTTTGAATAATTATTAACGACAATAGTGTATTACCATTGTAATTATATATATATATATCCCAGTGGAAGCTGGCTATATTCCCTTAGCACTAATACACTCGGAAGCTGGAATCCATATCCCTGCAGTCTATTCTATCGTCATATATCTTGGCAAAAAATTACTAATTCTTGCCATGTAAGATGGTTGCCAGCACTTAGGCAAACCATTTTCGCATAATTACCACCTAAGCTGTAATAGCTGTAAGAGATAGAAAATAGATATGTGTACCTCGCATAAGGGAATCAACTGAGCCCACGTGTGTACCAGAACTTATATCTGGGAAAAAAAAGATTGGCATTCAAAATTATCTTTAAAAAAAAATAGATCTTTTATTTAATATTATCTAAAAAATAAATACCTGACAAAAATTACCACAGGAATAAAGGGAAAAATACGTTTTTAAAAAATGCACCTTTCTTTTTTGATTGTTTTTTGTGCTTTACAAATGTGTGTATGCATATTTTCAAGGTTGTATCGTAAAAAATGTGACCAGGAGCCCTCGGGCACACACACACACACACACACAGTCACACACACACACACACATGGGCACATGGATACAGATATTCAAAGAGAGTAGAATCCGTAGCCCTCTTGGCTGGTTGGCCAGTTGTTTGTGTGGCCATGGTGATTCGAAAGATAGATAGACAGATAAATAGATAAGTTGAATGATTCTATCGTCTACCAACGAGTATAGGTTTATATAGATACATTTATTTGCGCACTGAAGGTACTGAAGCTTCTGTGTGAATAGATATCAAATGATAGTGTGACACAAGGACATGCGGATGAAATTTATATACGGCATATATAAAAAAAAATCCTCACAATGATGTACTCATTTGCCTTCATTCGAATCTCTATGCGTAAAGATGTGTATTCGACTAAATTGTAAATCGACAATGAACGCGTGTGCACGTGCACGCAAACACAAACGAATACAAATATACATATATATATATATATATATATATATATATATATATATATATATATATATATATATATATATATATATATATGTAAATATGTATGTGTGAGTGCAAATTTATAGCATATATATGGGTATTCATCTTCGTACTAAATTCGTGTATGGTGATTTTTTTACAACTGTCTGCAAACAAATGTGTCAGTACGTGTGTCTAATCAAAAGACTCAAACAACGAAGGCTTTTTTTCTTTATTTACTCTCTTTCTCTTTTATTGTGTCGGTACAAATTAACATAAGTCAGCGGTTGGTGTTTTAAATAAGAGTCCAAAAGTTTCAGGTCGGGATATTTTGACTCCAAATTCTCATTTAGTTTATTCATGGTCTGTAGCTACTTTATGTTTTCTTTTTGCTTTTTAACACGAAAATTACGTTATTAAGAAGTGGATATATGATCAGACAGAACGATAATCAATCGTGTTATATTATATTGAAACTCTATTTGAAATGATGAAATGTAGAATGTATCATTTGGCCCTGATAACATGAATAGAATAAACAATTAAAGAAAATAGAGCTGCTACAGGAATATAGGCATATATTAGAATATATTCGTCCAAAATGACAGGGTTATTTATGAGTGGATCGTCGTTGAGGAGCTTAAAGCTATTTTATCAGGTGATTTATTTTGAATAACTCAAATTTCCTAATTTTTATTTTTTAAAGTCTCGACTTATCTCTAATGTGTTCAGACATGAAATTCCGAGTGTTTCTGCGAAGTAATTTCTGTTGTTACGTCATGATAGGAAGATAAATCAACCAATGAAATCATCCGGTTGGAGCTCAAACAAATCAATAAACAGAAAAATCAGCACATAAGCTCATTATACGATTATATATATATATATATATATATATATATATATATATATATATATATATATATATATATATATATATATATAACGAAACAGCTGTCTGTGGATGACACAATAATATATATATATATATATATATATATATATATATATATATATATATATATATATATATATATATATATATATGTGTACATGTGTGTGTGTGTGTGCGCGCGCTCGTGTGTGTTTTTGTATTTAAATCCCAATTTCTCTTTACGCAGTCATTTCGATTTTTCACAAAAAAGAATGCAAAAATAGCGTTCGGCGTTCGTTTTGCAACAAGCCATTGTAGAGGCAGCACGCAACCTATTCTCCCTAGAACTCCGTCAACTCAACGTACCTTGTCATCATCATCACTTTTGGGGTCTGTGTACGCTTAAAAAGCCCCATATGAATTAATAACGATTGCTTAGATTTATGCCATTCCAATTCAAGAGAGTTATTTTTATAGGAACGCCTTACTTTTGGATAGCAGAGAAGACCTGTATATATGCAGTGAAAAAGACATGAAATTAGACAGAAGAGTTAAGAAATGATAGGTATGAATTTTATGTTCAGCCAATCTCCCAAGTTGAGCAAGAGCTTCTTTCTTTAAAAAACGTCCTTTTAAATTATGTTTCACCTGAACTCCAAGTCCAACAAGAGCCTACAATAGTAGATACGCAACTAAGTTAGTCAACAAGCATGAACATATATAAGCGCCTGTGTGTATACGAGGCTAAGTGCATTCTTATTGACAAATATCAACTCTTACACGCTTGAGCGTTTTTGTCCTTGAAACGTATACATTGATACGCGCATTTGAGTGTTTACTTTCATATCTATTTGACTAAGCGGTTAGTGGAGAAACTTAACTGTTACAATCCTTTTTTCTTCTTTGAGAAAAATTTTAGGGACTCAGAGTGTTCTGTATCGCTGTTGTTATCTAAGAATCAAAGCTGCTATCGACTGCAAATGCTCAAGAGAGAGAGGGAGAAAAATATATTTCTCCGGTTGTTTTCTTTACTTGAACAGAATCAGTTTTATATTTCAAGCACACGATATATTATCCGTATTTCAGAAATGCTGAAAGCCGAATATCTTTCCCCGGATGTCATCTGCACACCAAGGCTTTCAGTTGGGGGTCAAACATGACTTGATGTGACCCAGGCTCAACTCCAATAGTTTTGTTTACTCCCACTGAACTCTATGAGGTCGTGTCGAGCACAGCGAAATTTATTATTTAGAGACAGACTTGGCTTGACCGAAACAACAATTGCTTCTCGGACAAGACACTGCTATGAAAGCAATTGTTTCTAACGAAAACATTTACTCTTTTACTTTAAAGAGTAAAAATGTTAAAAAGATCTGCGAATTCCTAAATGCATAAGGATGAGAATCAAAAAAAGTACCAAACATCATCACAGATTCGATTTGGTTCCAAAATCAAGAAAAAAAAATCGTTTATTCCAAAAGTGTGTGGTCCCATAGGTTTTGCACAATTAGAGACTGTGTACCTATAGTATTATTTTATGAACCTATCCCGAAGTCCATAGTGAAAATCAAACTCGTTGTAATCTTCAAAACTGGTTTGCTTGCCATATCTCACTCACCAGCAATTGCCTTTCGTGGATAATGAGCTTATTCTGACACTAAGCGACAGTGGTAAGTTGTGGAATAAGGATCTGAGCTATATCAAAGATCTGAGATGCTAGCTTGTTAACCATTGCCCCCTAGCAGTGGTTACTTTTGAGAAACAAACTCGATAACAATGATACTGCTCTCAGGCACCCTTGGAGCAACCTATCAAAACTTTTTAACTTGCAGTAAGGATATAATTTCATTCCCTCTGGTGTATAAACAAGGGGAAATTGCAAACCACACACATGCACACACACACGCACACACACACACTCACATATACACATATATATATATATGTGTGTGTGTGAGTGTGTGTGTGTGTGTGTGTGTGTGTACGTGTGCATGTGTTTGAAAGAGCGAGTTTTTTTTAATTGATTAAGAGCTGTATATGTTCTTGTGTGTATGTGCATGCGTGCGTTCGATGATTGATAAAGTTTTAAAGGAATATACAGTGTTTGGGGAATTTAACCATATAAAATAATTACTTACTCCAACAACTTTTTTCCCTGCCTTCTTCAACATAGTCCCACATCCAAGACAAAACTAGTTCTTGAGTAGTACTGCTCACAAATTGTTGCCCTAAAAGTATATATATATATATATATATATATATATATATATATATATATATATATATACAAATATATATATATATATATATATATATATAAATATATATAGATATATATATATATATATATATATATATATATATATATATATATATATATATAACAGTATATGTGGTACAAATCAGGCAAGCAGTTAAACATAATATAATAATGTATCAACAGTATAAAGCCACTTCTGAAATGTAATGGATTTATTTCATAGAGTGCTCGATGCATACAACATTTTACTCTTGAAGTTGTTTTAGAGTACAGCTGGAAATAAATAGTAGAAGGTGGATTCGCTACACAAACTTTGTGTTGCGAATCCACTTTCTAAATATATATATGTATATATATATATATATATATATATATATATATATATATATAGGTATGTATTTTGAAATATAAATGTGTATCTGTTCATACAAAGATATATTCATGTACAATTATACCTAATACCTACATACATGTGCTTACATACATATTTATACACACACGTGTATAATTATATAAATGCGTGTGTGTGCATACATGAGCAGTTATATAACTACGTTGAGTGTTAAGGAAAAATAAACGTATATCTTTATGAATATATATATATAAATGGTTATATTTTCATTGATATATATATATGCACGTAATTTTGTTTGTTTATATTGATGGATAGATCGATAGATAGATGTTATATATTTCTTTATATAAAAGCAAACTAATCATTTTTATAAGATGCACTCAGTATCAGTTGTTATTGTATATAAGCACCCACTCAAACGTAGAAATGTCCATGTATGTATACATATATTTGAGTGTATATAAGTATATTCATAATGTATACATTGTTCTCATTTTTTCCAAGTTTTCTATTGAAACCATTCTTTAGTTCCACGTATAAATTAATCTGAATATACATACATATATATATACATATGTATATGATAGTCCTACAGACACACACACATATATAAATGCATATACACATATATATGATTGTCCTACAGATACATAAATATAATAGTGACATATATATATACATGTAATAGTCCTACATATATATATATATATATGAATAATATTTTTACAGACATATATACATATAATCGTTCTAATATATATATATATATATATATATATATATATACGTATAATATTCTTACGTACCTTTGCATGCGTATTCATAGATATAAATTCACTTCAGTTTGTCTGAAACTTATATTTCGTTGTATGCAACTTAATCCGTTTCTCTAATGGCCGGCCATTGTTCGATTTTCTCAATCATTTATCAATGACATTCGATTAGAGATAAGCAAAATGTTTTCCGAAATTCTCTGCCCTTCCTCGTTCATTTAAAAATGATCTATGAGTCTCCATCTTCCCAGAGGTCATCTTTAAATTAGTTTATTTTTCTTCTTTCCCTTCTTTCTTGACGGACGCCTATACACGAATGGCTGCCGTACATAGGCGTGTACAAGTCGGATTTTAAAGTCCAACTTTTGCAGCCAAACAATTGGGGATCGACCTCTGAACGGTTAGAAGTCTCGTTAGGGTGGAATTCGTACACGATGATAAGGGCTTGGAAATACTGAATTGAGATATATATCTATAGAATGAATGGTGTGGCTTGTTCTGTTTGATTCTTTGTCCGTAAAAATGACCTTTTCCACTTAAAGGTAACACTTCTGCTGATAAAATATTAATAAATACGGACGCCTTTACGTAAATTACGTAAATGGTTGTCGTCTATAGGCGAGTAAAAGTTGAATTTTCAAGTCCAACTTTTGCGGCCAAATAACTTGGGATCAACCTTTACATTCTCAAGGTTGAAATTCGTACACCATGAAGTTGCAAATGCGGAATTCATATATATATATATATATATATATATATATATATATATATATATATATATATATATATATATATATGTATATAATGAACAATGTGTCTCCTTTTCTGTTTGCCTCTCCGTCCATGATAATGATTGGAGATATTCTATCTTTTCCAGATTTTATCTTCTATCACCGTTTGAAATGATGGACTCTTCCATTTGGAATCAGAAGACATTAATAAGATGTTAGCATTTACTGATACTACCACAGCTTTGATGTAGTGAAGTATCGAGTCTTGAGATAAGTAAGAGAAACCACGCTCGAACTCCATAGCAACACAGGGGATTATTTTTTTTGTATGTGTATTATGGCCCTAAATATATATATATATATATATATATATATATATATATATATATATATATATATATATATATATATATATATATATACACACCCACACAGTTGTGTGGGTGTGTGATGCACTCAAGTCCAATCGTGAATTTTTCACGGGCAATTACTAGTAAAATATTCATCCTTCACATGAAAATACTCTATCTTAATTGACTTGAATAAATACTTGAATCGTAATATTGAATGATTTTGCTTATCATTACGTTTCAAAGTAAAAAGTAAAATACTTTTTAGAAGGAATGAAAAAAACTTGAGGCTTGCTTCTTATAGCCTTAGTCGATGAATCTCCTAGAACTCCTGACCCTGAAGACAAATCGTGAACATTTATGACAAACAGTTTTTTAGGATTGTTCAGGGGTGCTGAATCCAAATCTGATTCATGCCCAGCGTAAAAATGGCTGACAAAATGGCTGTAAGTAATGTGTCCGGTATGTACCGGGAAATACTTTGAGCCTTCGACATCCCAGCCTTCATGAATAGATGTATACATTCTAATCTGCTAGAAGTAGTAATATGTCTTTCTCACACCCAGACACAACTCTTGTTTCCATATGAGTATAAATGCAGCGTTAAATGAGTAGGGTATCATCTTCCCCATGGTCATCACTGTAGAGAGGAGACTGGATGATCTGGAGGAGATGATTTACCAGCAGTTGCTTTGGCAAACACCTCTTATACTACCACAACTGTCTTACCTGTTCAGCTTTGAAAGCTATGTAGGGAGAGGAAACAACACATTTTCGATTTTACAACGTGCCTGTCGGTGGCTTGCGTTCGATCCTTGCGTCTGTCTTGATTGATTCGTCTTGATACCTGTGGATACCCATTTTGAATACGGTGTTAACGCAAATATGGCTTCCGAAGTGCCATCACGAATTCTTGACCATTTATGATCAGGCATCTGGATTCATTGAGTGTTATTTTTGCAGAGATCCCGACCTCTCGCGTCAGTACGGTTGCAAACACAGACTTGTTGGTGGAACCTAGACAATAATCAGCGGCGGAAAAAATGGTGTGATTGTCATCAGGCTATACCAGAGGACATTTTCTAGGTTTACATTGTGCCCTGCTCTGTAAGCTGTTATGAGAATTCGAAGGGTGCTATTGCCTACTTTAATAGTGCATTGCTTTTCATTGAAAAGTTTCACTTTATAAAAAGAAGAAAATGTTTTCTTTTACTCTCCTAGAAAAACCTTACCTATGAAAAAGCCAAAATTGTTTACTTTACACGGTTCCTTTTGCATATTGAGGCATACATGAAAATGAACTACAAAGCAAGTAAATTTTAGGACACCTATGATCAAACTGTTTCTGGATTCAATTTGATTGACAAATTAGCAATCACTAAAGACGGCAATTTTCGTAAGATTCAGGCAGTTTCTCCTCGTTCAATCTAAAAACTGATTACGTCAATGGATCCCTCATATGAGAAAACCTACAAAAGCACATTTCGTTCAAGACTCCACCTTTTTCAGTCAAAATTCATTGATATGATTTGCTTTCAGCACTTCGGATATTTACATTTGTTGAACAAGTAGCCATTTCGAGTTTCTCAGTTTTGCTCTGGACTTTCAACAAAAAAAGATTTGAAACCCCTGAACACCCACACAAACACTGTTTTTTCCTAGTCGATTAGCTTAGACAATATTTCTTCGCTGGTGCCAGAGGTTTGGGTTCGAGTTCAGACTAATCCTGATTTTCAACCCATTTAGGAGACTGGTTCAACACAGTCTTCTCGTCACGATCGTCAGATCTTGAAGATCTTAAATACCTCAGCTTGAAATAAAAGCGAATATCAATAGAAGGCGAAATTCACACTTTGGCTCGGTGCCTCAAGTTTACAGGCCATTTTTTAAAGGGGCGGGTGTTTGGGTGAGAGTTTCGTGAAATGGGTTTGTTATGAAATATGGGCCTTTCCTATTCAAATTTATTGTTCTAATAGCCTGAAAATCAGAAGTCGACCGGTATGAAACGTTAATCATTGTTTTATAATTTGACCCTGAAATCGAAGACCGAGTTACACATTAAGTCAGTTCATACACGGTTACATACACTTTTTACATTTGATTAAGTACTTATATAGCCACATACACAGACACAGACATATGCACACACATACACTCACTCACTCACTCACACACACACACATACGTATATATATATATATATATATGTGTGTGTGTGTGTGTGTGTGTGTGTATATATATATATATATATATATATATATATATATATATAAATTTTTTTCATTATTTCAGTCCGGATTAATTTACGTGAATTTATGCGTGTATGAGCGTGCGTGTGTACGTTATGACAGTGAATAAAAGTTGTTTTGATGCATAGATACTGGACGTGCTTCTAGAATTTAGAGTAAAAAAGTGATATTTCGGTGTTTTCATCTGTCGAAGAACAAATGTGTGGAAATTATTATGTTGTTTTTTCTGCATAAAATTCCTACAGAAACAAAGAATCAGTGATGGTACATCAAGTGACAAAAGATTCAGTGTGAAAGAAATCAGTGAAACGAATATTGATTATTTAATAGCATATTCTCTCGACAGACAGTTTGAACCACCCGATAAAGATCAGCCAAGTATATATATTTATGTATATATGGCTAGTGTATCGGTGAAGATTATGGTTGATCTAACAATGAGAGTGAAATAACATTATCAGAAGGCTATGTTTGTACAAATGAATCTAATTTAGCGTTTCAGCAGTGTAAGATTATTTTTTTATGAAAAGAGACATGAAATAGTGTTCTATGTATTGTCTGTTTCTTGTTGTGGGCAGTCTTACTGATTTATAAAGTGGATTCTGAGTGTTTGAAGAAAGCAGTGTATGGACAGAAATGCGTACCAGGTCATTGGGGATGGATATCAGCTGACATTCTCATGTGAGACATGAGTTTTTAGAAAAAGGTTTAGAGAAAACTCCCCACCAATCAAAATGAACACATTTTGGATCAACAGATCAACCCCTGCCCCCTAAAAAGATCAAATAATATTTCAAAAGCATAAACAAAAAATAACAACCGGCAATTGGAACAAAATCGGCCGCCAAGATCTTACCCAAATCTGTCAAACTCCGAACATACATCCACCTAAACAAAAGCTCTCAGTTAGGGCTTCAAATCTGCAATGGGAACAGTAACCACAACACTGTAGACATACAAAACAAAGAAATACTCAGACACTAATTTCTTCAAAGTTTTATTACCACACCTGTCGACAACAATAACGAAAGTACCATACTAAAAAGACACAGAGGCATTAAACGGATTAACCCACCTCAATACTTTAAATAAATCACTATCAGACAAGTGTAGGGGCATAATCATCATCGATACAGGCACCTAATACTACAAATCAACAGACTTCATCGACGACAACAACACCAACATAGAAAAAAACATACAAAACATCAACAATGAAACGAGTACGTATAACAAACCCTTCAATAAAGTAATGGTTAATGAGGAAATCATTAGCTACAATTATCGAATATTACCATAATATTCTAAGATCTACCCAAAACATATAAAACCAACATCCCCATTAGAAACTTCATATCTGACACTGACGTCTCTTCCCATAGAATAGCCAAAACTATACAAGAAATTCTAACCTCTCTATTAAGTACCATAAGCGACCCAGGTGTTACAAAACTAGGTGACATGGTCAACGAATTACGGAGCATCCATATCAACAACGAATGGACGGCCCAGATATCGAATCTCTTTTCACTGACATACTGATCAAAAAATGCTCAACCCACATGAAAAAAATGGTTAACCTTCTTCAGGATATTAATACCAGGACAAGTTTTACTAGACAAAAGTATTAAAAATTTGCTTACCCTACACAAATCAATGTTTCTTTCTTTTCAATTTTGTAAACAAACTATGGGCTACCAATGGGCTCTCCGTTTAGCAGGATGCTTGCATACCTCTTTTCAGAGTTTTTCTTCTGAAGAATTATACCTCAAAACGCACCCAGCTACCTATACATAGATTACGCCTTCTTAGTATATCCCCAGGATATAGAACTAACTACACATAAAAGTCAATTCAGTTGAACCCACCGTAGACTTCACATATGAAATAGAAAACAACGCCCTACTCTACTACAACATTTTACTGCATAGACCTGAAATATAAAACTACTTGTACATTGCAAATCTACAAACAAAAATAGCTTTATCAATTTGCACTCATACCACAACATTAAAATTAAATAAGGAGACATTATTCGTTTCCACTTGAGAGCCTTCAGGATATGCTGACCCCCAGAATTGAAGACACCTTTCAGAACTTTCACTACACTCACCATTTCATACGGAAGGCTATAAAAGAATATAACGTACGCTAGGCCCTCAAAAATAACAAAAACAGGTCCAGTTTGTTACTCAATAGAAACCGTGACCAACGTTTTTTGTCAGCATGCCATGTTGGGGTGATCAATAAAAACACTGGAAGAAGGAGTGATTAGTGGATTAATTGTTTCACTCGTCTTTTCCTCGAACATTAACCACTAAAGAGTCTGATTTAAAAAAAATGGGCGAACACAAACTAGGAACCTAAATAGCATGAATTTACGTTACAAATCAAAAGCTATCTAAGGGTTATTTTTCTAAGTTCTTTTGTTGACAAAATAAGGAGAAAATTTCGACATTTTTAGCCCTCGAGCTTCGTCGATGTGGCCTGAACGCATGATACGCACATAGCCAACCAGGCAGCCGAACCAATTCAAAAACTGAGAGAAACCTATGTTGACAGTTTCAGTTGACGGTTTTTTAACCACACCACAACACTATATTTACGTCTTACTGATACATCTCCCAACCAGCCAATTCACAATCCACGATACTCGTTGACAACATAGAACACTAAGTCTATACATGTCACCACAAGCACATTCAACGACCTTATTACACAACGACAAAATAAAATAATTCTGACGCATGCATGTTTGCATTCCCTTGTCAGGTCCGTCCTAAAGTTTATAGTGGGAAAGGACCCAGACCGATCAACAATATAAGTTATGATCACCGAAGAGCACTCGAAACAGATGATCATCTCAATGCATTCACAACATAGAGAAACAAATTAGACAACCATTTCAACTTACGACTCACTCATAAAATAATCACTAACCCAAGAATGCATCAAATCAGCAACCATTCTTCAATGTAACCCCATTTTTCAAACACTTGATTGCTTTAACATATGTCTACAATTACCGAGAAATTATCTAACAACATTAATTGCCAATACATAATATCAGCCCCATGCAAAACCTTATGGACCCTAAACTGCTAAGATATCTATCCCTTATCTACTAACCACACACACATACGTACACACTTACAGACATCCAGATATTTACAATCGGCCCCTTTCTAACAACTTTCAGGCATACAATCAACAGGATCCAGCTTTAATTAACTCAGACATACAATCATTAACACTTCACGACTCTAGAAGAAATAAAGATACCGCACCGAGCAATAATTACCTTACACACATTATCAGTAACATTTCTCGGGTCAGCGCGTCATATGATATCTCTAGCCCTACTTAGGGACATGAATCCTTTCGACCACGATTCTCCATTTGATCGACTTACAGTCAAAGTCATTAAAATCTCCAGTAATAGGCCATCAGCGACACCTGTCCTTAAATTGAGCAGCTCATCCCTTTGATTCAAAACCTTACCCCTCCCCAGCTCCACATAAATACTGAGTCTGCCCATCAGAGGAAATCCAACTCAGATATCCATCAGTCTTCTCGAAACCAATTTACGACACAAGAATGCCGACCCGATACCTCTACGGGGATTCGATACACATCCATACCCAGGGAACCATTTTCTTCACTCACTCGGAATATATATATTATTGTATCATCCACAGACGGCTATTTCGATGTACTACATCTCTTCAGCGTGGCTATAGACTTTCCATCATCCCATCCAGTACTGCGAAGAAGAATTGAAACCTTCACTTCAGACTTTTTGGCCGATATCCTATCTCTGGCAGTAAGGCTGAATTTAAGCTTTATGTTTAAATTACACAGACATCCCTCATCCACCAGAGTGCTCAATTCCTATAGAAGAGCATTGTATAAGCTTACAATAGATGAGTTACCTCACTTAAAGAGTGCTCAACCCTGAATAGAGGTGGGAATGGAATGCATTAATGCAGAATGTATTGAGTACTCTATGAAATAAACTCATCATATATCGGATATTGTATAATATTGCATCCCATGTATATATCCCAGCCATGTGTGGAATAACTGGGCAGATTTGACTCTCTCAGAAACCAGTATAGGAGAAGAACAACTCTGATTTCAATCCAGGGAATGTAGCCCCCTTATGGTGCTTTGGCACCTCATTAAACTACATCAGGAAGGCTTAGAGGATGGTTTTAATGTCTTGGCATCGCAAGAATTCCATTCGCTTCACCCAGTTGCCTGGTGATTACTGCTGGAGTTTGGCTGACAGCAAGTCTCCTCAAGTATCCAGCCCTTCTCCCCTAGTTCTCATAGGCCACAGTAATACTGCAGTTTACTATTTCACATCGGTTGCCCAGTGGTCATTGCTGAAGGCTGAGTGATAATAAGTGTCCTCAGGTCTTCAGCCAACATCTCTTCTCTCTTTCACCTATCAAGCCAGTGCTGTGGTTAACGTTTCTGCTTTCATTTCCCTTCCTCTGTTAGGTCACTGTTAACAATTAGAGTTGCAGTTTTTATATTTCTAGCACTCTCCTCAGTATCTGTGCAGTTGCCTGTCAGTGCTGTGGTCTGTACAGTGTCAATCCTTCCCTTTATCCCGATCTCCTCCAGTCTCGCCCTCAGTGTCTTTCGGACAGTTCCTAGTGCACCCACTATGACTGGCACTACCCTGGCTTTCATGTTCCATATCTTCTTCTTCAATAATTATTATTATTATTATTATTATTATTATTATTATTATTATTATTTACACAGTTCTGATCTTACATATGCTTGTACTCAGTCGGCAGAGCCATAAGCAATTGTAAGTCTAGCAGTCCACCAGTTCAACAGTTTATTGTTATTACAGACCTTCGAGGGTAAATACTGTGACTTGTTTGTTAAGACTCACTCAAGTGTCTGCATTTTCCCCCCGCCCCTGATGACTCACCCTGACTTGAGTGTGTTTAGCATAGATTATCATGAATCTTAGAAGTCAAAATCAGTTTGACCTAAAAGAAATTCGGAAAGAATGAATGACGTAGTTATAAACCGCAGCTCTTTTTACATAAAGCGTCTATACGTTTTATATTTCATCTAACGAAAAAAGAGTCAATCTTTTTAAGCATTCTCTCACGTTGCATGAGAAATACCTTTTCCTGCCCTGACTCTCAATTCTGTCTCAGCTTGCAACTGACGTCTATGTAATCGGTATGGATTTGGGTCTTCAAGAATAGAAGGAAAGAGATATAAGGAATGAATGTGCAATTTTCTTGCTTTTTTTACTTTGTTACGTTTGGGAAAAAAGGCGATAAATATTCCTAGTCAAAAACTGTCAAGTTCTTGGTTCGATTTTTACGTAAGCAATGGCTGGATTCAAAGTCACAAAATTCGGTTAGAATTTGCAGAATTGTTTATATATATATATATATATATATATATATATATATATATATAGAGAGAGAGAGAGAGAGAGAGAGAGAGAGAGAGAGAGAGGGGGGGAGGGGAGAGGAGAGTGAGATAGAGAATGGAAGAGAGAGAGGAAGAGGTATATATACATATATATATATATATATATATGTATGTATATATATATATATATATATATATATATATATATATATATATATATATATATATATATATATATCAGAATCAATGGAATAAAATTCATGTATTATGTAATTTGAATATTTATATATATATACACATATATAATGGATCGGCTAGTAATTTGTAACCGTAACGTGAATATGTTTTTAAATATATTAGGGATTAGGCAGCCAACGGTTATCAATACTTGAAATGGAATCAGTTTGAGATCGAACTCCGGCTAAAGTATTTACTTGGTGATAGCATTCACTTGGTGCAAATAAGTACTCAGATGGGTGACCCCTTGAGAACAGAATTTATTGTAAGCATGTGTTGTCCACGTGTATGCTTCTGGGCCTCCATTATAAATCGGCCTTGTATCACATTTTGCCCTCGTAAAAAATGGTTACATAACAACTGATATCTTTGTAAGAGGTATGAAGAAATATTCTAATACCCCTGCTATAGATTAATAGCAAAGCAAACTGGGCTCTTCAACCATGGTTAGCAACAAGTTTAGGATGCTCTCTATTCAAACCTAGAATGTTGAGCCCCCTCGTCTGGCGTCATGGGCGGCTAGCAACGGATAAGGTGGTTGCGTGTCCTCGAAATGTACTGTTAACGAAACTTTGGTGGAGCTCTGTCCGTCCTAGTTAGTTGAAAGCAGATTGTGATAAATTGGTCGTGTTAAATGGAGGAGATTCAAAACGAATCGACAAAATAATGCGATCATCCCCTCCACCCAACAAATGGGGGATTGTTTTCTTTCAAGTAATGTTCTGTATAGATAAGCAGAAACGAACAAAAAATGATATTATCTCTCCCCACGATATCCGAACTGACTTGAAAGGAATGCTAAATACAAAAATTGGCTCATTTGTTTGCAAAAGAGGCCCTCTGGTAATTGTGCAAATGATTTTGTTTCGACATGCAAACAGTATAAGCACAAATGAGGAATTACCTTCAAGGATAAAAAGGGAAATTCTCGAACCACCCATGTTTTGGTCAATTTGAAGTGTTGTTCATGTTTCTTAACCCTGTCTCTGGACATGGTCAAAAACTCAATTTTGAAATCAATGAGGAAACCCCTTCTTCTCATTGTGGTCAATCATACGCGTGACAAAAGAATTTTGCCAATGCAAAAAGCATATAATGATAATCTTGATCTGTTGGTTACGTTCTCAGTGATTCCAAACACTTGACAATCACTTTCTCTGTAATTTTCAGTCCATTTCTACATTAGAATCAATTCGGATTAGCCCTATTAGATCCTCAGCGCATAGCCTGATTCGTGACCACTGACAATACCTTTCCCTTCGGTTTTCAAATCATTTATATAGCAGTGAATTTTACATCAAGTACAATAAAAGCCTATTTTGTCTGTAATGATTGCATCAATTGCTGACCACTGACAATACCTTTGAACTTTATTTTCAATTCATGCCCACGGTAAGATCATTTGCAATGCCGTTAGATTGAACATATAATAGCCTTATTTCATCAATAAGGTAAAGCATCATGCTCATTAAGAGATAACCCCAATGGAGTATGACGACAGGTGATGACAGGTTCCTGCTGCATGCATCAGCTCAGAGGTCCTTGAAAATCTCAAGGCTTGTCGAGACCAGGCATTGATACCCACAAGACCACCCCCTTGGATGCAAGTCCACCGTGGGGATTCCTCCACTCTGATTACACAGCAATTGAGTAAGCTTAATTAGCAGCTGGGTGTATAGGGAAATGTGTCCTAATTAAGAGTTTTCCATACTCTTCACTCAGATTGCAAATCGAACACAGGACCTTCTGCGTGAGAGATATTAACCATTACGTTATCCGCACACTCCACTCTCTAACAGTTGCATTAATTAATGACCACAGAATGTACATTTGTATTTGTTTATCACTTTGAATATCTGCTTATGATAAAATCAGCATTTCCGTAATACATACATGCATAGTGCAGTTTCGTTTAGAGCGGGTTTTGATGTAATACAATTAAGATTCTGCTGTGCAAAATGATGTCACTATTTTCATGCTGATAAACACATTAAATTATAATAAGACCTCAAACAGGGCAGTTCTGAACAGTAGAGAAAATTTTAGAACCAATAAACCGCACTATTCAAGGTTTATTCGTACGTGTAATAGCACTGTTCTGTCAGCCAACGTTATTATCAGCCAAGCCACGGTAAACGCCTGCGTATGTAAGAATATGGTTGAATGTTATTAACTGACACGAAGAGGTCACGTTCCCACGGTAGGTATTGGCAGGCCGTGTTTACCTGACCTTGTCAAATGAATATAAAAAGAAGAGAAGGAGGTTATCCGGGTGGGTTTGGGTAAACGAGCTTTGCACGCGCACCCGTCTGCTTCCAACCGTTTCACACCCGGGCGACCCGTGCCTCTCTTCCTTGATCTCAGGCGGATAGGTCGTCAGACGGTGTGACTTGTTTAGGTAAATTCCTATACATAACGACACGTACCTGTTATTAAACTCGGTACTCAGAGAGGAATAGAAACAGGATGGATAGGTAGCCGAGTTGGTTATAAAGGTAACAGTTTGAGAAAGAGAAAAAGGAGAATAAGCGAAGGATTGATAGATAGGGTTCTCGGCGTAAGTTTACGCACACCCTCCAAAAATTTGCGCATTAAGTATTTTGGGGGGAACGATAAGTCAATTTCACTTAAAAACGAGTTTGACGATTTTCCATGTAATACAAAAACAGAAAAAGAGCATTGAAAGTATATTTAAATCAATCTTATAAAAATACACGAAAACAAAAGTTTACGGACACCGGGAACAAATACTTTGTTTCCGCCATTAGCAAATACTGCTGCTTCCAGTCTCTTCAGATAAGCTGTAATTAGATTTTCGGTCTTCACAAATTTCATTTTATCCCATTACTCATAACGATATTGTTCAAGTTCTTGGAGATTTAAGTGTTTTCTCTCACGCACATCTTTCTTCAATATCTTCCACAGAGGCTCAATGATAATGAGACTTGGAGACTGAGATGGCCATTCTAATATTTTATTTCTAATATTTTGTCTTAGTAAATTTTCTTTTAAAATCTCTTTATATTGATCAGCTTTCATTTTGCTATTTACTTTAGCCGACAACAGCTTTCGGTACTGATGTATTCCCAAAACATCAGTGATCCGATTCCATGCTTCACGGTTCGGATGGTAAACTTTCCTTAATGAGCTTGGTTCACTCCACGTCAAAGAAAATACTTGTAATTAAGCCGAAAAAGTTCAAATTTGGTTTCATCAGACCATATAA
Source organism: Thysanoteuthis rhombus (assembly GCA_963457665.1). Lineage (NCBI taxonomy): Eukaryota > Metazoa > Mollusca > Cephalopoda > Oegopsida > Thysanoteuthidae > Thysanoteuthis > Thysanoteuthis major. Next base: position 31,626,544 of record OY735221.1, read on the forward strand.
TTTTATGCCAAAATCTTGTAGCTTTGATAAGTCAGTGATAAATTTTAGGCGATCAGTTTTGTGTTTATGTCCCAAGTATGATTTCTTCTTCGACACTATCCCATTAAGCCCAAGTTTGTTTGAGCGGCATCCTGTAGTTTTGGTGGAGACATCGATTCCTGTATCTTGTACTGTTGCTTGAAGATCGGATGATGTAACATTAGGGTTCGGGAAGCTCTACAGCAATCAAACTCATTTCTTTGGATTTGCCGATAATGGTCGCTGGAAAATCAAATAATACATTTATTAGAGAATTTTAGGTATTTTTAATAGCACGGATAAATGAATGTATATAAGGAGGTATGCATAAACATTATGGAATGTATTCTTAAACTTTTGTCCCAACCACAATGTTCAAAATGTTATCTCAAGTAAAAATACGCTTTGGGTTCATATTAAGACTGGACTGTACATAATCAACACATTGTTAAGTATTAAAGGGGTTGATGAGAAATACTTTATATAGAATACATGGAAATTTTCAATTGCTGTAAAATCTTTAAAAGGCTTATAACCACAACTGTAGATAGTTAGATAGAAAGATAGATAGATTGAAAGATCGATGCAGTGGGATGGGAGAAGATAAAAACAGAAAAAAAGTATTGAAAGAAAGAGGGAAAGAAAGGAAGAAAGAAACAAACAAACAAAACAAAGACAGGAAGATGATATAAAATGGGGAAGGGAAGAAAAACAAAAAATGAGTAAGAAAATAGATAGAAGAAAAGATAAGAAAGAAAGAAAGAAAGAAATAAAGAAAGAAAGAAAAAAGACTCTACAAGATAGGGGAAGGGGGAGATAAATATAAAAAGGAATAAGATAATATATAGAAAGAAGAAGAAAAAGAAAGGAAGAAAGTAAGGAAGAAAGAAAATAAAGAGCAATAGAATTATGTTAAAAAAGAATGAATTTAGGAGAAAAAAAGAAAATCAGAAAGAAAGAGGTAGGGATGAAAGAGTAAGAAGAACAGGCAAAAAAAAAGCCCGGGAAAATCTGAGAAGATAAAGAAAGAAAGAGAAAAAAAGAGAGAGAGAGAAAGTAAAAGAAACACAAGGTAAATAAACTCATTATTTTCATCTTGTATATTGATAGTAATGGTATCCCCAACTTTTGAGTCAAGGTGTTCTCCAGAGGACAACTTCATTCTCCACTTGTATTAAACTTTTATCTCATTATTTCTCATTTTGTGACGACACTTGTCACAAAAAAATTTCTCTAAACGAGAAAACCTGTAAAGAGTGTCCTTAAATTCAGTGTAATCATAAGTGCTCTCACAAGTAATGGCTCGGGAGACTACGGGAGCGTGTTCTGTCTACTCAGTTTATTTTCCCCTTTTCTTCCTTGAATTTCTCGATTCGATTAAATCCACCAACAAAAACGCGTGATCTACTCGACTTTCCATTATATAGAACTTTAAAATGAAATTTATTTTAAAAAAATGTTTTTATTCGATCTCTATTGCAGCTCCTGTTCCAAAGGTGCATTTTCAGAAAGGGCCAGATTTTATAGCGTGCAGAGCAGCCTTCCATGATTGCCATGCAAAAGAATATTGAATCAAATACTTGTTGTAACCATCTACAAATATAATAATTCATTATCATCATCAGTCTTTTAGCGTCCGTCGTTGGACATAGAACTTCCCCAGGATTTGCCACACTTTCCTTATCATGGGCGTCGCGGAGCCAGTACTTCCTGAACCTGTCTCTCAATCTAATATTTTGCCGGCCTCGGTTGCGCATGTGGTCTCGGAGGATCCATGTCGTGAGTCGCAATGTCCATCGATTGTCTGCCATTCTTGCAACATGGCCAGCCCACCGCCATTTGAGATTTTTAATAGATTCTATGATGTCCCTAACTCTTGTCTTTTCTCGGATGTACTGTGCTGTCTTGTGGTCTCTCCATGTGAGGCCTAGTATTATTCTCTCATGTGCACGTTGCATGGTTCTCAATATGCGGGTCTGTCCCTTGGAAGAGACATAATAATTAGCAATGCACAAATGTCTTCTGACACGATAGGCAAATGACATGGTAAGATAGAAATCCATTCATGTTTTAATGACATAATATAAATGCTGAATTTAAAGAATCATGAAAATGTAATAAAAACAGGAACAAAGGATTTTTTATTATTTGTTTTTGGTCAACAAAACTCTATTCTCCAAAACTACTACAATGCAAATCTCTATTAAATACGTTTCTGAAGAGTAATGTATATCCATGTATATCATTGTAATTTAGCAAATATTCACCTACATGTGACGGCCTACCGCAAAAACTATTGATCATAACTCATGAAATTTTTCCTGGGTGCAAATGAGATCCCGGTGAAGGTTTTTTGAAAATCACACACTAAAATATTTTTCACGAAAGGGATTCACTTTACGATGAAAATTTATGGTAAACTTATCCCTTTTCTTGAAAGGGCGTCGCATGTAGTTTGACGTCAAGTGATAAATGAAAAAATCATTGGTCCTCCGTCGTTGCTATGGAAACAAAAGCCAGCAAACTTTCAGATAAACATATTCAGTGTTTGTCTATTTTCAGTGTTTTATTTCGTCTTTTTCTATTTTCTTTATATTGATGTTCAGAATAAACCAGAGTAAACTTTGTATTTTTTTCTTATTTTGACTCATATTCTGATATTCTGTCCTGAAAGTTAATTTCAAAGAACTAATATTTTCCTTAGATCGTAAAATATAACTCTAAAGGACATTTTTAAAAACAAAATATCACTTTAAAAAAAAATTGAATTAAAAACCAAGCACATAAAAAATATAACTGGCATCAAAGTGATTGTAATCTGCTCACTTTCAATGAGTAAATATCGAATTGCAGTAGCCCTGTAAATGGCTCGACCAACCAGCCAAGTAGACTCCAAATTCATCCCTCGGAGCGTCTGTGTCAATCTATCTATGTGTGTGTCTGTGAATGTATGTGTGTCTCAGGAAATCGCTGATTATATTTGAAAATTTGCATGAGTACACCACTAAGCACCATCCGAAAGCATTGATTTGTCTTTGCTTTTCTAAGAGCTTTTTTTTTTCATCTGTAATGTTATTTTGGATCAACAATGCTCAAAACTTGCACGTTTATTTTTTAGATAGTTTTAGATAAAAAATCAATTTTTAAAGATAATTTTAGATTTTTTTAGATGATTTTAACTAAATTTCAAGATGATTACTTTTGGTATACACACATACTATGGCTATTCATGATGAAAACCAACTGTCACTATTGAGGCAAAAAAAATAGGATGTGGAAGAATTTCAGAAGAATTTCGAAACAAATCTAACAGGAATGCAAATGGATCAACTTGATCGTTCGAGAAGTATTCCATAAATCGTTGATTTACGGATGAGTAGTTTACAATTAAAATTGAAGATGCAAAACTGGGGGAAGCAGACCACTACATCTACCTAGGATAAAGAATCTCTATGAAACCCACGAAAGAGGAAGAGATCAAGCGAAAAATCACTCCAGAATGGCAAGCCTTCGGCTGAGCAAGCTCAACCTTCAAAAACCAGTCGATATCAAAAATCCTGAAAAGAAGAATACACAACCAATGCATTCTCCCAATAGTCACTTATGGAGCTGAAACATGGAACTTGACCAAGAGACAGACTTGCAAACTGAGAAGCATGTGATGCGCACATGAAAAATTCATGCTCAACCGTACATGGAAAGAACAAAAGACAGCACAACATATTAAGGAGAAAGCGGGAGTCCGAGACATCATAGAATCTATTTAAAAAAAACTAAAATCACAATAGGCAGGCCATTTTGCAAGAATTACAGACAACTGATGAACATCACGATTCACAACAGGGATCCCCAGAGGTCACATGCGAAACCGAGGCTGACAGAATACAAGATGGAGAGATGAACTAGGCAAATTCAGAAAATACTAGCTCTGCTACGGCCATGATAGAGAAATTAGATGGATCCTTGAAAAGATCTGTGTCCAACGACGGATGATAAAATATTGATGATAAGTCTAAGAAAACTGTAACCAAATCTTTGCCATCATGTAACGGGTGGATAAAGACATAGCAAATAGATTTGAGGAACTGGGAATCCTGGGAAGGAATGACACAACCCTGACTTCAGCAATACCAGAGTTGAATACTGGAGAGTGTATTGACAAGACTTGCTGTCACTCGATCTCCTGTGAAAGCCACCAGCCACTGCTGGTTTAAAAACTTAATGAGAAGTAGGGGAAAATAATGTTGAGAAATTCAGCAGGAACCTGACATGCGGATCAACTTGTTCGCCGAGGGTGGGGCTTGATACAGGCATTTCTAAATTTAGTATTGCATGAATCGTTAATTTGATTTGTGTGACGGTTGGGGTGTCTTGTGGCGCGGGTAGCCGAAGGAAACGGGGACCAAAGCTATGCTATCATGTAACGGGTAGATACAGACGCAGGGAGCACTTTACACATCAGTCAGTGTTAGCGTGGGAACCGATATGAAATGCCCCAATAACCTCTATAAGCTGCGTTGCTAGTGTTCGTGCTTTGTCACTATAGATGCCCTGAAATATAAGCTTAGAATAAATAGACCTATACATTCCAATCAGAAAACTTGCAGGTGTAGGCGCATGGTCATCGCGTGGGATTCCTTTAGCTCAGTTCTTGTTACTTGTCGCACGCTCACTAAGAAGGATTTCTGAGTGCTTTAAAAACAAATGCTCCATTGCGACCTGATTTCGATCAATTTGCCAGGGTAGTGTATTTTATCTTCACTTGTTGCTCCGCTACTTAAACGTTGGATCGGACTCGAGCTAAACCCAGTGATTGATTTTGATTTCAGTTTCTCTCTTCGTGCACATTGACTTTAATAGATTTCTTTTGGGGGTCACTGGGTATTGACATGAGCGTAGTCATAGCAAAATGTTTGTAAGAACATCTAGCGTCTTGCAGATCGTTCAGATACGACAGAAAGGGAAATTATCATCATCATCATCATCATCATCATCATCCTTTTAGCGTCCGTTGTTGGACATAAACTTTCCCCGAAATTAGCCAGACATCTATATCATGGGCGTCGCGGAGCTAATACTCTCTGAACTTGCGTCGATCATCAAGCTTTTTTATATTTTGCCGGTCACTTAATGCATATGATCTCTGGGGATCCACCCTGTGAGTCACGATGTCCAGTAGTTATCTGATATACTTGCTACATTAACAGACGATTGCTGTTTGAGATTTCTAATCGATTCTATGTCTCTTATTCCTGTTTTTTTGTTTTTGTTTTTTGTCTAACATATTGAGCCGTTTTCTAAGCTCATCATGTAATGTTGAACACGATTCTCTCATGTACATGTTGTATGGTTCTCAGTTTGTCAATCTTTTGATTGGGTTCCATGTTTCAGCTCCATAGGTGACAACCGGAAAGATGCATTGGTTACATAACTCTCTCTGTATGGGATTTTCTGTACTTTAAGGTTGCACATTCTCCTCTGAAAGTTTATTCGCTTGATTTCTTCTTCTCTTAGAGGTTTTAGGCAGATTCGTTGTTGTAAGAGGATGTAGTGGTCTACTTTCTTGAGCTCGGCGTTTTTGGTTCTGATTGTTATGTCTTTATCCTGGACGTGTTTGGTGTACGTTTAATTGTTTTACTGAAATTTACGGGGAGACCAACTTGTTTGCCTTCTCTGTTCAGCTTGTCCTGCATAATTGGCTATTCGCCATCTATTTTGATTCTTTTGTGTTCTTAGTTTAAGTTTAAGAAGATCGTTTCAAGGCAGGCCGCGGAGCTCAGATGAATTTTACATCTCTAATCAAATCGCTGGTGTGAACTCCTTCGGGAAACGGTCAAATTCTTGGTCAATGATAAATTTTACAAGCGCCCCGCAAAATGGCTGTGAAAATGAGTAAATATTAAAGTTTCGGTTAATTGAATCATGTCCTAGTTGATTTAAGAAGAAAGTTTTTCATTACAACTTCCTGGCCCAGTAAGTGAGCTCTTCGGCAAACCACTCTCCTATAAGTATCTATGGGAGAGTGGTTCGCCTAAGAGCTCATTTACACATTTACATGCGAGCTTATTGGATCTCGACGGTAGTGACTGGCTCAAAATCTCTTTCTGTCACTCTCTGTCTTTTTATCCCCCTTTCTCTACCTCCGTTTTTTTCTCTTTCTCTCTCTTTCCCTCTATTTCACCCCCTCTCTCTTTCCCTTTCTTTTTTGGCTTCCTCTTCATCTCTCTCTTTCTTTCTCCACAAATCCTTGTGCATCAAATATTCGACCATAATGAGCAAGATTAAGAGCAATAGCAACAAACACCTGAATTCATTTGGCCGCTTGTATTTTCCCACGTAATTTCAAAGCGAGTCCGCATGCGCATGCACATACGCACAAACACCTATAAACCAAACTTGAGTTCACATGATTAGTGGAACGAGAGAAAAAAAAAAAAAAAAATACGCACCCTGGTGCACACGTACGTATAACAGTTTAACATGAACGCATCCACGTCCTAACACCTTCTCCCTTCAATAACCCAATTTTATGTACACACGTCTTTAATTGTAAACAAACATGAACACGGCCATCCACGATGGATATTGAGTATTGTTACGAACAGAGCACTAATATGTGTCGGTGCCTACGATACCAGCTGTTGCACAAGGGGAATGAATGTTTCCTATTCAATCAAACTAGATTTGTCATAGCCTCAAGGTTGGCAGTTTTGTATGAAATCATTTATTGCTTAGACGACTGAAAAAGCCCTGACTTTTTTTGTACGGGAACCTCTCATTCACAGCTCATTAATTTACAGTGGAATTTAATCACCCTTTTTCAGCCCAGGAGAGACCTTTTATACCAGGGTCAGATGAACTTATGTTGGTGTTTGAATGGAGAGAAATGTCATTGGCTTCAGCTCCTTAGGAAATTGAATCATGGTGATCCTCGTTCAACAAGAATTATCATCATCTTCAGTCTGTTGGCGTTGACGTTGGATATAGACCTTTCCCAAGAATAGCCAGATCTCTCTATCATGGGCATTGCAGAGCCAGTATTTCCTGAATTTATCTAGCTTGACACACCATCTTGCTTTTTGTCGGCCACAGTCTCACACCTGATCTCAGGGGATCCACGTTGTGAGACGTGATATCCAACGTTTGTCTGAAATTCTCACAACGTGTCGAGCCCATTGCCCTTTGAGTTTTCTGACACTTTCCATGATGTTCCGGACTCCCGTCTTTTCTCTTACATACTGCGCTGTCTTGCGATCTCTCCATGTGATTTTGAGCATGATTCCCCCATGTGCACGTTGCTTGCTTCTCAGTTTGAGTGTTAATCTTTTACTTAGGTTTTCAGCTCCATATGTGACTAACGGTAGGATACATTGATTGTATACCGTTGTTTCTAGGTCTAGCGAGATTTTCTTGTTCTTGGAAGTTGAACTGGCTTTGCCGAAAGCTTGCAAACCTGGTGAGATTCTTTGCTTCATTACTTCTTTTAATGACTGCATGGAGATTCACTGTCCTAGCATAACCAACCATATTGTCTACGTATTTTTAGATGTGCAAGCATATCTAGCTTCAATTGTCGGCGTTAACTAACGAATCGACATAAGAGTTAGGTCTCTTGCTCAATGTTGTCAATTTATATGCTTTTCATCAAAATCTTGATGTTATGATTGCGTCTAGATATTTATCGGGAAAATCTAGATAATTTTATGTGTTTTAAGATTTTATTAATCATTTTTAGATGTAAATTTAATTATAACTCTGGAAATCTTGCCCTTCCTAGATCTTCACACAAGAAAAAAACTAGTGCACCTAATTGTTGCAATGATCTTAGGGGATTGATCAACTTATAATCAAACACCTTCAGCGAAACTACATCTATTTCAAAGATAAACTAATGACAGATCTGGTTTTCATTTGATCAAACCTGTCGCATGACCAGCATCTTTTGGCAGCATGCCGTGTTTGGGGTTATCAATCAAAACTATAAGTGTAATAAACATAGAATTAAAACAGGTCTAGTGAATCAATGGACAAAAACCATCAACAGATCCAAGGTGTTTTGTTAGCGAACCGTATTTTGAGTCTTAAATGAAAAGAATTGAAAAAGGGGTGATCAATTAATGAGTTGATCCTCTCGCCTCTCGTTGGGCAATGATCACTAAATTGTCAGAAGTTTTTAAAAAATGGAGGTATTAAAGAAAAACGTTTATCTAGAAATGATAAGGAGTAAATTATGGATATTTCAGCCCTTTTGCTCCATTGATTTGCCCTGTACGTCTGCTGAAGCCAGCCAGTCGGTCCAACTTGAAAATTTAAGGAACCCATGTCAGTTCACTGTTTCTGATATATATATATATATATATATATATATATACATATATATACATATATATATACACATATATATATATGTACACATATATATATACATATATACATATATATGTATATATACATATATATATACATATATATACATATATATATGCATATATATACACACACACACACACACACACATATATATATATATATATATATACATACATATATATATATATATATATATATATATATATATATATATATATATATATATACACACACATCTTTTGGCATGTCTCCATTCGATGGAAAGTGATTAGACATGGCAAAGTTTTGTTCTGTTTGGTTCACATCATTATTCAGACATTCCATGTATACCTGCTGTTTATTCCATTTCTTCTTTACATTTGTCTAATCATTTCGACCGCACAGAAATTTTACCTAAGCGATAAATCTGAAAAAAAAGAAAAATCTTCACAGTTTGTCACGCCAACTAAAGTACTGGCTCTGCAACGTCCATGATAGTGAGGTTTAGCGAAATTTAGGGACACTAAGAAGCATGAGAGAATCATGCTTAACCTTACATGAGAGATCACAAGACAGCACACTATATCAGGAAGAAAACGGGAGTCCGATACATCACAGAAAGTATTCAAAAAACTCAAATGAGAGAAACCGAGGCCGAGAGAGTACAAGATGGAGAGATGAACTAGATAAATTCAGAAAATACTGGCTCAGCGACGCCCATGATAGAGAATCCTAGTGAATCCTGGGGATTTTCTATGTCCAATGACGGACATTAAAGGACTGATGATGATGACTATCAGAATAGTTCCGATTGACCAAACATTTTTTTACATATCTTCATTCTTGCATCGATCGCTGTCACCGACTGACATGCCAGTATGTGAGTTACGACCCTTGTTCCGTGTTGCTAATTTTCATGCTTTTCATCTACATCTATATGTTCTTGATTGCGTCTAGATGTTAGGAAGAAAGGAATTGTTAGAGTTCAGGAAATTAATGTAACATTACTGAGAGAATTAGGCTGCGTACAACGTAAATACATTGCCACTCATTTCACATGCATTGACAACAAAGAAGAAAGGGGTCGCCAGTAGCCAAGAATCAATGAGAGCGTTACTGACGTAACAGGACTTTAACAATTGAATCCTTTTAATCTGCAGATAATAAAAAGTGATTAACAAACAAATTTTCAGGCTTGAATCGATAGTTGATTAATTTGTCCTTTGTGAGTTATGCTGATAACATAATTAAGCGAAATCGTCAGATGATCGATAGCTGAAAACAGCAAGTGGTATCTAAATAACCATGAGAAAAAAAATGGTTAGTCGATCAATTTAAATCGTCACGTGACCGATCTTATTTTGCAACGTTCCATGTCGGAGTCGATGGATTAAAAAGTGTGGAAGAGGGATTATCAATAAATAAGTTACTTTTATCGCCTTCTGTTGGGCGGTGATCACTGAAAAAGGTTCAATATTTTTTAAAACAAGCATGAATACTGCTGGGCACGAACTAGGGAACAGATCTGGCTTAAGCATACACTGCTGTTTGTTTGTTTCTTTCTTAATTTTCAGCCTTTTAGCTTCATTGGTTCGGCTCGTACGCGTGGCGTACATACATAGCCAACCAGTCAAAATCACTTAAAAAATGAAGAAAACTATGTTGAAGTATGTTGACAGTTTTCATTGACATAAAACATAAAATAATGCTATCAGGTTTTATCTATCATTGATGCCAGAGGTCGACGTTCGAGCATCGGTAAAATGTTTGGATTTCAAATGCTGTTTCAAGTCAGGCAGACCCCCAACCACCACTGCCACATTGAATTCAGTCTTGCATGTTTCATTTCTTCTGATTTGGCCTTATGTCGAACAGGCTTACTTGAGCTTAGCTTTCTTGGGCTTAGCTTAAGCTTAGTTAATACTGGTTATAAGATGATAATAGTAATGCTATCTTATTTCCGTTGCTTTTTTTTTATTGAAAAAATGCGACTCATCGGTTATTTCAAGGTCGTTTAGAAAAGTTATCAGGGATGAGGAATAAACAATGATCCCTAATCTACGCTGGTTTGGTAATGATCGTAGGATAACGATCCGTGTCGTATGTGTTGGCAGTACATACTTTGGTAGCTTTGCACCGGTTCAATACAGTGGCCAATGATGGCTTACTGAAGCTTGGTATTGCTAAGTGCAAGAAGCTTAAGATTCGGCCTCTGACCTCAAAAACTAAATCTGCCTAGTCTCTGGAATCAGCAAGCCCCAGGGAAGCACCATCCCATTGTACTAAAAGGTAAGGATCAGCCCCAACGCCTGCGCAACACCAGTTGCGGGAACTGGAGCAATTATTTAAGCTTTCTGTACAGAACCCTCACAATACACCGACCTTCTACCATGTTGTAATTTTGTGGGAAGAGGGGATACAGATCTGTGATTTGCGATAAAAAGTAACAAAAATAAGATGGAATGATAGTCAAATATTAATGATAATTGACACTGCCCTTTTTTGAGAAATTCGTAGACTAATGCATCGAAAACTATTAGCGTAATAAACAAATAATGAAAACAGGTCTGGTTAGTCACTTAATAGAAATTGTCAACGTGACCAACGTCTTTTGTCACCATATGTTGATGATCAATTAAAAAATTGGGAAAAGGGCTTATCAATGAATGAATTATTTCTCTCGCCTTATGTATAGTGGTGATCACCAAAATTTCTGATCAATAGAAAAAAGGCATGAAGACTGACGAACACAAACTGAAGGACCAATTTAGTATGAATTTAGATTGTAAATTATCCCCCTACCAATAACCTTTGGGTGGATGATGAAATTTTTAAAAAAAACAAAGAAACGTTTTTCTAGACATAAGTGAATAAGCAAATGTTTATATTTCTAGCCCTATATAGATATAGCTAACCAGCCAGCTAGATCTATTTGAAAACTGAAGAAGCATATGATGACTGTTAGGGAGACAGTTTCGATTGATGGTTTCGAATGCTTTGGAATTTGAGACAACATTAACCAAAACTAGATATGAAATTGCAGAATGATGTTATTCATAATGAAAAGTGATTGTCATTTGATAGTTTCATCTCTTCTTCTGTTTGTTTTGAGGATTGTGATCAGATTGGTGAAAGACTCTTGATAAAAAGCAAGAAAAATACGTAAAGGAAATATTTGTGAGTAGAAAAAATACTCCTTCTGACAAACAAGTCGAAGTTATTAAAAAATGTTTCGCTATAAATAGAAATACTCTTCCATAACATAGATAGATAGATAGATAGATCGATAGATAGATAGATAGATCGATAGATAGATAGATAGATAGATGGATGGATGGATTTTGTCAATATATGTGAATTCATTAATCACACACACGGATTCACTCACACATATATGTGCAAATAAAGAAGGAAGGAATTAATGATAACCAGATCTCTGCCTCCCGTGAGGGTTCCGGTGGCACACTCGGTTAGCGCAGACCCAGGCTACATATGCGCTACCAAGGAAAAGGTGTTGGTTCAAATCCATTAATTTTCCGATCTTCACCATTGTTCCGTTCATTACTGGAAATAATTCGATACGAGCGAAATTTAGTTCTTGAGCTGTCTTTTCTTATCCATATATATATATATATATATATATATATATATATATATATATGTGTGTGTGTGTGTGTGTGTGTGTGTGTGTTCGTTTTTTATGAGAAAATAAAGAAAACAGCTAAAAAAATTGAAATATTCCTTGTCCGTCGTAATTACCATACACACACTTGTATATATACACACACAACCACACACATGTGTTTGTGTGTGTGTTTGTGTGTGTGTGCGTGAGTGTGTGTGACGACTAGGCACGGTGAGCAAAAATATTTTTGGGATAGGTTTTAGATGACAGGACTGTGGTACAGAGTAAACGTCCATCCTGGGCAATGGAGTTTTAAGGTGAAGTGTGATTTGCCTAGGATACACTCTCCCTTCAAACCAAGGTTATTTGTTTATCAGTCGAAGTGGATTCATTAACCATACACGCTAACGGTTAGGATTAGTACATTGAATGAAGCCTGGGATTATCCAGGATATATTTATGGTTATCAACCTCGACTACCGAAGCATGCAATGTCAAAACCGACGAATTTAATTACTAGATATTTAATCAGGTTTCATGCTTAATTCATGAAGTAGTCATCTGATTTCTACTGAGATATATCAGCGGGACTGCTTAGTCAAAAATAACGCGCCAATTGTGCATTTTGTGAAAGATGTAGAGTTGCGATGTTAAAAAAACATTGGATAATGAGCCATCGTGACTTTTCGATGTCTCACCCATGGCAGTCGTTCAACCATTTTCAGATCAATTTTCTTATCTGCGATGGATATAGTAAGATATTTAGGACATGATTGGTTTATTACCATGCATAGTTCATAATTGCCGGATGGATAATGCATGCAAATCATCAAAAATTAAAAAACACAGCCTTTTTCACAACTGCAGGAGAATAGTTAATGGCTGGTCTGCTCTACATATGGTAATCATAAACAACCCTGCAATATGGCTGTGCGTGAAAGTTCAAAACTTTGTGTGTCATCCTCCCGATACTTCTTTATATCACTGCTTTTCCCAAACATCCATCCGCACTCATGATAATTAGAAATGTGTTTGTTCTCTGTAACGCTGAGAGACACAACTGACAATTGTCCTGCGTCGGGCAGGGGTAATATGCCAGCTTCTGGGTCAGAAGCGATGGTTTCTATCCTACTGGATCGTGGCACTGGATGGAATAATGGATAGGCTATAGCCACACTGAAAAGTTGTGATACAACGAAACAGCTACCTGTCGCTGACTCAGTTATTAATTATTGTATACATATATTATAGCGTCATCCACAAACAGATGATTCGTTGTATCATAACTCTTCAGTGTGGCTATAGACTATCCAGTACCACGAGGCAGAATTGAAACTTTCGCTTCAGACCTAGAGGTCGATATCCTACCTCTGGACTACGGAACTGGACGGTCGGTCAGGCTGAATTTAAGCGATATATTTATTTAACTTAAAATACCCATCCAGAGTGTTCTATTCCTGTGGAAGAGCATTGCATAAGCTTACAATGAACGAATAACCTCACTTAAAGAGTGCTCAACCCTGAAGAGAGGGGCGTTAATTATCTATCTATCTATCTATCTATATATATATATATATATATATATATATATATATATATATATATATATAATTATAACAATATAAAACTCCATGATCTATGAATATATGCAACGTATATGTATCCGTATATGCATACTATGCTATCTTTTCTGACCTTAATTCTATCTATTTGTCAGCAAGTTGATCATCTAACATCCAAGTCTTAGATTCACTAGAAAACCTATATAAAGTTTACGAACGTTAAACAATTCCGTTTAGTACATGGGTATTAAATGGAATTTCTGTCGTGGAAGGTCACAGGTGAGGAGGAAGAATGTTAGAAATTTAATCTCATTCAACCGTCCAAACTGCCTCATTACTTCTATGATTGAATATCGATTAGAGTGGAATATGTATGTGTGAACGATTTCCCTACTGTATATCTCTCGTGGTACTTATTCCCAAACTATATACATAACAGGAAACGTTTATTTTACTCTCATCTCTCTCTATTGACCATTCAATTAAACTAAATTGCAATCGCCAGCAGGCTATTTAGTAAGTATATGAACTGTGCCTAATTAATACAAGTACAAAATCTCTTATCTCTTGGCACCAGAGACCTTTTGGAATTTAGATTTTTTTTTTTATTTCAGAATAGTATTACAGTGTGTGTGTATGCATGTGGGAAACTCTTCGTTAAGATAAATTCCTCTGTGGGCTCAGCAGCTAAGTGAGTATACTCTAAGATAGAATAAGAATAGGGGAAATTGGAAATGGCGTCTTTCGCTCCCCTAGTCGTAAAGATAGTAGCGAACAAATATGGAGCCTTCGGGTAGCCTCCGGCTGCCAGTTCTGTATAAGTATTTGACTAGAATTGAAATGCGTCAGCTTGTATGTATCGAATCGATGATTACAAGAGCTTTTTCTTCTACTTACTGTAAAGGGAATCTGCTGACTCTGAAAAAAAAACCGCTTCAAAGTAAGAAAAAAATCACCGATGATTAATCAGGTCTGGTTAGTCATAGAATAGAAACCGTTGCGTGACCAACATCTTTTGACCCCATGCCGTGGAAAATTGGTAAAAGGGGTGATCAATTGATGTTACTTGTCTCGCCTTTTGATGCGTCTTCATCATCATCAGTCTTTCCACGTCCGTCGTTGGACATAGACCTTTCCCGGGATTCGCCACACTTCTCTATCATGGGCGTTGCGGAGCCAGTACTTTCTGAATCTGATGCGTAGTGATTACTAAATAAGTTTTAATTTTCAAAAAACGAATGTGAATGCTGCTGGACACAACGTAAGGGACAAATTTAGCATAAAGTTGCATTGCAAATTTTGTAGCGTTCAAAATTTAAAAAAAACATAATAAAGAGTAAATAATTAACATTTCAGCCTTCTAGCTCCATTGCAGTAGCCTGTACGCGTGATAGATGCATGCCCAGCCATCTAGATGGCCAGCCAGTGCAACTTTTTAAAAAAACAGTAGAGTCCTCGGTTGAAAGTGTTGGTATCAGTTATGGCAGATGGTTTCTAGTATCAATTAGCAGCTTAGCGACGTCTGACGAACACTGTACTCTAAAGGGCCTTCGGGTCATCTTTGATGTCGAACACAAGCTTTGGTTTGTAGATGAAATCAATAGAAAATATTCAGTTTTCGGTGCTTTTCGATTTCCAGAACTTGCATAACTATAGTTCAATATAACTCCAGGAAGCGCTACCATCTTTTCCCATTGGACTGAGACGAAGAAGTAATATGTCTTTGCTGACAGTTTTAGTACAAATGGCTAACGTATCCAATTGCAATCGAGAGAAACTATTCATATTATTTTTTCCTGCAAGTTGCAAGGTGATGCTAGTGATTTGTATTTTTCAGTTACACAACTGTAGAGTCAATTGTTCTTCGGTTTTGTACTTGTCCATTGCCTTTTTTAAAGTTCAAACATCGATTTTGCTAATTTCTCGCAAACATAAAATATTGTTTTGAGGTGGTTTCTCTATGGTTCTAGATCAGGTTGAGGAGTGAGTTGAGCGAAAAATGTTAGGAGAGACGAGGGATTTTGTCTCGTTGTGATTTGAACTTTGCTGCAGCGTCACTGGAGGAGAAAGTGAAGTGAACTAAGAGGATGCTCGCCAAGTATGAACTTAGATGTGGAAATGAAACAAAGTGAAAAGAACACATACAACGATTTGGATGGACAACTTAGACGTAAACTTAATACGAGGACATAAATGACAAATGACGAATGAAGTACATATAAGGATAACATAAATCTGATCGATCGCGTAAGGAGATGAGAAGAGATAGTCAAAAGTGGCAGATTTCTTGCCGTTGACAGCACTGGCATCGGAGTCGAAGTGGCGATGTCTGAACTGCTTGTTAATCCGTATGGCTTGGATCATACCAAGCCATACTGCGAACCATACTGCCAAGTTGCGGGTGTGAACTTGGGGGCTATTCTCTGACGCTGATAGACACTTGACGGACAGATGGTGAAAGATAGAGAACAGGGAGTTTTATCCATGCATGTTTCCCGAAGTAAAGAAATTTAGGAAAGATTACCGTGACTATCGGATAGTAAAAAGCATTGCCGTTTCATTCATGAGAGTGAGAGGTGCATACGCGTTTGGAGCACGTGATGAAGACACAGTGGCGTAGCTGCAAAGCTGTATGTATGTGTGATGCTTCGACATCGGTGAAGTGAAATAGGCAAGGTTAGAACAGAGATAGATCACGGTGGAAAAATGGTTAAGATCGGATCAGCCGGGAGGTTGGCAAAATGATAACGATCTTAGAGGGGAAAAAAGAGAGAGAAAGAGTAGCTGGCCACAAGTGCCGGAGCCAGAAGCTTAACCAGCTAGGGGTGCTGGCGCTAGTGAGCTTTTGACCATGTGCGTCCAGGGCTTTTATAAGGGTCGTAAAAGTATCGGCGTGCTACAATGGCAATATGAGAAGGTTGATCCACTGGATTCTTTATCCGGTAAGGAATTTCCTGAAATCCAGTTTTATATATACACTGATGGTGCTTATCAGACACAAAGAAAAATTCTTGATGATTTCGTTTTTTATTTATATATAAAGGAGGTTCAGTAATTTCCCAAATTTGTTCGCATCGTGAATCTTTTCAAGTCGTTGATGTTGTCGGCACAACGTTTCAGCCGACCCAACTTATTGGATTTACGTATAATCCAAGAAATTATGGTGACAGACAAAAGTGGTTATTTATGTACCAACCGGATAAATCCATTTCAACAGCGCTCGTTTCACAGACCTAGCCGTACTACAACTGGTGATTCCTAAGTATGCACAGGGAATTTTATCTCTCTTTTGTTTTGCTCAGCAAAGACTATCCACATGGTGTTGAAATCCATACTAATTGAAGAAATTTTGACAAAATTAGGGAAACTAGGAGGAGATTTGATAGTCTAAAAAACTTCTGGAATCTCTTTGCTGTTGAAAATTGAGGTTTTAAAGAATGGGTCGCGTTGATCAATGGTCAGCAAGCAAAGATATATAATTATTTCGATCTCAACTTATTACTACATTGTGCTGACTAGAGTGGCCCTATTTTATACGTACATTAACAAGGGGAATGACTCAAAAAGAAATATTTAGTTAATATGCTTATAAGTAAATAACATAATGCGTACATATTGATAAAGGACTATTATCATTCGAACTTATGTGATGTCATTAAAGCGCTATTGGGCCAGTTTTGAACTCTTCTTCAATTACCTGTAAAACAACAGGTATGGTTAATCTCTCAATCGAAATTGGCAATGATCATTATCTTTTGATGAAATGTCATGTCAGGGATGATCAATTAAGAAATTCGAAAAAAAGTGATCAATGAATAAATTACTTCTCTCTCCTTTTGTTGGATTATAAGAATGTTTGAATTTTTTAAAAAAGCAAGTGTGAACGTAGCCGGATACGAAAAGGACCTAATCAGCATAAACTTATACTGTGCATTGTAAATCTGCTCATGTGGCCTAATGGTTAACACGTCTTCCTCACTGGTAGAAAGATCCAGGTCTAATTCCTAATATGAGGGAAGTGAGTGGAAAACTCTCCTTGAACGAAAGTCTCAGTGCACTCAACAGCTAACAGCAAACAGCTAACAACAGAGTTCATCCTAAGCTGTATGATTCATCATCATCACCAGTCTTATAATGTCCGACGTTGGACATAGACCTTCCCCAGGATCCACCACATTTCTCTATCATGGACATTACGGCACCAGTATTTTCTGGATTTGTCGAGTTCATTTCATCATCTTGTATTTTGTCGGCCACGGTTTCGCCTGTGGTCTC
>OY735221.1:31649372-31654372 GCA_963457665.1 Thysanoteuthis rhombus
CCTAAATCACGAATCAACAATAAAATCATCTACATCCTGGCGGACAAGAGTGACCTCGTCAAAGTTATTCAAGTCCTAAATCAAGTTGATGCAGGGAGTGACCACAGAATGGTAAGATTTGAATTCAAATGAACACCAACAAACAACGCTGGAAAATGTTCTGCACCGAAGTACGTCCACTAAACGTACCAGAAGAACTCACTCGACCCTTGAAGCTCGGAACAGAAAAACTGATACAAACGTTTTTCCGAACTAGACGAGAACGATAACGACATCAACGAATTAAACAACAAAATAACAACCACTTTAATAAAAGTCGCCAATATGTACAAACCAAAGAGCAAACAAACCGTCAGTAAAATCTCAGAGGAGACCATAGAAAAACGCAGTAATATCAAACCACGAACAACAAGAGAAAAGATTGAAGCGACTGAACTAGATAAAACTATCTAAAAGAAAAGAAGAGAAAATAAAAGAAAACACACAACAGCTGTCATCGAAGTAATTCTCGAAAAAGAAAGGGCTTCAAAGTTATTAACAAAACTCTAAATGCAGGAAGAAAACAAATAACCGATGTGCTTTGAGATAATGGAGACTTGACATCATGGAAGGACTGAAGTGTCGAGCGTGCCCGGGAATTCTAGAAAAAATCTCAATTCCTCCAAACAAATAACGCAGAAAAATGAACAAAATATACTCAACCATTGACCACATCGATTCAGTATACTAACTAGAAAGCAGCAGAATATAAAATGCAACTTGCTATAGCATTTGTAGACTTCAAGAAGGCTTTCGAATAAGTGAAAATCCCCAAGGTTATCGATGCTATCATTCGACAAGGCATAGATCCAGTATATGTTAGAGTATTGCAACATGTCTACTGACACAGCAGTTCCTTCATTAAGCTACATGAAGACTCAGACCCTTTCCAACTCGAGAAATGGGTAAGACAAGGACATCACCCAAACTCTTCACAGCCTACCTCAAGATGATCTTCTGGAACTATAACTGGGGAAATGAAAGAATCCGAATAGATGGCAAATACCTCAGCGACCTCAAACTAGCAGACGATATTGATATTTTTGCTGAGAATCTTCATGACCTCCAGATGATGCTGGACAAACTGAACGAAGAAAGCAAGAAAGTTGGCCTCCCTTTGAACTCTAATGAAGCAAGTCATACAACGAATTTGCTGAAGACAAAGACACAACAATAAAAACCAAAAAAGCAGAACCGGAGAGAGTAGACGACTACATCTACCTACGACAACAAATTCCCATGAAATCCTCAAAAGTGAAAAAAATATGCTTGATAGCAAGCTCAATCTTCGAGGATAAGTAAATTCTGCTAGTACCGAAAAGAAGGGTATATAACCAATGCATCCTTCCAATAGTCGTCAATGGAGCTGGAACTCAGAACATGATCAAAAGACTGACCTTGAACTCAGAACCATGGAACGTGCATAGGAAAGAATCATGCTCAACCTCACATGGGGAGATACCAAAACGACACGGTATGTCAAAAGAAAGACAGGGGCCTGAAATATCGTATAATCTATAAGAAAACTTAAATGGCAATGGACTGGTAATATTGCAAGAATACCAGACAACTGGTGGGCATCAAGGCTCACAACCTGGATCCCAAGAGATCAAACGTGGGACCAACAAATTATAAGAAAGCATGATGAACAAGATAAGTTCAGAAAGTACTGGGTTCGTGACGTCAACGATAGAGAGGTCTCGCGAACCTTGAGGAAGGTTTATGTCCAAGGATGGATGCTAAAATGATGATGATGATGATGATGATGATGATGATGATGATGATGATGATGATTAAATGGAGGCCTGTCGCTTTGCGATAGTGAGTATATACATCAAGAGCGTAAATCGGAATAAAGAATAAGAATAGACATCACTGGCAGTTATTGAAGTTTTTACTCTTTCAACAACAAGATATTTACTATCTTCCCTCGTGGGATGTCCGATCAGTCGGCATTCGAAAGGCGAGGCAAATCTTTTTGTATATTAGGCTATCTGAATATTTTTCTTAATTCCCAATCCAAAATGACCCAGACATACTTCATGTCAGTAGACAGACAGTGTAATGAGAATGATAGTACTATTATCGACCTGCTGTTCATGAGTATTTTACAGTATGGAGTGGATTTCTTTCGTCCACGGAAAGGGTGCTGTTCTTGTCCAAATAACCATCAGTGAATCCCGGCCGATAAAGTTAAACTGAGATCCTGCTGTAGAGCAACTGTCGCTAATGATTATTACTTCAAGGAGTACGATCCTCGGTTGGGATACCCAAGTTATTGCCTTAGACCAGGCGCACATCAGCAGCAGCCTACACCATCCTATTTTTGTCGGCTACAGTTTTGCATACCTTTTCAATAGTAATACGCTTTGCGTCTCGATGCCCAGTGGTTGTCTGAAATTCTTGCAATAGTTCCAGCCCATTGCCAATGGGTTTTTTAACGGATTCTATGATATCTCTGACATGTTTTTTTTCTCTAATATACTTCGCTGTCTTGTGAGATCCGCATATGATGTTTCGCAGGATTTTCTACTATTCTCGTTGCATAGTTCTCAATTTGTGGATCAATCGTTTGATTGGGTTCCAAGTTTAGGCTCCATAGGTGACTATCAGAGGGTATGTATTAGTTATGAACCCATCTTTGCAGGACTAGTGGGATTTTCTTGTTCTTAGAGATTAAGATTGCTCTACCGAAAACTTTCCAGCTTAGAGTGTTTATTTGCCTGATTCATCAGTCATTTGAGGATTTCACGGAGATTAGCTGTCCTAGGTCGATGTTGTGGTCTACTTTCGTCAGCTTTGTGTTTTCGACTGAGATTGTTATGTCTTTGTCCTCGACGTGTGAAGACTAACTCACTTTCTCTGTTCAGCTTGTCTGGCTTTATTGGTTGATCGCCATCTATTCTGATTCTTTTATTTTCTCAGTCTACATTCTTGAAGATCATCTCAAGGCAGGCTGTGAAGCTCGGATGGATTTTACATCTCTAATTTAATCGCTGGTGTGAACTCCCTCGGGAATTAGCCAACTTTTTGGACAATGATAAGTTTTACGAGCGTTGCACAGAAAACACTGTGCATACGACTGAATATTGAAATGTTGATTGGTTGAATCCTGTCCAGGTTGATTCTTAAAGAAATAGTTTTTCACAACTTACTGGGTATGTAAGTTAGCTCTTCGGCAAACCGCTCTCCCATAAGTATCTATAGAAGAGTCGTTTGCTGAAGAGCTCATTTACACACACTCACATACCTACATACGCGTTTATTGGATTTCAACGGTGGTGACTGTCTCAAAGAACCCCCGTCTCTCTTCCCCTCTCTCTCTCACCCTCTCTCTCACTCTCTCTCTCTCTCTCTCTCTCTCTATATATATATATATATATATATATATCAATCTATCTATCTTTCTATCCCTCTTTCTCTACCTCAGTTTCCTCCTTTTTATCTCTCTTTTTTCTGTTCCTCTCTCTTCTATTTCCCAGCCTTTCTCACTTTTATTTTTTCTCTCTCTCTCTCTCTCTCTCTCTCTCTCTCTCTCTCTCTCGCTGGCCTTCCCTCTCCATGAATTATTGTGCATCAAATATTCGACCATACTGAGCAAGAAGGCCTACATTAACAACCACGACTTGAAACTCCAATGTAGTCTACCGAATTCATTTTCCCACGCAAGTTCAAAGCACGCACGCATGCAGATTGATGGTGAATCTTTGGGTCAAGTTCCATGTTTAAGCTTCATAATTGACTATCGCGGGGATGCAGTGGTTGGATGCCCTTATTTTTAGGACTAATGGAATTTCAAGCTTAGTAAATATGTTGGTGCCTATCGTTGGATGATTGTCAGCATTCTACTCTGACAGACTTTTTCTAATTCTAAGGGTTCAATCCTCATTGGGTACCAAACGAAATAAAGCACAGCAAAAATAGAGTGATTGCTATAGAGGGATTTTTACCATAGTAATCCCTCTGGCCCTTGGTAATGAATTAAGTTGTAATACATGAAATGTCTTCTTTTTTACATCATAGAGAATACTTAAAAGACAAAAATAGACGATTTAGTAATGTAATTGCAATTTCATAGAGTAAATTCAATGTTACGTTATTTTTTTAGCTTTTCATGGCAATGGCAGCGATCCAAAAAGTTACATTAATGCGATAACATGAACAAGAGTAAACACTATTAAAGTGCAAACTGCTCAGCTTTGGTTAAATCGATTCAAGTCTAGAAATGGGAATACCAATATTGAACCACAAGTATGGCCCAAACTTGTTTTAAATTATGAAGAATTATCATCGACAGTATTCAACAACCCACGAAGGACAGTTTTAGTACTTTCTGATGATTTAAAGACTTCTAACCGTATCACATCATTTTAATGCAACAAGGAAGGTTAGAATGCAAGAAAGATTGTGTCCACGTGAAGTGAATAAAATGCTTATTGAAAGTTCCGGATCCAATATCTTTAATCAATGACTAAGCTTAGTAACTTGGACTATGAAGTGTTGTACATCCTTAATATTCACCCGACTTTTCTCCAATAGACAATCATATTTTCAAGCTGAATAATTCAATAATTGGGAAAACAATATACGACAGCATTGCCTATAACATTGAGATGTGTCATTATCATACTGACTTTGTTTTAGACGATATCCAGACGGCTTTATATTAGGTTGCTGCATACAAAATGTCGTTTTTGAATTGTGGGATGAAGGATGATATAAACAACAGAAAACGGTATGAATTTAATCAGAATATGATCTATTCGAAGCAATAAGATTTTCTCAACAATTCCCGAATGATAATATGCAATCATATACCGATTTTGTTTTGGACTATTCCACCTCTTTATGAAAAGATCAGGAATACAATTTACAAGCTTTGCAGTTTACGTTTATAAACCATTCGATACCATTTTGTGCTTTGGACTTCCGGAAAAAAAGACCGATAGGAGAGATTCTCT
>OY735221.1:31664372-31671872 GCA_963457665.1 Thysanoteuthis rhombus
TAAATGAATGATTCACCCAAGGGTGAATGTGATTATTGGGGAGATGAGGTCGAAACGAGAGGCGAATGAGGAATGAATGAAACTAGAGAGACGAATGAAAGGAGAAAAAAAACATAAATTATCCAGATATTCATATTTTTCTTCCAAAAGCAATTATTGTCCTGATCATATACAACAGGAAAACATTATTTCAAAAAAAACAAATTCCAAGTTCTATGACTATTTCATAGAAAAAGGCAGATAATTCAAGTGTTATTTTTTTCGTCACCCGAATTTTCTTTGAACATTTCCGGCTGTTCAAAGAACATGAATATAACAAATACTTGAGAAATGAGTCAATTCATATCTTTGTCCATGATACAAAATAATCTATGTCTAAAATTATAGACAAAAAAAAATAGATGAAAGTAATCAAATCATAAGGACACTTTAGTCAAGGATGAAAGAAATGTTATAATTAGGCCTTGAAGGTGAATGACAATGAGATAGTTCGAGAAGCACTGTTCAAAGAATAACGTTGTAGTGGAGATTTTTCGTTTTATGCAGGTGAATTTGAAAACGTAAGACCGTTGATCCCTAATATTTCATGAAATGCTCCAACGCACGATATCGAGTTAAATCGTCCAAAAGTACAGCTATTTCAATTACATCATTTTTATACACATGGAATGACTAGAAACTGGATTTCTTCATCTATTTGAAAACCAAATCCATTAGTGTGAGTGAGAGCATCTTGATTGCTTTTGTGTGATGATGCTTTTAAATTTGCAGTTTCTGTTTCCATTCAATCTGAAACAGGTGAATAAATCCTGTTTCTTGTCATTCATTCGCTGAGTCCATGAAAATGATGATAAAACAAATAACCACAGCAGATGAAACTTTCGATCACAGCATCTCGATGTTGCTTTGTGGTTGAGCATATCTTCTAAAGTACTGGGATCAGTTCGCTTTTTGAATCTACCTGCATAAAACGGAAGATCGCTAATTTGTTGATTGAGCGACAAATTTTGCAGCTTTTTATTAAACTAAAATTTGTTTCCTTGAATTTACTCGACACTCTATCCGTGTATTGATCATCAAAAAATCAAATAAAAAGATGTCAGGAATCGAAACAGGCATTTTTGACTCAACTGGATATATATATATATATATATATATATATATATATATATATATATATATATATATATATATATATATATATACGATTGTTCCTTAAAATGGAACAAATCGAAAGAAGACCTTATACATTTCCATCAGATTTTGAAATCATGTATGAACAAATCAATTTCACAATGGAATTTATCAAACACGAAATTCCATTTTTAGATGGTAAAATCATAAAAAACGGGAGAGGTATTCTAACTGACATACACTACAAACCAGCGGATAATAGAACTTACTTGCTATTTCTTTCATGTCACCCTAGACACACAAAAGTCAGTTTATCATTTTCTTTCGCACGATTCTTAAAAACAATAATACCCGAACAGAGTATTCTAAATCTTGGACTCGAGAACGTAAACAAATGCATTCTTCAACAAAACTAACCCACCATCCTAATTATACCTAGAATTGAAAAAAAGCATAAAATTAGACGGATAACAATTGCTAAGAGTAAACACTAAATTTAATGAAATAATCATTATTCCATTCAAGGTCCACAACCCTTGAAACCTAGAATTTTTTCAAAAGATAAGACAGCCACATCCCAAAGAGATACTCCAACATGGACCAAATCCTCATGAATTATACAATCATTGAGAGTTAATGCCGACCTTTTGATTAAAAAACCTACGGATAAAAGCAACGTTCTCTGAGAAAACAGAACCAAAATAAAAGATACCCAAATGCAATAGACTGAATCAGGGATTATGTAAACATTAAATAGAAGGAGATAGATATACTTTGAAGAGTGTTACCTTTAAAACCTCTAAGTCAAATCCTACGTCTCTTGTGACGTCAAAAACGTTATTTATGCCATTATTTGTCGAGGTTGCAACAAGGAATCTCTCCATAAGAATAGAATGACAATACGCAAACAACAAATAAGATATCCCTCGACAGATTCTCGAATACAGTTTGCACATTTATCAATGTTCTCAACGAGAAACAAAATTTTAATTTCCCCTATCTACAAAATGAACACCGACAATCTTATACAAAAAGGAAGGGAAAGAAGTTCCAACTTATTTTCTAATTTGGAGTTGGAACCAAAGCTCTGATTTCATCGAAAAACGTAGTTCCCTTTCTTCTTTTTTTCAAATCATAAAGTTGACACCCCATTCCATAGACCCCTTCTCCACCTTCACTACATCATATTAATTCCTGCATCTCATACACATTCATATTATCACCTACAACATAGATTGGCAATCATACCCCCAAAACAATTCAACCATACTATGAACACGCATATTTACACACACTGATACTTCAATCCTTTCACTTCTTTCCCCAAATCACATCAGCCTTCTGAAAAGATGTAGGAAACCATTTAAGGCTTATTAAAAATTATTATACCTCAGAACTATAATTAAAAAGTTTGGTTTTATTTTTTTCTCTTCTTTATTATATATATATGTGTGTGTATGTATGTATGTGACAGAGATAGAGAGAGAGAGTGTGTGTGTGTGTGTGTGTGTGTGTGTGTGTGTGTCTAGATCTCTTCTTTCAGGGATACTTTTTTCTCTTTCCTTCACACTATCATTGACAAGTTAAAAGCAATTTTCAGTGATTTAATGACAAGAACATTCGACATTTTACCCACATTTTAAATCAAATAAGCCCCTGTAAAAACCTGCACATACGCCGGAAGATATATAGTTAATAAAATTCCTATGAACTGGTTCACACACATACGAACAAATAATTCATTTCCATTTCGCAGAGACACTAAAAAAAATTTCATGGGCGAAAATGTATAACAGAAAATTTATCGTGGTTGACACCCTGTTGCCAAATCATCAATGTTTCTAAAGTCAGAGAAAACATTTTAAACTACACGGAATTTCAAGTATACATTTTAAATATATATGTATATATATATATTTATGTGTGTGTGTGTATTACGGTTATATATATATATATATATATATATATATATATATATATATATATATATATATATATATATATATATATCCGTCATAAGTCCACCTCTGGATAAAAGCCTTCCCCATCTTCCTTGACGATTGTGAATGTGCAACCTCAGCCATGTCTTCCGGGCAAACTTTTCTATTTCATTTCTCCATCTTGTATCTAGTCTTTTCCTACTGCTTTTACTGTTACATGGACACCCATTGGCTATTGTTCTTATCCACTTGTTGTCCTTTATTCTTGCTAAGTGTCCAGCCCATACACATCTTTGCCTCTCTGGTCTTCTCTTGGCTCTATGTTGTTCTTCTAACGCTCAGAGTTATTCCAAACATTGATCTTTCTATTGACACCCGTGCGATTCTGAGATTATCTTCCAAGTGATATCCAGATTTCGTATCTGTACATCAGGGCTGGTCTTGGGCATCGATAGTATAATTTAGGTTTTAAGCATATTGAGCGTGTTTTTTTAACTTTTTTCTATTCATAACAAACGCTATAGAACCAATTGTTCTACATCGATTTATTTCGTTTCCTTGGTCTCTCTCCACACGTAAATGCATCATTGATTCCTTTGCAAATCGAAAATCTATTTTTTCTATCATCTCCTCCTTGTCAAAACACTTGACCTCACGCCTTTCTTTAAATTACTGTGTGAATTTCAGAAGAAATTTAGATGATAATTATTTCAGGGTATAAACTAATTGATGTATTTGATATATATATATATATATATATATTAACATTAACACATACTCACATAGCACACACCACTGAAGATAGGAAGAATCCCGAAACATATCTGGACAATTTACATCTAAGGATTGATAAACCTTACCTCTAAAGACTTTACTCCCGAGTCTGTCTCACTCTCTACAGTACACATTATATATAAACATATATATATATATATATATATATATATATATATATATATATATATATATTTCTGAAATAACAGACACACTGTCTATTCAAATCTTTTCTTAATTTTTGTAGATTGCATATACACCCCTCATTGGTATCATCAAAGTTTTTTTTAAAAATGGTCCAAAGTAGGTGGTTCGTGATCCTTCAACCATCATTGGTCGCTACCTAGAGAGTGTTATAGTGATATTTACATAGTAATTAGTATTGTTATCATTATAACTTTATGTTCATATATTAGATATTGATTGACATGGGACCTCAGCAACCAGAGCGCCAACTACTGGTACATTTCGAAGAATCATAGCCAATCATGGCCAATATTCATCAGCTACTTATGAACAACACAAGAATTTCATACAATGTTAATTCTAAGAAGGGACTTCAAATATCGGAAGTTCTACATTATAGGCAAAACAACTTATAATCAATTCGATAGCAGCCTGGAAGTTTTTAAGATCATGTAGCATCCATTGGCGTGTTGCGTTAGGTTCAGTTACAAATTCCAACAATTTTAATTATGATTACCCCGCTTAAAAAATGACAACGATGTGAGTGTGTGGGTGAGTTATTTCGAAATGTTTTGTTCATACAATGCCAAAATAGTTGGTTGGACAGAAAATGCTCGAATTGAAGATCAGAGCTTGAAATACCGGGTTGTGCCTGGAAACATACACCCATCTCAAGTGTCAGTGGGAAATACGTATTTAGCTCAGCGACAAATGTATGTTTGTGCACGTGCATGTATATCTATATTAGAGTTTATGTTATATACATACATGTATCTCGTTCATATTCTATCCTAATTCCTACTTATTCCATGTAAAAAATTAAAAACGTCTCTTCAAAGCATTTGGAGAGCTTCACTAAAATTGCTGTACTCTCCTGGCGCGCAATTTAATTAACAGATACTTCATAAGTGACATAACGTCATTGCCTGATTTTTTTTGTCCCAAAACCTGAGTGAATTATGCATTAGAAGCTTATACAAAGTTAAAACTTGAAACCCTATGAATTACGTTCAGCTTATTCGCGTAAATTCTGAGCTTAGACTGTGTAATCTAATTCAACCAGCTTCACTATTAGTCCTTATCGCCCCACCGACCAAATGCAAACCTGTAACACACAATCTTGACGAGAGATTACTGAACATAACTTTTCTATGTTCAATCTTGTTCCAATCTTGTTTTCTTTTTATTTCTTTAGCTCTGATGTAAGTTCTGTCAGTTTTTAAACCGACTATATATATATATATATATATATTACGAATTACTTGGGTGACAAGAAAATAGGGCTGCTGCAGGAGTCAAAACACTACGTTGAAGCAGCTATATATATATATATATATATATATATATATATATATATACGCAAAAGCTATTACATTAGTAAATTATTTACTTTAAGCATTATTCTATATGATGTAAATAAGAGTGACATCTTATGCGTAACAACGAAGGTTTGCAAACAGGTTTTTCATCATCATCATCGGTCTTATATCGTCCATTGTTGAACACAAACCTTCTCAAGGATTCGCTAGATCTCTCTACAATGAGCTTTGCAGAGCCAATACTTTCTGAACCTGTCTAGTTTGTCTCTCCATCTTGTAATCTGCCGGCTTAGCATGTTATCTCTTGGGATTCATGTTGTGAGTTGTGATGTCCATTGGCTATCTGCCATTCTTGCAACATGACTGGTCCGTTGCCATTCAAGTTTTTTTCTGGTGGATTCTATGATTCTATCTGTCTCCTGTTTTCTCCCTGATATACTGTGCTGTCTTGTGATCTCTCCATGTGAGGTTGCGTATGATTCTCTCATGTGCATCTAGTTCATCTCTCTATCTTGTATTTTGTTGGCCTCGGTTGCACATGTGATCTCTGGGGATCCATTTTGTGTGTTACGACGTCCATCGGTTGTCTTTCATTCTCGCAACATGACCAGCCCATTGCCATTTGAGTTATTTTTTTAATTCTATGATGTCTCTGACCCCTGTTTTCTTTCTCATATATTGAGTTGTCTTGTGATCTCTCCATGTGAGGTTGAGCATGATTCTCTCATACGCACATTACATGCTTTTCAGTTTACGGGTTTGTCTCTTGAAAGGTTCCATGTTTCGGCTCCATAAGTGACTATCGGGAGGATACATTGGTGAATGGACTCTTATTCTTGTTGCATGGACTAAATGAACTGTTATGCGTACGGAGTCGTTGGAAAGAAAAAATAGAAAGCGACAGAGACAGAGAGAGGGAGATTATACATTATTGAGCTTTTTTTTTTTTTTTTACATTACAAACGTTCAACATCAGTCAACAAGCGGTGAGTTCTTGTACTGAATAAGAGTCAATTTCTCCTCTTCTGCTGTTTATGTAAGGCGCTACTTTCTCCTTTCACACTTTGTCTTGTTCTCGATAGCCTTCATATTGCCACCCACTTCTTCCCTGGCCCTAACCTTCAAATCTATACTTGTACCTTCTCTCTGCTCTGTTATGAGCCCCCCTCAGTGTTTTCCGTACGTAACCCGACCCAACAACCCCCCGAAACCAAAACAACCCCAACACATACATTTTCATTCGTCGTTCTCAGTGAAGTGACGACAATTTAGAAGTATACCGGCAGACCCCTACCCTGTAGACGGCTGCTGGAAGATCTGGCTACCACCTCCTGTCGGGAAATCTTAGCAACACCCCCGATGCCATCCTTTAGCTGATTCTACAGAGTTCTGTCTGAAAACGTATACAAGGATAACAGTAAATACGTTGAATGTTGCCAACTTTGCAACAAGGAATTTCTGAAAAGCGTACGTGTGACGTCAATTAGCGTCCACAAGAGGTCCTGTTCATGCTGCCTACAAGAGAAAACAATAGAAGTAAAAATCGGTATTGCCAATTTCCACCGGTAATTCACCAGTATTGATGACATTGGTAATTTGCAATCCCTGGTAACAACCAATTATATCTTCAAGTGTGTTATATGTTCTTAGAAAGCTTCAGATGGCTATATGAATCCCTCTGTGCGCGTAACTAAGGGCAGGTTGTTTTTTTTCTTACCCTTAGACTGATCTTCATAGTGTCGACTTGATCTTTTTAATTGACTCATAACATTAAGTTTATTGTGTACTTGAGTTCTGTAGATACTGATCAGTTTAAGGCCATCGTTTTTGTTTTTGTTTTTTTCATTGTGTCATTATATACAAGTACATTGTTGTTTTTATAGGATATTTTCTCATTTTTTAGGGTTGCTTTTCATTGTTCTGTTCCTGTGTCTGTGTTGCAGTCAGGGTGTGACTTTGGGTGCTCCATATGTTCTTTGTGGTGTGTATGGTAGATTGATATCTTTAAGGAGTTGTTGATGTTGGAGCCAGGTGTTCAGCTGTATTGTTTGGGCAGGGAGATGGGAGAAAAAGTATTTTTTGTTGGTGTTCTAGGGTTTCAAAATACATAAATGCTTTATCGAGGCTCGAGCGTTGAATACTTGGGT
>OY735221.1:31676872-31776872 GCA_963457665.1 Thysanoteuthis rhombus
TGACTCATTACTAACGCCTAAAGTGAGCAGATGACAATTTTTCAAGGTTTGACAAGGGGTTACGCGGCCTACGGAGGTCTTCCTGGGACAGTGTGAGGGCCTTGACAGGGTTGTAGAATCCCTACTTTTTCCTTTTTTTTTTTTTTTTTGATTTTAAGAAAACTATATCAATTATTTTTTGCTTTTCTGTGTTATTTTTATTTGACCCTTTTCCAGCGGGTAAGAAGGGGTATCCCTACTAGTATAATATAAACATAGATACATCACTAGGTATGCAGTCTAGTGATGGAAAGGATGTTTATTTTACGCCAGAAATATTTATTTTCTACACAATATCCTTCCCTTTGAATACACTTGTTTAGTGGGGCAAATTGATCATATAAATCAAACAGTGAACATTTCAAATTAAAATTCAGCTGAATATGTCAGGTGAGAGTCTTATCGACCCAACCTTGTATAAATGCTAATATATACATTACAAATTGGCATTGAATGGAAAAATTCTTACTCTTCGATGCATTTTATCATATATGTATAAATTTCTCCACACCCCTTTGGGCTGTATAAGGGGAAACAGTTGATAGAAATGCATAAATAAATCTAAAGATAGAAGTGGAAAATGTGTGGAATAATGAGCGTGCTTTTTATTGAAACCTCTGAGAAATTCAAGTACTATTATTCTTAGGGGTGACGGCGGGATTTCAATCGATGTTTCAGTTTCTCATCCATATCCAGCCATTCTACATGTTTTCTCCCATTGTTAAACAAAAGCTTTTCACCACATTTGATCGCAAATGATACGGGGCAAAAACGGATCAATTTCACAGCAGAAACCCTATAAGAATTGATTACTGTACCTCTCATCATATCAATCCATCTTTCTTATTTATATGATTTGAAATTGTTTCCATCATCGATTGATAGATACACTATTAGATAGATAGATAGTCTATTAGATAGATAGATAGATAGATAGATAGATAGATAGATAGATAGATAGATACATACATACATACATACATACATACATACATACATACTTGGAGATAGATACATTGATTCATCGATAATGAGCAGAGATACGTACATACATACGAACATAATGAATTGAGATAGATATATTGAAAGATAATGAACGGACCGGGATAAGAACAGCATTGTAGAGGGATAGATATTAAGAGGCTGAGATAGATGGGTATCTGCACCTCATATTTAGGAATCACCGTAGCACACACGTGCATAACAATTAATTCTCTTCCAAATTATCTAGAATTATCTTTAAAGTAGATCTTTTATCTAAAATTATCTTTTAAAAAATACCAGTCGTAGATTCGGGCATTGTTGGTTCAAAGTGACCTTAGAGACCCCATAGACCATTTCTTTTTTTAAGAAAAAAAATTTTTTAGATGATGCCTAGCAATATATTAATGTAGATTCTCATGGTTGTAGCCCCCAAAATGTGGCGATGAGACCCCAGACACATACACAGACATGATGAGAGAGATAGATCCGTAGCTCACTTGGTTGGTCGGGCAGACGATTTGTGGGGCTACGTTGATTAGATAGATGGATAGATAGACGGATAAAAAATTCCGTTATTATCAATACTTCAAGAGAAGGTTTATTGTATCTGCTCTTCTCTAATTGATATTGACAGCCTTGATTTACCATAATGAATCTATTTAACAAACATTAAACGCTTACAGCATTGTAAATGCTCCTGTGCTATTTAAAAATGCTTTGTCTATGAAGCTGATACGTCAGTTAATTGTCCATCGGAGCGAGTCTTTATAACGAACTCGATGAATATCTGGAAAGATTATGGTATCTTTTAGAACTGTATCCTCTTCGTTGAGTCGAGAAGTATTTTTTGAGATCATGAAATAAAAGACAACAAATAATTCCATCAAGTTACAATAAACTCGGACGTTAATCAATGATTATCGATATTAGTCGACTATTTGCTTACGTTCGCTAATAACTCAATTAACATTGATTGCAAATCAAATTTTAACGCTCCGTACAATGAAGCTTTATCTATAATTATTTTAGAGTGTAAGACTATGATTGTCATCAGCCATCGTAAGTCTACTGCTGGACAAAGACCTCTCTGCGATTGTTCTAATCTCTACCATGTCTTGCTGGCACACCTTTCTATCTCATCCACCTCTTGGTCTTTTCATACTGTGTTTACTGTCTAATGGGCATATATCGGTTAGTCTTTTGTTTCATCTGTCACCCCTTTTTCCCACTATGAGCCCTTTCCATGTCCATTTTGGTTGCTTGATTAGTTGTATAACATCCTTCACTCTCGTCCTCCCACTGACTTACGTTGATCTTTTTCTATATGTTAGAGTTACCCCAGCATTTCCATGGCTCTCTGTTAGATTCAATGCTTGTTTTCTGTTCGTTTTGTCAATTTCCATGTTTCACACATGTAGGGCATTGCCGATTTTATGCATTGATTGTATACTTCACACTCTAAACACGTTGGCAAAGTCCCCTTCAATATATCTCTATTCATACCATGTGATTTCCAGATGATTATTATACATCGTTTTATTTCGCTTTCGTTGTGTTTCCTCAACTTTATTACCAGTCGTAGGCAAATATATTCGTTACCGTCTTCGACAGAATCTCCCTCTATTCTTATCATCTTTTTGGACATTTTATCATTGAATTGATTTTTGATCCGTTCATTTTAAAGCGTATTTTTTTAACATTCCTATTTAGATCAGTTGAGATGTTTGGCAATTCTTCCGATCTTTCTGACGCCATGGAAACGCTATCTCAAGTGGTATTCCCAGTCTGTGTTTATTTCCTGTCAGTTTTCAAGACATGCCGTGAATAGTTTAGATGATATTGTTTCCCCTTGTCTTATTCTTTTTCTTGTCTTCATCTTATTTGTATCCTTATGTGATCTGATTATTGCAGTGACATTTCCGTGTACATTCTCAATTAAGTGTATTTAATTCTCGTTAACGCTTAGCTGTTGCATTGAATTTAAGACTTTCGTATATTCTACCGAGTGAAATAACCGATTTGTGTCAATGGGACAGTAAACGCAGTAGGAAAAGTCTAGACAGAAGATTCAGGTATGATATTAAAAGGTTTGCTGGAAAGACATGGCAGAGGTTAAAGCAATCACTGTCGGCATGGAAAGAAATGGGGAAAGGCCTTTGTCCTTCAGTGGACTTGAAGTGATTGATGACCCTTGAAAAATAGACACTCCTGCCAAATGTCCTAACTGTGGATCTAGAATGAATCTGATCATTCGCCTTGATTTCATCATATTTTAAGCTCTACTCTAACTTCTCCATATATATGTGTGTGTGCGTGTATGCTCGAGCACGTGTGTGTACACGTGCATGTGTGTGCATGTGTGCGTATATGTTGTAAGGATCTGAAGTTATAGTTTTGTGGTAATGAAAAATAAGATGAGACACCTGTTTTTATGATAAACTTTTTCACTTTTCGTAATGTCAATTCACCATAGCTGTCTGTGGATGACACAATAATTAATGCTCCTCTATTCAGGGTTGAGCACTCTTTAAGTGAAGTAACTCATCCACTGTAAGCTTAGGCAATGCTCTTCCATAGGAATAGAGTACTCTGGTGGACGGGGAATTTATCCGTGAATGAATATATCGCTTAAATTCAGCCTTACTGACCGTCCAGTTTAGAGGTAGGATATCGGCCTCCGGGTCTGAAGCTAAGGTTTCAATCCTGCCTTGTGGTACTGGATGGGATAATGGAAAGTCTATAGCCACACTGAAGAGATGTAATACATTGAAACAGCTGTCTGTGGATGACACAATAATATATATATATATATATATATATATATATATATATATATATATATATTGTGAAGCCCGAAGAAATAGAACCTGTCATCATCTGCAGTTCTTGGTGAAAAACTACAGCAAAAGGTAAAGCTCTGTCAAAAAGACGATTTCGAAACGATAATAATATTTAAGCCACTCAGCTGTTGGCCTATGGGTTCACGAAATTACTAATGGCTAATTCAAGATGATCCTAAAGTTTCTGCGATATGAACTCAAAAGGTACTAAAGTCGGTGTTACATGAAAAGAAGTTTGTTACGGGTGATCGTGAACCTCTTGGGAATAGAGGGAAGACTTTTCATCGAATCAGACAACCGCCATCAAGATCTTGGTGTGGTGATTAGAGTCTTGGAACGAAGATTCGATTTAGGGACTACCAATTTTCCAAGTATTTCCATTATAAGATTTGAGACGAAAAGATCATGTCAGAAAGTCAAGATTAGAATTATCTGAGATATAGAGGTATCTGGACGAATTCTTGGGGACTTGGCTTTACTTTTTCATTATGATAAGAATATTACTGCAGTGAAGTTACTCAAAGATTTTTGGAAGAAAGACTTCTAAAGAGACATTACTGCAATACACTTTCGTCTTAATACAAGTCGTTGCTAATGATTTGTCATAAATCATTTATCCTTAAGATTCGGCTTTGTTAAATATTCGAAATATCAAACGCTGAACTACTTCACCGTACGATATTTTTAATTCAGGAACTTTCAAATGAGAAGCAAAAGATTCTGACTTGCATTTCTTTGGAGAAATAAAGCCAACTCCTGGAGCGTAAACAAAAATGATGACTAAAAAAAGCTACCAGACAATCAAGACGGCAGGATACTGTAATATTATATCATTAGGACACTGGCCAGAGGAAACTAGTCACTTAAATTAACCCGACGCCTGGATGATCTCTTTAGTACTGTATTAAGATGCTTGGCGCTGCCTGACATTAACCTTTATTAATAAATGGAGAATAACGTCTGCAAAAAAAGTTTTAGAGATTTATTCAATATTAAGGAACATTTGGAAAGTTGAATCTCTCAGGGAAGAGTAGATTTTCTCCCAACGGAATAGATGGGGTGATGGAATAATTATGGTGCTTCGGTAGACTTATCTCATTTGGTTGAAACGAAGGTAATGTGTTGTGAATATTCAAAGAAAATAAGTCAACTCCGTCGAATTATAGCGAGATAATGAAAGAACAGTGAGAAAACATTCTAAAATTTCGACGCCCTTGTGGCCCTATCGGAGTGAGAAATTTCAGATAATTTTAAGCGAAACCTGAAAAGTGAAACTCTTACGAAAGTGAAGTATATTTCCTCTGAACGGGGTTGAAGGATTGATGTAATTACGATATGTGATGTTGTTTTCAAGTCAGAAAGAGAGGTGTTCTCTTCTTGAAAGATTGACATAGCACAGTCTTCCTACTGCCGATTTTCCACTCTTATTTTAGACAAAGGAACATAGCTGTCGTAATTGAAAACGAGCTGATAGATTCTCCTCGACTGAGTTACGTTTTAGCTGGATGTATTTTAAGATCATCGCTATGGGAAAGACAGCAAAGTGCCATTTCATAAGAGGTAGGTTTTGGTTAACAATCTACGACATTCAAATTCAGAATATAAGTCTTTACTTTGATCTCATTCATAGTAGCTTGCAACAGAGGAGAACACAATTTTCCCCGGTAGAAAACGTCCCAACATGGAGTCGTAATTAGAAAAGATATTTTGCAGGTTATTACCACCGTAGTGATGTGGATCCACATTGGATGTCAGCAACATGTGGCTTGGTGCCAGTGTAAGCTAAGCTTAGTAATGGGTGTTTCGCCATTGAGCAATAATTGACTTATCTGGACTCATAAGTCATTACTTTGTTAATTCGATCCTAACTAACTATTCCACTCTTGGAGTCTTTTGCCAGACAAAGATAAATTTATTAATCGTTGCCTCACCATGGAACAATAATCAACTCTTACATACTGCTATTATTGCAGTGAGTTTGATTCTAAGCAGGTGATCATTACTTTTTTCACACCGAGCAAAGTGAATTTTAGGGCGCCTCTTTGTGAGATAATTGTTAGCATATCTACCTCACAGAAGGTGCTGTAGAGCACTCGGTCTTTGCCGAGTTGTACTTAGCTGAGCTTAGTAAACAATAAATAGGTCTTCGCAGTCGGACATGGAAACCTCTATGATCTCCAAATGATGCTTGACTAACTGAATGAAGGAAAAAAGCTGCCCTCCATATAAACTTCAATAAAAACCAAACGTTTGAGGACAAGGACACGACGATCAAAATCGAAGACGCAAAGCTGAAGAAATTTGACTACAATAAATTAGGGCAACACATCTCCATGAAATCCTCCAAGAAAGGGGACATCAATTGAAGAATTTTGGTTGACAAGCTCAATCTTTAGGAACCAAAAAATCCCATTAGTCCTAAAAAGAAGGGTATGTAACCAATGTATCCCCTGATAGTCACCTATGGAGCTGAAACATGGAAACTTACCAGAAGATTTACCTTTAAAAAGTGAACCCGGCAACGTGCACAGGTAAGAATCGCACTCAACATCACATGGTGCTATTCATAAACAGGGAGATAATAGTATAATAGATGGCAATGAGCAGGTCTTGTTACAAGGATGTCAGACGAGTGCTGGATATCTCAGCTAATAATATAGATCCCAAGAGATTATATGCGAAACTGTGCCGGGCAGAAAATAAGATGATATGAAGATCAGTTCAGAAACTATTGGTTCTGCAACATCCGTGATAGAGAGGTGTGGCGAATCTTGGCGTAGATCTATGTCCAAATACGGACACTAGAATGATGATGATGATGATGATGATGATGATGATGATGATGCAGTGCTCATGAATTGCGCTTGATTAGTGAGGGAGAGTTGTACACGTCCTCAGTTTCACTCTCTTCTCCCTGTCTGCCTGGTACCAGCGGCAAGACAGTCAGAATGACGTAGATACAGTGAATGACCTAGAACCACTGCACATCATGCTCTTGTGATGAAGTGGGCCTAATTCCCTGGTTTAGAATCAGATTTATCTATCTCCTACATCGGTTGCCAATGATAAGTAGAGAGCCGTTTGCCCTGCTTTTTCCCACCCAGATGGGAGGAAGGGAGACTAATTCATGCTTTTCCCAAGAGCAGTAATGCAAAATGAACGTACACTGCTTCGATGAGTTTGAACTCAGCCCACCGATTCTATTCTAACCGTTCGGCTACCCGAACCTTTAAAGCTTAGTAAATAGCCTCGGTACGGTAGGAATAAGTTAATGGTTGCTTTTAGTGAATTTTTTCATGCAGAATCTCGTATGTCTATTTACCGTATGAATACCTGTCCGTAATTTTCAAAAGAAATCGAAAAGTTAAAATTGCATCAACGTCAAATTAGTGATTCCTTATTTTATGATCGAAAATTCTTTGAGTATGGCTTCGTCGAATTTAAGATCTGCTCACTTGTCAAAGATGTTGATGTCGCCTCGGGTAATTACGCATGAAGGATTTCTTTTACGCACATTTGTCTGTTCGATAATTGCCTTCTATTCTCTCATATTGGAATTTGATATTTAAATTAGGCGTCATTTATTTCATGCAGGTATGTGTGTGTGCGTGTGTGTGTGTGTGTGCGTGTGTGTGCGAGCGTGTGTATGTGTGTGCGTGTGTGTGTTTGAGTGTTTGTCTTTCAGAAGGTTTTGTGTTTATTCTACTGAGTAAATAACTCAGTTTTCTTCTCTATTATCATATACGTCATGACGGTAAATATACTTCAATATCTCTCTCTCTCTCTCTCTCTCTCTCTCACTCGCTCGCTCTCTCTCCCTCTCTCTCTATATATGGATGCTTGTCTATATGCGTATGTTTGAGAGTGTACGTGATATTTTATGTATTTTGTACTTAAGTTCCCCCTTTATATTTAATATGCATTTATACGTATGTAAGTATGTAGAATATATATATACATACATATATACTTATATGAGCCCCACATACACATAAGTAAATATATATATATATATATATATATATATATATATATATATATATATATATATATATATATATATATATATATATATATATACGTGTGTACGTGTGTGTGCTACTGAACAATCATATAAATATTAGATTGATATGCCAATGGTACATTCACAAGAATATTAGTACCTGTCGAAAATGATGTGGTTATTTACGTATGGATCGGCTCTTTTGCCTAGGATCACAGTATTTGGGCGTTCTGCCACGGGTCAAAGTGTTGCTCTTTAGAACCTCTGTCTTGGATCAGTATGAAGCATATATTTGCTCAATGGAAGTGTTGTGCGCAGAAGAAAATGAGACACGTATATGGATATTGTGTTTCATATTCGTGAATATGCATACACATACTGATATTGTGATTATATATATATATATATATATATATATATATATATATATATATATATATATATATATATATATATATATATATATATATATATTGAGCACTCTTCAAGTGAGGTAATCTATCCATTGTAAGCTTATGCAAGGCTCTTCTAAATGAATAGTGCATTCTGGTGGATGGTGGATTTATGTGTAAATAAATATATAGCTTAAATTCAGCTTTACTAACTGTCAATTTCCGTAGCTCGGAGGTAGGATATCGGTCTCCGGATCTGAAGTGGAGGTTTCAATCCTGCCTCTATGGGTTAATGGAAAGTCTATAGCCACACTGAAGAGATGTAATACATCGAAATACCTGTCTGAAGATGACACAATAATATATACATATATATATATATCGATATATTTACACAACACACCAAGATTGAAGTATGTACGTTCAGATAAGGTGTAAATGTGTAGTATAACTATTAAACCTATCGGCTGTACAATCATGTAGATACTTTATATGTATATATACGGTACATGTCATGAGTATTTGGACGAATAGTCATTTTACTTTCAATTGCATGGGTTTGAGAGCTAAAAACGGTAATATTACGCCAGGAGAAACAACTTCAATCGCAATCAACATTACAAAGTATGTTGCTAGTCATGTTTTCTGTATTTGAATATTAATTCTTTATATATATATATATGGATAAATCATCATTGATAAAAGTGGATCATGCTTATTTGAGCAGGCATCAAATTTCTTTTTATTGTGATTACAGGAGTCATTATAGATTCTGAGAAAAGAGCGGTATCAAAATTCACTCGGTGGTTCAGAAACTCTTTGATATAGCAATAGGAATTCCCTTTTCTTATCTTGTTCAAGGTTTTTGGATGGATGGTAACGATTTCTACAGATTGCTCAATGGATTTTTGAAATCTCGTAGCATTTTGCTTTATTATCCATTTTCTTTTATTTCATAAATGAGCATGTCAAAATGGATATATACATATATATACTTGATGTACATGTATAATCTTCTAAAAATAGATAGATAGATAGATAGATAGATAGATAGATAGGTCTCATTTTTTATCTTCCCTTCCTTCACTCTGTTTATTTGTCAGCCTGTCTCTCCGCCTGACTGCTTCTCTTTCTCTCTCCCTCCCTCTTTCTCTGCATCTCTCTCTCCCTCTCCCTCTCTCTCTCTCTCTCTCTGTTTCTACCTTTTTGTATATTTCTCTTTCTCTCTCTACTCACACATAATATGTAAAAGAGTAGTATTTTAATTGGGTTTAGTATACACACATGTTTTGCCTTTTGGTTTCATCAAAGTACTGTCAAGTCCACATACACACACACACACACACACACACACACATATATATATATATATATATATATATATATATATATATATATATATATGTATATATGTGTGTGTGTGTGCGTGTGTGTATGTGTGTATGTATATATATATATATATATATATATGTATATATATATATATATATATATGAATAGTAGAATGTGGATTCCCTACACAAACTAGCTCATGTTTCTACCCTTTGCAAGAGAGATGACCCCTATATGGAGTTCACACCTCTTGACAAAATGAATATCCCAATAATACCCACTACCACACTCACAACATTCTCACCAAATTCCAAATAAATAGACCAAAAATACATAGGCCCAAAGAGGGCAGAAACATGAGCTAGTTTGTTTAGAGAATCCACATTCTACGATTCATTTCCAGCTCTACTCAAAAACAACTTAAGTTCAGTAGTAAAAAGGTGTATGTATCGAGCACTCTATGAAATAAATCCATTACTTTTTAGAAGTGGCCTTGTATTATTGATATATTATTATATTATGTTATACTGCTGGCCTGATCTGTACCACATATACTGTGTATACATATATATGTGTGTGCGTGTGTGTGTGCGTGCGTGCATATGTGTGTGTATATATATAAAGCAGGGAAATACTTGAAAGCATCGTTAGACGCCAAAAAGAGGAGAGATATGGAGATAAAAACCAAAGTGGACAAAACGAAAATTGCAGAACTGAATAACATTTACAAATAATCAAAAGGAACAAGAGAAGAGAAAAGGATGAAAGACGTGAAGATTGTGGAGTCTATCAGAAAAAAGCTTGAAACGCACCCAGGCTGCGAATCATACCGGCAAAAAACAGATGGTTAAATCATCAGATGTCGGAACAAGATCCTAAGAATAACTGAAGAATACTACGAACATTGATACGCTTCAAATAAAAAAGAAGTACCACAAACTGATACATAGATACTAGTGATATCCCAGATACAGCAGTACACGGAGTAGTGATCTCACTACAATATACGAAACCTGGAAAGGCCTCAGGCGGAGATAATTTGACAATGGACCTTCTAGAAGATGCAGAAGGGGTATTTATCAAAGGACTGTCATAGCTATGTACAAAGTGCACATGAGAAAGGAAAGTACTTCAAAACTCCTGGTAAAGAATAATGATACCGTACTGATATATATATATATATATATATATATATATATATATATATATATATATATATTTGTGAGTGTGTGTGTGTGTGTGTGTATAAACTTTTCTCAAAATTACTTATTAACTGACACGATAAAAATCAACCACATGAACTGACATGTTTTCTAAGTGACTATTGTACCGACTGACAATAAATCAACTGATCAAAAATTAATTAGGAAAAAACAAACCATTCCGTTGAGCCTCTGTCGATTACGAAAAAGGCAGTTGATTCTGTTGAACATGCAGCAGTAATCAACTTAATGCAAGAATAAGACTTTTACAAGAATTACATGCAAGTCAGTCAACACATTTCCCCGCAATAATTAGACGACATGAAATTATAAGCGAGATAGAGGTGGCAAAATGATTGAGATAAGGTACACAATATCACTAAACGAGCTTTAAAAACGTCTTTTGGGAAACTGGCTGGGAAGGAATGGGAAGTAAATATGGATTCAAGCCACTCGATATTCGTTAATGGCATCTCAATGACGCTACAGGCATAGGAAAAATGAAGTGAGCTAAATAGGGGAAGTCGGAAAGTAAAGTTAAAGACAAAAAGGACAAAGATTAAAGTAATTTTAAACGATTGAGTCCCAAAAAAGATATCTGAAGAGTTAATTAACTATCAATAATACACCGGTAGAAATTAATTAAACAACCTGATGACACGGAGGGCCATGGAATGCAAGGGATATTTCTGAGAGATGGAAAGAAATCAACATGGACACGAGGGAGGACTAGAGTGAAGGATATACAAGAAATTAAGCGACAAGAATGGAGATGGACTGGGCTCTTAGCAAGAAGGAAGGATAGCAGATGGAGGAAAAGGCTACCTGATTAATTCCCAGTAAACGAAGTAGAAGAGGACCAGACATAAGATGGGGTGATGAGATAGGAGAGGTTCCCGGTAAGATATGGCAGAGATCAACGCAATCGCGGTCATCATGGAAGGAGATAGAAAAGGCCTATGTCCAGCAGCAGTCTTAGAGTGATGATGATGATGATGATGTGTGTGTGTGTTTATGTGCGTATGCTTGTGTAACGCTCTCTTCAAACCAGTTTGGAGCTCAACCCTCAGAAGTTGCAATTTTCATTCAACGCAATTTAGACGACAACCATCAAAGTATTGGACACTAAACATGCAAAATCGAACAATTCAACTTTCAATTATTCTTTGTAGGTTTTATTTGTTTTTCATGCAAAACCAAAAATGTCTTCAAATTCCCGTGGAAGCTCTTCTCTGATAATAACGTTTTTCTAATCAATTTCAACTCGAAATTATTTTATCTTACACGTCTTCCTTCCAAGGCTCCAGTTTTCTCAAATATTTTTATTTTTCTTGAATTTTCGAACTGATTTCTACTTTTTTCCTTTGAAAAAATCCTTTTTTCCTTCTATCTTTTTTCCTCTCTTCCTTCAATCTTTATTCCCTTCACTCCTCCCTGTTTTTCTTTTTTCTTTCTTTCTTTTCTTCTATTTTTCTCTCAATCTTTCTTTCATTCCTTTCTTCTTTCCTTCTTTCCTTCCTGACGTCTTTCCTTCTTTCTCCCCTTTCTTCCGTTTTTCCTTCTATCTTTCTTTTGCTACTTCATGCCGTCCTTCGTTTTTTTCTTTCCTTCTCTTCTTTCCCTTTTTCTTTCCTTTCTCCCGTTTTCCCTTCTATCTTTCTCCCTTTCTTCCTTTCCTCCCTTCTATCTTTCTTTCTTTCTTCCTTTCCTCCCTTCTTTCCTTCTTTCTTTCTCCACTTCATGCCTTCCTTTTTTCCTTTCTCTTTTCCTTCCATTTTTCTTTCATTTTTCTATGCTTGTCACCTTTTTCACACTTTTTCAATTTCCCTGTTTCTTTCTCCTCTTATTTCTTTCTTGCTTTTTCTTTCTCCTTTTATTTTCTTCCCTTTGGTCTATCTTTCTTTCTTTATCTATCATTTTTTTTCCTTCCATATTTCTTTTCTAACGTTCCTCCTCTCTCTCCTTCTTTTTCCTTCCTTATTTCTTTTCTTTTTTCTTTTTCTTTTTCCCTCGTTGTTTCTTTGTTTGTTTCTTCTTTTTCTTCCCCTTTCATCCCCTTCATTTTTTTCTCTTATTCTTCAGTTTATTCCTTTTTTATTCCTGTTTTTCCCCTTCATTACTTTTTCTCCTTCATTTCCCTCTTTCTCTCCTTATTCGTCAATTTCTTTTTTCTTCCTTTCCTTTTTTTTCCTCTGTTCTCTTTGCCACTTTCTTTTTTCCTTTCAATTATTCTTCATTCATTCGTTTTTCTTTTTCTCTTTATTTATTTCTTTCATTTTTTTCATTTTTTCATTTTTGTTATTTTTCTTCCCGTCTTTCCTTCGATTACCCTCTTCCTTTTACACGTTATTCTTTTTCTTTCTTTAATGCGCTTACCAGCATCTTCTGCGAAAAACGTTTACATTTTTTCTCTTCATTATTCAAAATGCGTTCTGCTCGAATGACTCAGCAATTTCCAGTTGATCGTCTTTTCTCGCTCGTCGCTCTGATGATTTTCAATCTATAATGACATCCTCCTCTAGTTTCAGTAGCGATGTTCTTTCTCTTCTAGTAGCCATGTTATCATTTGCACTCATCAATAGCCTCTCTTTCATTTATCCTTCACGTTTTCCCCATATAAATCGCGTTAACAATCGCCAAATGTCAATTGTACTGACAAATAGGGGGGATTTCGTTCGGAAATCGTCGAGATGAACTCATCTTCAGATGCAGCCATTGGGCTACGAGTAAAGGGATGGAGGGGGGCAACATCCCCCAGCACAGATAAATCGAGTAAATCAGTGTAATTTGGGAACCAGTAAAATTCCAAACTAATCAAACTATTTACCCCCTTAATGAAAGTGTTACCAGATGCTGATAAATGCGATGAGTGGAATTTCGGGTTTTACCTCTTGTCCGGCAATGCCAACAACCCGACACTTAGTTTGTCGATATGCCACTAGAAGTCTCTGAATCAGTTTCAAACTAAAGTTTGACCCGTAATTTAATTGTTTTTGAAATGAATCATAAAATAGAATATTTAAACCATAACTGCAGTTTGAAATTGAATCGAATTCAACAACTTTTGATGTTATTGATTTTTTTGTGAATCAATTATTTTCAATACAACCAATCGATGTACATAAAAAACACAATTGTTTTCATTTATCACTATGTAATTTATATCACATGAATCATATTAAAAATATACTGTTCTATTCTCCACACGGTTTGAAAGATGTTTAAAAATTGATTAACTGTTAGAAGTTATTACTTGATAATATTTTTTTCAAAATTCTGTTTTCCGGCTTTTTCCTGGAATCACCAATGGCCAGGTCCCAGGGTTGTTGAATTACAGATTTACAACTGTATAGAAGATGACATAAGTGTGTTTTGACGAGAAGAATTGTCGAAGGA
The DNA here is from genome assembly GCA_963457665.1 of Thysanoteuthis rhombus. Classification (NCBI taxonomy): domain Eukaryota; kingdom Metazoa; phylum Mollusca; class Cephalopoda; order Oegopsida; family Thysanoteuthidae; genus Thysanoteuthis; species Thysanoteuthis major. The sequence goes on from OY735221.1 coordinate 31,691,061, forward strand.
AGAATCTGTATTGCTGAAGTGACAAGGATTAAAAGAAAATGAATGGAAATCTAACCATCATCATCAGCAGCAGCAGCCTTCTAGTGTTCATCATTGGACATATACCTTCCCTAAGATTCACCAGACTTCTCTATCATGGGGGTCACGGGGCCAATAGTTCCTGAACTGGTCTACTTCGTTAGCCATCTTATATTTTACCAGCCTTATTTTCGCATATGATCTCTGGGGATCCACGTTGAAAGTCCAACAGTTTTCTAATATTCTTGCAACATGACCAGTCCATTGCCATTTTAGTTTTCTTATGGGTTCTGTGATATCCCTGACTCCTGTAATATACCACGCTGTCTTGCGATCTCTCTAGATTATGTTGCGCATGATTTTCCCCTGTGCACGTTGCGTGGTTTTTTGTTTCAGGGGCAATCTTTTGGTTAGGTTCTATGTTTTAGTTCAATAGATGAGTATCGGAAAATGCATTGATCGTGGACCATTCTTCTCAGGACTAGTGGTATGTTATTGTCTTTGAGATTGAGCTTGCCCTACCGAAAGCTTTGCCGTCCCGGAGCGATTCTTCACTTGATGTCTTATTCTTTCGAGTGCTTTATGGATATTTGTTGTCCAAAGCAAAAGTAGTTATTTCAGGTGTGTGTTTCCGATTTGGATAGCAGTATCCTTGTCTTCAAAATTTGTGTACATTTTTTTTTTTAGCTGAAATTCATATGAAGACCAATCAGAGATCAAATAGCTCCAGGGGGTTCGATTTATTCCTGTTGACTCCATTTGCATAGTGGGTTTTACGGGAGTGGAGTAGCTTGCCTTTTGTCAGATTCTTCTCCTTTTTCAGGGCTTGGCGTAATAACAACACTCAATCAAGGAAACTTGATTGAAGCTATTTTTCTCTATTGTCTTTATTTTAATAGAAACTGTCAACTGAAACTGTCAACATAGGGTTTCTCTGTTTTCAAGTTGGTTTGGCTGGCTATGTATACAGAACTCTGTCCGAAAAAAAAGTTTATTTCCAAAATTCACCCCATTAATTGTTTTTTTAGTGGAGGATTTAATAAGTAAAATGTGAGTTTATGATAATTTTGTCACTGGTCTGTGCCTGGTTTAGTGACACAATAAAAGGTTCTCTCAACCTATTCATTGACCACACCTTTTCGAACTTTTCAATTGATCACCTCTGACACAGCACGCTGTCAAAGATGTTGGCTGTGTGACTAAGCAGTTTCCTAATATTTTTTTTCTCCATTAACGAATCTTTCTAAATATCTAAACCCTGGACTTGAACAGATGTTTTATTGAAATCCATACACTGACTTTCCTGTATCAAACTTTCAACTGATTCTGTTTTCACGAGCTGATAACCACTTTGCCGCCATTTTATTTTCCATTGGAAGTATGTCATAGAAAAAAATTGCAAATGATTTTTGTCAATAAAGATAAGTTGTAGATTATTGTACAATAGAAATACATTTCCAGTGAAACCAAGGGTATTGTCAGTGGTCAAGATTTAATGTTAGTGAATATCTATGTATAATACTTACATCATTTCCGTAATGTTTCTTTTTTTTTCTTTCTTTCTTTCTTCGTGATGAAATAGTTCTCTGTTGTTCTCTCATCGTACACCCGGGGCGAAGGAGCCAGCGTAGAATAAATGAATCCTGTGCAACATCAGACAGAGAGTTTTCTGTTAGTCAAATGAGATGAGGCCACTTTGATTTTGTTTATTGTTCATTTATTTTGTCGTGTCAGATATGGAGATTTAGAGACAAGGCATGCAAGGAATACTGTAGATAACGGATCGGGGGAAATACGGGTTTGGAACAAAATAAAACAAGAACAAGAGATTTTCAATAGGCCACACGAAAAACAAATAGAATTAGATTTGGCCTTTAAGAAAATTGAAAAAATAATTGAAAAAAATAAAGTAAAATTCACCATATAAAAACAAAAACAAACTCTAAACAAATCAGTACAAAATATATCTCTTCAGTTCATTGCAAAAGCCAAATATGTGAACAGCTACCATTTTTTGGCAACAGTTTTAAGCATCGCTTAGTGCTTTTAAAATGCTGACGCAAGTTCAGCAAAACGCATCAAGTTGATCTTTAATAATATATATATATATATATATATATATATATATATATATATATATATATATATAACACTAATTTTCAATGCCTTTGCAAACACCTATACTCGGGTTATTCGTAGATAACATTCATGTATTGTACAAGATAAATTTTGAAAGAAGGCTACTGATATTTTGCGGACGACATCGTCCTTTTCGCTGAGAATATACATGACCTCCAACTAATGCTAGATCAACTAAACAAAGAAAGCAAGAAAGTCAGCCTACTCGAGAAGTCAAGTAAAACGAAAGTGATGTGCAACAGCCAATAAGAACATAACTGTCAAAATTGAAGATGCAAAACTGGATAAAGTAGACCACTACATCTACCGAGGACAACGGATCTCTATGAAACCTGCAAAAGAAGGAGAAATCAAGCAAAGAATCACGTTAAGGTGGCAAGCTTTTAGCAGAGAAAGCTCAACCTTCGAAAACAAGACGATCCCAATAATCCAAAGAAAAAAGATTATACAACGAATACATCCTCCTGATAGTCACTTATGGAGCTGAAATATGGAACCTAACCAAGAGATAGACCCGCAAACTGAGAAGCATGCAACACACGCACGAGAGGATAATGCTCAATCTCACATGGAGAGATCACAAGACAGCACAATATATCGGAAAGAAAATGAGAGCCCGAGACATCATGGAATCTAAAAGAAAACTCAAATGGCAATGGGAAGGCTATGTTGCAAGAGTGGCGGACAACCGATGGCTAACGGCATTGATTCCTAGAGACCACATGGGGAACTAAGGCTGGCAGAATACAAGATGGAAAGATTAACTAAACAAATTCAGAAAATACTACCCATGATAGAGAAATGTCGCGGATCCCGAGGAATGTCTATGTCCCACGACGGACGATAAAAGAATGATGATGATGATGATGATGATGATGATGATGATGATGATGATGATGATGATGATGATGATGATGATGATGATGATGATCTTCGAGGCCATAGTTATTAAAAAGGTATTTAACACTCGATAAAATCATCCTCGACCAGGGACCAGGTGCTTTGAATGTATACTGCAATTAAAACTCCTCCAACCAAAGAATTACTCTGCCAAGCATTCATCACATCACATCAACATAAGAAATGGCTAAGCCAAATATACCGTGATGAATATAATCGTTGAATCGTCAAAAGCTTTGATGGTTATTTGTTTAGCCTAAAACGCTTGGTATAAAGACTCTTTGGGGACGATGATTGCACTCCATGGACCCACACGTATATTGGATTGGAAATTTTCCACCAGACTCAAAATGTAAGAAAATAATCATATACAAACACAGGGGATTGAATGACACACTCTAAAGCCTTAAGAAAAAGGATACACGTATGAACAAACATGCACACACACACATGTACACACCCACATGCACACCCATTCACACACACAAAACAACCCACACAAAACTGACATAAACCAATCCTATTTACATAAACATAATCCCCCACAAAATCAAAAATAATCACCTACACACACGTGTTTCTTGGTTCAAATATACAGAAAATCATAGAAAATGTTTAATTACTTCTTTAAATTTATTGTATATAAATGTTTAATCCTCATTGAAGAATTTTATTTAATAGTTGATATAAAGTAAACATTTACTTTTTTGATAGATAAGGAAATTATGAATTTTGATATAATACAAAATTGAAAATTGAGGTATCATAATATTAGCTTTATCTTCTAAATGGTTAAATATTAACCTTAAAAATGATAATTACATCGTAAGAATGAGAAAATAACAGTGTTTTATTTTTAAACTGAATTAAAAAAGTCGAATAATTTAAGAATAATTTTATTATTCTCGTAATGATATCGTTTCTTCATTCTTTTCATGAGTGAAATCCAAATAAAATGTATTTAGGCTAATTTAGTATATATAATATGTATATGATTATAAAATGCTTTTTTTTATATATAAAATTATTTGAAATGATCACCCGTCGTTAAATGGTTAATGTATCATTCGAACAAGACAATGCAAATAAAATAAATATTTAAGTAGGGTAACCACTTAAACGTTGCGTTGCTCTTACCATTGAGTTAAACAATCGATGATAATTCAAAGGCACAAATATCTGGTTTCACTCGAATTTTCATGTCGTCTATTCTCAGTCTATTCGTTTCTTTTGAGCAACAGTTATGTATCAAGAAAAGAATATCTATGATCCGACAGAATGATTATGAATTGTGTTATATTATATAGAAACCTATTTGAAATGTTGCACAGTTAATGATCAACTGATTTTTCCAAAACAAACTACAACTCTGCAGTGATCCGAGTAAACTTGATCCTCCGTCAGATCTGTATTTTCCAGTCTCGAACCTAAGGACGATGGGGTTGTTCTTAGTGCATTTATTATCGACACGCCCTTCAATTAGGTCATTTTGTTACTGTCTACCCTTTGTGTACTTTCATTTTTTATCCTGTGAGCCAATAGAACAGCTTCATCCACAATTCATTAGATTTTGTTCAGATATTGTATCAATGTTTAAATTGGGTGGTCTGTCAAAGCGTTGAAATAATAATAATGATGATGATGATGATGATGATCATCATCATCATCATCATCATCATCATCATCATCATCTGGTTGAGGTACGTATAAAAAGGAGAATCTTCCGGGGAGACTCGCTGTCTCCATTACTACTTGTTCTAACCATGATACCACTCAATAAAATCCAGAAAAACAGGAAAGGACACCATGTCTCTAAAACAAAGCGAAAAGTTGATCATATGGACGATATGATATTATTTGCAAAAAAACAGGGGAGAGCTGGAAACATTTTTCAACAAAGTGAAGGAATACAATGATAACATTGGGATGGAGTTTGGATAAGAAAATGGTTGATTATACTAATGCACAAAGGAAGGCTCACAACGGTAGAAGGAATCAAACTTCTGGACAGTAGGAAGATTAGAGCACTGACAGCACGAGACCGATACGAATACCTGGGAATTCTCGAATGTGTCACGATAGAACGGGAAGAAATGGAGAAAATAAAAAGGGAACACCTTAGGTAGGTAAGGAAAATATTAAAGACCGAACTAAACTGTAGAAACCTTATGAAAGGAAGGAACACATGGGCTGTATCGGTAGTAAGATTCACAGGATCATTCCTTGAATGCACAAAGGAAGATCCCCAATCAATGGACCGGCGAACAAAGAAGCTTATGACAATTCATAAAACCTCAAACCCCAGAGATGACACAGATAGACTAAACGTGAAGAGAAAAGAAGTTGACAGGGGCCTGATCAGTATAGAGGGCCAAAGCAGATTTAGAAAAGTATGTGCAAAGAAACGGTGAAGATATAAAGAGTGCCCGAAGTACTGCAACGAACAACGAAAAAGTATAAAACAATGGAATAGCACAGCAAACAAGGAAAGAAAAATGGGAAAAGAAAAATTATACGGAGAATTTAAAAGACAGATACAGGATGTGGCAGACGGGAGATAATGGACATGGCTACGAAAAGGAAATCTGAAGAGAGAAACAGGATCGCTCATCAAGGTAGCTCAAAGCAAATGTATCAGAACAAACTATATCAAAGCAAAAATCGACAAAACACAAACAGCAAATGCTGCCTATGTGGGAAAAGGGATAAGACTGTAATCTACATAACTAGTGAATGTAGTTAACTAACCAAGAAGGAGTATAAGCACAGACACGACAGAGTAGCAACGGTGATACACAGGGAACTGAGTAAACGAATGGGATTTAACCATACGGAAAAGTGGTACCAACACAAACCGGACACAGCCTTGGGAAATGGAAACTACACGTTACTTTGGGACTTTGACATCCAAACAGACCACCTCATTCAGGCGAGAACACCGGACCTGGTAATAGTCGATAAGAAGAGGAAAACCTGCCAAATAATAGACGTGGCTGTGCCTGTGGACTATTAAGTAAAGAGAGTGAAAAACTGGAAAAATACCAAGATCTAGCAAGAACCGAAGAGGTCTAGAACATGAAAGTCAGGGTAGTACCAGTGATGATAGGTGCACTTGGAACTGTGCCAAAGACACAGAGGTTAAGATTGGAGGAACTCGGGATAAAAGGAAGGATTGAGTCAGTACAGACCGCAGCACTGTCTGGAACTCCGCGAATACTGGGGAAAGTGCTACAAGTATAAGATCTCTGACCCTAGCTGTTAGCAATGGCCTAACAGAGGATAAGGGAAAAAATTGCTCAAATGGTTGTGGAGGTACGAACCACAGCACTGGTGTGATAGGTGAGGGAGAGATGAGATGAAGACTGAAGACCTGAGGACACTTACTGTCATTCAGCCTTCAGCGATGACCACCGAGCAACTGGCGTGAAACTGTGAACCACAGTATTGCTGTGGACTATGATAGTGTGGAGACTTGAGATTTGCTGTCACTCAACCTCCAACGGTTACCACCAGTCAACTGGTGTAAATTTACAACTGCATGATCACCTCTGCTGCATAATCATCATCATCTGCATTATCATAATTATCATCATCATCATCATTATTATTATTATTATTATTATTATTATTATTATTATTATTATTATTATGGTCGTTGTTGTTGTTGTCAAAAACCAAAAATAGGGAAAAATTATGTAAAGAGCTCAAGATCTTCTAAAACTGCTGATAAAAGAAAAAGTTAAAAATAAAACTGTGTTCCCAAAAAGTTCAAAATATTCATAATAAGACACCCTCAGTGAAAAACAAATTAAAAAAAAAACCTTGGGAAATATCGACTAAATATGGAAATACCTAATAAATACAAAACCAGGCACCGCGATGAAAAAAATAGGCTAAAGAAGCAATTCTTTCTTGTGAAAATGTAAAAACAAAAATAACCTTAGAAAAAAAGAAACTCAAATAGAAAGAAAAAAAAAACTTAAAATCATCAGCGGACTAAAACAAACAGAGAAAAAGCCAAAAAAAAATCTTGCTGTATTTTTTTAAACTAGAAATACAAGTCGCCAGAAAAAAATTGGAAAGCGAACACTGTCAAAATAAAAGAAAAGCCTTAAACCGAACACTCAAAAAGTAGAAAATTAATGTTTCAACGTGGGAATAAAGTCATTGAAGTTCATAAAATCAGAAACCGCAAAAAAAGAAACGAAAAACGAAGAGAAAGAAGTGGGGAAAGTCAAAGCAGAGTCCTTTCGAATCTGAAGGAAGAAATAAATAGAAACTAAAAGTTAATGTTGAAATTAAAAAAAAATAGATGAAAGTGGTGTATCTAATTACCATCCGACACCAACGTTCCCTCTAATTTTAGTAGTCAGTGTTTGCGAAGATCTTATGTTGTGCAATCTTTCCCTCTAACAAAAGTGTGTGTGCACTGAATGCTTGTGCAAATGTAAAATTGGCAAGCCTGGCTGGAGCAGTGTCAAACTCCACTCCTACTTCTGATGCGACCGAAGACAATTATTGCCACTTTCGTATTGGATATATGATAATTAGAAGAATATTTAAAAAAAATTGTATAAATGTTTTTATTCATTCGATTAGAATAAGTCTGAATATTTCAAATCGCAGTAGATAGTATTGATTTTATAGATACCTTGCATATTTATAACATAAAATTTTGGTAGATACGTCAGACTTGTCAGTCTGGCTCAGTCGGGAAGAGACATGGTTACCAATCAGTTAGTCATGACTTCAAATCAGTGGAAGAATGTCGATGGTTACTCCCCTACATTTAGGGAGGATTGTTGATGTTGTTCAACTTGAAGTTTGGATTGGAGTTTTGCTAAATCATTTCAAGACAATTTTGCACTACCTTTCTTTCATGGCGAATATGATTATATTGGCATGTTTTGATACTGTGCAAATGCTATTGTATTAATTTAGATTCAAGATATTCTTTCCTTTTGTACCCTAATCACATTTAACCACTGTTGAAAACGGATTCAGATGCCCGAAAGAGCAAAAATATTGTATTGTCTTTGAAAAGCTACTGACAATAAAAGCCTTTTCGGCACAATATAGGGAAGGCGGTTCCCATTCTGTTTTGTAATGTTACACACTCTCGCTCGTTTGATGTTTAAAAACGTGAGTACACAAAGTTGCACAGCTTAGAAGGAACTATGCTCAACAAAGCCTGACAACGACCAGTATTTTTTTATGAATTCACGGTCTGAAAGTTTGATGATTTTATCATAAACCAGTTACCACTTAACAGATTATTTACAAGTTAGCGCTCTGTAGATCTGTTAAGATGTCGGGTGCGAGGGGCCCAACTGTTAGTAGCTGCAGAAACGGGAAGGGCGAACGATATATTTGGATTTTCATCAGATGATTTTTTTTAGAAAAATTAATACTGAATTCATCTACCTGAAAAAGCCGAAATGATGGGTATGAGGTATTTCTATCAGCAAAATTGTTACTTTTGAGTGGAACAGTCCAGTGTTACAGACAGCAAACCAAGAAAATCACACTGTTCAATATATGAGTATCTCTACCACAGTAACTAAAAGAAATGAAGACTTTTATATCATCAAAATGACTTTATAGTATGTCAGTTTATCTAAAGTGACTTTTTCTATTTGTTTCTTTAACTATAACCGTAGATTCACAAGTATACAAAGTAATTGTGCTTAAGGCTAAAACCCCCTTTCACTACAAATGGAATAGGCTGTAGTCTCCAAGTACTGCTATGATAGATTTGAGTTGGATCATTGAAATTAGTTTCAGATATCAGGGTTAAACCTCTGACTGGGCCAGTTTTTAGTTCACTTCGCTCTTGTGCCCTTGAAAAGGCATGAGTCTATCTTTTCTGTCCCTTCCCTATCTCCTGTTTAATAGCGAGGCAAAATTGACGCTTTGTTGGCAACCAGTCAGGTTACGGCTTTAGCCATCTTTGATTGGTTTTCCCATACTACCTCACTACGTATACGGCCTTTGTTTTTAATCTGTGAAGTAGAATTTGAAGCAACGTGAGAAGCGCCCAAGGTGACGTTACTCACTTTACCCAACATTATTTTGACCATAAGGGGAGATATAGATGAATGCCTTTCCCGTGGATATCAGTCTGAAGTTGATACAAATTTCCTCAGTGGCAGTTTGAACTCGGTCCGCTGACTCTATTCTCTATTCAGTTACAGGTTCAGCCACCCTACACCCCGTACTCTGAAACAAAACTTGCAAAACCCCACCCTCGTCCATTGTCGTGAGAGGCAATGTACAATGAGTGAGACTGTTGAAGTTTTGACGGGTTTTGGAAAGCCGGATATGGATAATTATGCATTGCTCGAGTAGAAAACGTGAGAATAAAAAATGGACAGACTGGACAACGTGATCGCCGCCTATTCCATATCTTGGACATATGTCATCATCAGTCTGTCAACACCCGTCTTTGGACACAGACCTTCCCCAGGATTCACTACACTTCCCCATCATAGGCGTCACGTAGCCAGTACTTTCTGAATTTGACTAGCTCGTCTCTCCATCGGTTGCACATTCGATCCCTAGTGATCAATGTCGTGTGTCACGATGTCACTTTGTTGTCCGTCATTCTTGCTACATGGCCAGCCCACTGCCATTTGAGATTTTTAATAGATTCTATTATGTCCCTGACTCCTGTTTTCTTCCTGGTGTACTGTGCTGTCTTGTGGTCTCTCTGTGTGAGGCCCAGAATAATTTTTTCATGTACACGTTGCATGGTCCTCGATTTGCGAATCTGTCTCTTGGTTAGGTTCCAGGTTTCAACTCCATAATTGACTATTGGAAGAATGCATTGGCTGTACACTCTTCTTTTTAGGATTAACCGGATCTTCTTGTTTTTGAGGGTAGAGCTTGCTCTGCTAAAGGTTTGGCATCGTAGGGTAGTTCTTCGCTTGAAAAAAAAACAAACAAAGATCTATCAGGGTAGTTACTTGTTATTTGACGCATTACATATGCTGGATGGGACGCACCCACATTTGCAGCTTGGTCAGATGTAAAAGATTTCTCACTTCCATTGGTGCTACTGCTGCAGCCATGAAGGTATATCAACTGAACTTACCTATTTTAGTGCATTGGGAAGGTATTGCTTTGTAAACTGATACCCAGGAATTAAGCATGAACCTTTTTTTGCCATGAATGGCCAGAACACCCATAATATCTATGTCGGTAAATAAGATCGGTTACAGCTAGGCAACTTTCGTCTATATCTTATGAGTGGTTATAAGTGCTATCTAGCGTAGTCGAGGGTTGTTGAGTAGCGTTGCATTATGTCAGGTGGCAATTATGAACACTCCAAAAGAAAATAAGGAAGACTTTGCGGGCTATTACAAAAACTCAATCACTGCTAATAGTCTTAGCTGTCATTGAAGTGTTTTAGATTCATTTCCAGTACACTCTCGTATACAAGTCAATGTAGATCAGCCATTCTCAACAGGGGCCAAATGGCATCCTCGGGGCTCTGGGCTCTGTTACATTCGTAGGGGCAGAGACTGAAATAATAAATGAATCATCTGATCATGTTGTATCCTTGTCTGACATGAAACCTAGGAAGAGCTGTTGAAGGGGCTGTGATCAAAAAGTTTAGGGAAGGTTGATCTAAATTCTACAATATCATCATCAACAACAGCAGAAGCCTTTTAATTTTGGACATAAAACTTCCCCAAAATCTGCCAGACTTCTCAATCGTAAGTGTTGTGGCACCAGTATCATCTGAACTTATTCAAATTCTCACACCATATTAATTTTTGCTGGACACAATTTCGCATATGATCTCTGGGAATCTACGTGGTAAGTCATATTTTTTCTCAAATAAATTGCATGCTCTGGTCCTTGTCGCTCAAAGCGATGTAAATAATGATCCTTTCTTAGGCACATTGCATGACTCTCACGTTTGAGAACTAATGTTTTGGTTGAGTTCCATGTTTCAGCTCCCTAGGTGCTTATTGGGAGTGCGCGTTGGTTGTAGATCCTGATTTCATCGACCTGAAAATCGTCCCCCCAAAATTAGTAATCAATTACGTCTCATGTATAGGTCGAGTGAAATTTTTCTGGCTAATCAAACAATTAATTACATAACATTCATCTGTACTGGCTTTTATGAGGTAAAAAGTCTCCACCAGTTAAAATACCAACTTTCAACCGCTGGTTCACCAAGAATCATTGTGACCAAAAATGTGGAATAAATAAGAGGTGATACTTTCAAGTCAAAATGCAGAAAATGTTCCAATTATTTCCTATAGATCTATGTTTACTATCTTACAATATATCATACGATAAGCTAACCTGTTGGAGGTGAAGAATAGCGCAGCCGTTATCAGTGTGGGAACAGAAACCGGTTGACCAACTTCGAGTTTTTACGTTCATCTTGTACTAAATTATGAATGATTCTTCACCCAAGCCCTTAATAAATAGCAGGGTGGTATGAGACATTAACTCCTGTAAGGTAGTCATTTAAAAACTATAGTTTGTTGGTTGACATAGGTAGTCTCCAAAACCCTGTTAAAAAATGGGGTGGTTGGACAACTAACTTCAGCCCAGAGAAACCTGCTTAAACTCCAGCAGAGTTGTTGAGGCACTTAGCTCCTCAGGGAGTTTACAGGAATGAACCACAAGGTAGCTTGTGCAAAGAGAGTGAAATCAGGGGGAACAAAAAGGAAAGAGGAAATCAAATAGGAAAGACTGAGAGAAGATAAGAAACAAGAGGAAGTGATTATCGAAGAAAGAGAGAAAAAATGTAGAAAAGGAAAAAAATAGAAGAAGAAGAAGAAGAAGAAGAAGAAGAAGAAGAAGAAGAAGAAGAAGAAGAAGAAGAAGAAGAAGAAGAAGAAGAAGAAGATCAAAAGGGCGGAATAAAGGTCAAAATAGAAAGATAAGAAAAAAAAGAGAAGGAAAGCATATCCTAAAATTTTTCGTTTGGTTTGCTCGAAGCCGTTTCTTTGTTACAAAAGCAAGTCTGCTACAACGACAGTCGGAGCCGTTCTCAGAAAAAAAAATCTTTCCCGGAACCACAGATAAGAAAAGAGCCAGACCCGCCATTTTGGAGCCGAACTGAAATGCAACGCTCTTAAGTGCCACGAATTTCCGCTTTAAAAAAAAGTGTTATCACTCTACCACTTGGGGAATTCATTGACTATATTTTTAAACCTTTTCCTCAAGCGTGGTTCACTTTTAGAGACACGTCTGTTTTTTATTGCCCGTAAGATTCCAGTGAAACATGTATTGAAAGTCAAACAAATGCAAAAGCTTTCCCCTCTACGACTATGGCAAATCTGGTGAAACGTAGAAACAGTGAAACATGTCTCTTAGTAAATAAAACAATTGTGTATATTACGTACATTATGTACCGAGCTTTCTATCATTGATGGGTTTACTCATAATAATCGTTCATCGATACAATGAAGAGAAACGGATCTTCTCGTGCTTATAACACTGAACAAAAGTCATGCAGGGTAACCCAGAAACGTACCGATAGATTTTCTTTTCGTTGGTTTTAGCCTCATAACTCACTGGAAGACTCAACTGGTATCCGGTTACGTCAGTCGGCCGAATCGAGAGATCAGAGTCTCTGGGGACCAACCTCGTTCTGGCCCCGCCACATCATCAGAGAAGGACCAGGATAGTTTTAAGGGTTCATGGAGGACCTTTTTGGATGCAACTCTGGAAGGTAGTGCGAGGTGATAGCGTCCTTCATTCAATCACTTTTGTGTTGCTTCTAGCTAAAATGTCAGATGGGGGGGGGGGCTGTGCTGTACCGTGCTCTGAAGTGACTTTGAACTGGGGCCTTTTATACCCGTATACCCGATGATAAGAGACAACTATCATAAAGATCATACAACGAAGAAACAACTGCGAACAAAATATCAGCAGCAATCATCAGCAGACGCAAGGGCTTAGAAAAAAATCTGATCAGCCATTCTTTTTAGCCATTCCTTTTCCACAAACAAGAGGTGTGGCACAGATGACGTAGAGAATCTGTAGTCTGATTAACATAACTCTCTAATGTAATCTTTCGGTCTTCAATCTTATGATAGAAATACATAGAAAGATCGCGTTCTCAAATTGTTTCTTTCTCGGAAGACTTTCATCGCCACACCCACACCATGTTGTCGGTTGCCCGATTTGCTAAGAGGCCTTTTCTGTATTCCTTGGTGGTTTACGGCCACTCCCATCAAACCTCTCTCCATTCAACACAGACCTTAACAGCTTCTGAGCTCACATCACACAAACTTATGATCTGTTTAAATTACCCATTACCCATTTCCTAGATACGTAAGGCACCAGCGAAGTGGCTAGAATTCTATGATCGTTACGCGATCGTCACTCAAAAGGATCTTCTCCTTTTGTTGTTGTTTCACTTCAGGACACGCAGTTAATTTGAAGGAAAGTACATCCCAATTTATCTCCAGTATTTGATTCTCTTTCTTCAGGCTTTTCGATCCAACATTTCACCCCGAAGATGTTACTCCAGATACTAACTATTCTCTGGTCAAATGTAAATGCCAGTAAGTGGGAAATGATACTAAAAGTCTGTCTCTGTTTCTTTATCATAATGTTCCTATTCAAACTGTATAAGTCGTGTGCATTCTATCGTAAAGCCACCTCTATTTCACGAATCAACAGTTTCATAGAGGAATCGTGTATCATGGTTACTGGAAAAGTTGGTACGTGCAAAAGATACATTTTAACGACTTTCTCTCTCTTCTTCTCTCCCCGTCTCTCTCCCTCTGTCTTTCTCTGTCTTTGTGTCTCTTTTTTTCTCTCTCTCTCTCTCTCTCGTTCTTCTCTCCTTACCTCCCAATATAAATATGAATATGGATGTATCCATTTTTCAATAACACACGCACATATATTGAGAGAGAGAGAATGCTCATCATAAACCACAACTAAATTGCTATACAAAGGCCTTTCACATCTTCTTCCATGACGACCTTGATTGCACAAACGTCTGCAATGTTTTACCAGCAGACTTTTCTCTCTCAACCCTCCATCTAGTGTACAGTCTTTTCTCACTACGTTTACTGTTTCATAGACACCTATTCTGCTCTGTCAGTTGCTCTTCATTCTCGCTGAGTGCCTAGCCCATCATAATTTCAGTCGCTTAACTATTTGCATGATACTTTTCACCCTGTTCCTCTCTCTATTTTGATCTTTTACTAAAATTAAGTTGAGATGTCCATCTGTTGTCTGCCATTCTTGCAACATGACCAGCTCATTGCCGCTAAAGATTTTTTAGCAGATTCTACGGAGTCGTGGACTCCTGTTTCTTCCTGATATACTATGCTGTCTTGTGATCTCTCCATGTGAGGTTGAGCATCTATTCATTCATTTTCCAACAAGGGCAAAATGCAACACAAGCTCAGGGCCTTACGTTAGGAAAATAGGAGCAACCCATCTGAATTAGCTCCAACCTACGCAACTTTGTTTGCTAAGCAACCATGGTTGCTAAAGCAACTGCAGCCATAAAAGCGCCAGGAAGAACCTGATCCGTCCCTTTAAGTTCAATGGGATTGTGCTGCCCCGGGGCAACAGATCCCCTGCAGCTGGGCTGAGTAATAGTGGGAGAGCTCGAGGACGAGTCCAAAGGCCACCCAATGCACGTAGCAATGCACAGCCTCCGTTTAATCTCATTGACACTCACCAACACATAATCTCCGGCCCATTCAACAGGCAAGTGTCAGTACCGGCGCCTCGGGCTCTGCCATGGAACATATGCTACACTTTAATTCATGCCGAAAGGCCAGAAAAATGTGAGGTTGAGAATTCTTGTTGCATGCTTCTAAGTTTGCAGGTCTACCTCTGGTTAGGTTCCATGTTTCAGCTCAAAAAGTGACGATTGGGAGGATGCATTGATTGTATAATTTTTATCCATCTTTGTCCCTACTTTTTGCTTTTTTTTTTGTTTAGATAACTTTACATATTCTGTAAACCATCGGCTGTTTCTGATATCAATGCAATAACACAATAAAACCCAAGTATTTCAAGTATTCCCCGGCAATGTTTACTCGCGTCTTCCTTCAGTCGGTTTCCTTGAAGTTGGTTTCAAGGTTTAGTGCAAATAGTTATGGTGAAAATGTACCTCCTTTTCCAATCTTCATTCTGTTTGCATCTTTATGAATTCTAATCATTGCAGTGTCATTTTCTCATGATTATTGCTTTTATATAATTCTTATTCATTCTCATTTATACGCATTGGAGACGTTCTATTCAGTCAAAGGCTCTTTCATAGTCTACATAAGCCAAAGGAAGTGGTTTCTTGTATTCCAATATATTTTTGTTTGGCTGGTTTAATGTATGGATGATCTATTGTTGAATGGCCACTCCTGAATTTATACACACAGTGAGAGAAAGAGAGAGAAAGACATTGAGAGTGACATTAAGAGAGAGAGAGAGAGATTTCTATTCAACAGATTAAACCATAATTACCGATTTTAATTTTCGGAAATAAATACTATTGTGCAGCTGTCGAAAAATTACTCCATTTTAAAAAGAATCAGTCTTTATAAAAGGTCCAGAATCTACGTCTATATTCATGATTCTGTAGAAAAGTTGAAATAACAGTAAAGTACATCCTAAGCATTTAACTAATATTTCTATCCATTTTCCTCATTTTTGTCGTTATAGTCATGAAATTTCGGTCGCTATACTCTTGTTTATTCATCCTCGTTGTATCACTTCCTACCGTTCCATTGGATTCCACTGCCTGACCCAGGGATTGAATTAAGTCCACTTGGTAAACTGCAACGCTTAACCAACGCCTATATCCAATAAGCCATTGCCCCACGGGCCAGACAGAGAAATCCACCTGAACGCACAGAAGTGGCATCACAAGGAGAGCTCAACAAAAAGAATGAAATAACAGAAGATTATCTGATACGAGATAACTCATAGCATGGATAGCAGACTGAGAAGTCAATCTCCTAGGATTAAATGAATTAATTTTATCGAAATTTCCGAGAACGTTAACAAATATGACATCACCTGAAAAAGACAGTTGGGTAAAAACCAAGAAAAAAAACTCGTGACCATGAGAACTGAGATGGTAACGAAAGTTTGAATGAATCGATGAATAGTAATGATAATTCATCATCTGAGAAATTCAGTGGGGAATTAGCCTCGTATTCTAAAAATTGAGACTTTGTCAATCTTATGACAATGGTCTGACTATTAGTAGCCATGATATCGGTTTTCGGACGATTGGTTTATATGCAAATGAAAAACAATAGAAACTCTCGGAAGTGATTCACTAAACTCAACAACATCTGTGCTCGTCTGCTTTCCCATAACGCTCAGCAAATGTTTTTCTATTTTTCATTTTTGTTTGTTTTAATCGAAAATGGATTGATAACGTTCTGACTCATCGGCTGGAAAAGACAGGAATAAGATTCTACAATTGTCCACACGATAACAGTCAAAAGATGGTCGACACCCAATTGCTATGTGATTGCCTTCAAAGAAATATATCATCAGAAACATTAATCATCTATTTCTTGTTTTTTTTTTTATCAGATAAAATGATATCAATCCTTTTTATTAAGATTTTTCTGACTATTTTCATCTTCATCTTAAGTCACTTGCTTTTCTTTTTATTGCAGCTTTTACTCAGGCTGATTTCCAACCGGTAGTGAATACTTCATCTATTTTTTTTTTAATATAAAAAAATGTATCAAAATTTTTAAACTACCAGAATATAAACAAACATTGCTGCTGATCGAAATGAAGGATGGGTCGAAGGGGGCTATTTGGACATCTGTATACCACTTGAATCTTGGTAGCTCAATTGGTAGAGCGGGCTGATGTAAACAATGCTTCCTGTTGGGGATATGGTTTCAAATCCAACTTAAGGCTTATTCTTTGTTTTCGTATCAGACACTGCGGACTCACTGCCGGAAGGGAATCTACTCAGGTGAAATCTGTGATGAAAAACGAATAATAAATCAAGATGAAGGTAAAAGGTAAGTAGTCATGAAATGTTAAATTGTGATGTTTATTCATTAAGATCATAACTCTATGGTCAGTTATGGTTAATTTGGTTCAGTACTTAATTTAGCATTATATAGAATGAGATGATGGTCACAACGGTACTGGTATTTGAATACCAACCAGCGGGGAAGGATAGCAGGGGACAGGAACAGAGGCTGACAAGGGGAAGAGCGTAAGGATGTGGGCAACAGCGAATCTGAGAGATTTACAATGGATAAGGACTGATAAAAAGAACTGGTCAATCATATGAACTGTATCTTTATAGTAGGTACAGGTGTAATGTCATAGTTTACGAGTTGCTAGGAAGGTTTACATAGCATTAAATGTTGGTCTACATATTTTTACAAAGGTTGGTGGCTTAATGAATAGCACGACAATGGACACTATATTCGTCAAAGGTTATGAATTGGTAAAGAGACTCATGCGTGAATCTGAGAATGAAACATAGTAGAAAGTTATTTAGTGGAGCTAGGAATATATATGCCAGCATGTTTGGTAAATAGTCGTAAATACACGCACGCATACGCGTATATATATATATATATATATATATATATATAGAGAGAGAGAGAGAGAGAGAGAGAGAGAGAATTCGGTTTACTTTTTCATTAGTGATTCCATATATTGAGAAAATGTTTACAACGATGCTGGCTTTCAAAGACCAACCAGCGGGGTATCATACTCGGGAACAGGAAGAGAGGCTGACAAAGAAAAAGTGTGGGAACCTTTAAAATTATATCTATATCCATAGAGAGAGAGAGAGAGAGAGGAAGGGAAAGAGAGAGTGGAAGCAAGAGAGAGGGGGATATGTATTTACAGATGGATCAGTAGGTCCGTATTTATACGCTTATTTCATCTAAAATTTTCACTGTATAATGTTCGAGCTTTGTGATGATATTGCATTGGTGAGAGAGGAGATTATGTTTTGTGAAAAAGGAATGTTTTTTCATCATTAGGCTGCAAATTTATTGATCTACCTACGTGTTTGACCAATCCAATCAAATTATTATATTTTTTTCTGCTTCAGTCTAAAATTGTTTTCAATAAAATGAGTATATTTTTCAGCAAAAGTTTTAAATAATAAAACTTCGAAGCAAATAGCGTCATGCCTAAGGAAAAATCACTTTTTTTGCAGATGGTTCAATAACGAATTTTTAAAACCCTCCCTTTGCGTCTCTGACCCAATGGCTATCAGACTTAAATGTGGCACGACACACTACGGAATACATTTGTCCTACATGACACACCAACAGTAAAAATGAAACGAATTAGACAATAAAATTTCACTAGTCAATGAACAAACTTTTTAAAACTGCGTATTGATATACATACTTCCAACATTGCATTAGTCACTAAAAAGTTATAATCTCACAAATCTAGAAATAGAACGATTAAATTTGTAATCCTGTGGTGGAAGCTGGACAGACATAACGGACACGTTCAAGGCTCAGAGTATATTTTGGTGTATATAGAAAACATCATGCTGCACACTTGGAAGATGATTGCAGGACGTTATCATGATGCGGCACACAGTTTGAGAACTGCTGCTTAAATCTTATGGCTATTCCGAAGGACACAAACTTGGTAACATTTGATATTAATGTACACTGCATAGTCCAAGCTGAGCCACTTTCGCCTCTGATTTGTAAAACCCATTAACATGTGGGCTTTTAAGCCAACGTCCGGCATCTCCGCTTCAATCTCTGAAGCTGTGCTTATCAGCGGATTGTCGGCTGCCATTTTGTGACATCTCCTGATGCTGAAATAATTGAGGGCCTAAAAATACGTACGAGAATAAAGCCTGCCAAATACGTCCAAATGTGCTCATTGCACTTACAGCAATGGGTATTACGCTTTGACGAGGCCTCTTCTTTCTACCTGATCGGTGGGTATTCGCGTATTTTTAGGCGGGACTTAATTTTCATTCTTTTACTTAAGCCCTGTATTGGCCTTTCTCCAAGAATCCGATTGGTTCTGCTCATGCCGACGTATTTATTTGTTTGTGCGACTTTTGTTTTATAATGGTTTCTGCCTACACTTCTATCTGATCCTCTTTGTTTCATTTTACAATGTTTGCTTTCGCTGATTTCTGCACTTTCTCTGGTGCTTTACCCAAGTTCTGACTAAGTGGGTCTATAAATGGATGGTCGTATTAACAGCCCAGAACGGTAATTTCAGCAGGATAAGCGTAAAGATAGAAGTGTTCACTAGAAATCTGTACAAGTCGAATGAAAATGTGCGCCGTCATTCCTAGAATTCTCTGATGGAGGTGTTGGTCACCCATGTTCCTAGAAAACATTAGGTATGGGCTCTTTAACACCTTTAAATATTTACTCTTGTTTAGAATATCGGTGTCAGGTCTTCAAGCCGTGATAGTTACCTGGTGACGATTCTGCAAAGTGAACACCTTATCAAGGTCTGGAGTGTTTGGTGATCAGAGTAACATAATGTCTTTTTCATGTTCCTAAAACCATTCCCGTACAAGTCGTGCCGTATGACAGGGCAAATTATGCTACTG
The DNA here is from genome assembly GCA_963457665.1 of Thysanoteuthis rhombus. Taxonomy (NCBI): domain Eukaryota; kingdom Metazoa; phylum Mollusca; class Cephalopoda; order Oegopsida; family Thysanoteuthidae; genus Thysanoteuthis; species Thysanoteuthis major. The sequence continues at coordinate 31,710,649 of OY735221.1, forward strand.
AAAGAGGCCAGTGCCATTGTAAGGATCAACTTGTAATGTTTTGGTTCATCAGTGTATTCATAGTGTATATCTATTTACTCTGCACAGCCATCTTGAAGGAGCTTACAAAAGAATAATGATTTTTAAAAAATTGGTCTTAATCACCACAGTAATGAATTTGATATCCATTCGGTGTCTCATACATAATGTCTCATGTTAAACTAAATAAATCTTAGTAAGGCAACGCTTGATCATAGAAACGTGGTTAACAATCTTGTCTTTTAGACCTTTACCTGTAGTAGTAACTTCGGTTGCCACATACATGTGATATTCTGCCACACTAAAAACTTAAATATCTACTAATGGGTTCCTTGCCTTTGACCAGAGATTGATAAGCAAGCTTTGTAGACCACCGCTACCGTAGTGAATCAATCTCCCCTGTGCCCCACTGTTGTGGCCTCGATCGGACAAAACATGAGAGCTTTCAGTGGAGCCCAGTAAACAAATAAACTAGTCTCACAGTCAATTTAATGAGTTCTCTTCTCCATAAGTAACCCACAAACAAGCTAAATTTTCTGAGGGGGTACATCGTCATAGAAAAGTCGTTGGATCACTATCGTTAGTCTCCAACACAGTAAAAATTATGGCTATTACAGTTCACTGTATTTTTGTTTTGTAAATGTCATCTAAAAAGTGAAAGCCATTTTGGCAACTGAGCAAGACAATATTTAGGGTTAAAGTTGGGTTTAGGGTTAGTCAGTTGGTCATGGCCGAGATTATTTCGTGTTGGGGCCTTTCCTCTTTTTTATTAACATTCATTTAGCAAACAAAAATATGTGGTGAGGTCTAACGTGAAAAAGCTATGTGCTCGGTTAGCTAGACCTGCAGACCATTATGACTCCAGTGAGTTTGATCCTTACCAAATACCAGACGTACGTGTCCGTCGTCCTCACTATTGTGATTCAGTACGAGATTAATCTAAGCAAATATTTACATTTATGATTAAATCAACACATTGATTTACCTTTACCTGGTCTAGTACAAGGCACAATTAGAAAACACTTGGTTGCTTGCTATACCATCTTACTAAATAGATCTTTCCAAGCTTAGCCAAGTCTTGTACTAAGGCTGTTTCATTGTGTGTGAAGAAAGAAGTCAATGGATTGTGAGACTAGCGCGCTAATCATCACTCTGCAGTAGATGTTCATGAAACATGATAAGCCTGACTTCGTTTGGCGTACCGCCACATTTATGGAACACCCTGTTGGGGATGAGCTCACTGACTTATAAGACAAGCATGCAAACCGATTAAGGGTCGGTATGCAAAGTTTTTTGCTGAACGAACCTGACTTGGGTGTGAAACAACGTTCCAGTAGGTACTCACCAGGGATTGGTGATTAACATAGGAAAAGAATTGCTCTACTCCCAGCGCTCTTGACGAAATCGATCGATATACCAGTTGAACTAAAACAACCTTACCACGAATGAGTAACCAGTTGAGTAAAAAAAATACAATTACTACCAATAGATTGCGATATTAACCCTAAAACTCCTAATCTTTTTATGTCTCTTATCCACCGCAATCGCGTTTGTCTTTGTAACAGGAGATTAGCGCCGACGACTAGCGCATGGCCGCTCCTAAGGTCTTTTTCGTTAGTCCCGACACACGAGGAGATACAGGGTTGCATAACGGTTACCGACACAGAATGAGAAATCAGTGCTATTGTGTCGCTGGAAACCAACCTTGGAAGCTAAGATAGTTGGGTTGTCCCAGTTTAAGGACTTTCCTACTTTGAAAACATGAATACACAGTTTTTCTACGCGAATCTCCTCACAACCATAGATAACATCGGAATAGCTTTGCACAAGACTATATCAGTCGGGTGGCCATTATAGATTTGAATCCCTATATCATTATGAAGCTGAGTGGAAGGACTCAAAATCGCCCCAGAGCCCCAAATAGAAGGGACTTACTGCATTTCTACTAGCAATATACAATTAAAAAAATCTCACTAAATATTGAAGGGGAATTCTGATGAGCCGAGATCCCGGCCCTCAAACCTCCAATTACACTCCTGTTATCAGATATTTACTGCAGATAGGTTAGTATGGCACAAGGCTGGAGGTATTCGAGGATCAAACCCGCTACAGTAGTAATACTCAACGACGAAAAAAGGTCATTGTATATACTTGGGTATACTGGATAATTGTAGAGTCATGTAAAATGTAGTCTTTATAAGGAATCAAAACTTGAGAAATCAAATTACTTGCGAAAATTTGAATAAAATTATATATATATATATATATATATATATATATATATATATATATATATATATATATATATATATATATATATATATATATATATATATATATATATATATATATATATATATATATATATATATATATATCCTCTCTCTCTCTCTCTCTATATATATATATATATATATATATATATAGAGAGAGAGAGAGAGAGGATATATATATATATAGAGGATATATATATATATATATATATATATATATATATATATATATATATATATATATATATATATATATATATATATATCCTCTATTCAGGGTTGAGCACTCTTTAAGTGAGGTAACTCATCCATCGTAAGCTTATGTAATGCTCTTCCATAAGAATAGAGCACTCTGGTGGATGAAAAATTTCTGTATAAACAGATATATCGCTTAAATTCAGTCTTACTGACCATCCAGTTCCGTAGTCCAGAGGTAGGATATTGTCCTCCGGGTCTGAAGTGAAGGTTTCAATTTTGCCTCGCGGTACTGGATGGGATAATGGAAAGTCTGTAGCCACACCGAAGAGATGTAATGTATCGAAACAGCTGTCTGTGGATGACACAATGATATTGATATATATATATATATATATATATATATATATATATATATATATATATGCAAGCTATAATTTATATCTTAAGCATCGCTTTATTACAACTAGTTATACGCCAGGTGAGTCTCCTTTGGAATTTTTAAATTTTCATGTCCCGGGGATATCACAATACTTCCCTTCCTGCTTAACCGGGAGCTGAAGGTGGGATAGATTCTCAAATTTGTCTCCACCGGTAGTAGTCACGTCGTTGGTGGTAAAAGGTAATCAAATGAAATCACGTGAACATTTTCAAGGAGAGTAACATTGTCTGGCCAAGTATGAAAGCTATTAGATTTTAGTACCGGTCATCAAATGGTAAAGAATCGACGTATTAGACTCAAGAAGAGTTTCCTATTGAAACGATGTGAGTAAAAAGAAAGCAAAAATTACGTAACTAGATCTTCGTAAATTCTTCATATGTTCTTCGCTGCATCACAGAGATAATGATTTTTTTTAACCATTTGAATGTTCTAACTAACTGCCAGTCGTTTGCCCTTTAGGATAGTGTGAGAACTAATTCCTTCAAATGAACAACATTGTTTTTCAGGAGAAAGTTCATGTAAGTTTATCAAAAACACACTCTTAATAGTATTAGTAAAAAACAATTTTATACTTCATCAAAAAAAACAAACATAATCAAATATATCTTTGTAGTTACTAATACATGAGTGAAAACAATAACAAATATTGGTCCGAGGGAGGTCGTGAAAGAATGAAATGTGAGTTCAAAAGTTTATATTTGATCATGTGTCAATCATAGAGTACTCGTGGTTAGCATGATTAACTTGGTTTCCCAGGGGCGACAGGAGAATCGACTTTGAGTCTCACCCAGAGCTTATTCTCTTATCCCCCATTCGTGCTATTTAGTCACTGTTGTAGACAGACAGAATGAGTGAAGTTGCAACAAAAAAAAAAACAAAAAAAAACAACTAAGATATTTGGGATGGAAGAAAATACTCCTCAAAAATTAATAACTAGTACAATACTTACTACTTTGCTAGCATTACACCTAGGTGTCAGAATCTGAATCACTATAGCATCAAAAATACTCATAGGAGTTGCCTGAAGAGACCATCTGCTGCACTTGACCAGATTTTCCCACCCACATACACTTGAAAGTGAGTTCATTTACACCTCATTTTACTTTCTTGTCTTTCTTGCCAACAGATGTGCTCCATCGTTCTCTTTAGGTGAATGTCAGTGTTCCAACCTCTACCCTTTTTCTTATCATTTCTTATTTCTCTTTCCTCCCACCATCCCACTTTACAGTCTTTGTATTGTGATTTCATCCTTTGAACCTCTCCTGTACTCTCCATTCCTTCCAACGTATTTCTTCTAGGTGTGACAGACAAAAGTTTGAGGAAACGTTGCCTATTATACAATAGATAAACACACTCCTGTTAATTCATTAGAGAAATTTGCCAAGTGTGTTTTATTCTCTTGTCACAGTTCTTCAAAAGAAAGGTGCCTTAATAGGATAATCTTACAAAAGATACCAAATACAATTTGAAATTTCAATTTATTCACCTCTTCAACGGCTCTCAAAACTACCCAGTCTGTTCAAATGTAATCATTTTCAATCGCATACTGTGTTTCCAAATTCTGACTGGTTATGCCTGTCGAATGACGTTATGGTTTTGCTATAATCATCATCATCATCATCATCAGTTAACGTCAGTCGTTGGACATAGACTTCCCCAGGATGTGCCACACTTCTCTATCATGTGCGTCGCGGAGCCAGTACTTTCTGGATTCGTTTAGCACGTCGCTCCATCAAATATTCTGCTGGCTTCTGTTGTGCATGTGCTCACGGGGGATCCATGTTGTGAGTTGTGATGTCCATCGGTTGTCTGTCATTCGTGCAACATGGCCAGCCCACCACCATTTGAGATTTTTAATAGATTCTATGATGTCTCTGACTCTTGTCTTTTCCTGGATGTACTGTGTTGTCTTGTGGTCTCTCCATGTGAGGCCCAGTATAATTCTTTCATGTGCACGTTGCATAGTTCTTGGTTTGCAGATCTGTCTCTTGGTTAGGTTCCATGTTTATGATATCGGTGATTAAACGCTGCCTGCAGGGTATATGGTGAATTCTCCACAAGGCTCTTCAGTGTTTTAAAGGAAACAAAAATTATGATATATCAATATATATGTGTACAACTGTAGTTTTCAGTACATTGCATTATGGATTTGAAAAATGGATTCCGTATCGTGGTAAATCTAAGAGTATTGAAATATTCAATGAATCAAAATTTCGGTCAATCTTAGATATTTGATACGAGGATAGAATCACTGAGGTCAAATGCTTGAACGCTCCAACAAAGATATTGTATGGAGGCTCAAACATCACAAACTTTGAGACATCGGTTTTTCCTAACTTTCCTTATTTTCCTACGGTTTTATCCTGAATCCAAATCCCAACTCATTGGAAGAACAAAACAAGTGGGACCCACAGAAAAAAAAACGGTGATCAACTCAAGGCTACCCTCTAAAAAATTGACATTCAGTCGTCTGATTGTGAAACATTTGCATGTGACCAGCCAACATTGGGGATAATTTGCCATCATGAGATAAAGATATTTAAGATCGAAAGTAAATCAGATGCAGTTGTAGAAACAGGAAACGTACAATAAGCGCCCTTGAGAACGAACAAACAATCTGACAAAAACTGGGCGATTTAGACGTATTTTGGAAAAAAGGCGTTCCAAGGGTTGAACTTCGAACCAATCAAAGAGACTATTCTGGTATATTCTGATCCGTCATCAAATCGAATCGCTGACAAATTTTGATTTATTGAATAGTTCGATACTCTTAAATTTACTACGATACGGAATCTATTTTTCAAATCCATAATGCAATGTACTGAAAATTACAGAAATACATATATATATTGATATATCATAATTTTTGTTCCCTTTAAAACACTGAAGGAAGAGCCTTATGGAGAAATCACCATATACCCTGCAGTCAACGTTTAATCACCGATATCATAAACATGGAACTGATGATTTTTTTTAGTGAGTGTGTTTTTAACAAATGGACATTTTGGTCGGACGGAATGAATTATAAATTACGTTATATTATAGAGAAACATATTTGAATTGATTTCCCGTCGTTACACGGTTAATATATCATTCAATTTAGACAAAGTAAATTGAATAAAGAATAAAAGAAAATGAGGCTGCTACTGATATCGAACCTGCCAACAAAAGGTAGCCGTTTCAACGATGCCCTGAACTTACTATCGTGCTAAACAGCCTATCGACAAAGGCCGAATAACTGCTTTTAACCCAAGTTTTCATCTCACAAGTTCTTGGTCTTTTCATCTCTTTCAACGCGACAGTATTTAGGAAATGGACATTTTGGTCCGACAGAATGAGTTACAAATTGCGTTGTACAGAAACTTATCTGAAATGATTTCTTGTCGTTACGCGGTTAATATATCATTCAATGTTGACAATGTAAATAGAATGAACAATTAAAGAAAATGGGGCTGTTGCAGGAATCGAACCTTATAATCTCTATCTGCTCATACCGTAATCGAGAGTGTCGCAGAGTTAGGTACACCCTGACTATTGTTTGTAAAACCAACTTTTACTTGCCATGTCTATCGGAACTTTGTTCTGCTTACGGCATTTGGTATTACCTAACAGTCACCCATCTATGTATTGACAAGACTCGTCAACATTGGTGATCTCACGTGATTTGGCCATAACCTCTAAGCTTCCGATAGAGTTTCCTCAACCCCAATCTTTGTGTTCAGCGTTTAGTGGAGATGGCATTGAATTCCATTTTGAAGTTTTTAATGTGACTCGGTAGAGGCTAGCACTCTGCCACTGGGCCACGATGATCAATGTTTTGCTTGAATTAAATATATCAAATATGAACGTGATCGGAAATGCGGACTGATGTTCACTTGTTGTGTATATGGTTCATAGCACAATTCGCTACAGGTGACTAAATACGGAGATTTCTCCATAAACTGATGTCAATTTTGACTACCAGTTTTTCATGTGCATCAGTTTATGGTTGTGATCAGATTATTTCTGATAAGGAATCCATTTATGTATAACATATATGTATATTGAATGAAGTGAACAACTGAATCACTATTTCTTTTGTACACAAGGATTGGCTTTCAAGACTGTTTTGCAACAGATTGCATTACAAGGATAGATAGATAGATAGATAATTAGATAGATAGATACATACATACATACATACATACATACATAGGAGAGGGGTGTCAAATACATAATGCAATGATAAGATAGATAGATCTATAGATAGATAGATAGATAGATAGATAGATAGATAGGAGTGACAAATATGTTATGCAACAATTATGCATTAGATAGATAGAGAGATAAGAATGTCAAATACATTTTGCAATAGATATTTACGTGATAATGACGTCATATACATGTATATATACATATATAGAGAGAGATAGAGAAAGAGAGAGAGAGCTAATGAATATACAGTGATTTCTGGGGAAAGACTGTGCGAGAGAAAAAAAAAAGAAAGAAAACTATCGTGTGTTTGTAAAAGAGAGGGAGACATATATAATCTACGCTGTCAGCTGATTTTTGAACAATGAATGAGTGCTTTTCATAATCTAGCCTAAATCCTGTTTTCATATTCCCAGTGAGTGTAAAACACTTGTGAAGTGAAAGGAACCCCATTTTGCGCATACATTCACGTTTCAGCCACAACTCAAATTGAAATTATAGCCTTAATTTTAGTTTCCCTTGTAGAACCAGTCTGATAAGATATCATGTCGACAGGTACAGACAGGTAATCATACTTTCTGATAATTTTTACAGGTAAGAAATCACTGCTACTCCACCCGAGTTTCTCGTACCTCTCATTGTCCCAATAACCGACGACTCAGCTGAACAGACCATCATCACTATTTTTGAGTCTGGGAACGCTCAAAGTTAATGGTAACTGCTTCATCGCTTTATGCAATCCTAGTTTATGAAAGTTTTTTTTCATAGAATCGATCTACTTCTGGGTAGCAGGAGAATCATTAAGTGTTCGTTCCAAAGATTATTGTTTGGAAGGAGACAGACTTAACACAGTGTGAAGCAGCCTGTCATAATAGCCATGTAAGATAATTTTTCTTCAGTCATATGAAACATCAGCATCGGAATATTTCATGTCACCGATTTAGATATTTTGTATTTAAATTCAGATCTATTCGTAATTTCAAATATTTCATACCTAAATTCAGATTTATTTTAGATCATTTAGTAAGAGTGGAAGGGAAGATACACACCCCATTCCACCCTTCCTAAATAACCAAACAACACAAAAATATCCCTATTCCACTCCTCAACCCCAAATAAGTAAGCAGAAGTATTTAATTGAAAAAGATGGCTGGCACCTGTCGAAAAGCATCGAAACACGCCCACATAATAATTTTTTTTAATGAGATATAGCACCTGCCTTTTCTCAAGTTTTTCTCTCCACCTTTCAATTGTCACTTTCATCAACACACACACTCGCACACACACATACACACACACACATATATATATATATGTTGTGATTTTATAGGAATAACATTCATGGCTTTTGTCTAGCAATTCCTAGACTTTATAATATTTTAGTGCACTCAGAAATGTATCTGACACGCTCCTAACAGACTCTAAAAGTCAAATGAATTAGATGAGAACATTTCATTTGAATGATTATCGGCACACTGGCATCAGACATTTTTATTTCCTTCTGTCACTAACAAACCTGAGAACGAACGAAATCTAGAAATAAAATCCCTAGATTGGCAACTCTGAATAGGACATAATACCTGTACAAGTCACGCTCAAGGCTTGAAATATATTTGTATATTTTGGAAAATTCACGCGTGACGCTGGTGAGTTAGTTGCGGCACATAGCTTGAGAACCATTGCCACAGAGCCATAACGATCCAGTATCTTTCGAAGTGAAACGTTCTATGCGGCTGACTTGAGCAGAATCCTGATAGCCATTAGAAGTAATCCAATTCACAGTCTATTTAGGATTTCAGATTTTCAGTCTCGGGAGAATAACGATTCTCGTAAATACTACATTGTTGCGTTTGATCTTTTCACCGAAACTACAATGTTGCAATTTAAAATAGGTGTTCAGCTGGATTCATGGCAAGGATAAACAAATTACTGAATAATGAATAGAAGATTTTGCAACTTATCAGTCCTTCATATTGGTCATACGGTTCTTCAAAGTCAAGCAGCTTCTTTGAACTTTAACGGAAGCTTTGATATTTTTCCCAATTATCAATGGTTTCCAGTGGTAAATAATTCAGATTTTACTGTTGGTTTTACAAGTTATCATAATAATGTGATGGAATTATTTTGATTGTATGATGCAAAAACAAGTGATAGTTTGAAGGTGGCAGATCTTGAGAATATGGATTAACTTTCGTATTCAAGCCCCGGCATCGCATTTGCAATTCAAGATCACCAATCGACTTTGTTGCCCAGAGAAAAAAATTCTTTCTTATTTCAAAACATCATTCAAACGAACCAATAGATAATTGCATTGTTTCAGCGTCATTACTCAAGTTCAGGCCATTCGTAATGAAGGATTCACTTTGATCCCAACAAAAATGGAAAATAAGTTTCCTTATTCGTATATATATATATATATATATATATATATATATATACATATATATATATATATATATACATATATATGTGTGTGTGTGTGTGTGTGTGTGTGAGAGAGAGAGAGAGAGAGAGATAGAGGGTAGAGAGGGAACACTTTCCTCATTAAATTCTGTTTAGGATCAAATGATGAAAGAGTGTCTTTGGTCTAGCAACGATTTTCTTATCACTGTGCAAAAGAGAGTGTAGCTTACTTTTCCATCAACTTAATTAGCCAGAAATATACAGAGGACTCCAAAAGATATAAAACGTTTTACTCATTGAATAAAAAAAAATGTGCCTGCATGTCACCATTCCACAAGGAAGTTGACAGTAAAGCTTTTCCTGTCTGCTTTATATCTAGAATTATGATGCATTGAAATCTGAATATATTCTATAGACTATATCAATCAAAATAAGAACTAGAACTCAGCTTGCTCGATGAGTAAGATCATCTTATATTTCTCCATTGCTTGAGGGAGTCTAATTGATCCCAAGAGAACCCAGGATTTTGACTGCTAATTTCCAAAGCAGACAAGCCCATCCCACGTGGTAAATTGACGTAACACAATCTTCCAAAACATATATTTTTCTCAGTTGGATTTGTGCAGTACTTAATTGAGCTGATAAAATACTGAGTGCTGGAAACCAGTGGATACGGTCTTTGAGAACAATTTCTCGAGTAATTATTTCTTACATATTGAATGTGCAAATTGATATTTTTTCACACTATTAAATGAATGTAGATATATCGGTTGGTAGCCCATTTGGGGGGTTGTGGTGATTATATGTTTTCCATTGATAGCAGGGTTGGTGCCCACTTAAGCCCACCTAAAGGACAGGTTTATGAATGCTGATCTATTACCCAAGAAGGCATTCGATGATATTACATTATTCTTACATCCTAGATTGACAAATCCTATGAATATAATTATTCTCTCTCTCTCTCTCTCTCTATATATATATATATATATATATATGTGTGTGTGTGTGTGTGTGTGTGCGTGTGTGTGTGTATATGTATATACATATGTATATATATATGTATATATTTGTGTGTGTGTGTGCGTGCGCGCACGCGTGCATGCTTCTATGCTTCTATATGTTCGTCAATTACGATGGTGTTAAACTGACTAAGAAAACAAACTCTCTCTCTCTCTCTGTCAGTTTATATATATATATATATATATATATATATATATATATATATATATATATATATATATATAGTTGATTATAAATTACGTTGTATATAAATGATTTTAAATTGCATTGTATCATTTGAAATGATCACCCGTTATTACGTGGTGAATGTATCATTTGGTCAAGATCACGCAAACAGAATAAACAAATAAAGATGTGGTTGCTGCAGGAATTGAACCTGCGACCGATACAGTAGCCTCTTCAACATAGTGTTGCTCTTACCATTGAGCTGAACAAAGGCCCAAATAAATGTCTCAAATTCAAATTCTCTTGTTATTTATTCACGGTCTACATATGCTCTATTTGCTTCTTTCAATGCAACAATTATGTTATCAAGAAATGGATACATGAATGATTATAATACAACGTAATTTCTGATCATTCTGACCGATCATATATCCATTTCTTTAAAATATATATATACATGTGTGTGTCTGTGTGTGTGTGTGTGTGTGTGTGTGTGTGTGTGTGTGTGCACACGTGGTTTTCTTTTTTGAGCACTTTCCACTTTGTTTTTTGATGGGGAAGGTTGACTTTAACTGTGATAATTCACTAAGCATAATTTGTTTTTAAAGTTTGTTTCACATTTAAAACCGAAACAATCGCACTAAAACTTCGGTTAAGGTCTACAAATGATCTGCAATTACACTTGAACACATTTAACACAAGAGATTTGCATGTCTCAGTTTTGTAAAAAAAAAAAAAAAAAAGTCTACTCTAGTTGTTCAAGTGGCTCATAACTTCTGCTCACCTTTTCCTACATGATGCATTAAACTCACCATCTTCTCTCAAACTACATCTACGAGAATAACAGAATTTGTTCTGTAGTCATGAAAAGCCAGCAATGTGATTCCTAAAAGCACCTTGTGGAGCACTTACTGTTTCCTAGTGAAAATTGAGCAAACTGACTGTGTAGCCAAGGGGCTTATTTCTATTGCACGCCATTGTATAACGAGAGTTATTGCTGCAGTAATAACAACACCAGCGAAATCTGAAATGGCTGCAAAGAGAAGCGTAGCCGAGTCATGTGACAAAGACGAGAAAAGCAAAGACTCTCTCTTCCCCAACAATATTTGACACGCATTTTGACAACAGTGTTTTACAGCCTCAGAAGAATAATTTGGGGAAAAGTTTGAATTTGATCCACTTTATTTTACTTACTGCCTTTTCCTGAGAGCAAAACATTGAATGATTATGTATAGTACAAACTAAATTTATAGACTTTCATATCAAAATTACTGCAATTTGAAGATATAAAAGATCATATGGAGTACCCTGTCTCGATTGTTTGCTAGTAACCATAAAGAATTGACGTATTTGCCGATCTATAAGTTGTATGGTTCACAAGGATATTTTGATTACTACTATCTGCAACCCATCCAAACCCCATAGCTGTCCATATCAGGCTTCAGGAGACGACCCTCTAGTCATAATACCAGCTGTCAACCAAGATTTTCACCGAAACTGTCAACATATGTTTCTTCAGTTTCCATTTTGGTATGGATGTCTGGTTATGTATGTATCACGCGTACAGGGAAAATTCACTCCTTGTCATGGCTCAAAAAGGTTTCTTTTTTTTTTTGTCTTTTAAAATTCCCCCCTATCACAGTGAAAAAAATTTGGTCCCTTACTCTCTGTACTGTGGAGTTCACGTTTGTCCTTCGGAAAATCAGATTTGTTCCAGTGATCATTGCGTAACATAAGGCAAGTGATAATTCATTCATTGATTTCAATTTTTTGATTGATCATCCCCCAGACGGCATGTTGCCAAAAGACGTTGGTCACGTGACAGATTCTATTGAGTGACCAACCCGACTTGCTCGTATGGTCATCTTTTAAATTGACGTGTGTTATATGTTGACAAATACGGTGTATGCGAATAGGATCCTTTTATAGATATTTCCTGAATATGTCACTTAGCCTATCACAGGAAGATACACGGATCGAACAGACCATTCAAACTGGATCACAGCACTGCTTTTCTAACCATCGTTCTACGGCACGCTCCCCTGTTGAAATATTTTTATACCTACATGAGTATGTGACTTTTTATTGTATAAAACACAAGCAAGTCTATTTGCCAATGACAATATCATAAACGAGATTGAGGAGAACGTAGCGAGGCAGCTGGTGGGTATCCCGAAAGAGGCTGCTTTGAAAATTGTCAGTGATGCTGAGATGAGAATGTGAAGTTCGAAGGGGAGTACTCCGAAGGAGACTAAGGCGACATTGTTAAAGGAAGACTATATTGCGTCAATATTAAATGGCTGGATACTTCACTGATGCTCCTCATATTATCTTTTCTTATTCCATCTGACCAATCGGTGATGGACTAAAATGCACGATACTCACGTGGTGTAAATATCCTTCAATAGAAAGCGGTTACTACAACAACTTTAAAGATGGCGTCCGTCCAGCCAAAGCGATTAACGATTACCTGCAGCGACACCCCGACTCCGAAGAGGAAATTAAATCATTCATTTGACAGCGGAAACGCTACGGGCTGACCACTGAATCAGACCTTTTGCGTCGACTGTTGCCCCTATTGGACTATGGACAAAAATGACCACAGTCTGCTGAGTGGCCATTCCATCGAATGGATACAGAGATGGGAGGGGGTTCAATAACAATAACTATTTGTGGAGGCTTGCTGTCACTTGAACCCCAGCTACGATTGTCAGATACTTGAAGATGAAATAGTAATAATAAATATTCGTTGTCTCTCAATCTCGTTAAAACAATGTATATTAATCGTGAGCAAAGGGAAGTTGTGTCGATAATCATATGCCTACTCGGAACCCTGCCAGAAGCACTAGAATCAAGGTTATAATGATAAATTTGAGGAAGACTTGATAATATCAAGATTGTTGGGTCTGCAAAGGCACTGCGTAAGGTCCTGGATATCAAAAGAGACGTTCTGTCCCTCAGTTTTCTTTAATTCCGATCAAAAGCTAACCCCATTAATGCCAAAGTGCTGAAGCTCAAGAAGACAAAAGATTAAGCTGCAATTTCTTGATGGTTAAATTCAGAGTCAACTTTTTTGTTTTCCAGGTGGGAATAACGAAAAAGATCTTTTTTTTCCTCTTCCTCTTCAAGCATACGTACTTTATAATTATGGATGTTATTTTTTTTATAAGGTCTATGGAGAAAGTTCCGCTCCTTGTATTAAAATGTCACTTTAACAATTCAAAGAATAAACAAGTCAAGCCTTCATTCGGCTCTTATTCTAAAAATCAGAGAAAAGTCATAACCACCTCAGTGAATATAAAGAAATCTTGCGTCTTCTCCATAAATGATTTTCGACGAAGAAGGCAATGACATTAAAGTTACTGTCAGTCACATTAATTTGTGGCAAATCGCGCCTTCGTTTCGTATTATTGGAGCTAATTAAATTCTGTCGATCGTTGTTATGCGTCATGATTAAAATACACACGTTCTGATCGCAATAACTGACACTTTAATAATATTCCTGCGAGGTAATCCGATATTCTAGTCTCTAGACACAACCGTCATGTCGATATACACAACTTCAATTACATTCCAATTAATATTTATCCAGAAAAAATCTTACTCGATTATTGTATATTGAATGATTACCGGACTTGGTAATAAACGCTCCAGAACAGCAAAAGGTTCAGTCTCTGTAGGTTAAACTGTTACGGTAATCGGATTATTAAATGTAATTTGTAGCTACTATCAAGATTTATGTCATATGATTAGATCCAGTCATGGTTAACAATGTGAGTAACAGCGTTTTAACTGTGATTCCTGGACAAATAGGTTAGTTATAGGAGAGTGGTATTCCAGAGTACTTAGTATCTCTCTTTCTTATCTAGTTAGCCACCGTGGAATGCCAGAGACGAAACTTTTTGCCAAAACATTGAGACAAAGTTTCAAGGTTCAATGTCTCTCTTAAGGGCATTAGTGCGAAGTTTACATAGATAACCAGGATTCGGACACATTTATTCGATGTAGTAGTATAACTGCGAGTTAAATGACAAAAAGTGTGAGGTAGCCTCACCGTTAACAGCGTGGAAAATAGAACCCAGCTAAGATAGTTTGTGATTGCATTGTACTAATTACCTTGGGAAAGATACGAATACACTGCTTTCTAGTGTTATGCTTTCTGGGGTTGAAGACGATGGTGCACCAAGTTCAAACTAGAATTCTTTCTTTCAATTTTATGAGCTTAAAAATCTTCAAATCTTCTGGAAACGTGTCGATTGTAAGGAAAACATTTTGAAGGTTTTTAAAGCGTGTCTATTTACAATGTAACTATTATGCTGAACGACGCCCTCACTTTCAGTTCGTCGTAGGGAATGTGTAGATATGTATTTCTCTTTCTCTCAGTGCGTATGCAAAGTTGGTAGTAATTTTTCTGGGAATCAGACTCTAACATACAATGGAACACGTTTTCCTCAGAGCAAAAATCCTAACCCTATCACAAACCTTAACTCTAACCCAAACACGTCAATAAAACGTGAACACTATTTTAATTCGATTGTATGCTCTGATGTGCGAACTACTTACGCCGAAAATGAACATATGAACTGTCAGTTTTGAGAGAAAATATCAATTTTTAATGTCTTGGGAGGGGCTACGTGAGCCTGGCCAATGTTTGGCGAACTCCCATAATTTCAATCATGAAATCTATTTATACATTTATTATTGCCTTCCACTGTTGTTGTATCTGATTTTTTTTCATCTTGGGCAACGTTGGGTAACACAGCCAGTGTATATCATCAAAACTAACTTAAGTTCAATCTTCCCAGAAAACCCTGACCTTGTATCAGACTAAGCTGAGTTTAATAAATACGTGAGCTTCCTCTCGTAGAATAATACTTTGCTTATTTCAAAGAACCTTTCTAATCAAGTGAATATTATTCTCACTTGATGACCCAGACTTGTTGTTTTGTGCCAGACTCAGGTGAGTCAGGTAAATAGATAGAAAGGGAGAGGGGGGAGAGAAAATGGGGAATGGGTAAAGGAGAGAGGGAGAGAGAGGAATAGATTCAAAGTTGGGGGATATATTCAATAGATCTCCTACGGCGCTAATTTAATTGGAGACGCAATTGGGGTAAGCATTTTTGAAAGCCTAAAGAATACGGAAAAAAATATCTCTCTATGAATCGAGAGAAGGAGAGAGGTAGTACTGCTTAAAAATATAGCCATTCTTTAAATTTCAACAAGATTTTTTATGTAAATGTGAATGTGCATATGTATGTGTGTTTTCATTTTTAATAGTGTTCTCAATTCTTTAGAGCGTTCCTTTCATTTTGCCGCAAAAGAGGTCACTGATGTATAATCTAATTAATCGAGAGAGCCATAATAATTTACTGACTAGAAACTCAAAACAGTTTACGTATTTTATCATCATTTGAATCACAACCTCCTCTGCGAGAAGAAATATTTCCATGAAAAGCAAAGGCTATCTTTTCTTTGTGAGAGTCTGAAGTGAAGGTCAGAGTGTCCCAGCCAAAGAAGAATATGTAATAGGAAAGCATTTTAAATTGCATGACCCTTATTGCCAATCGACGGAGAGAAAACTTAACAACACTATCACAAAATACCAATCATGTGGTTCTCAACCAGTGTGCCCGACACCACAATTACCAGCACTTATTTTTCAAGTGTGCCGCAGTTTGTTTTGTTTTTTTAATACGAATTTTTACATTTTAATTGTTAGTTTGTTTTTTATGTAAATATGTATAAGTATATGTATGTGTGTGCACGGGCGTCTGTCTGTTCGCGGTTTTCCAGTCTGGATATTATGACTGTCCCGCTTCTACCACAGAGTTGCCAATCTAGTGGTTTTATCACTAGATTCTGTAAAATCTTAATCTTTTTAGCAATGGATGAAAGAAAAAAAAGGAGGGTTTATCTACATGCTGATATAAAAGGCTTCTTCATTGACTACAGGAATGTTTTTGTCTTATTCATTTCATTTTTACTGTTGCTGTGCCATGTGAGTCGGATATATTCTTTAGTATGTCATAATACAATACATTTTGTGAACCGATGATCAAGATTAATTCCTCGTTGAGGCCAATAGGTCCAATGTGTTTGACGCACCTATTGCCATGGATAGAAATTGTTTGAGCATCTGGCACTACATGATTGCTTGAACTTAAAATTCAATATTCCTAAGTTTTGATGTTCCACAACTGATAATTTCTTGATTCTATTTTAGATGAATTTTTTTATTCAAATGATTCACAATGCATTTGTACAGTAAAATCATTCAGACCGTATCTCTGCATTAAAACCATGCATTATTCTTACGATGCATTCTTACGGTAAAATAATCGACAATGCTTTCCTACAGTAAAATCATTTGCAATTCATTTCTGCGGTAAAATTATTAGTAATACATTTGTATTATTCATAGAAAAGCTGTATTCTAAATGTAAGACAAGCATCGATTCCCGTTTTATCTTATTTTCTATTCACGGTAACACAATAGCATTGACTGAAATGTGATAAAAATGTTGGTTTTCTTCGATTTCAGCACACTAAGGTCTTTTACTCTCTCTGTCTCTATCTCTCTGTCTCTCTCTATATATCCATATCTATATAAATATATATGTATATATATATATGTGTGTGTGTGTGTGTGGCCTAGAAAGCTTTACAGCTTTAAGCACTAAATATTAAAAAACTTTTTCAATAGATTTTTTGTATCACTTCAGTCACCCATTTCCAAATATTATTCGATGCGATTTATGTAATTTCCCAAACTGTCTTTCCCTTGTTTCTCCTATACTTTGTTATTATTACACATTGTATAATTTGTTGTCTCTTTTTGGGATCATCAGCTGCTTACCATGTAACTGTTTCAGGGATTTTGATAACAAAACATTCATATTAACATTGCATCCCATATATATATATATATATATATATATATATATATATATATATATATTGAAAAAGGACATCAAAACTCTTACCAAAACTGTCAACACAGGTTCTGGCTTGTTCGCTTACTTTGTACGTATTACACAAAGGGGGGGGGATAATAATTTCGAAATGTAATTATTACGTCTAGAAAAAAATTTTCTGTTTTGTTTCCAAACCCCTTCAATTAGTTTTTGAAGGGCGTCCAATTTGCAATATCAGTTTATTCAGAATTTGCCCCTTAGTGTGTGTTCAACAGTGTTCATGCTTGTTTTTTCCTTTTTGTTTTTTGTTTTTTGAAAATACGAAGTTTTTTTTTAGTCATCACTGCCCAACAAAATGCGAGCAAAGTAACATTCATTGATCACTCCTTTTTCATTTTATTAGTTGATCATCCAAACACAGCATGCTGCCAAAAGACGTTGGTCATTTGATGGCTCCAATTGAGTGACTATCCATATTTTATCTATCTATCTATTCGCTAAACTATTCATAAACCTCATTATCATTGATCGTATACTTTAATCAGCAAGCTTTATCTTTAAGTAAAATTATAACAACTGGATGTAAGTCTTGAACCTTATAGTCATCAATAGTATTCGTGCTTTTCTGACTATGCTTTATTTTCAAAAGTCATAGCCATCAATGGTCTGCTCTAATCTCCATTGTTCGTTCGCTTTTATCACTAACTTATATCATAAACATCACAGCCATCAATTGAATGCACGTTTTACAAAGCTATATATATAATCGATGCTGCTGTCACTAAGCTATCTCTCAAACATTAAGCCTCCAGTCGAATTCTCTCATCGCTAAACCAGCGGAATAAGGACACAAAATTCATTCTCAGCGTAATATGAACGAATGTCTATGCTTGAGAAGTGAAGCTGAAAATAAAATGGATTTCTCAGAGATTGAATTTACGAATTTACAGGTTTTCTATTATCAAGAACCAGTAAAAGTCGATGCCTCCCCCTTGCAGCAGACAGGCTACACACTTAACATCTAAACCTCACCTTCCCTGAAATATACAATAAAAAAACCTCAGCTGAAATATACCAGATCGATGAAGTTCGAAGCCTATTTCAAACCCATTTAATCATATCTTCTAAAGGGGATTTTAACCAAAACGTCTTCTTTGACACTAACTTGTGAATAGACTCTCCAACTACAAAACTTTACATTGGTTGTCTGGGTGTGACTTATGCTCAGGTTGTTTCCAATCAGACTTCATCATTCTTCTGTCTGGGTCGTGACCTCGATTCCAATACAGTAATACCCCGGTTATCGCTTGAGAGATTTTCTTAAATGTTGCACCAAACGAAACAGTGATAAACGGGGTTATTATCATCATCATCATCATCATCATCATCATCATAATCAGTCTTTTAGCGTCCGTCGTTGGACATAGACTTTCCCAAGGATTTGCCACACTTCCCTATCATGGGCGTCGCGGAGCCAGTACTTCCTGAGCCTGTCTAGCTCGTTTCTCCATCTAATATTTTGCCGGCCTCGGTTGTGCATGTGGTCTCGGGGGATCCATGTCGCGAGTCGCAATGTCCATCGATTGTCTACCATTTTGCAACATGGCCACTCCACCGCCATTTGAGATTTTTAATAGATTCTATGATGTCCCTAACTCTTGTCTTTTCTCGGGTGTACTGTGCTGTCTTGTGGTCTCTCCAGGTGAGGCCTAGCATTATTCTCTCATGTGCACGTTGCATGATTCTCAATTTGCGGGTCTGTCTCTTGGTTAAGTTCCATGTTTCAGCTCCATAAGTGACTATTGGGAGGATGCATTGGTTATACACCCTTCTCTTTAGGATTAATAGGATCTTCTTATTTTTGAAGATTGAGCTAGCTCTGCCAAAGGCTTGCCATCCTAGTGTGATTCTTCGCTTGATTTCTTCTTCTTTTGAGGGTCTCATGGACATTCGTTGTCCTAGGTAGATGTAGTGGTCTACTTCCTCTAGTTGTGTGTCCTCGATTTTGATCTTAGTGTTTTTATCCCCGAGCTCCAGAAAGGAGTAAGACAAGGTGATACCAGCTCACCTAAACTCTTCACTGCCTGCCTCGAGATTATCTTCAGAAGACTAGACTGGGAGAATGAAGGAATTAAAATAGACGGCGAGTATCTGAGCAACCTCAGATTTGCAGACGACATAGCCCTTTTCGCAGAGAACCTACACGACCTCCAACTAAGGATAGATGAATTAAATGGAGAGAGCAAGAAAGTCGGCCTACACATGAACTTCACCAAGACGAAGATCATGTGCAACAACCACATCGGGGATAAAAACACTAAGATCAAACGGGGCTATTATAACAGAGCATAAATACAGATATGAGCTCTCAGGACTTGGAGTTGCAGGCCATTTTCCGTTCATAATAGATAAAGAATTCTCTGAATTTGTAGATTGACGACAAAATGCTTAAGGGGTGTTGGTGTATGTAGGCGTATGCATTGGTTTAAATCAAAGTTAGCATTAAATTATCATCGTAATCAAAGTAGTACTATTCCCCTGAAAAATATCGTGTCAGCTTTTATTTTAAAACATATGATGTTTTTTACTGAGTCTCAACAAGATATATTGAATTAGTGCAGTATAACTCATTTGATTGCTTCTTTACAGAACTGGTGAATATCAATAGATGCCGATAATTATTTTTATTCAGTAAAAAGTGGCTTATATGTATGCATTTATATTCATAGCTTTTAACCAAAGTGTATAATTAATAGTCATTCGGATGACTGTTCATCATGTCTTTTATCATAGATTATCTACTTGGGAAAGTTAGCATAATTGAATTCAAAATGAAAAGTATTTGAAAAAGAGCGCTAAATAGAGAAGTGTTTACTAGGTTATTATTGCATTCACCAAAAAAGAGCTTTCACAAGCGACCATGGCCCACCACGAAACATTGCAAACAATTATGGCTCAAATGACTCAAGTGTACAATTAACAGAGACTGTCATCACGCTGGGTAAATGTGGGCCAAAGACTTTTGCTTTTTTGTTTATAACTTTCAATCATTGATACACATATTTGTGGATTTGTGTAAAATCTACGCCATGTTTAATACAATAGATAAATAGCTTTGATGTCTGTGGTTGGTTGATGATCGGATGTAGTTATATACTAGGCTTTGTTAAGTTTGGCACACAGACCCCATATTGATTGCAATACCTGATATTCCTAAGTGGTCATCCATCTCCGGTGAATAATACCTTTGCCATATACATATATACATATTTTTATTGTGAATGTGAAATGATCCGAGAGATTGCTAATGAAATAACAATTGGAGGGTGAAGATTTATAATTAGTGTGTATAATTAGGGTATTCTGTCGGACCAAATACGTCCTTTTCTCAAAAACATCCCTGTCGCATAGAAAAAGACGAACCGACCGAGAGTAAACAAGAGAGAATTTGGGTTGAAAGCTATTATTTGGTCTTTGCATCATCAATGATAAAAAGCATTGCTACGCTGAAGCAGCAACTCTATCGGTGGCAGGTTCGATTCCAGCAGCAACTCCATTTTCTTTAATTGTTTATCCTATTTACGTCGTCTGAATTGAGCGATATATCAACCGTGTAACGATGGGAGATAATTTCAAGAAAGTTTTCAATATTATAAAACGCAATTTATAATTCGTATCCATATATTTCCAATATGTATCTCTATATGTAAATACATAAATGTTTACTATGAATGCAAAAAGCAGCAGATACATTTTAGAAAGATCATTTTAACATCTTACAGTTTCAAAACTGAAAGGATTTGAACCGGAGATTTCTAATTTTTTGTGCATCACTTTTCAAAGTTCGATCTCGTTTCACTGTTTTTTTTTATTTTGTAATTTTTCAATTTTCTGCCAATATTCGATAAGTTTTAAAGCATTATGAGGAAGTTGAAATGAACTTTCGCAATACATTTTTGAATATCACTACCACACTTTTTTGATAATGGCTGATGATGGGCGAAAGATTTTGAACCACTAATTTTGGAACGTTTTAAAAAAATCTTGGATAACATCAATAAAAGGTCTGCACGCAAACTAGAAAATCAAACAAAAAATTGATTTGACAGACTTTGTCTGTTATTTTTAATGTATGTTTACACGAAGGATTGCTGCCTAGTTATACACTTTCTGTATATATATATATGTTAGATATGGATATCCATATATGTGTGTGTATGTGTGTCGAAAACTATGACATATACAGTGATCGCACTAGACGTGACTTAGTACTACAATACCGACTTCGCACCTAGATTAGGCAGTTCGCTGGAAGCTGTTGAGAAAGCTTCAGCCGAACAAAATGTCGGCAGGTGGGTTGGAAACAAAGAATTGTTGCCAAGGCTGAGGGAAACGAAGGTCGACAGAGATCACGCGTAGAAAAGGCAAAAGAAGAGAATTTTTCGCTTAAGAATCTCCCGGGCAGTGGACGGTTGGGCGGTCAAGCCACAGATATTCTCGAAGATGAAGCAGAGATGCATAATCTCAGATAATCCTTGCTTTAGAAACAGACGTGTACACGGACAGTTGCTATGGTTACTGAAACAAGCCGATGTATTTGGTAATGGGAATAAGATTTTGCTTCACCAATGTGTTTTTATTGAAAGGTAATCAGCTTAGCTTAGTCTGGCAAAGTTTCAAATGGCAGTGGTGTTCGTTCCCGTAAACTCCTTGTGGAGCATAGGGCCACAACCTCTCCACCGTGGTCTCAATTGGGTGTCTGTTTTTGTTGTTTTTTTCTTTTTGTTTTTTTTTTTTGTTGTTGTTTTTTATCTAGAGCTAATGGTTCCACGCTCAAGTTTCCAACGTCACTTACGCTTGGGACAAAGTATTGCAAATGCCGACCTGTAAGGGTTTTCCCGTGAAAGTATTTTTCTCTTAGAGGGACATTCCTACAAAGCTACTGTCAGGTACCTATTGCTGGAGAATATCTGTACCCATGCCTTTCCCAAGGGCAAAGGGATCTCAAAGTGCTTCAGTCGAAACTCAAAATCAGTGTAGTTCCGTTTTCGAAAACCGTTACAGCTCTCTGTACCTCTGAATGTTGGTCTATGCTGATAGAAAGATCGTACTTAGTTGTTCTTCCGAGTGGAGAGGGTTAGCAACCTTGAAAATCGAATTTCAAAATTCTGGTTTTTGCCTCGGCACGATCAACGATTTCAGCAACGGCAGCAGTATGTGTTATGGCCAGATCGGAAATTTGGAGGTTTAAAGAGCGGGTGGCTCCAGATTTATAAATTGTAGAGCAACCAATCAGCTAAAAAACCCGGATTTTAAAATCCTGGCTTCGCTTTTACTTGCACTCAGTCAACGAATTATGACACTAGTGTGGAATATGAAACAAGCTTAGTAACGGAGTTGGCCCTGTTTTTTATTAGTTGTTGTTGTTGTTGTTGTTTCTTGTAGGGTTTCGTTTTCGTGCTTAAACTTGTTTACACCTATTGATAGTATTGGGCGGGGGAGAAGTAATGAGTCAATCTTTCATTCATTTCATATGGATTACGTGACATACACGCACAGATGTACACATACAATTACACAAACACATGTGTGTATTCGTATGTGCGTGCGTGCATACAAAAGAGAACCGGGGAATCGTGTCCAAGTTTCAGCTTAGACTATTCATATTCATTTTACATTATTGTCCATAGGAAATGCATGAATCAACTATCCCTGAGCTCTGTCTCACCGACACAATATATCTTGTCGCCGTTGAAGCACAATATTTTGTCAGTGATATGCTACTATATTTGAAGGAAGAGAGAGTGTGTCAGTGACGACTTAGAGGAAACATTCTTCTATAACTAATTTTCCGGTAGTTAATAGCAGCAAAATCTGTTATCCTTATTATTATTGTTATCTTTATAGTTAAGTGTCTGATCAATCAACATCATATGATATATATATATATATATATATATATATATGTATATCATATGATGTTTATATATGTATATATATATATATATATATATACAAAGGCACGAATAACTGCTTTCAACCCAAAATCTCATCTCGTTTATTTTCGGTCTATTCGTCTCTTTCAATGCAACAGATATAATCCATTCTGTCGACCAAATATGTCCATTTCTTAATACATAAACTTAAGCGTTGAAAGAAGCGAATAGACCAAGAATAAACAAGATGAAAATTTGTGTTGAAGGCGGTTATTTGTGCTTTTGCATTGCTGGCGGCTGTTCAGTCCAATGGTAAGAGTATCGCTACGTTGAAGTGGGTACCCTGTTTGTGGCATATATATATATATATATATATATACACACACACACACACACACACATGCAGCTATCCGTATTATTATACATGCGTTTTAGACACGTGAATATGCAAAAATGAGGTTTGATCAATAACTCCGTGGCCTAACATGAAGTTATTAGAAATAACTTTGATTCGAATTTTTCATTGTTCAATGTTCCCTCTGTACCATATAGATCCACCACCGAATTAAATGCATTGACAAGAGAGATTGTATTGGAAACTGAATATTTTTGTCGGCAAAATGCTTTCTTTTTTCGGGTATTCAAATGCACTAATCTGTATGTGCGTGTAGGTCTGTGTTCGTTTGTGTGTCTTTGTGTGTGTGTGTTTATACATGAGTTTGCATTTGTATGCATGTGTGTATACAACATTACGTGCCACTGGGTGGACTGAGCTATAGTTTGGCATAGACGTGTTTGCCAACGCTTAAAGTGCGATAAACAATATTGTGATCACGATAACTGATTTCGGAAATTATGAATGTATTTCTGGGGGTCATAAAGCTTGTGGTAGATTGAATTATTCGAAAGAAGTATACCAATTTATCTATGTCATTTTGTACGTTTATCTCTGATACCTTTCAGTTACTTGTAACTTTGATAAATTTCACTCAGTTAAATTAATGTGAGTCATCCAAGGGTACAGGAGGTTTATCGCAGATTTTACTGAAAACGTCTGCTAATCGTCGCTGTACGATAGGCCCTAGATTGCACAATTTGAATGGAATATTCACCTCCAACAGCATTTGCAGCGTCATCCTTCTAGCATCCGTCGTTCGACATGGATGTTCCCCAATGGTCGCCAAGGCCCCAATCTTTGAAGCCGCAGAGCCAATACTTTTAGAACTTTCCTACTCATCTAACTATTTCTTTTTTTGTCTAACTAGAGTTTTGCATACGACCTCTGGACATCTACCTTGTGGGACGTGATGTCCAGCAGTTGTCTAACTTTCTCATTACATAACCAGCCAATTGTTATCAGATTTTTGCAGTGGTCTCTATGATATCCATGACTTCTGTTTTTCCTCTAATAAACTATGCCGTCTCGTGATCTCTTTATGTGAGGTTGAGCATAATTCTCTTATGTGCATGGTGTATGGTTGTCAGTTTAAGGGTTGATTCTCTGGTTAAGTATCATGTTTCAGTCCCGAATTGGACATGGGTATCTTTTTTTTAATGTTCAATGAAGAGAAAATACAATCTTTAAAAATTGTCAATTGTTTCGATCAAAGTATATGTTTCCAACCTCTGTATGGACAATCCAATGTTTTCTTTCCATCTCTGATGATAAAACAACATTTCGGCCGGGTCAATTAACTGCCTTCAGCAGATGTAATATGCAATTTTCGAGAGGAAAATGAATATCATTTCTTCGGTTTCCAGTGGTGCAAAGCAAAACTTTTAATAGTTATTGGATAAACAGTACTTTTATTGCATAATAAAACCGTCAATAAAAAAATATATTTTTCAATAATGAAAAATGATTTTTTCCTGAACCAACCAGGAAAATATGTCTTTGGTATGATATGGTGAATTATCATGGTGTTTTTTTTTTTTTTTGTTTTGTTTTTTTTACAGTGAGTCCGTACACTGACACATTTATTAGCTCAATTTCGATGTGAAAATTAACATATAAAATATTCTATGAAGAAGCGTTGAATTAGGTCCGTTACCAAGGAAAGAGATCATGTTAAATTTTATTTTTTTTCAAATGGAGCCAAGGACTCGCCGACGAAATAACGTACGTATATATATATATATATATATATATATATATATATATATATATATATATATATATATATATATGTAGCAATGGTAGCAGCAGCCATTATAAGTCCCGTAGCGTCCCCCATTTCTTTCCATGACGACTGCAATTACACTAACCTACGCCATCTCTTATCTTCAAGCCTTTACATCTCATCCCTCTATCGTGTGTCTTGTTTTTTCCTACTGCGCTCCCCATCCCATTGGTACCAATCTGTTATTATTGTGCTCCATTCTTGCTAAGTGTCCCGTCAATCTCTATTTTCGGTGCTTAATTAATTGCATGATATATTTTGCCATTACCCTGATCCATGTTGATTTTTTGATCTTTAGAGGTTATCCTTACCATTGCTCTTTCTAAGACTCTTTGTGCAATTCTAAGTTTATTATCAGTTTTTATTCCACAATTAGCATCCATAAGTCATAAATGTTATTTTGCATCTATTGTATACTCTACGCCATAAACATATTAGCAAGGTGATATCTTTCTATCCATAGCAAATAATTCCGTGCCAATCGTTTGGCGTCGCTTCATTTTGATTTCATAGTCTTTCTCCAACCTTATTGTTCGTCCTAGGTAAATGTATTTGTCAACCTCTTCTATCTCATTGCCCTACCAAACATATATAAACTATTCACACACACACACACACACACACACATATATATATGTATATATATATATATATATGTATATATATATATATATATGTATATATATATATATATATATGTATATATATATATATATATATATATATATATATATATATATATATATATATCCCAGAAGTTGAGGCCTTACATCGAACATCAAAGAATTATATTCCTCTACTTCTGTCTGCATTAAGATGTCTCATCGACTCTTGAAGTAGTGAGCCCCGTTCTGGCAATGCTCTTCAGATTGTTTCCATCAAAGTGGAGAGTTCTCTGCTTTGCTCATAGGAAAAAAGTTGTTTTTTTAATAAATGATCTAAATAGATAAATTGCAATGAAATTTTAAGATAAAAATGTTATGATAGATGTAGCAATGTTAAACTTGAATTTGAATGAATTGATGTGTGTATGTGGTGAGCTATTTTGGTATTTCCCATCGCCGCCAGCGATCGGGTTTCGAACTCAGGGGGAAAAATCCAAGCTTCCGAATGTTAACTTGCAAGATATGAAAGCCTAAAAGATTACTGCAACACAATTTTCCTGTTTGCATTGTTTTACATTCAGCTTTGTGATTTGCTAAGCTAAGCTCAGTGAATATCGATATGTAATGAACTGACACAGTGAGCGTGAGTTTTTTAAATTGTTCATGGTGAGTTCGTTCCTCTCTACAAGCTCCATGAATCATCATCATCAGTCTTTTAACATCCCTCGTTGGACATAGACCTTCCCCAGGATTCACCAAAATTCCCTATCATGGGCATCGTGGAGCCAGTATTTCCAGAATCTATCAAGTTCATCTCTCCATCTTGTGTTCTGTCGGCCTTGGTTTCTTATGTGATCTCTGGGGATCCATGTTGTGAGACGTGATGTCCATTGGTTGTCTGTCATTCTTGTAACATGGCCTGCCCATTGCCATTTGATTTTTTTAAATAATTTATATGTCACGAACACCTATTTTCTTCCTTATATACTGTGCTGTATTGTGATCTCTCCGTGTAAGGTTGAGCATGATTCTCTCATGCACATGTTGCATACTTCTCATTTTGTAGAATAAAAGATAGATAGATAGATAGATAGATAGATAGATAGATAGATTGATGGAATGGTACGAGGAGGTGCTGCCTGAAAGTTTGGGGGATTCGAACAGAATGATCGATCCGTTTATTTGCCATGTTTCACAAGTCTCGCTGGACCAATCATGCAATCCTGAAATCACTCCATCAGATGATAAAGAATGCTATTTTCTATCAATTTCCTTGAGGGGCCGTTTTACGTCTAAATAGACAGATAGATAAAAAGATATTCGCTTCAACATGAAGGTAGAATGTGAGACAAGGTCAAATTTTACACGGGGGACCTACATACATACATTAGGTAAGGGCAAAAAATGTCTTGCCTCTACGATCAGTGTCACGCAGACGTCTGAAAATGTTTTTCAGACCCTCCCATTCAAGTGCAACGAAGAGAAGCTAAGGTAAGTAAATATATATATATATATATATATATATATAGAGAGAGAGAGAGAGAGAGAGAGAGAGAGAGAGAGAGAGAGGCCAGAGCAACAAATAGTGATAAACTTGGCGTGAAGCATTCGAACTGACTAAAGTTGATCAATTGAGCCTATTTCAGCTACTCTTTGGAGGAAAAACGGGAGTACAAGGTATCAGAAAATACATTAGAAAACTCAAATGGCAATGGACTGGTCATGTTGCTACGATATAACTGCTGGATATCATGACTCACAACGTGGATCCCCAGAGACCATATGCGAAACCATGACAGGCAGAATATAACAGCCTAACGAACTAGACAAGGTTCGAAAAGTATTGGCCCCTCGACGCCCATAATAGAGAGGTCTGGTGAATCGTGGGTGGACGCTGGAATGCTAATGGTGGTGATGATCACTGTTTTATTGGTTAATATTCTGGATTCCTCAGCTGATCTCAGTTTACCATTGTGTCAATTTTTACATTTCATTCCTCCTTACTCTCCCCCAACCGCAGTTGAGGCATTTGAGATAGTCTGATATGTTTCCTCTTCTGGATAGAAGTATTTTAAATATGGTGCCACCCAAGAGAGCCATAACACTCTCTCTTAAGCTATCACCGTTCCTCCAACATCCTTTACCGCCATCATCGCTTATGGATTCTTTAAGCTGGCTTGCGTAAAAGAACCGCCGTTTAATTCGATAATCGATATTAATCCGATTAAGAGTTTAAGCTCCTCAGTTTCTGCCAAATTTCACATGAACATCCACCTTAATTTTTTTTTCTATCCGTTATTATCAGCCATTATGATTCATGGAAAAGTGACAATTTTTTTATGGCCTTCCTTTTATCATTTATAAAACGATAAATGATTTTGAAACTGAATTATAAAATCTTCAGCTGACGAAGAATTATTTTCCCCGTGTTTGATGAGCATGAAATCTATCAGATAACGAACCAACAACCAATGCTTTCCCTTGATAGTCATCTATGGAGCTGAAGCATGGAATTTGAGAAAGAGGTTGGTTTGGAAAAAAAGGAGCACGCTTTGTTCACAGAGGATCACGTGAAAGACTACAAGACAGCTCATAATTTTAAAAAGAAAACATGGATAGATATAAAAACTTTAGAAACCACAGATGCCAGTGGGCAGGCCATGACACAAGATTGGCAAGCAACCTCAAGATACCCCAATTCGTAAAGTTGAACCCCTGAGATCATGTGTGAAATTGCAGTCAGCAAAATATAATTTAGACGCACTAAAAAAACGTGTCAGCACCATGTTACTCAAAGAACAAACTATGAAAAGATGATGATTAAGATGATGATGAAGGTCCTTTGCTGTGGAATAATGGCCTGAAAGCTACTATTGCAGCCTATTACTGGTGAGTTTGAGCTTTAATTGGTTCTGATACAATGTTATAATGATTCTTATCGACTAATTACGCCGCTGATATACTCCAGTATATATATGTATATATTCGGATACGTCCAAAATATTCATTTAATATACCACCGGTGTTTGCATTCACTTTCATACAAGACACTTTAAATTTCGCACACACACTCTCCTCAATGAGTTAGGGAAACAGATTTTTATTGAGGTTCAATTTATAATTAAATGTTTGTTTAATTGCTCCTTTCGTTTGTGTCCATGTTTGCAGGATTTTCTCACATATATGTATGATTCCAACCATAATGGTCATATTACATCATGGTTACTTTATTTTAGCCTCACCTATGCCTAATTTACGAGGTAAAAAACAGCATACATCGGTGGCTGTGAAGCACCTCTTCATTGTTCTGAACAAACCATTTGTGAGTTATTTGACCTGTATGCTTCAGCTTGGTATCTAATTGAAAGTCTCAACCCTCTTTAAGCTCCACTTGTTACACTAAAGAGATCAAATCAACTTCCAAAATACAGTGATACGTCGCCCCTCTTGTGGTTTTTTCAATCACTCAATGTGCCCCGTATCATAGAAAGTAAAACAAGCCCAAACCATGATACATCAACCTGTGTACTTTACTGAGGATATTGCGCTTTTTTGATCACATCTTTTCTTTCGTTTCGTTTGACCAAAGGACTTTCTTCCAAAAATCATTAGGCTTCTGTACATGGTCATGTGCAAACTTTATCCGAGATTTTTCTTTAACAAAGGGCTTTTTTACGTTGACAACGGAAATTCAAACCATTCCTATGCAGTTGATTACAAATATATATTTTAGTAACCGATGTTCCAGTCGCTCTCAAATCATCTTGGATCTCCTTGTAAGTTAACATTGGATTCACTTCGGCTTCTCTTAGTATTTTTCGAGTTGCTCGCGAGGATATTTTCCGTGCAAGTTTACAGAAGTTCATTGACGGTGCCAAATTTCTCCTATTTCACAATTATCGATCCAATGGTACTGACAGGGATATCTAACATCTTGGCAATAACCCTAGAGCTCAAACCTTAATTATGTCACTTTGTTACTTTATTCTTTTGCTCGGTTCAGAGCCTACTCTCTTTAACAAAGACAGCCACGTTGCAAAAAGGTGAAGCAGTGAATGATGACTGTGATGGTATCATACCATTGTGATGTATTGCTGGAACGTTCAAAAAATGTATATACAGATTCGAAATGATGTAGACATCTATTTGTTCTTGAATGATATTTCAATGGTAACTTTTTCCAGATACTTTTCCCCAACATTAAGTTAGTTTACATTCTATCCAGCATCTTATGTTTGAAATTATGTATTTTCTTCTTAGTAATTGTTAATATTATATCAAAATAATCACTCGTGTACATTTAAAGCTAATATAAACACCGGGAGTATATTAAATTGATCTATTACTAGGGACCAAATACTTCTTTTTCTTCTCAACTATATATACATATATATAGTTTTGATTTGATCAAAAGATCATTTGATTGAAACATGGATATAAAATAACTATTTTTTACAATCAGAGGTTTGTGAAATCAAACGTCGGTTTGACATTGTTTTGCAAAAATAAGTAAATGTGTCCATTTAATTTCATAGAAAGTGTATGTGATCAAATAAAAGATATATAGCGACTAATTTTTACGATCAAAAATGTCTGCAATCAAAGTGAAATCAAACTTATTTTTACAAAAAAAGTAAGTTTCGCCAGTTATGCAATTTCATATTCTGCTACTTCTTCGTAAGTCATATATATATACATATATATATATATATATATATATATATATATATATATATATATATATATACATACATATACATACAGAGAGAGAGAGAGAGAGAGGAAGAAAGAAAGAGAGAGAGAGACTAATTCAAGGAATAAGATGATTAATAACCCGCTGATTTGCTTGGGGCCATTTTTTCAGGCTAAAATAGTTCGTTAATTGAACTGTTACTCAATTTATGATCATATGTTTTGATACAGCTCGATCCTGGTCAATGATGACGCGTCTCGTTGTCTCCATCACTACAAAAATATCGCGTGTTCAACCGCTGTCTTCAGGATCAAATTTTTTGTTTTTGTCATTAGAGCATTGGGATACAAGAGAGGGGGAAAGAAGCTGAGACAGAGAGAGAGAGAGAGAGAGAGAGAGAGAGCAAGAAATGATGGATTAACATCGAGGTGGGAAACATTGAAAGCAATGAATGCAATTCTGAGAGGCGAAAGACTGCGATGGTGGTGGGGAAGGGGTGAGGTACGTGATTAACCAGGCTGAACAGCACATCATCTGAGAGAAAGCGAGAGAGTCTCAGAGCTCCTCTGATGCGAGACTTCAGGAAATGGGTATCACCAGCAATAGCATTTCAGATTAGAAATCATTAGCAATGAGATTTCTCCCTTTCTTAGAATAACTCTTTATTAACTGGTAGTTCGCATTCGGCAATACAAGGGTTTCCAAGTATGATACACGAAAATTGGATGCTCGTCTCTTCATCGCCTTTTCTTTATATCACAATTATATATATATATATATATATATATATATATATATATATATATATATATATACATATACACATATATATATATATCATTACTCCCTTTCTTACTTCTTAATCTCTCGCTCTCTCTCTCTCTATATATATATATACATATATATACATATATATATATATACATCATTACTCCCTTTCTTTCTTCTTAATCTCTAGCTCTCTCTCTCTCTCTCTCTCTATATATATATATATATATATATATATATATATTATATATTATCATTATTATTTTAGGGTTGAGTTATCAATGAATGAAGGGGATAGTGCATAGGTAACCCAATATATTTAAACGATTCAATTTTTTTTAATTATTATATATCTATCGTTACTCCCTTTCTGTCTTCTTATTCTATGTCTGTCAATCTCTCTCTCTCTCTCACTCACGCTCTCTCTCTCTCTCTCTCTCTCTCTCTCTCTCTCTCTCTCTTTCAATATATACATATATATATGTATATAAATGTATATTATTATTATTATTATTATTATTATTATTATTATTATTATTGGTTTCTGATGAATGAATAGTGTTCGATATTGGGGATAGTGCGTAGGTAACCCAACGTATATAAACGATTACAAAACAACACTCACAAACAAAATAACACACGTTCCAGATGAAAATTAACTATGCAAGTAGACAGGCATCAGACGTGGCAATCCAACGATGGACCACCAACGTACAATAAACTACCTAATCGAAAAGTCATTAGATAGGTGTTCATTAAAAATGTATGCCAGCGGATGCAATTCTCAGACACTGTTTACTACTCCTGAAAAGGTACCACACACACACACACACACACACACACTAACACACACACACACACACACACACACACATATATATATATATATATATATATATAATGCTCTTCCATAGGAATAGAGTACTCTGGTGGATGAGGAGTTTCTGCGTAAATGAACACATCGCTTAAATTCACCTTTATTGACCACCCAGTTTCGTAGTCCAGAGGTAGGATATCGGCCTCAGGGTCTGATGTGAGGGTTTCAATCATGCCTCGCAGTACTGGGTGGGATAAAGTCTATAGCCACACTGAAGAGATGTAATACATCGAAACAGCTGTCTGTGGATGATACAATAATTATATATATATAGATAGATAGATACAGAAAGAGAGAGTCAAATTTTACACTTTAGCTAAAAAAAAAGAAAGAATTTTGTTGAGAAATTTCGTAATTTTAATCAAAACAGTCCTCTAGATCATCCTACGACGGTAATTACATAATAATAGGTATATCAAATTTTGCGACCTACACGTCAAATTTCCACCCGAATGATTAATGATTGGAAGAAATTTGTTGTCCATGAGTGACTGATACTGACAGGAAGCTCATACAGGCATGAAACTCAGTCAAACACTGACTTTTCTATGTGTACAAACGCAGACACAAACACATACACACACACATGCGTAGATAGACACACACACACAAGCAGATAGACAGAAGGTCTGTCATTATGCCATCCTCACCTGGAGATTTTCCGAGTTTTATATTTCACCAGGAGAAATCTTTCACAAAGGACTAGCTCTGCTATTCACACAATTCATACGAGGGAGAAAAATGCCTCAAAACTCCTGTCTAAGAATAGTAATGCTACTCCACAAGAGATAATCGTACCATTACAACTACCACCCTATTAAACAATTACCCAAAGTAAATAAACCATTTACAAAGTACTCACAAACAGGATAACGAGCGTTCTAGATGAAAATCAACCACGCAAGCGGCCGGTCTTCAGAAGTGCTTATTCAACAACAGACCACCTAATCGGAAAGTCATTAGAATACAACAAACCACTTTGGTTGGCCTTTTGAAAAAGCATTTGATTCGGCAGTTTTCAAATCAATGTACGAACAGAGTTTTAACGAAATTTACATAGAAGCCATTATAAAAACATATACAGAAACGACAATGCAATAATTAGACTACCTAAAGATAATATACAAACAAGATGGAGATAAGAGGAGGAATATTCATACGGTGTACAATATCACCTAAACTATTTACTGCGAGCCTTGAAAGCATCTTTCGGAAAACTGCCAAGGAGGGAATGGGAATCATCATCATCATCATCATCATCATCATCATCATCATCATCATCATCATCATCATCAGTCTTTTAACGTCCATCGTTGGACATAGATCTTCCCCACGATTTGCCACACTTCTGTATCAAGGGCGTTTACTTCCTAAACTTATCTAGCTCGTCTCTCCACCTAATATTCTGTCGGCCTCGGTTGGGCATGTGATCTCAAGGGATCCATGTCGTGAGTTGTGATATCCATCGGTTGACCGTCATTCTTGCAACCTGACCAGCCCACCACCATTTGAGATTTTTAATGGATTCTATGATGTCCCTAACTCTTGTCTTTTCTTGGATGTACTGTGCTGTCTTGTGGTCTGTCCATGTGAAGCCCAGCATAATTTTTTCATTTGCACGTTGCATGGCTCTCAATATGCAGATCTGTCTCTTGGTTAGGTTCCACGTTTTAGCTCCATTAGTGACAATTGGGAATAACCATGAGAAAAAAATCGGCTTAAAGGAGAACAGCAAAAAAACAAACCTAATGTTTGACGGACAAGGCCCCTAGAAAAAACGTGAGGATGGAGGATAAGGATATAAAAGAATTTGACGAATTTATTTTCCGAGGATTATGAAAGTGAAACAAAACGCTGCAAAAGGAATGGCTGGAAATCATTTGTTGTGAATAGAGATTCATTGAAGAGCATCTTGTCATTATGTCTGATGTGCAAGTATACAATGGATCAATAGTACCAGCAATAACTTACGGATGCAAGACATGGGAACTCACAAAACAAACAGTGAACTAACTGAGAATCGTAGAAAGAGCTACGAAAAAAGCAATGCTAGGCATAACTAAGAGTTACAAAAAGATCAACGTAGATTAGGGGAGAGACTAAAGTGAAGGATATTATACAAATAATTAAGCAACAAAAAGGAGGTGGGCGAGGCTCTTAGGAAGAAGGGATACCAACCGATGGAACAAAAGGCTAACTGAATGGTGCTCAGCCACCACAGTTGGAAGAGACCATACATGATGTGGAGGAATGAGATTGATTGTTTCGTCAGAAAGTCATAACGGAGAATAGCACGAACGCAGAAAGAATTGGGGAAGGCCTTTGTCCAGCAGGTTGATTATAATGATGACATGTATACATATATATGATCAGCGCTTGGATATGAATTAACTTATCCAAGAGAATGATATCAGAAAGACAATGAAGAAAGCAGAAAATATATGTTTCCTTCATTAGTATGTTATTCGTCGAGATCTCATTTTAAAGTAATTTTTATTTGAAAAAAATTGATTAACAAAGTAGAGCGGTTGAATTTTAATCATATTAATCAAATTAACATAAAATATATTAGACCCAAGCTGTGACTTCTCCCCATAATCTTTCCCTTGTTCCAATCTTTTTAGATTTTTCGTTTGTGTATCTAACGCTGTTCAGCTTGTAACAGACATATTGGTTTTGTTAGACGGTTAACCACAGAAATCATTGACAGTGAGTTATCAACCAACCCACTTAGCCGTCTATCGATTTCACCTGCTGCCAATGTTGGTCATAATGATTAATGCGACCATGTATCTGTAAGTACATCACCAGACCCGAATTTGCTGAAATTCAATTTGAAATTTTCACTGTATAATTTTCAATCCATGTCATAGATAATCAACACTAAACCATGCATATTAACAAGAAAAGTGATTATGTTGAATGAATTTAGATTCTTACAACGAAAAAAATAGCTATACCTTTTCCATAGGAAATTAAAAAGTAATGCTAGCAAATTGAAAATCAACACCACGTTTCAGTTGGCATTTGTCTTTTTAGTTTTGCTGTCGTATTTTTTAATTTGGTTGACTTATCTTTCAATTCGATTGTCGTAGTTTCTAATTTGCTTGGTGTAATTCAAAATTTTGTCGCTGTAATTTTCAATTTCGTTGCTGTATATTTTGATTCGGTTGTTGATCTTTTTTTTTAATTTGCCCCTGAAAAAGCATAGATCAAAGTATTAAATTCAATTCAAATTCTTCCAGTTATAATTTGCGATTCTTTTTTATTATTTAAAATATATCTAATTGCTATAATATTGTTTCAGCAAACTTTTTGCAGCCTTTCCTCCTTATATGAATTACAAATTCAAGTTCACGGCATTATGATTTCAGGCAATTGGAAGTTAATAAAAACACAATATTCAAGATTGAATTGGTAAGTGTCTCGTTTGGAGGAATGACAAATGTAATCGACTTAAAATTATAGAATTTATACATACTTTATAGAGTTTCATAACTTTTATATTTTGTATGATTTATCCTGAAATAATGCCAGAAAAGCGACAGTAAACAGAACATGTATTATTAGCATTGTCGTTGACAAAAAAATCTGTTTGCTGCTGTTTTCCGGTTTGTACTACCGGAAAGAGAAACTTTCTCTTTTTGTACAAATAGTGCATTTCAAGAAAGAGTTAGAACAGATTGGCTGAAATGAAATGGTAACAATAAAAATGATTTTAAATGTATGAACAAATCTTCTAAAAATTACAGACAATATATATCTAGTTGTTTAAAAAGATCGTAAACAAGTATATAATTATAGCTAATTGAAGATCATTTCCTGTCAGGCTCCTGATAGAACTTCTCAACTGAACTCCAAGATTTCAAATTCCTTTCAGTGTTTGTGACTTCCGGTAGTTATTTTATCTTCCACCTTATAATTATCAAACAATATCTCTTGATTCTCCCAGAACTTATCCAGGCGGTTTTTAAATGTGTCTTTATAATAACATGTTCCGGTCGGGAGTTCCAAGTGTTAGTTAATCGGCCCAAAGAAAAATATTCCATCTCATTGTTAGTACAAGAAAATGTTTCATATTATGTGTTCTGACGATTCCACACACATACGATTGAATTGCACTGTTGGTCTGTCATATAACCATGATACTATCCTAAACATGTAAATGATGTGACCTCCAGTATGATGATAGTTTACAGGCTGTGTTAATAATGTCTTTGCACCCATGAAATGAAATGAACGTTAGAAATGTTATGATCGTTATGATTGCTCTTTTGGTTTTGTCACTAATATGGCGATTGTACGTCTGTGTTATCCCCCTTCTTACTCTCACGTATATGCTTGCATTTATTTGGATGGAATCTGTGCAGAGACATCGCTCCACTTTATGAGTGTCAAGGTCTCTCTGAAAGGTTGCAGTATCCGTCTGGTTCTCCTTGATTTTGGAAACTTTCATGTCATTCGCAGACAAATAGAATTCAGACTTGATGGAGTCAGGTAAATCATTAATGTATAATAGGAATGAAATCAGGCCGAGGACTGATCCTAGTGGAATTCCGGCAATAACCGACATCCACAAAGATTTCTCACCATAATGCTCTCGTATGAGACGTGCATGCTATGGAGGTAGGAAGCTGAGAATTAAACATTCACTCCCTAATAAGTCTGGGGGAAAAAGAAAAACCTTGGGTTTTTTTTGGGGGGGGGTAATACACACTCATCCTAAATAGTAGATGTTCCATCTGCACTATAATTTCATGTTAGATTATTGCCTTGGTCTGCGCCCCTTAGCATTCATATGTTTTTGTGACGTAATCACTACCCAACAAAAAGCGGGAGAATAACTTACTCACTTTTTTGATTGATCACTCCAACACAGCATGCTGCAAAAAGATGTAAATCACGTGACAGTTTCTGTTGAGCGATTAGCCAGACCTTTTCTTCTTTTTCAAGTCATCAT
This sequence comes from Thysanoteuthis rhombus, assembly GCA_963457665.1. Taxonomy (NCBI): domain Eukaryota; kingdom Metazoa; phylum Mollusca; class Cephalopoda; order Oegopsida; family Thysanoteuthidae; genus Thysanoteuthis; species Thysanoteuthis major. The sequence goes on from OY735221.1 coordinate 31,748,289, forward strand.
CAGGAGCCATTGAAATACCGATCATTTCAAATAAGATCGAAGCAAATCTATAAGCAACAGATTTCTGTTTGCTTTCTCTCATTACAAAGGAAGAGCTTGATTAGCTTAGCTAATAATTTTCATTGGATTCTTAACAAATTGTTGCATTCGTTTTAAAAACTCACTCAAACACAGGACTGAAATAGTGCGACAACAAGTAAGGGTCGGACATCCAGCATTAGAAAACACTTTGTATGACTAACTTGTTAACCAAGGCTCCTTAATGGCCCCACTATGTTGTAGGATAGGGTTTCTCATAATCCCTGGTAACATTTCTCCCCTGGCGATTCTAGGCTTCCTCAAATCTTCTTCCCATCTTAAATTGTCGTCTAATAATTTTTTCACCTTTATAGTTTCTATTCTTCCGTTCTCTCCTGACTGGAATGCCTCCCCCATTGCTCCTCTGCCTAAATTTCATCCCATAAAACATAACTTGGACTGACCCGAGGCTACAATAGCGAGGCACCTAATAAGGGAATGAACTTTTTTTTGAGCGACCTGGAAACCATGTTTTAACCAACGCATGTGCCATTTTAATACTGTAAAGCAAGAAAGTAGCACACACAATTTTCCTATTCTTTATCTCTTTTATTGGTGTTCTGTGAAATAAAAGACTTCAGAGTCATCAGTGAATGTCCCATCTATCTTCTTTTTTTCTTGAAGATTTTTACATTTTTTCGTTCTGTAGACACAAGGAGTAAACAATAAATTCCAGGATGTCTCTTCGCGCAGTAAGAACCAGAAAAGGAAATCCACAAAGCAATTAGTCTGCGACTTGGAAGCTAAAATATTGATGTTTATCAACTGGTGTCCCTCGGTTTGTGCTCAGCAGGTTTTGTCCGTCAGATGAAAATATTCAATTAGCAATGTGCGTTCGGAATGGGAACCGAATGGTAACGAAATGAGTGCACTTGCAAGTTCTAACATATATATATATATATATATATATATATATATATATATATATATATATGCTTTATATTGCTTAAAACTCTATTTGAAATGACCTTACACGGAGAATGTGTAACTTAGCTTAGACAGCATAAGTAAAATGAACAATTTTAGAAATATTGCTGCGACAGGAATCGAACCTATTGAGCTAAATAGTCCGGCAGAAAGGTGAAGGTCTAAATAAGTGCTTCATCCCAACGTTCTTATCTTGTTCATTCATCGTCCATATTTGCACTATGGTTTCTTAATGTAGACAATTATAAAGAAATTGATACAGAATCTGACAGATTGATTTATGAAAGAATTATTTTGTTTGAAACTCTATTTGATATTATCCTGTTAAAACATGATTCTTGCAACAATCTAATTTTTCTTCAATTGTTTATTCTGTTGACGCTGTCTAGGCCAAGTGACAGATTCACCGTGTAATAGTGCAGACATCATTGCACATTTATTTTCAGCAGTACATTATACATATGAAACATATGTTTCGTCAATAACATTGGCCTTAATAACCAGTGACGATTCCGTTTATTTTTGATTCTCAATTCACGTCGAATAAATTGAGATCAGAGTTAAATTTCGGCTGAAGGATGAAGTTCAGTGGAACACATTTTCAATTTCGAACAGAAATCAATTGAACAAATTTTCAAACGGACTAATTCCGAATTTGGTCACCTGCAATAACACCTTGAACTCTTGTTCGAATGTGTCAGTGTTCCTCACGTGAGAGTCCGATTAGGCCTTTGATGTTGTGTAAACCCCCAGGTGTCCAGCATCTCTGCTCAACAAGTTTACCAGCAATAAAGTAAACGTGGCATCGTTCTCTACTTATACCATTCTAAAGGCCGTATGCAGCCTAGTAAACTTTCCCGGGTGACTTTCTACTGTCTGCTCTCCTGCAAAAGGCAATCTCAAAAAAGTCATTATTGTTTTCCATTGCTTTCAAGTAGTAGATAGTTATTAAATTAGGATATAGATTATTAACCTGATTTTGCTGTACTATCGATTTCTTGATTGCAGCGTTATTAGAAGACAATAAGTTTCAATGTGGTCTTTAAACATGAAAAGGGTTCCCCACACCTGGCTCATAACCTCATCAAGGGCGTTGCTGGGTTATGTACACGGGCAATTGTTATTAAGGCCCATCTCTGGCTTTCCAAGCCTGTTGAACCTAGTTCTACTTACGGAACCTGACATTCCCAAATGGTCACCAATCTAAGCACTAACCAAACAACAGTGCCTCACTTCGGTATTCTCACGAGAACTGGTGTATCCAACGTGATTTGGCTTCAACCCTCAATCGCAGTCCTTGTATTGAGTGCTTGGCGTAGAGACATTGATTACGGCAAGGGCGAGCATTTGATTGCTGGGCCACGGCGATTGGTAGCTGTGAAGTCGGTCTTGTAAATACAATAGCCGACTTCTTGTCTTAGGTTCAAAAACTGCACGATTCTAGGAATACCCCCAAAAAGCTAGAATTTAACACGTGAAATAGTTACACATTGTAAACTAATTGTCACGAGTCAATACTATTCTGACCCTGTCTACCACAGGCGTGGTTTTGAATTGATTGATTAACACATCCGGTGATTTTAGTGATGGCTAATTCAAAAGAAAAAAGAACAGAAAATGTGCATGAAGTTTCAGGAAAGGGTTATGGTAAAACACAAGGCTGCGAGTGTTATCCACGTTTGAAACGAGATGAAATTTTACTCGTAGTTCGACCACGATATGGCCGACCTTCAACAAGCTGCAATGACAAAAATCTTGAAAACTTTCTCTATGTAATAAAGCTCGTTAGACCATTAGTGAAACAATAGAGGTGAGTGGTTTAATTGGAGTTCATACCTACGGATGTTATAAGAAGATTTCAAAATGGAACGCGTTATGCAATATTCACACCTCGTTTGCTCAAACAGGATTAAACTAATAATCGATTGAATGTGCATCACAATACAAAGAATTAGATGAAAATGAACCTTATTTTTTTCTTTTGAAAGAAATACTCCGTACTCTACCGCTTACCTCTGCACTTCCTAACCGTATATCGGTATAGTATAATCCACATGTAATAGAAATAGCAATTAATTGAAGTTAAGGAAAAAAATGTTAATCTCGTGCCTCAGTTGTGAAAGTTGGGTCCTTTCCAATCGTAATGGTTGGCGTAATGGTTTTGTGCTTGTTTGTACAGTTTCTTTACCGACTGAAACGAGAAATAAAAATGAAAAAAGAAATATGACTGCTAAATTTTAATTTAGGTGAGGAAAAATTTTACGAATCATGGAAGATCTTTTATAGAAAGAAAGAAAGAAAGAAAGAAAGAAAGAAAGAAAGAAAGAAAGAAAGAAAGGGAGAAAGAAGGAAAGAAATAGAACTAAGCAGGTTTTGAAATATGAGGGGTTATTGGAGAGCAGAAGAGGAAGGAATAAAGAAAGAAAGAAAGAAAGAAAGAGGAGAAAGCGGAGAAGTGTACAATAACAAAGATGAATATACGAAAAGAAAATTGAAGAAAAAAAAAGACTGGAATAAAGAAAAAAAATTGTTTAAAAAAAAAATCATCGATTTGTCGGGGAACAGATGGCACGTGACGTCAAAGTAATCGATCAGGCAGAGATCGCTGGCAGTAGACGATATATCTCCCCCCTCTCTCTCTCTCTCTCTCTCTCTCTCTCTCTCTCTCTGTTCTTCTCACTCGTTATGTATCCTTTCTCTCCTCTCTCTCCACCTTACACTTTCCCTCTATCTCCATCTTTTACCACCAGCCCCCTTCCCCCCATTTCTCGATTTCCCTTGTATCGGAGTCGGCTAACACAGTGCTATTAAATAAACGCGATAACGGTCGACTAAAAAAATCTTGGCATACTGAAAGCAGACTGACAGACTACACACAGAGACATCTGAGAAGTGGATTTTTTTGGAAATTTTCCTTTTCATTCTACTTTTTTTCCATCGATATATATATATACATATATATATATATATATATATATATATATATATATAATCAGGCGTTCCTATGAAAAAAAAACTTTTCGTAATCCTAAATATTGTAAAGCAAAGAAGCAATTACCATTAATATATAAGGGGGAAAATATTAGAACATTCCCCGAACCCTCTACATAAAATGGTGAAAATGATATGTCAAGTCTAGTTGCTGGAGTAAGGCGTAATGAGAAGAACAGGAGACTGGAATGGAAGAAGAAGAGTGTGTGTACTGCCTCTATAATGGGTCGCTGCAGAACAAATATATATATATATATATATATATATATATATATATATATATATATATATATATATATATATATATATATATATATAATCTGGCAGGAAAGTTTTACAGCTTTGGAGACATAAATATATAAAAATTCATGTCATCTCAGTCACTTATTTCTCGATATCTATTAATGCAGGCGTGTGTGTGTGTGTGTGTGTGTGTGTGTGTGTGTGTGTGTGTGTGTGTGTGTGTTTGTGTGTGTGTGTGTCCGATACATGGTTGGAATTGTCACGTATCTCATCTGTGCAAAAGGTTGGCCCAAGCAAGGATTCCAGGAGTTGGTCTTCTAGGTAGGCTGCTCGCCATCATCGATGCAACAAAGTTTTCCTCATCCTTCATACCTATTTGCCTTTGGGCTTCACTAAGGTGAACTATATACCTGGCCTGCCCCTTTCTGGGAGACTGGAGCTTCACAATCTTCCTCATTCCATTACTTCTCTATGTTTCATTGTGCTGTAAACACCCCTTCTTGCTTGAAAGACCAGTCCAACACGTTCTTCCTACATATTCTCCTCACCATTCTGCTTTGGGATGCAATAAGATAAGCTTAACAAACAACAGACCATCAGAAAGAATGGCGCAATACAATCTTCCCCCCAAATAGTTGCTCCCATTTTACCCACAGGCTGTACCAAGCTGTTTTCAATTGTTAGTCAGTTCTTATCCCAGTATTCCTTTCTTTACGTGTATTTTATTCAATAATTTTTTTCATGTTCTCCTGGAGCTCAATAACTATCGATTCATGATATACATATATAATCATATCGCCTGAACTTAGCATAGTGTTGCTCGTCTCAATAACTATCAATCTATGATTGATATACGTACTGATATCACCTAAATTTCCTTTTTATGTATTTTTTAATGTTTTTGTTTCATTTATCCCTTTCCATCAAGAGATATTTCGAAGTTTAGCTCAGTCTGACTTGGAACAATAATACTGGAACATCAGGCAAGAGCTGAACCCACTACCATTTTTCACAAGTAATGGTTAAACGAGGCAGCCATCTTAGCAACCATCCACGTGTGGGAGTATCAAAATCACTTCCCTAGTCATGGTCTTTTAAGACTAGCTTACTAACCATCGATCCGTGAGAAATGTGCATATTGATATCACCTAAACTCAGCACAGCTCAATATCTATCGATCTATGATAAACGTACATATCGATATCACCTAAACATAGCACAGTCTAGCATAACTCAATATCTATAGATCTATGATAAACATATATATTGATATCATCTAAACTTAGCACAGTCTAGCACAGCTAAATAACTACAGATCTATGATAAACATACGTATTGATATCATCTAAACTTAGCACAGTCTAGAAGAGCTCATTAGATATCGATCTATGATAGACGTATATATTGATATCACCAAAACCTAGCACAGTCTAGCAGAGCTCAATAAGTATTGATCTATGATAGACGTATATATTGATATCAGCTAAACTTGGCACAGTCTAGCAGAGCTCATTAGGTATCGATCTATGATAGACGTATATATTGATATCACCAAAACCTAGCACAGTCTAGCAGAGCTCAATAAGTATTGATCTATGATAAACGTACATATTGATATCACCTAAACTTAGCACAGTCTAGCACAGCTCATTAGGTATCGATCTATGATAGACGTATATATTGATATCATCTAAACTTAGCACAGTCTAGCACAGCTCAATGATTATCGATCTACAAAATACATTCATATTGATATCGCTCAAACTTAGTGCAGTCTAGCACAGCTCAATAACTATCAATGATAGAAGTACACAGTGATATCACCTAAAGTTAGAATAGTTCAGCACGACTCAATAACCACTGATCTATGATAGGCGTTCATGTTGATATCGTCTGAGCTTAGCTCAGTTTGGCATAGAGCAACAACAGCCAGACACCTCATGAGGATCAAAACTACTTGTCCGATCTGCAAAGATTAGCTTACTAACTATCGATCTATGATAGACTGCTGGAAAAAGGCCTTTTTCATATCCTCCCACGAGGAACGTGATTCCGCTGATAGACATGTTACTGGCAAAATTTTCTATTTCGTCTCCCCATTTGGGCTCTGGTCTTTTCCTACAGCGTTCACAGTCCAATGGACACCAATCGATTTGCCTTTTGCCCTGCTGTCTCTTCGCCTCGCTATTTGACTTGCCCGTCTCCATTTTTTGTTGCTTAACTTTTGGTACGATATCCTTCACCCTGGCTTCTGTCGGGTCCATGTTGATCTTTTTCTATCGTTGAGAGTTATTTCTGACATTGTTCTTTCCGTTGCCCTCAGTGCTATTCTAAGTTTGTTTTCGAGTGGTTTCCTGGTTTCGCAACTGTGCGTCACAGCTGGTCTTTTGCATTGATTGCATACTTTACGTTTTAAGCATATTGGCAACTTACTCTTCAGTGCGTCTCTATTTATATCAAATGCTTTCCATCCAATCGTTATGCACTGTCTTATTTTATTTCGTAGGTCTTTCTCTAGATTTGACGCCAGACCTAAGTAAATGTGTACCCTAACTTCTTCTAAAGCTTCACCGTCTATTCTAATGGTCTTTTGGGAGACTTAATCATTGAACATTACTTTTGTCTTCGCTTTGTTCATCTTTAAGCCTACATTTTGGCTTTCTTTATTTATACCATTTAACCTGTTTTGTAGATCCTGCGTTGTGTCTGGTATTAACGCATTATCATTATATTATTATTATAAGTTATTCAAATATTCTCTGTGTATGTTTACACCCACGTTTTCCCAGTCTGTTTTATAAAATGTGCTTTCATGTTCCGCCACTAAAGTCTGCCTTCTTGCGTCGTTGGTTTCCTGTTATTCTATTGGTAGATATTTTGAGAATAAAAAATATTTGTAATTCTATTGGTAAGTATATTCGAGCATAGTTTGTAAATGTTAGGTAGTAAAGTAATAGTAATGGTAATTGCTAAGGTCTTTATCGTCTCTTTTCTGGTAGAGTAGGATCACTACATCTGCACAGATTACATGTATATAAATATATATATATATATATATATATATGTGTGTGTGTATATATGTGTGTGTGTGTGTGTGTGTGTGTGTGTATGTGTGTTTCCCCCCCCCCTCTACTTCTTTTCTTTCATGGTCCGAATCCTCCATGTTTAATTCTCAAGTCCTCTTCCTCATTGTCTTCTTTTTCTTCTTCCTTCTCCCCTCCTTCTCTTCTTCCTCCTGCTTCTTCTTCGAAACTTTTCAATTTCTTATTTTATCCCTCAATTTATCATTCAGCCTAACCCTCTCTCCCTGTCTCTATCTGTCTATCTCTCTATCTCTCTGTCTATCTCTCTTCCTCTCTCTCTCATTTTCTCAATGTCTTCCTTCCACTTATTCTTTTAGATGTGTCCACACATGCTTTACTTTCGGTTTGTCTGTCAGTCAGTCGGTCGGTTAGTTCCACTTTCTTTAAACAACTAAAATAGGAAGGTAAGAGAAGGGCCATTAAAAGGCGTGACGTCATTAATGCTATGATGTAAGAATAAATTGCACAGGTTAGACATTTTTACATTCAGAAATGTCTCTCTACGATTTTTTTGCAAAAATAATACTCTTGGAATATTTCCATACTGCAATATTTTACAAGTATCAGAATCAATTGACTCAAGGATTCATCATCCTCCTCTTCCAACTCGTAAGTCCACGGATTGTGTAGGCTTCGTCGGAATTACGGTTCTTGTTTCTTCCTCACTTGTAACTTGTTCTAATCTCACTTCATGCACCAACCTCTCTCCATCTCTGTCGCTTTCCTTTCCTATTTGTTCCATTTAAATCTTCTATCACCATGATTTTCCATTCTTTTTCCTTCTTGTTCATGTACACACACACATACACACACACACCTATATATATATTGATACACACACACACAGAGCCATAATCCTCCGACGATAACCGAAATTTGGAACTAAAAGGGATTTATAAAAATTAGATAAAATCATTCAACACTTGCTCCTGTCTGAAATTTGTTTATGTTCATTCATATATACATGTGTGTGTGTGTGAGAGAGAGAGAGTGTGTGTGTGTGCGTGTGTGATTTTGTGTCTTACCTTCCCTTTCTTGTTTCGATCCCCTTCTATTCTCTCTCTCTCTCTCTCTCTCTCTCTCTCTCTCTCTCTCTCTCTCTCTCTCTCTCTCTCTCTCTCTCTCTCTCTCTCTCTCTCTCTCTCTCTCTCTCTCTCTCTCTGGTGTATACTCCGCGTTCACCCTCCATCCAACCGTACCCTCTTGATCGGCCTTCCACCCTGTTTTCTTACTTACGACTGACCCACTTTCTTGGTGTACCTCAGTTCTCCATTCCTCAACAGCCATTTTCATATTTACCGACTTCTCACACACCTCGTCAAACTCAAAATGTCTTTCAGCACTTTAAACATTTTTATCAATTTTTCCATCTTTTCAATAAGAAAAAAAATGATATCTCGTATCTCTACCCTCTTCTTTCATTCAGCTTTTTTTTTAAATCTAAATCTAATTTCACCTGTTCTTACGTCAATAAAAATCCCCCCGTAAAACATATACTTGCACTACACGCGTGCTCTCTCTCTGTGTCTCTGTCTCTGTCTCTCTGTCTCTCTGTCTCTCTGTCTCTCTCTTTCTCTCTCTCTCTCTCTCTCTCTCTCTCTCTCTCTCTCTCTCTCTCTCTCTCTCTCTCTCTCATGCCGTCTTTTTCCACATCTCTCGTTTGTAACTTCTCTGAACGTAACTCTCTTCTTCCTCTTATACTCTCTCTTTTCTAGAATAATCTCTCTCTGTGCTTATCTCCCTCTCCCTACACTTCTCTCTCCTCCTCTCTCTCTCTTTCTTTCTATCCTTACACGCATCTTTCTCTACATTTCCTTCCCCTCTACTCTTATTTCATTCTTTCTTTCCATCTTAATACTTAACTCTCTATTTCCTTCTAATGTGTGTCTGTTTGAAAAGAAAAAAAAACTTCCCCTTTCGCTCTCATTTTTCTGCCAGATCATTTTTATGTAATCTGGTGTTTCTTACAATAAACATTTCTCTCCCAAAGTTCCCCTCTTTCTTTCAATTATCTTTACTCTATCAATTGATTATTCTTTCTCAGTATATGTTCTCTTTTCTCAGCCATTTTTCTGTTCCTGTCTCCCCTTCAATCACGAAAATGTCTTTCAGTTTCTTCCTTCTCTCTTATCAGCCGAGATGGCTTTTCTATCCTTAAAACATCTTCCTTTCAATTTCCCATTTTATATTTCTCATAAAAAAGATTTTTCTTTCACATTTCCAATATGTCTGCCTCTATCTCAACGTCCATATCACCCCCGTGATTTCTCGAGAAACCCAATCTTTACCTCTTCTAAAGTTCCGCTTCAACAGATTTGTTTTTTTCTCTTTATTTCACCTTCACTTCTTCGCCAAATTTCATTTCTTCGTCTTTTAGTACTACCTTCTCCTTTTCTTCTTCTTTTCTTCACTTTTCATATTTTCTGATTCATCTTGGATTTCTTCTTCTTCTTCTTCTTCTTCTTCTTCTTCTTCTTCTTCTTCTTCTTCTTCTTTTTTCCTCCTTATATTTCTCCACTCCCTCTCCTCCGTTTACTCCTAATTCTTCAATTCCTTCTATGTCTCTTTTTCCTTTAATTTCTCTTTTCCTTCCTACTTTCTCCTTTTTCTTGTCTTCATATTCTCTTTTTCTTTTTTTCATTCCTCTTCCTCCTCCTCCTCTTCATCATTATTATTATTATCATTATTATTATTATTATTGTTGTTGTTGTTGTTGCTAATATTATTATTATTATTATTATTATTATTATTATTTCGGAATCTCACACCAGTTGCCTGGTGGTAACCGCTGGAGTTTGAGTGACAGCAAGTCTCCTCAAGTCTCCAGCCCTCCTCTCCTCGTACTCATAGATCGCAGTAATTCTGCAATTTACAGTTTCGCACCGGTTGCCCAGTGGTTATCGCTGAAGGCTGAGTGACAATAAGTCTCCCCAGGTCTTCAGCTAACGTCTCCTCTCTCTTTCGCATATCATGATAGAGCTACGCTTCGTTGCAGTCCTTATATCTCTAGCACCTTCCTCAGTATCCGTCCAGTGCCCAGCAGTGCTGTGGTCTGTACGGTCTCTATCCTCCCCCTAATCCCGATCTCCTCCAGTCTCTCCCTCAGCGTTTTGGGGACAGTTCCTAGTGCGCCCACTATGACCGGTACTACCCTGGTTTTCATGTTCCACATTTTCTTTAACTCCCTTGCTAGGTCCTGGTATTTTTCCCTTTTCTCACCCTCCTTCTTTTTTACTCTATGGTCTGCAGGTACAGCAACGTCTACTATTTGGCAGGCCCTCCTTTTTTTGTCTACTATTACTAAGTCCGGCCTTCTTGCCTGGATGAGGTGGTCAGTTTGGATGTCAAAGTCCCACAGTAGTTTGTGGTTGTCATTCTCCAAAACTGCCTCTGGCTTGTGCTGATACCACTTTTCCCCATGGTTGAATCCCATTTGTTTACTTAGTTCCCAGTGTATCATCGTTGCTACTCTATCGTGTCTATGCTTATACTCCTTCTGGGCGAGTTGGCTACATTCACTAGTTATGTGGTTTACTGTCTCATCTCTTTCACCGCACATGCGGCATTTGCTGTTTGTCTGTGTTCTGTCGATTTTTGCTTTTATGTAGTTTGTCCTTATGCTTTTGTTTTGGGCTGCCATGATGAGCGATTCTGTTTCTCTCTTAAGGTTTCCCTTTCGTAACCACGTCCATGATTTCTCGTCTGCTATTTCTTTTATCTGTCTTTTAAACTCGCCGTACAATTTTTTCCCTTCCCACTTTTCTTTTCTAGTTTGCTGTGCTGTTCCATTGTTTTCTACTTTATTGTTTGTCGCACTATCCCTCGCGCTCTTTATGATTTCTTCACTATTTGTTTGCACATATCTATCTAGGACTACTTTAGCTCTCTGGACACAATCTTCTATGCTGATGAGCCCCCTACCACCTTCTTTTCTCTTAACGTATAGCCTATCTGTATCATCCCTAGGATGTAATGCTTTATGCATCGTCATAAGTTTCCTTGTTCGCCTATCCATTGATTGGAGCTCTTCCTTTGTCCATCCTAGGAATGGTCCTGTATACCTAATTACTGACACAGCCCAGGTGTTCATTCCTTTTATTAGATTTCTGCTATTTAATTTGGTTTCTAATATTTTCCTTATCCTTCTGAGGTATTCTCTCTTAATTTTCTCCTTCATCTCTTCCCGTTTTATCGTGTCACATTCAAGGACACCTAGGTACTTGTATCGGTCTTGTGCAGTCAATGCCCTAATCTTGTTGTTGTCCGGAAGTTCAATTCCCTCAGTCATTGAAAGCCTTCCTTTATGCATCACCATGATTGCACATTTTTCTATCCCAAACTCCATTCCTATGTCCTCACTATATTCCCTTACTTCGTTGAACAGAGTCTCAAGCTCTCCCCTGTTTTTTGCAAACAATTTAATATCGTCCATGTACATTAAGTGGTTGACCTTACCTTTTGTTTTAGAGAAGTGGTATCCTTTGCTGTTTCTCAGGATTCTGTTAAGCGGTATCATTGTTAGAACAAATAATAGTGGGGACAACGAGTCTCCTTGGAAGATTCCCCTTTTTATCCCTACCTCGGCTAGTTTGTCCCCTGCGGCTGTCAAATCTACTTTCCAGTTTTTCATCGAATTACCAATGAATTTAACCACCGGTTCGCTAATTTTGAACATTCTAAGGCATTCGAGTATCCAGCTATGTGGAATCATATCGTATGCCTTTTTGTAATCTATCCATCCCATTGCGATATTCTTTCTCCTTTTCCTTACTTCTTTTAAGATCATCTGGTCTATGTAGAGTAAATCGTTTGCCCCTTTGGTTCCTATCCTACACCCTTTCTGTTCTTCTGGTAGTAGCCCCCTTCTATCCATTGACATGTATATTCTCTCTGCTATTTGCCCGGTCAGGATTTTCCACATGAGTGGTAGGCAAGTGATTGGTCTATAGTTGCTTGCTATGTTCCCCTTCCCCAGGTCTTTTTGGATGAGGGTGGTTCTGCCTTTAGTCATCCATTCTGGTGCTTTGCCTTCATTTAGACAGTTTTGGAGTAGGTGGGTGAGTCTACCGTGTAACGTGGTGAACTTTTTGAACCAATACCCATGGATCCCGTCGGGCCCCGGTGCTTTCCAGTTAGCTACTTTCCTAAGAGTATGTTTCAATGTGGTCTCATTCAGTACTATTGGTTCTCCCTTGTCTATATCTTCTAGTTCTTTTCTCATGTTTCCTAGCCATTGCGGTGTTACATTGTGTCTTTTTGGGTGCCCCCATATGCTATTCCAATAGTTCTTGGCCTCTGTGGCATCTGGTTTTATGTCCTGCCTTCTTTCCCCATTTAAATCTTGGTAAAACTTTTTCTCATTGTTTTGGAATGTGCGGTTTTGTGTGTATTGGGCCGATCTTAATCTGTATCTTTTTAGTCTTGCCTCTTTAGCTAGTCTTTTCTGGTGTAACTCTTCGACTACAGTTGCGATGCCTTTTTGCGCTACCTTATATTTGTTATAAAGTCTTACTCGTGGTCTGTCTGTGTGTGGTGTATTTCTAAGCAGTACTTCGTCTCTCTGTAGTTGGGAGATCTGCCTTTGTAACCTTCTCTCCCAGTTAGGTTTCCCTTCCCTATTATTGCTCAGGTTCCTATCTTGTGTTGTGAAACTTTGTGCTACCATTTTCGCCCCTGCATAAATTAGGTTGTTGAGTTCTAGGAGGGTGTCTGTTTCTATGTGCTGTAAGAGGCAGTTGACCTGTTCGGTCACTTCTCCGACTTTCTTTCTGTCTTTGTCTCTTAGGGAGGGGAGTGTTGTTTTCTCTCCTCGCATGATCTCTTTCAAAGCTTGTATTTTTCTTTTCTCTTCTTCCGTTGGTGCCTCGTCATCACCCTCTGGTGCATAGCTTACTGTGGGGGTCTCATGGGGGATTATTCTAGTTTTGTTATTGGTACTAGTTGTGCTGGGGGGGCATTTTTCAGATGTGTCACCTGAATCTCTCTCTACATTAATGCGAATCTCTAGTAGTTCAGTCTCAGACAACCATTTCTTCTTTTGAATTTGCTTTACTTGGTCAGCAAGGCGTTGGTTCGATACTTCCACAGCAGATTTTCCCCTCCATATTTGGAGCATACGTTCTCTATAAGATCGCACTGAAGGCTTGCTTTTATAGTAACAGTACATAACTAGTCTATTCTCTTCCCTTGTCCATCTCTTTCTCTTTATAGCAGTCGCCCCATGAGGACTGCGCTTCCCCTGGATATCGCTAGTGGTATACGAGTTTTGGCCAACAGTAGCTGTGTGACGACTGTGTCCCTCCTGAAGGCCATTAAGGGTACACGAGCCGAGATTTTGGCCAGCAGTCACAGGATGACGACCGGGTCCCTCCTGGTGGCTAACAAGGGAACACCTGCCGGTTACGACACACAGGTCTTGGATCTGTGCCCCGTTTTTTGCGGTAAAATGGTTTGGTTGTACTGTCATGATTGGGGTTTTTGGTTCTTTGGAGGTAGTACCAGACCTTGGTGGGTTGGTTAAGACCGATGTGAGTCGGAAATAGCCCAAGAGCCCCACCGGCCCTTTTGGTTCTTTTAAGGTAGCGCCATACCTTGGTGGATTCATTGAGACCTATGTGCACAGTGGTAATCAAAGAGCCCCACCAGCTCCTACCACCCAGGGTATGGCCTCACAAGGACAAGCCATTCAGGCTTGCAGAGATATCTATCTAGTGATATGACATTTGCCTGATTGTTGAACTAAAGAGATAACACTAAGCCTTTTTCTAGGGGAGGGGGGTTACATACATTAAAGATCATATGTCTCCCTTAAATGTTATAAGTCTTGACTTAGTATAAGTTTCGATATGAGTTGTTTTTTTTCTTCTTCTTCTTCTTCTTCCAATGCCCGCTGGGTACATGGCCAAGCGACGACCACCGCCAATTTATACTATACTAATCTCGGGGGCGGGGGGGGGGAGGAGGTTGCAAGTGGAAAAGTTCATTCACACACACATATATATATATATATACTCGCCCCTCGCTTTTCTATACTTCTATGGGACAACTCATTTTGAATTATAAATATAATAATTTTAAATTTAATTTTAATTCCACTTACCCACGTGCAGGTCTAAAAAAACAACTTTTTTCAACTCGGCAGTGGCCTTCTCATTGCAAGAGAAAATTCCTCAGACTCACAAAGAAAACCATCTCAGAGGTACAAAGATACCATCAAAATATCAAGAATAATCAACCAAAGTAAAATATTATTACAATGTTCAAAGATAATCAGAGTTCATCTCAAAGCCAAACGTTAGGTATCATTAGAATCTAAAGAAAACTTCTTTAACTAAGCCCAGAACAAAATCATCAGGGGCAGCCTGTAGTCAAAATAGCATTATTATTAATAAGACATTCAATAAGAACCATCAAAATATCAGGAATAATCAACCAAAGTAAAATATCATTAAAATGTTCAAAGATAATCAGAGTTCATCTCAAAGCCAAACGTTAGGTATCATTAGAATCTAAAGAAAACTTCTTTAACTAAGCCCAGAACAGAATCATCAGGGGCAGCCTGTAGTCAAAGTAGCATTGTTATTATTAATATCATTATTATTATTATTATTGTTAATAATAAGACATTCAATCACAGAGTAAATTTTAAAATCTAGCCTGAGTTAGTTAGGTCTTCAAAGTAAGTCACCAGAATTCATCTTGAAAAAGGAGGCCCTTTGCCGAAAAATGGGGGAGGCTGTCTTCGATATGAGTTGTTTTTTTTCTTCTTCTTCTTCTTCTTCCAATGCCCGCTGGGTACATGGCCAAGCGACGACCACCGCCAATTTATACTATACTAATCTCGGGGGCGGGGGGGGGGAGGAGGTTGCAAGTGGAAAAGTTCATTCACACACACATATATATATATATACTCGCCCCTCGCTTTTCTATACTTCTATGGGACAACTCATTTTGAATTATAAATATAATAATTTTAAATTTAATTTTAATTCCACTTACCCACGTGCAGGTCTAAAAAAACAACTTTTTTCAACTCGGCAGTGGCCTTCTCATTGCAAGAGAAAATTCCTCAGACTCACAAAGAAAACCATCTCAGAGGTACAAAGATACCATCAAAATATCAAGAATAATCAACCAAAGTAAAATATTATTACAATGTTCAAAGATAATCAGAGTTCATCTCAAAGCCAAACGTTAGGTATCATTAGAATCTAAAGAAAACTTCTTTAACTAAGCCCAGAACAAAATCATCAGGGGCAGCCTGTAGTCAAAATAGCATTATTATTAATAAGACATTCAATAAGAACCATCAAAATATCAGGAATAATCAACCAAAGTAAAATATCATTAAAATGTTCAAAGATAATCAGAGTTCATCTCAAAGCCAAACGTTAGGTATCATTAGAATCTAAAGAAAACTTCTTTAACTAAGCCCAGAACAGAATCATCAGGGGCAGCCTGTAGTCAAAGTAGCATTGTTATTATTAATATCATTATTATTATTATTATTGTTAATAATAAGACATTCAATCACAGAGTAAATTTTAAAATCTAGCCTGAGTTAGTTAGGTCTTCAAAGTAAGTCACCAGAATTCATTATTATTATCATTATTATTATTATTATTATTTCAGTTCTCTCCCTTTTCTTCTTTTCCCCCTTCCTCTTCTTTCCCTTTTTAGCTTTTTTTTTTTTCTCTCTCCATTTTTACATCTAGCTCCGTTTTCGTTTTTCTTTACTTTTCTCAACTTCTCGATTTTCTAAGCCTCAATCTCGCGAGATCTTCCGTTCTCCTTTTACGTCTGAGATTTCAATCATGCGCCCTGCAGGTATTGGTTCGGTGTCTTGTGTTTGAAGAGATGTTCCTTTTTCCCCCACCTTCTTCTATTGTAGTGAGATGCAAGCGTTACTCAATCACTCGCTCTACACATTTTTTTCCCCATTATTTGTCTCGTCGAGATATCTCAGCCGATACACAAACGGACTGCGAACGCTTTCACCTTGAAGAATTCATAGATGTTGTATAAACCAGGATTTAATTTTTCAGAAACGCATCATACTAAAAGGGTTCAGGTAAGAAAGGAAAAGAGAAGAAAAATCGACGTATAAATATTTTAATGCTGGGAACAAAGATCGTATATCTGAAAAAATATTACTGAAACGAAACTGGCTCATTGCATTTGCGCCTTAGAAATAAGATATTAGAGTTGCTCCTCGAGGAATTGTTGTAAAAGGTTTTAGATAGTTCTTCTCTGTTTTTATTTAAATGGGGCAACTCAACTATCCGTATTTCAGAGCAAGATCATTTTAAAGAAACTCACCAACTGAGCAATGGAAATGATAAATCATTTTCAAGATAAACAATAAATATCTAAACTCTCTCTTGGGTTATTATAGTTATTTACGAATGAATACCTGGGATGCTTAAAATTGCATATACATATATATATATATATATATATATATATATATATATATATATATATATATATATATATATATACATATTTCTTGGTCTTCAGTTTTTCTTTTTTTTCCCCCTCTCTTTCTCTCTGTCTTTCTCTCCCCCCCCCTCTCTCTCTCTCTCTCTCTCTCTCTCTCTCTCTATATATATATATATATATATATATATATATATATATGATCTTCGGGAATTTCTATAATGAAATAAATTACGCACTTTTCCAGCATTTCCTTGTTTATGTACACAGTGTTCTTACAAAGGACACTGCCAAACAAAGATTAGTGCAAAGGTTTGCACATTCAGTTTATGCACATTGTATGTATATGCGTTTCTAGGGCCTACTTCTTGGTTAAAGTACTTGGATATTTCATTCCTGTCCCAATGCTGATTTTGAGCCATATATATTCTCTGCATTTTGAGAACAACGAATATCCCCTAAACTCATCTGTCCCTGTGCTGAAATGAGCAACATTTATTGAATATATGTATCTATGTATTTATTCATGTGTGTAAGGAAACATTTATAACGTTCATGTATTGGCCATTTGAATTACACGAATCTGCTACTTGCTTATCGGTAGAAAAAAGATTGTTGTGCACCAATTTTGCAAGGAGTTTTCTTATGGTTCGACCATTCATGATCAAACTTCAACACTTTTACATAAGTGATCTAAGATATAACAAAACAGTCATATTCTCTTGAAGAGCATACTGTTCCGATAGCTAATATTTACAACACTCTGAAGAAAAAATGAATGCTGTTTTCGTGAATAAAAATATTCTGTCTCTCTAAAATATGAAAGGTAACAGAGAGTGACGAGAGGTTAAGGATATGTATCCTTTAAAAGTTTTTATATAGGAATTTGTGGTAATTAATTAGATACTCTAGGATTTGATTTAGAGTAGGGTTAGAGTGATTCATTGATTAGAGTAATTTTATGCAGGCATAAAATGATTTTTTTGCTTTGATTCTCGTCGCTTTGCGTTGCTTTTTGTACTTTAACACGACCCTCAACCAGAAGACTGGCCCTCTAACTGAGAACCAGGCAACATGGATAGGAGATAATCATGCTCAGTATCACGGTGAGACAACAATGCATACAAATCAGGAGATGTCGTAAAATCTTTTTGAAAAACTCAAATGGCAATAGACAAGCAATGTTGAAAGAATGGCAAACAAACGCTGGACATTACTGCTCACAACCAGAGATGATATGCAGAACTGTAACCTTGCAAAAACAAGATGGCATTACGATCTGGACAAGTCCAGGAAATATTGGCGCCGCGATACCCATGTTCGAGAGGTCTGTTGGATCTTTGGGAAAGTCCATGTCCGACGTTAAATAGATGATGATAATGATGATGACAGGGAGGAGGTAGAGGAGGAGGAATAATAAAAGGAAGCACCTGACACAACACCTGACAAGTAAGATACAACACAAATTAACCAATCTATAATTTACGCTCTACTGACAAAGCCAATTGCATTAAGTGTTCAAACGAAACACTCACTACTTTGATCTGTCAGTTCATTCTATCACTTTCAGTACAGTTAGCTGTCTAGCCAACAATCTTTCATCTATCGAGAGAGCTCTACTTACGTATTTATCTAACTTCCCTAGATCTAACTTATATACATAAACACTCGTCACTCTTAATTTTCAGGAAGCGTTGTAGACTGCACAGGCTCCTGAGGACCATTTATGAGTGTAAATGTTAAGACGGGGGTCGGTTTCAATACCCCAGGGCAAGAGAAAAGTGTTTGCCAAAACGCTTAATTAATTTACGTGGTATTAGCTTAAGTGTGGGTTTATGAATCTGGTCGATGAAAATCGACAAAACAGGCCAACAACTATTGTCCTCTGTTGGCTAATTTAAAGAAAATATTTGTTTTCTCTTCACAAGTCGGTATTCTAAAAAGCGTACGGAGAAGAATGGGACGGTTTATGTAGATAGGTCCGGTTAGTCACTCAATAGAAGCTGTCACGCGACGATATCTTTTGCCAGCTTGCCGTGTGAAGGATGATCAATTAGAAATTTGGAAAGCGAATGATCGATGAATAAGTTACGAATTAGTCAGAATTTAAAATTAAAAAAAAGTGTGAGCACTGCTGGACACAAAGTGGGGGATCGATTTAGCATAAGCTTACATTGAAAATCGAATCCATCACTAAGAACTTATTTAGGAAGGTCATTATTAAACGACAGAAAAACGTTTTTTCTAGGCTTATTAAAGAATTGATGTTTACATCTTCAGCCCTGTAGCTCGATTGGTGCAGCCTGTACGCTTGATGCATACGCACGAACATAGCCAGCCAGATTGCCGAAAACTGAAGAAACCTATCTTTACAGTTTGATTGACAGTTTTAACTGACGGTTTCTGATATTACAATGTGTCCAACTTGCTCGTATAATGACCAGGGATGCGTCTACCAAAGTTCCCTATGGACGTTTTGGTGGCAAAATACTTGTCCGGCCTATACAATATATATTGATAATGTAACACCGATCAATACATTTTATATGTTGTAAAATCTCAAGTGAACATTCCTCATTATTTTTCAGACTATTGAAAAATTGATTCCTCCATTTGAGCTCAGCAGAGTTCACGCTGGTATTTTTCATTGATCACTTGCTTCCCAATTTTTTAATTGATCACCTAGACATATGATTGGCTGCCAAAAAATATCATAGCATGACAATTTCTATTGAGTGATTGACCAGACCATTATCATCTTTCTTCACACCATTTTAGTCCATATATTCTTTGGACTTCCTCAGTCAAGTGTGATATTTTCGTGACCTTTTCAAAAGGAACAGTTTACAGATACAAGCGACACCACATTCCCCTGCCAACGAAGAGAATTCTTGGGCTACACCAGAAAAACATGCAAATATATCAAGGGAAAAAACGGCTCTTGTGATAACTTTTGTGTATATCTTAAAGTACTTCATTGAATTTTTCGCTCTCTTGAATTTTGACCACCAATATGCATAAAATTCTATGTTCAGATTATTTATGCAATCTTTTGATAAACTTATATACGCAGCTATTCCACCTTAGAAGCTACTAAGTCAAATATCAATGGTTGTTTTGAATATAATGAATTGCTAATCATTAGTATAACTTGCAACATATCAGTCTCTTATGCATACCAAACAGAAAGAGTGAAAGGGATAATTCAAACACACGAAGACAAAATTGGTGCAAAACGATTTCCCTGCGTGTGTATATGGGTACGTTTAGCCGCTGGGACGTCGGGGAAAGGAGAAAGGCAAGAAAATAAGATGCTGTGGAATCGAATTCAACGGGCGAGAGAGAGGATAGAATCAAGGTAGGGATATGCAAAAAGGTAAGAGTGAAACATGAAAATAATCGCTAAAGGAGAACGAATGTGTGTGTTCGTTTGATGCAAAAACATATTATGACAAAATCTTATATATAGATTCATATAGCATTATTGTTCATTCATCAAGATACGTCTTTTGGCTTTTTATGGCCTTTTGGTAACTTTTGAATAATTTATGTATTCCATCATAGAACATCGATTCCAATTTCGATCCAAATAACTCTTCAAGGAAATTGTTGATACTGGTACTTATTAGCACTACTGCTTAAACATGGCTCGTCACATGAAGCAGAACAAGTGATGATTTGAAGGTAATATTTTCGGAGGTGGTAAAAGTCATATTCTAGCTCCATGGGTATTGTCATAAAATGAAATCACCGATCAACTTTCAGTTCCAATGCTGCATTCAAACTAGCTGATTGATTCAAATCTTGGCAATTGTTATCTTTTCCGCTCTAAGATGGCAGCTGTTCCACCTGCAGAAAAACAGACCCTAACCCTGAAAAATACGAACCCCAACCATACCCCTCGACATTTTAAACAGCGGTAATTTTAAAATGCAAAATGTACAACTGCCAAAATTGTATTTTTCTTAAATTCTCTGTTTATGGCACATCATTTGCGAAAAGATCTTTTGCTGTCAAGTTCCCGTTCGTTGCTGTTGGGCTCGAAATAGTTTAAAGCTGCAAACCATTTCCGACGCGTGATTGCACATATTGTATCTTTGCCATTAGACACAGGGATCCATGACCAAGCTCCCGTAGCAAAGATCAATTACCACTTAACCACAAACAAATCTTAAAGCGTAAGCACACACAAGCAATAAAGGGTTAACCTAACTTCAAAGACTGTCCAAGATTCTTTTTTTTTTAGCTTTGCATAAAAATGGCGCTTGGAACTTTTGCATCAACCAGAAGACATACTCATAAACTTGAAAACAGACTCAGAATCACTCAAAGAGCAATAGAAAGAGCATTATTAAAGGATGAAAAAGTCATAGAAGTAATTAAGTGGTAAAAATGGAAATGGGCTGGACACCTAATAAGTTATAATCAAAATGTGAAAGCTTCTGTTGAAACTGGTAACATTTATGATACAGTAACAGTTAAGATATCTCCTCGGAAATATGGAGAGAGTGAACGAGTCAACTGAAGGGGGAATACATCAAGGATCGGGAGAGTGAGAGAAAGAGGAAAGGTAATTCTGATTGATTTTTAATCAATATCACCAAGCGAGCATCTCCTATCCAAGAGGAACAGAGAGACAGGCTGACCAACCCAAGAGAAATGCAACCTTCTGTGAAATTGGCCGGCCGGATGCTGATTGGCCTTGACGATGTGTCAGGTGATGTCTCCATCTTACTTCACAGCCACGCACGGTCCTCCAAATCATCCCCACTCCACAGCCTGCACAGCAATGAATGAATACGTATCGTGCCTCCCGGCGAGAATCTGCCAGTGACGTGCATGATCGATACGGCCAGTCCTGAGCCATCCATCGATCATTATTCGTCATGACAATAAATCGGTAATGATTACAAGCTGAGACGAGATCACGAAAGGATATACGAGGTGGGGACAGGTTGGGGGCTGCCGGTAATCCCAGTGGCCTGCGCGGGTGAACTTTTGAGAAATGATCGAGCATCCTTCAACTTCACCAAGGAATGTGTGAAGGGGAGTTTAATAGATTGGGGAAAATCCCTAATTGCAAGTAAAGGTCAGAAATCCAGAGTCCAAACCGGATGAATTTAACGGATGATAAAATTCGGTCACTCATTAACATACACGCAGATCTATCTATTTATTCCAGTTTATTTCTAATATGGTCTTTATCAATCTATACAGTACCTCCCTTATCTGCTGTTTTGCTTTCGGCAATTACAGTTACCTGAAACCAACCCTAAAGATAAACAATGCTTGTTTTACTTGATCATAGTCCAAAGGTACAGGGGTTATGATGCTGGCAAATTAGATAAAGCAAAAAAAAAAAGCATTGATATATTACTGGTGATAAAACTAAGCAGAGTTCGAAGTGAGGGAACCAAGAATATACATTGAAAGTGGAAGAGAGAGATGCATATTAATATACCATGGTGGTTAAACTGCAGCTCTCGAGCCACATATGGCTCTTCAACATTCAATGCTCGGCTCATGGGAAATATGTTGATTGAGCTCCCCAATACATTCAAGCTTTATAACCATTTACTGGGTATGAACTGACACCTGTCACGATTTAAACGTAACTTCAATGTCCATGCAAAGATAGGGTTCAATATAGTTTGAACAATCATTGGTCAAGATTTTGAAAACATTTAGTATGTATATGTACGTTGTTATTACTGAAAGTAATTCATATTAACAATTTCTAAAATCAAATACATGAATGAATACTACTGTGCGCATGCATTTGGTAATACTTAGATGTGGTCTTCTATTTAATAATAAAGTATGTATGTAACAATAAAAACGTACGTGTGAATTTTGTTTATGTCTTGCGGCTCCTAAAAATCCTTCGATTATCGTGTATGGTTCTTACATGAGGCAAGTTTAGGGATTCCTGATAGCTACTGCATGGCTGTTTTTGTCTTGGAAGAAGTTTATTGCAGCTTCAGGTCTTCTTTTCTAAGTTTTTTCTGCCCCCTGCAACACCATTTAGGCCAGGGGTTCTCAACCAAGTAGCCATGACCCCTGCAGGGCGTGAATACTCTCAAAAAGGGAGGCAAGTCCACAGGAAAAAGTAAGAATTTCTCTAATTATTTTGAACGTTCTCTCTCTTGCATAATATAATGATGAACATAATATATTAAAATTCATTTTTTTCATATATTTGCAGAAACCATTTCAAACTATTTATTCGGTGGAAAATGAGAAGGTGAGCGTGGATGCAAGGTCCATCTTCTAAAGGGAACGTGGTTGTAAAAAAGGTTAAGAAACACTGGTCTAAGGGGTTATCATTAAGCACTTGGTATTGATGGAGAGGTGAGCCCAAGTTCCGATTCCATCTTTTCTACCGTATTGAAAGCTTCCAAAGAAAAGATGTAGAGACGTATATAATTTTGTGCATGTACCTGAGTGAGTGCGCTCGTGTGTGTTATCAGCGGGAATCTACTTATTTCCGTTCAGTTTGAAAATCTTTACACGATAGAATAACATTGATTTTTTAAAATCAAATTTCAGTGAAAGCATTGTGAGTCAGTCTATATTTGAGTAATACTTTCGTTATATTTAACTCCGGATAAAAAATGTCAAGATCATCTGTGAACTTCAGGTATGAAAAATATTCTCGACCAGAAACAATGGAGATAATAAATATGTCGCAATTCACTCACATAATAATTAGCAATGAGCGTTTGTCGTCCGTCACGCTCACGTCATTAGTGATGTGAGCGTGACGTAACATAGTGGAATAGGATGTTGTCACGTTAAACTGGTTGAATTATATCTTTACTTAATTTTATTCACATGAATTATGTAGCGATATTTAAAGATCTCTTCCAGTTAGGCTCCTAATGGATTCTCTCCACTGGACTCCTGGATTCCAAAACAATGTTTATTACTCCCGGTAGTTATTTTAATTGCTGCCTTATAATTGTCAGACGAAATTCTCCCAAAATTTATCCAGGTGGTTTTTTAATGTGCTCATTGTCTTTGCTGTAACATCTTCTGCCTAGGAGTTCCGTGTGTTTGCAGATCGGAGAGAAAAGGTGTTTCGTCTGATTGCAGTCTGCGAAAGTACCGGGAAGATTTTCCTATTATTAAACTGAGCGGTCTGCCGTGTACCTTTCGATTAGTTTGATATTCAGGAAATATTGAACATAAACAAGAAAATACTGCGCAACACATCATTTTTGATATTTTCTAAATATAATGCGATTGCCAAATTACTCAATTATTGCTGTCAGTATTTGATGGCTAGGGGTGAACTACAACACATATACCGCAAGGAGAGCAGGGAGAGTGATATGTAGTTTAGGTGTACGCAAGAAGATAGGGATGAAATATAAAGAAATTTGATGAAGGAAAACGGCTTAACTCGGAAGTTGAGAAAAAAAGAAAGGCTAACAAGTAAAATTTGGTGGAATTGGGTTCCCTTCCGAGTATCTTTGAGCAGAAGATGAAGCTCATGGAAATATGGACGGCTAACTTACTGTACAATGTTATTTCAGCAGCTTATGTAGAAGTATTTGGCACGTTTTAATATGGTATGACACTAATCATAGACCTTTCCAAACTAATTAAAACACTTCTGACATTTTCACTCTTAATATAATAATCAATATCAATCTTGTATTATTGTTTACATTGATACATGATGTTCCTGCGGCCGCTAATTGTTGAAACTGTTGCCAGGACAGCCTGTCTCCCTCGACCTAAAGTAGGTAAATATATTGAAAGTTCCAGAATGAAAGTGATTCGTAGTGTAGCAGTTACCGACACAGAAAACCGAATCAACTCCTTACGTTCACTTCACCCCATTGCTCTTGTGAAAGACATGAATCCATTTGTATCGGTCACTCATCAACATACACGCAGATCTATTAATCTATCAAGTACAGTTTATTTCCAATTAAGTCCATATGTATCAATACAGTTTCTCTTTTATTGCTGGCAGACATGTTTCGGAATTTAAAACCTTGAAAATTTGCATGATTATACCACTAAACACCATCTAAAACCGCTTCCATTGGTCTTGTTATTATTATCATTTGCCTTTTCACACCCGTTTCTTGCTGGTCACCACTGGAGATAGAGTGATAGCAAGTCTCCTCAAATTTCCAGCACTCTCTATCACACTCTTGCAGTCCACAGCAGTGTTGTGAATTACAGTCCCGCACCAGTTACCTAGTGGTTATCTTTGAACGGTGTGTGACAGTAAGTCTCCTTGGGTATCCAGCACTTCTCTCAAATCGCCATCACCGTCTTCATCATATCTTTTTCATGACTGTTAAGCCATCGCTACCAACTGGGGGTCTCATATTCCCAGGACTCTCCTCAATGTTCGGGCAGTCCCCAGTACTGTTAGGGTTTGTTTAGTCTCAATCCTTCCTTTTATCCACGGTTTCCCCAATCTGGTTTTCCGTGTAGTTAGTTTCCGAGTGCACCTACTATTTCTGATTACTACCCTGGCTGTAATGTTCCACACCTTCTTTGGTTCTTTTGCCAGGTCCTGGTATTTCCCTAACTTTTCGTATTTACTCTGTGATCGGCAGGCATAGATTATCATTATCATTATTATAGGAAGATAATACAGGACTATGAAAAAGACTTTCGTGAAGGCTTCCTGAAATTTTTTATGCACCACAAAATATATTATGTCGACTTGAATTCTTGTTCCGTTATCATTAAAACTGGAAACGAAGCATTTCATGAATCGTTGATTTTTGGCCCACGTGAAGGATCTACCTATATCCTACACTTACTTATGTATTAGTCGGTGTAGTATACTTGATTCACGGTAAGATTCTTTTGAATCATATCCAACGCTCTTCTGGAACAGTGGCGCTCTAAAATATACTTATATAATAAACAACGTTATTTTTCGTGCTTGTTCCTAGGCCTGTAGTTTCTTTCTTTGAAAAATTATGTTACGTAGTGCAAATACATTGGATTCCACTTTATAGGCCCATCGGTTTGGAGAACCGCAAAATAGAACCAGGTTTGTAAAAACCGATTCAAACGTATGTAATCATCACTAATTGGCTTTACTTATCATGACTAATGCACCGTTTATTTTGGGCCAATGGGCCAAACGGCAGTAATTCCGGATTAGGATTTTTTTCAATAAAATCTGATAGAATTGCTAAAAAGCAATTTGTAGTACTTCTCAAAACAATAATCTTCTGAATATTTCGGCTCGTGACTCAAGTTAAATGGTCAAACTTCAATGGAAAAAAAAATGAATTATAAAAGAAGCATTGGTTTCGCAGTCTTTATGTAGGTTGTTTTCCTTGGATTGAAGGGGTTTTTTGTTTGTTTGTTTTGTGTACTGAAAAAATAGGGTTGTTTGTTTCATTGGATCAGTCGTTTATTGGATCCGTAATCGCTGATCCCAATCCAATCATACAAAGCGGAATCCACAACATATTCGTGAAATTTTCCACGGGGATTAACCGATCAGTCTATCAAGTTTGTGCTTATTCTTTTACAGGGTCAAGTAAACAACAACCACGATTCATGTCTCCCATTCCCTTGGGGGATGCATTCGATTATTCCACGCCTGTAATCTCCCTTCTGATTCACGTCTCCCTACAGCAGCCGCAGGACGTTTCGGGTCACGGTTTAATTTACGAAGATTGTCCATCTCCTATCAGTGAAACCAGATGTCCGCACTGACCTCTCGTCGCTTTCTATTTCGAATCTGCCAACTGGGGTAATCTGTGTCGTGTCAGAGCTGACCAGGCTCGGAACCTGACGATGCTTGTCTCGAGACGCTCTGCAACGGTCGGTTTAAGGGTGATGGTCAGAATGAGAGAGAAAGAAATAATCGATAATGTTCTTCTACAAGACGTTGTTGTTTTGCAAATCTCTCCTTCTCGTCTACTTGCACAAAAATTCCATCCCTGTGATGCAGCCGTGGCCGGGGGAGGCTGGCAATCGTCTTTTATTAAGTGTTACGCCCATTATGGGGAAAACATTTCCTTTTGGGATGTAATCATGAAGTTGGACATAGTTTTTGCTATCAAAATCTTGCTTGAAGTGTCTTTTATTTTCGTTTTATTTACTCGTACTGATCGCGTAAGAGAGTAATTCACTTCCTCTTGGATACTTCCTAGTTTTTCTATTTTCCAGACAAACTACTCTGTCTTCATATATGCGTGGATGGGAACAAATAGAGATATTCACTACACTCAGCTTATTTTGGCACAAAGCACAATGGTAGGAAATACGCAACAACCTCACCCAACATAACTTCCTGCTTCAATCTGTCAACCAATCTATCTATCTATCTATCTATATATCTATCTATCTAATAGTTTCCTTATATCTATCTATCTATCTATCTATCGATCTATCTATCTATCTATCTATCTATCTATATATATATATATATATATATATATATATATATATATATATATATACACACATACACATATATATGTATATATATATATATCCAACTAAGTGACACTTCGTATATATCTATCACAGATTGTTCATATCTATCTATCTATCTATCTATTTGTCGGTTCGTGTCTATCTAGGTACTTATCCGTCTCTTTCTCTCACTCTTTCTCTCTCTGTATACACACACGCGCATATATATATATATATATATATATATATATATATATATATATATATATATATATATACATACATATGTATGTATATATATATATACACACACACACACACACATACATATAGCAATCTTTATCCATGCATCAGTGTGTTTAAATTCATTATTTTGTTCATATCTCTCTGTCTATTTTTTCATATCTATCAATATTTTGTTCATATCTATACATCTATCTATCTGTCCATCTGTCTGTTCATATATATATATATCTATATATTTTTCTATCTATAAATCTATCTATTGCAGTTTGTTCCTGTGTATCCCAGTCGGTTTCCTCGTTCTTTGATCCAGATTTCTCATTTCTTCTGCCGTGCAGTTTAGGAAGAGATCTGAATATCTTACTATGAATACAACCCACGTATTTATTCTGCTAATCCTTTTACTGCAACTAAGTTCAGCCTACACTTACTTCCTTCTCCAGTTGGTGTCTTTTTCTCGATTTTTCTTTTCAAACTGTTTATAGAATCCACTTTTAGAATCTTTGATATTTATAGTTTTCTGTTCAGTTCGTCGTTCCTTTATCGTTACTAGTCTAGAATCATAATGTGTACACCAACATGCTGATTTTTGTGGGTGTTGGGCTCGTCTTACATGAGTTAGGGCAATGAGATTAGGGATCCATTAAATGCTAGACCCTCACCTCTAAATCTTAAAAAGAAAATTTTAGAAACCGACTTTCCGGAGAACTTGCCATTTCAGTCCCGATCCCCCCTTCTCACTGTACGTTTTTATCTAAGATAAGCCCAACACCCACGGAGACAGGAAACAAATGTCCCCTGACCCCTCCTCTCACAAATCCTTTTAGACGAAACTTAACTCTCAATACACAGATACAAACATCCCTTCCTGTTCCTACTAAACTACCAAACAACACGAAAATATCACCATTTCTTTCCTCAACCTCAAACATGTAAACAGCAAAATTTTCACCGAACAGCTGCAAGTTTTCTTCTCTGAAAAGATGGTTGGTACCCCTCGAAATGCATCGAATGATAGAAAAAATTGACATGTAACACCTGCTTTCTCTTCAACCTGAAATTGTCACTTTCTCCTACATTCTGTCAAATAACTCAACATCCATAATACAGTCATATGTTTATATGAGGACATAAACGATTCACTACACAAACACGTATATATTTTAGCCTT
>OY735221.1:31781872-31861872 GCA_963457665.1 Thysanoteuthis rhombus
TGCTGTAGTCCAGGGGAAAACAGAGGACGATGCATCTGACATCAGCTCATCGGCAGGAACCCCAAGATGGACGTCAAACTAGGGGCCAAACCTTAAGGGAGCCCCACTCCCTAGCTTGGAATCTGAGTTGTGCTTCTTCTTGTCTGGTTACCTTCCCAAGGCTAGAGATACCGATCTTACCCACAACTGGGGTACAAGAGATGAATTCATGTCTTTCCCCGGCATATCAATGCTAAGAAAACATAAACAGTTCTGACTGGAGTTTGAACTTGGGTCGCTAATTCCATTATCAGTGCCTCAACCTCCTTCCGAAACCTCCATATGAATAGTCATTATCAAATAAGGTAAGAAAATATGCTAAAGATTATCCATCTAAATCACAAAAGTCATAAACGCGTCCATTCACCCTGCTTCATACATGTAATGTTCTGTTACCAAAGCAATCTACTTCTATTTCTCCTACATAGACTTTTGTGGTCGTAGCCGGTTGCCCAGTAAACTCACAGTTGATCTGATATTCCTGGATCTATTTGCAAACATGCTAAACTATTGCCATCCGAAAGATTCAGCAGATGAATTAAGGCCAATGTTGTTAGAAATGTCTTTAATCTTCCTACCACCACTTTAGTGACGGCAACCTGTTACAAAACTCTCACCCCATTTTGCATTCAATAACGCTTTCAAGTCTATCTCAGTACAATAAAGAAAGTTGAGCCGACAGCAACGTTTTTTAAAATAACACAATCTTAATTAACGGACTTTTCAAACCTCCAACTCCAGTTCCCTCTGTTCATCCTGGCAATACATGTAAGTTATGTATTACTTTTTGTATGCATCTATACCTCGCCTGGTGTATGCACGTATCGCTTCGTCGCGTGTATGCATTTATTGCATTGTCTTTTGAACGTGCTTGTTACATTGGTTCAGGTAAATATTCATAACATGGCTTCCTGTACGCATTATATTGCTTAGTTATTGTCTTGTGTATATGACATATTATGTGTATGTATTCGCTAAATTGCCATATGTGCGAATTTATTATATTGTCTAGTGCATGCATATATCACATCGTACTGGGAATATTTTTTTTTTATCTTTTGTAAATATGTATTGCATTTCTTTGTAAATTCTTCCCCATTTTAGTTTTATCTTTTTCTCTGATGATGAATATGTTGACTGTATGTCATTGTAGAGCGTGGTTGATGAGGTCAAGAACTGTAAAACACGTACATCAAGACTCACAGGAAGATAAATATATCCTTACAAACGTTTGAAGATTCACAGACACGAATGCACTCGAATTCAACCATCAAAATTTCATAATCGTTACATCTAGACATGCATGAGCACATGCCCACGCACATAAATCGAGAAATAGATACAAATTAACAGACTTGGAGACACAGAGAAATACACATACTCAGTGGTCTGTTGACAAAAAAATAAAATTCGTTTAAATCTCACAAGGCTAAATGCATTGCCAAACATATTCATACATATGTAAGGATACACATTGACAGATATGCACACACACTAACAGACATACATACACAAAACACGTGTGTATACTCTGGCAGATAGATGCTGAAAAAACATTTAATTACAATTGGTCTTGGGCATAAAAATCTAACTATACGTACAGATACTAACAGGCATATGTTGTAAGAAACGCAAGTACTGACAATTGGTGGTGGTAGTAGTAGTAGTAGTAGTAGTAGTAGTAGTAGTAGTAGTAGTAGTAGTAGTAGAGAGGAAGGGGAGTGAAAAACTGGAAAAATACCAAGATCTAGTGAGAGAACTAAAGAAGATGTGGAACATGAAAGTCAGGGTAGTGCCAGTCATAGTAAGTGCACTGGGAACTGTCTTAAAGACACTGAGGACGAGATTGGAGGAGATCGGGATAAAAGGAAGGATTGAGAATGTACAGACCACCGCACTGCTAGGGAACCGCACGGATACTGAGGAAAGTGCTAGAAATATAAGGACTGCAGCACTAAATGTTAGCAGTGGCCTAACAGTGGAAGAGAAATGAAAGCAGAGATGTGAACCACAGCACCGGCATGATAGGTGAGGGAGAGGAGAGATATTGGCTGAAGACCTGAGGAGACTTATTGTCACTCAGCCTTCAGCAATTACCACTGGGCAACCGGTGTGAAATTGTAAACTGCAGTATTACTGTGGCCTATGAGAGCTAGCAGAGAATGGCTGGAGACTTGAGGAGATTTGCTGTCACTCAACCTCCTGCGGTAACCACCAGGCAACTGATGTGAGATTGCAAATAATAATAATAATAATAATAATAATAATAATAATAATAATAATAATAATAATAATAATAATATTAATAATACTGAGGAAGGTGCTAGAGATATAAGGACTGCAACGAATTGTAGCCTTGACATGATAGGTGAAAGAGAGAGGAGACGTTAGCTGAAAACCTGAGGAGACTTATTGTCACTCAACCTTCAGCGATAACCACTGGGCAACCGGTGTGAAACTGTAAATCGCAGAATTACTACGACCTATGAGTATTAGGAGAGGAAGGCTGGAGACTTGAGGAGACTTGCTGTCACTCAAACTCCAGCGGTTACCACCAGGCAGCTGGTGTGAGATTCCAAATAATAATAATAATAATAATAATAATAATAATAATAATAATAATGATGATGATGATGATGATGATGAACAATGCTTAATCTAACAGTACATTTAAAATAGTATAGTGTGTAGAAATACTTGTGGACACATGGTGATAAACAATTATCTCAAGACGAATAGATGGGCCCCAAACCATTTGAATTTGTGTGTTAAAATCTTGAGACACCAAACACACATACTCTTAAGTATACGCATATACATACATACATACAGATGCAAATATTAAGAGACACGGGGATAGATGCGCATATACTAGCACTTACACATACACACACACACATAATTCTCTGAAGACGAGCAGATGTACACGAGAATATTGTTTGATTTATCTTCACAATTCTCATAAGGCCCTACACCTCGAGAATTCTTTACGAAAATCCAAGCTAAAAATATTAATATCATTTTGCAAATCAAAAAAGCTAGACTCGTGCCCTGACTACACATGACGTCAGCTACTGAGATGACAACTACAGCATAGAAGACTCTTCTGTTGCTTCTCCAATGAAAGTATACGTTTTTATCATACCTTCTTCATGAATCAGTAATAACTACGTACCCAAGGCAAAAATAAGTCCTCTGTAACACTTGCTTGTTTAATTCAGTGCCTCAAGCAAAAAAAATAAAAAAATAGACAGGTCTGAGGTCCTTATTTCCGTGTGATATCAGTGATACTCGGGGTTAAACATTTGACTAGGATAAATTTTAAGGCAGAAAATTGTCTTGGTTCACATTAAATCAATCTGGTACAGGGTACCCCTGCTCTAGGAGAGCAGATCGTTCCCATGAAATTCTTCCTGAAGCTAAAATGGCATATAGTGTAAAAAAAATCGTCATTATTTGATTTAAGGATTTTTTTGAACGACCCCAGACCTAAAATGATGGTGATATGTTATACTGAGTAGTGGGAGATTGTATTGATGGGAGGTACAGGGAACTGGGGTGTATAACAGCTCGCTGCAAAACGAACGGTGATTGTTATTTTCGTTTTTTGTTTTTGTTTTTTTGTTTTTTTTTTTTGCAATAGTGAAAAAGTGATGAAGAAGTGAGGGATACCTGTTTTGTAGAATCGATGTCTATCACCCTGATCCGAACATTAGCCAAAGCAAATTCGGTACCGATATGACAGAGAAGCAAGCTCATTCACTGGTTTTATAGCAATGTGACTTATTACAAAGCAGGGGATCAACGTTTTTATCAAGAATTCATACGTAGCACAGCTCCATTCTCTCAGAGGCACTTGTTCTATTTCCTGCTCAATGAAAATGTCCTTCCCGTGATATTCAAAACATGACACACACATTGAATGCCGAATCTTGCTGAAATAATTTTTGGGGTAAAACATTGCAAAATCAAATTATCAAATTCTACTTTTAAGCATATATGCTACTGTGGTCATTTTGATTCATTTATAGCTTTGTTAACAAATTCCATCTTACAACGAGATCGATATTCACTCTGGAAATGTTGGCATCTACTAACTTTCTATATTTTGTTTCGGTATTTGAGGTGTCTCTCTATATATAATCTTAAGAATGAATGAGTGTTTTGGTGTATTTGTTCGATTAATTCTGCCTTTGATATGATGGCTTATAAATCAACTCATTCATCTTTTTACTTGAACAGTTACCTGGCTGATTACATTTCCTTACGTTTAATTCTTATGACTTATAACATCTCCAGCTCTAATTTATCTCCACCGATTCATCTTGACTCAAGTTTAGCGCACATACGGGGAAAAAGAAATTAACATATAATAACTAATTCAATATATTGAATTGTTATTTCACTTAGTTTCTACATCTTCCACACTTACACAAACATAAAAATAGTCGTACTGGCTATTTTCATTTCTCATTTGAATTACCATCAAGTATTACGTTCTGACTTATTGAATTTTTTTTTAATGGAAAAAACAGAAATAACATTAACATACAAAACTGTAAATATTCAATCAAAATATAATCTTGAGCAATAACCTTTCCTAACAACCTTCAAATAATGATAAACCCATTCCTACAAAATTCCTTATCTCTGATGGTTGTAAATCCAGTAAAAGCACGCTATCATTAATACGTTTATTATTGATATGAAATTCAAAGTACTTGACAGATGATAATCTGTTCAAGAAATGTCTGCTTAGACACGCTCAGTTGAGATGAGTGGGATCTAGCACTATCGTGGGGTATTTCTTTTAGTTTATATAGGACCAGTCTACCAATTGTCTAACATTTCTTACTGCTTTCAGATGACGTGATATGGTCGTTGTTGAAGTCCTAGAACCGTAATTTGTGGGTCGTTTGACACTGTTGTCAATGATTCTCCATCCTTAGAAAACAAGTTTAAGCCCCCATTCATGTTCATGTTTTATATCCATATCTCCAGATCTAACTTACTGAAGCAATGATGAACAATTTGCATTGTAGTAATGTTCACTCTGACTGCTTTGTTGACGTTATCAACAGCCTGGGTAGAATTGTGACCTATTTTGAAGTCGTATTTGAAAACTAGTCTATCGCTGTCAAGGTCGTAAAAAAAGAAGGGGTTAATTACGTTTGGATAAATTATGAATTCGTACAGCATACTCTTATGGTCCCCATTTCTCTCCTTTAGGCTTTGTGTAGCATTATGTACTGGGTGTAAACAGAAGCAAAGACTGACAGTAAAACTTTTATCAGCTGAAGTATTCAGTGTGTGCCGCTTGTTTTTCCCTTGGGTAACTTGATTTCACTTTGTAAGACGTTTAGCTCAGTTGGTACGACAGTCGCCTGGCAATCACTAGATTGCGACTCAAAATCATGGTAATGGAATGATAATCTTATTTTGATTGACGTGATAGTCAAACAGAAAAGAGTTCGCGGTACTGAATTTCTTTAGGGTTGTTCTTGTTCTTAACATAGGGGAAAACAAAGTCAACCCAACATGGCAGTCAATAATTGAACAACCGTAGCGTAAAAATTTTAAGCCATTTAAGAAGAAATCCGTCGAAGAATGAATAAAATCGGAATAAATTCTATTTATGAAATCACTGGTAATTTCCACAAGAAAACTCTAAAGAAGAGGTTTTTTTTAATAAAAACATCTGAAAGAAGAATCTGGAGAATCTAGATGTTATTGATAATTAACCCATTCAAAACATCCAAAAGTTCAAAAAAAATTTTTTTTACAAAAGTTTTTAAAAAATGTTTAGAAAAGGTCTTGCAAAGTACTGATGTCAATTTTCAAGTCTGCAGACAGAATGGTATGGCCAGGGGCACTGGAACGTACAAACAAGCAAACACACGTACGTATCAAAAAACGAACGGAGCCCTTTCAGTTGTTCAACTCCAACTTTCACTGGAGTTTTAGAACGTCAGACCTTACAACGTTTTTTTCGATCCTCTACCACTGAGCCGTAATCCCCACATGTAACCCCTTATAGACACAATCTCTATGTGCGCAAGAGAGACGACTGCAGCAGATATTTCCGGCACAGATGGAGAATCACTAAATTTATTCTCCGCCAGCCATTTGTATCTATTTCAGTATTGGGGGTGTTTATTCCGAGATGAAGACAAACGCCACAACTTCCATTCTTCTGTAAAGATGAAGTAAGGGCTATTAAAATTTCACAACGTCTGTTCTATCGAAGGATGAAAGGGTTTTCTTTATTCTTTTGTATTTTGAATGTAGCTCGAGATATTTGTTTCTGTGCGTTGTTAGCTTTTGAAAAGATAAACAGAGGCACTAGAAAAAAAATTGGGCCTAATTATATTGTACAGCGTTTTTGTTATAGGCTCTTTTCTTACGAATTGCTCTTTTCGCCTATTTCGGGGAACTGTTTGACTTGGATGGAAACACCAGATTGTTCTGAAAATAGCCGGGTTAAAGCCAGGTTGGTCTTGTACAGTGGTTCTCAACCTGGGGTGACCGCACCCCCAAGTAGTACACAAGGCAATTTAGGTGTTGAAGTGAGAAGAGGATTACCGACAATTTTCTTCGTTTTTTTTTTTTCTAGAAAAACTACTACAGCGAGCAAATAAAATCATTTTCTTGGCGAAATCTTGACACAGATTAATAATCTTGATATCTGATAATTTATTTTTTACATTTTTTTAATATTAGCTTTGCAATTTTGCCTTATTCTAATGGTATGTTTTAGCCTTAACATTAAACATGTTAAGAAGATTTTGATATTTCAAAAGGATGGGAGCCTTGAAAAGAGTCAGGAGCCGCTGATTCTGTATGAACCTAACTCAACTCTATTGGTCTTTGTCCGGTTCTTCGAGCGAGCTACCAAGTCAAAGAAAGGAAAAGGAATCGGGGGTGGGGCCCAGGAAGAGAAGTCGGTTACAGAGAGAGGATATACTTAGCAGAGAGATCGTCTCAAATAGCTTGGGAGAACCCTCGGTACCGTGGCTGCTTTTTCAGTTTCAGATTTCTACTTGCACTTTCGCGCGAGTCGTGAGTACACACAGACGCGGTCGGGCGGCACGTGTGACAAGACGCCTACGTCGTTGAATCGACAAGTATTTTCACCATGCGAAGACTGTAACTGAGGCATGCCGGGAACGGATAGACTACGGGATCTTCATCCTTGAGATATTTTTATATAACAAAGGCAAGAAGTGAAAATCGACATGTGACTTGCTTATTTTCTTGCGGTGTTTTAGAATAAGACCATCGTTTATATAATATGTACTAGTCATAAGTATTAGAACAAGATCAGAAATTGTTTTTATTGCCTGAAACTACAGGGGCCATTAAAGTTTTCGACCGGGATGGGATCAAAGTAACTAGATAGTTTTGCAACTATTCCCAAGAGCAATGTGAGTTCGCCTTTTCCATCTCTTTGAACGATTCTGAACAAGATTATAGAGTAGAGAAAAAAACTTTTTTTTTCATTTAACAAATTGATTTAAGAAAAATATCTTTTGAAAAATTAGCAATCAGAACCACAAATCCTGATTCACTTCATTCTTACTAATGTTGGTTGCAAAATGATTCGGTTCTTTCTGCATAATATTCCAGTTTTTTTAACACTCAAAACTAAGCGATAAGAAACGAAAGGTCTGTCAGTTCAAATACTTATGATATGGGCTGTGAGTGTATGGAACTAAGTTGTCAATCTAATTAGTAGAGTGTCGGGTAAAAATTTCATAAGAAAGAACTGGAAGGCGACAGAATACATGAAAGTTTCGAGGGTAGCGGTGAAAGGAGAGTGAGTGGAGTAGAAAAATGAAGAATGGAAGACAGAATGAAATAGACGAGAGGGAAGAAAGAATGAAAGGAGAGAAAAAGGAGAAAATGAAATAGAAAAAAAGAAAGAAAGATAAAACACGAAAAAAAAAAGGAAATGATACGGATAGAATAGAAGGAGAAAGATAGGAGGTGATGTCAGACAATCACTCGGCATCAAAACTTAAAACGGCGTGAATCCCCACAGATCATATAAGAAATTGCGGTCGGCGAAAACCAAGATGGCGTGACGAACGAGACCGGTTCAGAAAATTCTGGCTATGCAACGTCTAGCATAGAGGGATCTGGCGAATTTCGGGTAAGGTCTATGTCCATTGAAAGACGCTGATACAATGACGATGATGGAGGTGATAATAGATAAGAAGAAAAAAAATAATGTATAGAAGAGTGCAAATTAGAACGGAGGATAACGAAAAAAAAAAAATAGGAAAGAGAAGAAAGGACAAGGAAGAAACAAATGAAGAAATATGAAGAAATATTGATTGAATGGATGAAAAACGAAAAAAAAAACTCATCATTCGAGGATGAATCTCCTAGTTTTAAAAATGAATAACCTCTCTACACAGAAAATGATTTCAGCAACACATGCAATTGCGCCCACCAAGAGAATAATTTCAAGAGAAAAAAAGATCTTTTTAAAAAAATGCATTGTTTGATTCAAGCTCACGAAATTGATTTCAACCATCAAAGCACCGGAAAGAATTGCCAGCAGAAAACGAACAGGCCAACGCAATATACGAATAAGACCAAGTTGAATTTGTATTCAGAGGAAGATCTTTGGGGAAATCAAAGAAATTGCCACCGAATACGATTTATTCAATCGTCAAAGAAACACGCAGGTTTTTAATTATTAAATACAAATTCAAATTCTCACAAATGTATTTCCTACTCTATCTTCATGGCGAGTTTTCAAATTATTTGAACCACTTAGGTTTCTATGCAAAATACTGGCATCTTAAAGAAAGACGTGTCTCTTTCATTCACCCTGGAATAAAAGTCTTATTTTCATTAATAGAAGTACGATGATGAAACATAAAAGATGTTTTTAATGACGTTTGCAACTAGATTTTCAATATTTTACAAGATATTTTGGGAAAATATACAAACTACAGGGTATTTTCCTTGATTTCTTTTCTTCTCTTTTTTCTTTTATTCATGTAGTAGCATAGTATCTGTGAGACTTTATGTAATGATCGGCACTTCTGCCTAGGATTATAGTATCGGTGCACTTATTGAAAAGTGTTACACAATAATATATTTCTGCCCCTACCTATCGTGAGCAGTGTTTGTGAACTGATGAATCGCTTTCAAGATGGCTACTTCGAAGGAGAATTTTATCTTGTTCAAACTCCCTGAACTTTTAGGGAATGGTTTTTATTTATATCCAGTTTTCCCTACGTTACGGTAACAACCCACAAAAAGAAATCGGGGTAGTTATAATATAGATATGTAGAAATCATATAATTATTATCGTGGTTAGTGTAAATAAAGTGCCAATACGGTTGAAAGTTGTTTTATTCAGAGCATTCGACAATATACTACGAACAAAATTCCGGCGATGGTGTGCTGTTTTCGCTGTGTATCATACATACATACATATTTACATACATACAGGATTCGGGTCATTATTATATCAGAAAGAAACATATGCTTGTGCACAGTGTGTTAGTATCATTGTAAAAATTGAAAAATATACAGAAAAACATCTTAACATAAAATTGGCGAAGAAATATTGATGCAGTGACACAAAATAGCAATATTTAATGTCATGTGCGCACATTTAACTGAACTTTGTAAAATAAGATTATTTAATTTTTCCACCACAATTTTTGTTCGTCTATCTTAGGTTAGAATTCTCTTGTTCAGTAGTTTTTCAAGTTTTTACTAAATATACTATTATATAATAATATATTTACACACTGTGCAGGAATGCATTTTTCAAACTGGTCCTATTTTCATCAAGATTCTTTGAATCTTTTAGAAATTATTCATAACTTGTAGGCAAACAACATGTTTTTTTAATTGAACACAGTGATCCCTCCGCTGATTCTTGCATAAACATAGAATTAATATAAAAAACAAAACATTGAAAAGTTACCACCGTCCACAAAATTGACTAGACGTTAATTCATAAAAATAAGCTCAATTTCCAGAAATGGAATAGAAGTGTTTTTGGATTTGCTAAAACTTTATATCTAGTATTTTTTGTTTGTTTGTTTTTTGAGGGGAGGGTGCAATTTTCGTAACTTGGTGTAATATAAAGGTTTACCCTGGTTAGAACTCTCTACAAGATGAGTAGATTATACTACAATTGGTTGATTTTTACAAAAAGCTACCAAAAAATTAAAATTGACGCTCGTGTAAAAAGAAATAGCGCTATTTGTCTTGCCGAATATATTACTTTAGATCTAGTTCAATGAACCAATTTCGAATTCTGCTGTATATATTTATATATGCATGTGTATGTGTGTAGCTGTATATTTTACAAGAGAGAATATGTTATCGAATCTGATGGGTTACCAATAGCAATTATTTATGGTGCCAAGAAGTGATGTGTCTGGGTGGAAAGATATCGGATGGGTACTGCAGCTTCTAATTTCTTGCTATCAAAACAATTATGATCAAATGAATTCACAATTTCTGCTACCTTTGGAATTATACCAAAGATCAATATGACGAGTCTATACAGATTTAGCAGATGAAAATTATTGGTAAATTCTTAAAATCATTTTTGATGGAAATAAATATTTGTCGGACTATGCCAACTTTGGCGTCACAATGGAACTAGTAAGAAGAAATGATATTCATTTGTCTCTCCAAGAGGGTGGAATGTGCCACAAGGTCAAATTTTATTTGAAGATCTAGGCGCACACATATGAGTTACACAAGAAATTGTTAAGTTTTAACTTGCGTTTTTTGCTCTCCTCGGGTATCAGGGACTGACATTGACCCTAACCCTGCAAGTGTGAAGAGGAGATTTAGCTTTGGTGGACGGCCCCCATTAACTAGATATTCAATTTTTGCTTCAGGCTAAAATACTATTCTAAGATGTTTTCATCAATTTATTATTCAAACAAATATCCCTTATGTTGCTTTGATCGTTGTTTTGATCAAGAATTTTGTTAGTAGTATATTGTCTTTTTATTGTTGGGTTCTGAAATAAATTATGATGATTGATTCATGAATTACTTGAAGTGATATCTTCATTTCTATTGTTTCGATAATAACACTTCAGATTCATTGTCCAAAGTTCTGAGAGGATGCACTGTCATAATTAAATGAATCATTTGGATTTCAATAACATATTGATCGATGTGCTCTCTGATCTTCTTAGAATTTCCTAAGGTTCTACGAGTGTTGTGACAATTCCATCCTAATCTTTGTTGTTTAGATAACAACTTTTCTGCCGGTGCTTTTTCTGGATTCCCTCAGATTTTTCATCATCCAATAATCCTTGATCTATATCTCTTCCATAATAAAAAAAATCATCTCTTCAAGGAAATCCGCTAAGGTGTAGGATTAATATCTGTCTCGCTGATTGGCTAATTCTTTTAATCTGCGTGGTAGTTAAAATCTACGTATCTCTTCTCTACCAGATAACGGTATTCATCTTGCCCCATTTTGCCCCATCTTGCCCCTAAATTCAATGTCTGTGCTACAGCCTATAGATCTTAAGCTGATTGTGACATTTAATCCGTAATATCTGTGAACGAGCTCTTAAGTCTATTAAAGGGCACTCCCGGAGGATGTTGACGAACTTTTACAGATCCGACATTACATGTCATTAAGAGAATTGACCACGCATGGGTCAAGGTTAAAATCTCAGAAATTACTTTCGAGGGTTAATTATATTGCATCAACCAGAAGTCATGTTGACGGCTTCAACGAATAGGTTAATCTTGCGATTTACGAAGATGACATCACCGTGTTGTTGGATTCCCACGCAAGGGAATTCACCAAGGAAGCACTCAACGAACTTGTATAACAGATACAAACACCTGATATGACTCCAGCGAGAAACCAACGCTCCACAAATAAATGGAGTCGTTGTAAAAAGGTTGGCTGAGTCTTTTCAAATTATCGAAACAGGCACGGCCTTATTAGAAAAGCAAAACATTAACGCAGACTGCTTTACAAAAAGTCAATAGAACTGTCAAAGGAATTATTTGTTGCTACATAGAATTCTAACGTTCTCTAGAAAAGGTTTTTTTTATGATGATTCAAAGGAAGCTAATAGCTCTTTCGTGTGGAAAATCGTAAAATAATGCAACACAA
The DNA here is from genome assembly GCA_963457665.1 of Thysanoteuthis rhombus. Classification (NCBI taxonomy): domain Eukaryota; kingdom Metazoa; phylum Mollusca; class Cephalopoda; order Oegopsida; family Thysanoteuthidae; genus Thysanoteuthis; species Thysanoteuthis major. The sequence goes on from OY735221.1 coordinate 31,794,041, forward strand.
AGATGTTTGTTGATTTGTTTATGTAGGTAGATTGTGTAGCAGTATATTCGAGATGCAGACACAGTGCTATTCTCGCTTATTCGATAATGCAGGTTGTCCCGACTTACATAAAAAAATCGTAAGAGCAGCCTTGGGGACTGTTCATGGCTGTGGTAGTTAGGTCCTTCGAGCCAATGAAGGAGCCATATTTTGAATGCTGATTTTCCGGGTATGCCGATTCTCTTCCCTTTAAGGTTGACGCAACACATTCTCTTTTTCTACTCATGTTGCCCAGTGCCCAGATAATCTAAACTTTCCAGCTACTCTTCTCAAAAGATTTATTTGTGTCTCTCTGTGATAACTCATATCGCTTCGTTCCTCAGATTGGAAGTTTCTGAAGAAAAAAATTGGATTGTGGGCGAACTGAGAATTTAAAATCTCCATTTTGTAACATTATCATTCTATGATTGATCTCAATGTCACTCAATAGAAGCATAACTCAATATTACAAGATCTAACACGATGGGAATTCAACTACGGCACACGAAGGTCCTAACCCATTTTTTAAAAATCAATCAGTACTGAAAATATAGTCCTTGTAATAATCCTGTTTCAAGCAGAAAGGTCCAAGACGAAGGTATTTAGGTCGATGAATATGACACACAACTCTCTGCAAAATTATTTTTTTTAACTTTCAAGAAAGAATTGAGTTCCATTCTGTTGAGCATATGTAATCTTTACTGTTGTATTTATTCTCAAAGAAAACTGACCGTTCGAAACCAATGAGAATGCTAAGATCATCCTTCCTAAACATATGAATGATGTGAGTTTTTCAAAAAAGTTTCTGCTGATAAGATACATATTATATTTACGATGGATTGCATTATATTTGGGTTTATTTTCAGGAAACTGATTCATTCAAGAGACTTGGATGACGTATCGATGTGCAAATACTTTGACAAAATGAAGTATGAGTATACAGCGTGTGTCAAAATGATATCATATCTATCATAGAAGACAGCATATATATATATATATATATATATATATATATATATATATATATATATATATATATATATATATATATATATATATATCAAAAATGATTCATAATGCAATAGCAATACCTAGGCACGTTGTCTGGTGGACAGAGAAGAGCCTTTTTTTAATAAATAAAATCCGTAAAGGAAGTTTTATTAGCTTGTTTTATACTGATTTCAATTAACTGTTCCCGAAATATATATTGTTTTCGAAGTGTTGGATCAATTGTGATTGAAGGACTCGACTAGTAAATATAAGATATATCATGAATAATGCCATTTTTTTACATAAAGGCCGAAAATCTGGTACAAAGAGCTTGAATGCCCGTGACAAAGAATTTCTCATCTTCGGGTATGAGATAACACGATATAACAGTACATATTGTTGGAAATGAAATTCCATCAGCTTTCTGGCATCGTATCGTGTCAATTTGTATCCGTCATGCATGAAAAGCTAGAGCAGAAAGCATGAAAAGCTAGAGCGGAAAGCATGAAGCTATATATATACGGGGTCCATAGGTATCCGCTCCTACTTCCCCAGGGATGGTGTGCAAAAGCATATAATTTCAAGAGAAAGGGGGATGAAGACATACATTCCCAGGGGGTGGGGGCAAAATTCGGAAAACATGTAAGAGGTTATATTGTTACACAAAAGACGTTCCACCCGTGGGGAAGGAACTGTGCTCACCACGATTTGTAACGTATAACCCATATGTCAGGTGACGCACTGAGCCGGGGATGTATCACCTGATCTCAGAGTGAGAAGATGGAGCGAGCACCAGCAAATAATACGTCCTTTTATAGGGGAACATTACATTATGGTAATATAAGATAAGTGCCCTTTACTAACTATAAAGTTCGATCTTTAAGACCCTTTCGAACTCGGAAGGCCTCATCAGCCATCCACCACGACAGACATCCATGCCAGGGTCCAAAAACTATCCATTCATTTGATGATAACAAAAAATAGCCTACCTAGGTTGAAATAACAATGAATTTCGGTAGCGCCATTATAAGCAAAATTACTTACGTTTGCGCATGTGTCTTAGCAGATGGGTGGAGAGGGCACACAACTCCTTGTTCTAACCTAGGATCAGATAAAAGGTTAGGTGACTGTCTCTCACCAATCTTCAAAATGAGGGCCAGTCTGCCTTGAAAATCAGCAATGGAAATCTTGACTTCCTATTTGATATTGTCCACCTGTGTAGGTTGGGTAAAATGTGCAATTTCCTTAACTATCAAACATGTCCATATGGTATATGTATTCCATTGTTATGTAGTCGGTTGTCCCACATTAAAAGGCCGATTATGAAATGAAAATAAATAATTGGTTACATCCTGCGGTTGTTTTCAAAATCTGAAAATTCTGAGCAAGAATTGCAGCAGTCGTTCTTGAATCAGTTCCCTCATCATCAAATAAATTCTCAGCATTAAAAACTGATTGAGGGCAACCTTGAGGGTTATTATCAAAGCTCACACCTCCGGAACAAATGCTGTGGAACCAACGCCGCACTGTTTCTTTCCGAACAAGTTCCCATCCAAAATGTAAAATAGTTGTCTTTGAGAACATGAACTGGATTTTTACAGATTTGAACTCATACAAAAACAATATTGATCAACTGTAGCCACCAAAGATGGCAAAGCATTCTACTCTTTTTTTATATATACGTTTCTTTGCGTGTTTTTTATGTACTCCAGTGCTCCAGGACATACTGTTTTGCGAAGAGATATCGGAATAGGCATCATTACCCCACCAAACCCCTATAAATGATTCTGACGGGTTATTTCCTAACATTAAGATTCTCCAGAATCAAAATGTTTTGTAGATGATCTTTTACTCTATTAAGATGTTTTCCAGGAGAAAACGACTGTGATATCTTGAAAAGAATTTATTCTGACCATATCAATTCTTCGGAGGATTTCTTTACGTGACTTCACATTTTGACGCTACGATTGTCCAATTATTGACTGTGATGCCGAGTCTCTTTTAAACAGGATGAATGATAAGTTGGAAGATGAAAAGAAACCAAATGTATAAATACTTGAATATGTATAACAATATTTTCTGCTTCAGAATTTGTCAAAATCACAATCATGAATACAAGAGCAATAGATAACGGCCATTTCATGTGAGACAACGTAATAGAAACTAAACTCTTTTTTCCACATCTCTCCATTCATCTCATCAATCTCAGCCCCCTTGTAAGAAAGAAAGAGTAGTTCTAAAACAAAAATAATTACACACTGGAAAAAAAGTTGTTTGCAAAAATAATATCGAATAAATCTATCACGGTAATCGATGAAGTGTAATTGAGAGAAGGTCCCAGGCTAAAATATGGAATTGTCTGACCCACAACTTGAGAGTTTGCAGACGAAAATAGAGGAGAATTTTGACCCGTTCAGGACAACTGACCGTATCTCTTTATCACGTCTATCAACACTCCATAATGTTTGGTGGGAAATCACAGATGGTGCCGGTATATTTTTGGTAGGCAAAGAGTATTCTGTTGGATGTATTATGCAGCTTAGATCATTCTCATGACAGGGTTGCACAAGTCCTTTTGTCAAAAATGATAATGCGTTCTGTGTAGCATATAATGATGTAAATAGCTAGATATACTTCTTGAAATCGAAGTAATCAACTGTACAATGAAAAATATGTAAATTTTAAAAAATGAAAGAAAGGATAAAACCAGCCAATCAGCTAGAACAACGACAACAGGAAAATGGGTGGTTCCGTTGCAAGTTTCTCAACATTCAATTCGCGATAGATGTTGAATAAATGCATCTTCCTCTCCCAATTTCATGAATTCCATTAATGCATATTTTTGTATTTCCCTTTACTCCTTTAATAAATCGAAATGACTCTATGGGCGTCTCCGTAAACAATTTACATTAGGAATACATATTCAACATTAGAATATGTATTAATTCAATAGAATGTATGAAACTTAATTTCAAAAAGTTGGAATCTTCTTAATATAGAGGAAAATTTACCAGAAGCATTTTTCCTACGTATTTTTTCTGCATATTTCAACTAATAACTCCCAGAATTGCATTATCAATTTATTTTCTCATATGGTCTGATCTCATCAAAATTATTCACAAAATTATTCATACTTTTACTTTTTTCATCAATAAGATGGTAAACTATCCCAGTATTCCAATTTATATAAATAAATATATATACATATATGTGTGTGTGTATGTGTGTGTGTGTGTGTGTGTGTGTATCAAACGATGTTTAGTGTAAAATAGCATCTATATGCATTACATTGTGATAATACCTTACATAAAATAATGAACTACTTGTAGTATGGCATGGGGACAATCTAGCGTGAGACAACTGAGTGTGAAACAATTTCGTATGGGTACTATTTAGCGTCAGAGATATATCATATCTTCTGTCATTTGTGTTTTCAATCACAAGCGCGTGTTTGTACATATGTGTGTCTGTATGTGATTTTGTGTGTCTGCAGATACTTAAACTTATATGTGTATAAAGAATTTTTGGTATAAAATCAATAAATCTGTGAGTAGCTCGTGCTATTCACTCGCCCTATACAACATGAATATAATAGACGATTAAAGAAAATGGAGCTGTTGCAGGAATCAAAACTGCACCCGATAAGGTAGCTGCATCAACGTAACATTGCTCTTGTCATATATATATATATATATATATATATATATATATATATATATATATATATATATATATATATATATATATATATATATATATATATATATATGTGTGTGTGTGTTTGTGTGCGTGTGTGTGTGTGTGTGTGTGTGTGTGTGTTATGTTATGTGAAATCTGGTAAATCAGAAAATAAGCAAAACAGATGTGAGTTCTTGCTGATGACCACAGAAAGGCATCAAACTTAAATTCCGATATTCGTTTCTTGAATTCTAAATTGCTACTCTCTGCTACTCTCCGCTTCGTTTTGAAAGTGTCAAGTTAGACATGAATATTTTGATTCTGCTTCAAATGAATTCCCACAATTCCATCTTCAGTGCACGACGAAATTGTCTCCGGCTTTCCGAAAACTCAATTTACCCCATTTTTACTTTTATTTAAAAAAGATGAAAACCGAAAATAGCTTCCAGTATTTTTCTTTTCTTTTTTTTCTTTTTTGAGACGTTGTAACAGGTGGATGCAATATCTTCCTCTTCAACAATCCAGTCCCCTGTCTCTTCAACATCCCTAACCTCCGACAACTCAGCCTAACATATCTATCATTCTATGGAACTGGGAGCGGTCAAAATTTATACCAATATAAATTAAGGAAAATTTAAACCATCGTTTTATGCCATTTCGGCCTTCAGGAAATTTTCACTTTGGATAGAGAAGGAAGCCTATGAACTATTCGAAGTAAGTAGAGTTTCTAAAATCTATTCAGTTTTTTTTACCCTTGCGTTGTATGCAATTCATACCGACTCGACAAGTGCTGTTTCTATCAGCTTACGGTTACAAATATCATCGTAAACATATCAGTCTAGTTTGATCCGAACCCAGGCACCGTCACGAGGTGTTTTTGGGTTAACTACTTTACGAAGGCTAACAGCGTAAAATAACACCCAATACAAATTGTTTGGCTCGCTTTATATATTGATTTAATCTCTTTGACACCATTTTGAACTCGGCTACCCTCCATGTATCAGGCTTACTATCAACAGCCTGTGTGATTAAGACATTGACCTTTGAACTACATGTGAATATTGCTTGCTTTCCAAGAAAAACACTATAATTCATCCAACTGCATTTTTGAAAATATTTAACATGATCCTCACCACCAACTCAACTGTTAAATTTCTGCTTTTTAATCACCAATTATAAAATTACCCCCTCTCTCTCTCTCTTTTTAACCTCTTGTCAAACTACTTATCTTCCCTTCCCACTCTCTCGTCTTGTCCCTCTTCTTTTGCACTCAGTAAACTAAACCCCTTTCCTCCCCTCTCTTCGTCTGGCCTCTTTTTAGATTACCAAACTCTCCTTCCTCACCCCTCTCTTTTTTTCACCACTCAGTCAAGTACATAACTCTCTCTTCTCCTCTTGCTATTCCATCTCTCTTACATATCGTCTTTCTGGGTGCCTATATATCTTTCGGTTCCTTTGTCCTTTTTCCTGTTTATTTGCAGAGACAAGAAAAACTTAGTGTCTTGGTTGAAAAGAAAAAAATATGAATGGTTTAAGAGAGAAGCACAGTGCGATACCATCTGTTCCAATTTGCCTTGTTTTATTCAAAGAGCGCCAATTTTTACAACTGCCTTCCCTGCAACATCATTCATAAAAGCCCATGTGTACCGATGAGGGATGCGGATGGCCGACCTCCCATCGGTGTGATGCTCTCACCAACTGCAAAAACGACAAATCTTGTTTTCTTTTTCGTGCTGGGAAACCATTCGTCCTTCTCATTAGGTCTGCCATCATTATCCTAACAATAATAATGGTATTAAAACATTTTTTCCTCTGATTATGCTAGTTTTGAGTGAAGAAATACTACAAAGAATGTTGAAAAGCATCGAGAAGATACGATGCTAGGGATAGTTGTTCCAGACACAAAAGACAATGTTTTTAAGTAAGACAAATGAACGATAAAAACATCTGTCCAAAAGCTGAAAAGGCTCTTAGTGCCTGGGAGATAACTCGTAAATTAGCGCTGTTAGCGCTGTAAAACTAATGATAATAATTAACAATTATCACAAAAATTCTGTTAGTCCCAAAAAGAAGCATCTACAACCAATGCATCCTCCAGATAGTCACCTATGGAGCTGAAATATGGAACAAAGCCAAGAGACTGACCCTCGCACTGAGAACCATGCAACATCCCCGTAGAAGAACCATGCTAAACATGGCATGCAGAGATTACGAGACGTTTTACAGGAGTACGAGATATCATAGAAAACATTAGAAAACCCAAGTGGCCATGGGCTGGTCATATTGCAAGAATATCAGACAACTGCTAGGCAACGTGGATCCCCAAAGATCTCATGCAAAACCGTAGCTGACAGAATACAAGATGGACGGACGAACTGGACAAGTCCAGAAAGTACTGGCTCTGCAACACCTATGATAGTGAGGTCTGGTGAATCTGAGGTAACGACAGACCCAAAATGGCTGATTATAACAACAGTGTAATCTCTATTCTAATTAAATTGCTATTCAAAATCTTTTTCCTTTTACTAAAATAATATCAAATACTGTTGTTGTCGTTGTTGATGTTGCTGCTGTTGTTTTTGTAGCTGTTTGCTCTTGTTGACCCAACACACCAGTATTGACTGGTAGCTTTTAGTGATGTGCAGTGAACACAAGTTTACTCAATACACCTCTTCTCAGAACTGTAGCTGATTTTAGTCATGCTGTGGTCTGGATGTTCTCCGTCCTCCCTCGGATTCCTTATTCTTCAAATCTCTTTGCTAAGTTCTTCCGGACCGAGGGCAATGGTCACTTTTGGTACTACAATTAACTTCAAGTTCCATTTTCTTTTCAGATCTCCGGCCAAGACTTGATATCTATCAAGCTTTTCACCTCCTCCCTGATTCACCTAGTGATCTTTTGAGACCACAAAATCCACCATCTGATCCGGTATTCTCTTCTTATCTTCTACTAGAAGATCTTGTCTTCTGACCTGGATAGGATGATCCACTTGAATCTTCAAGTCCCACAGGATGTTATGGTTCTAGTCAATACATGTTCCATAGCTTTGTATGGTCTAAATGCATAATGATAATGATTAAGCGCAGTTCTCAGTGGATCATCTTCTCCGCCCAGTCATGCTTGGTCGTGTTCTCTCTCTGGGTTAATTTGCTGCATTCACTTACTATGTCAATGATTGTCTCATCTTTATCTCTGTATAGCCTACACTTACTGTTCTCCTGGGTTTTGTCTATCTTAGCCTTTATATAATTGGTTCTTATGGCGTTGTTCTGGGCCAGTGAGTGATTCACTTTCTCTCGTGAGGTTTCCTATATCCTTCCGGAGCGACTTCATTACAAAATATAACAGTTGAAGTGATAAAGATAAGAAAACGAGAAGAGCAAGGAAGAGAAGAGAAATGCTTTTACGAATAATATAGTCTTTGGGGAGAGCGTTGGAAATTAAGGATATTGTCATTTTCGTTGCAGCTTGTCCATTTCCCGACAATATTTGTAAATGCATAACCAACGACTTGAACTGACAATTAACAAATTTTATCTGTGTTGCATCTACTTAAGACAACAAAGCTGCATGGAATCACTAAAGAAGAAGAAATTAGGCGAATAATCTCTCTAAATTGACAAGCTTCCGCTAGGACGAGCTCAATCATCATCATCATCTTCATCAGTCTGTTAGCGTCCGTCGTTGGACATAGACGTTTCCGAAAATTGGCCAGCCCTCTCTATCATGGGTATCGCAGTGCCAGTGCTTCCTGGATTTATCTAGCTCGTCATGCCATCTTACTTTCTGTCGGCCACAGCCTCGCACCTGATCCCTGGGAATCCATATTTTGAAATTTGATGTCCAGCAGTTGTCTGACATTCTTGCAACAAGTCCAGCCCATTGCCATTTAAGCTTTATAACATAATGTCTTTCTCTAATGTCTCGGATTCCTGTCTCTTTTCTAATATACTATGTTGTCTTATGATTTCTCTATGTGAGGTTAAGCAGGAGTCTCTTATGTGCACGTTGCATAGTCTCCGTTTGAGGGTCAGCCCTTTGATTAGGTTCAATGTTCCAACGCCGTATGTGACTGTTGGTAGGATACATTGGTTGTATACGGTTCTTTTTTAGGATTAGTGGGATTTCCATTTTCTTGAAAGTTGAGCTTTCTCTACTGAAAGCTTGCCAAACCAGTGTGATTAGAAGCATAGCAACATGCACAGGAGAGAATCATGTTGATCATCCCACGGAGAGATCAGAAAATATCACATCATTGTAAAAAACAAACAGGAGTCAGAGATAACGAAAGAAAATTAGAAAACTCAAATGGAAATGGGCTGGTCATATTGCAAGAATGTCAGACAACTGCTGGACATTACGACTCACAGGATGGATCCCAAGAAATCAAATGCGAAACTGTAGCCGATAAAAAGCAAACCCAAAAAGCTGAACACATTATTATTAATACTTGTTTGTACAACTCATGATATCACTTGATAAATCAGATGAAATTCTTCTGAGTAAATAATGAACGATGTGATGTTTTGCCCCTCAGTCCGTAACCATGAACAATGTAAATCTAATCTTTTGCTGATGAAGAATAATTCTCACAAACCATTTGAAACTATAGACTCTTCCACAGAAACAAATTCACTCTTCTTTTCTCGTGAAATCATTTCAAAGAAGTAAAAAAATTTCCTGTGGATTAACTCGTCTACTTATACAATAAGGAGCATGATTTTCTCTGTCCGTAACGATAAATTCACTATTATCATTTTCTTGAAAAATTGAAATAATTCCGTGAATTTAATCACTGGAGTTAACCAGGCAATCATGTGAAAAATGGATAAGGGTGAATGTCGTATAGCGAGGTAACCCTTCTGGCTGTTATCAGTGGGTACTATTATCTACCACATTTAATATTCTGATACCAAACTCCTAGGTTAATAAATGATATGAAAAAGTATCTGGACGTAAAGCCATTATCAGTAAGTTGATTTTGCTGGCTGCTGTTATTAGACTTGATCCTTAGAACTCCCAGTATTTGTGCACTCTTCTGTGTGTGCGTGCGCGTGTGTGCACGTTTATCTTGAATTATAATCATTGTCATCTCAAAAATTCCAGAAATTTCTGAAATATCAGAGAAATTTTGCCAATGCAGTGTAATGCTTCTTTATTTACTTCCATAAATTTTTGAATTTTCATCGTTGTGGCAAAGTTCCTATGTACAAAAAGATCAATTTGAGGTCGATTCAAGATCCGACTCAAATCCAAATGAAACAGTGCCAACTAATAATTCCATCCAATTTTTATTCTTCTGCAACATTTGTGGGATCGACACTTCCGGCAATTAATGTCAGAAAACTTGCCCAGAACAATACATGAAGTTGAACGCGCTGGAAATGGTCCCCATCTTCACCTGGAATGATTATGCAAAACCGGCGTTGTAAAATTCATACTTTACAGTAGAGAAGGTAAATTCTATAACAATCTGAAAGGAACCTGCCTGAATTTCTCCTTCTTTTGGTAACTGAGTTTCTCTCGATTTGGAGAATATTACAATGAAAACGTTAATTGTTATTAGAAAGTGGTTCACCTGATAATACTCCAGTATTTGATTAGATGAAATCCTCTCAATGTATTACTCAATAAACAGTTAATCGATTTTTCGTAGGCATTGATATGTTACCATTCGGCTGACCCAGTTTTATTCGGTGATATAAAAGACAGTTGAAATAGAAAAAACAAGACAACTATAGCTTGTTTATTGAATAAATATACCATAATAAGCCAAAAGATTATGAGTTCTTGCCTGATGAGTTATCTGTCTTCTATGGCATCTCAACAAAAAAAATACTCTCCCAATCAGGCATAGACTCTGTTATTCTTTTAGATGCAAATAAAAAGATCGATTCATCTCACACAACGAAATCAAATGAGAAAAACTACCAATAGGATAAAAAGAGTGAAAGAACAAAAATACCCACCAAAAATAAGGATCAAATAACAGAGGCGAGATTCATTCCAGCGTTTTCGGGGGGGTTCGATTGGAGAAAATATATCACTCAAAGAATTCTCTCAGTGAAAAACGAGAAAACAAATTCTAAATTCTGTTGACAAGAGACAGATTTGTCCGAAAAATCAGTTTATAAAGATTCCGGTGGATTTTCTATTAAAGAAATCCTTTGATGCTATCTGATGGAATAAGCAGAATGAAAAATCCAACCGACGAAATTAATTCTGTGAGTTGAGAGACAGGATAAAACATTATTGGAAAAGATCTCTCAATATATCTATCTCTGTTTCTGTTTCTGTCTGTCTGTCTCTCTCTCTCTCTCTCAATATATATATATATATATATATATATATATATAGAGAGAGAGAGAGAGAGAGAGAGAGAGAGAGAGAGAGAGAGAAAGAGAAAGATCTGGTATATCTGGGATGGAACACTTTGGTGGATGGGGAATTGTGCGTAAGTAAATATATCGCTTAAATTCAGTCTTCCTGACCGTTCAGTTCTGCATAGGGAAAAAAATGCCAGCGTCTGAATCTGAAGCAAAGGTTTCGATCCTACCTCGTGGCACTGGATGAGGTAATGGATAGTCTATAGTCACACTGAAGAGTTGTAATACAAAGAAACAGCTGTCTATCAGTGGATGATTCAAATATATACATATATATATATATATATATATATATATATATATATATATATATATATATATATATATATATATATATATATACAAAATTCCTGGTGGTCATCGCTGGAGACTATGACAGCAATTCTCAAGTCTACTTGGTGGGATTGGATGGTCGGTTTGGATCTCAGATCGATTTGAGGCTTTTTTTTTTTGCCTGGACAGCCTCTCGTTTGTACTGGTATCACTTGTCTACATAGTCGAATCTTGTTCGTTTGCATAGTATAAAAGCTGCTACTCCGTCGTGTCTGTTTATATGCTCCCTTTGGGCTATTTCAGTACAACCATTGGTTCTATGGTTTATAGTCTCACCCCTTTGTCTTGTTTTTGTCGATCTTCGTCTCGACACACTTTGTTCTGATGTTTTTGTCTCAGATTGCCAAGTTGAAGGATTCTGTTTTTCCCTTCAGGTTTCCTTTGCGTAGCCATGACCATGATTGTTTGCCTGCGTTATTTCCTATCTTTCTTTGGAATTCTCCATGTAGCTTTTTTACAGTTCCCATTTCCCTCCTTATCGTCTTTTTGGCAACTCTCTGGTTTGTATCTTCTTGGTGTTTCTCATGCTATGGCGAGCATTTTTTATAATATCTGCATTGCTTGCTTACGCGTACTTTTCTAATTCCGTATTGGCCATTCGGACACGATCTGCTGTGCCACCTTCATCCCTCTCAGCATACAGTTTATATGTGTCATCTCTGGGGTTTAGAGCCTTGGGTATCGTCATAAGTTTCCTAGATTACTGGTCAATTGATTGTTTGTCACTCTCCAAGAATTTATATCAACCTTGTGTGTTAACACTCTAATTCGATTCTTTCTGTCACTTTAACTTTTTCCTATGCATTGCCATTACCACACATCGTTCTATTCCGGATTTCGACCCAGTGTCATCATTATATTCATTGACGTTGTTGGACAGTAATTCTAGGTTTTCTCTGCTTTTTGCAAATAAGTTTATGCCGTTCATGTACATGGCATAGTTGACTTTTCCCTCTGATCTTGAGAATTGCTAATCTTTCTGTTTTTCAAAATCCTGTCTAGTCTCATTAGTACGAACTATAGAGCGGACAAAAGTCTACCTGGGAAGAAAAATCATTACTATATTTACCTCTGTTAAGTTTTACCCTACAGCTGTCAACTCTAACATCCAGTCTTCCGTAGAGTTGACTATGAATCTCGCCAATGACTTACTGATTCTGAGTATCCTGAAGCATTTAAGTATCCAAATATGTAGAAATATGTCGCATGTTTTCTTTGTTTTATTTTGTTTTTTTGTTTTCAAATCATCCTATTGCAATTGTTTTTCGTCTTTTCCTTACTTCTTTTAGAATTATATCGTTAATGCAGGGCAAATAATTCACTTATTTGTTTCCTTTCCTGCACATTTACTTCTGGTAAAAGTCCCCCTCTTTCCATGCATATGCTCTTTATCTGTCCAGTTAGAATTTTCCACAAATCGTAAGCACGTGATTGTTCTATTGTTGCTCGCCTGATCCTCTTCTTTGTGTACTTTTAGATGGAAATTGTTCTTTCTCCAGCCATGCATTCTGCAACCCCAACCTTCATCTAAGCAACATGTTGTCAGATTAATCTGTCGTGTTGTGTGGTGAATTTTAATATCTGTGGATCCCATCAGGTCCTGGTACATCCCAGCTAGCTATTTTGCCAGCATTTTTCCAACGTTTTTATATTCAATTCTATTCTTTTTGTGGTTGAAAATGCAGTATTGTGTGTATTGGACAATCTTTTGTCTATATGTCCTTAGTTTCGTTTCTTTGGCTTGTCGTCTTTGGTGAAAGTATTCTACTGTAACAGGTATCCCTTTTTGTCTTATGTCGTAGGTGATCTGTGGTCTTGTTCGTGGTCTGCTCATTTGCGATGTGTTTTCCAGTAATCTTTCGTCTCTCTGCAGTTGAGAAATCTGTTCTACCAAGCTCCCCTCCTAGGCAAGTTTTTTTTGTTGTTCCTGTTGTTTGGGGATTATTCTTGTGTCGTTAAGATGTCTATTACCATTTTTGCACCAGCGTAGAATTTGCGTTGAAGATTTCAAACATTTCGTACGAATAACCATAAGTTATAAAGATACGCTAAGAATATCTCCTTTATACGCATTGGGTCTTTTTTGCAAATCAGTTGTTCTCTAATAACTGTAGATTGAGGTGCAAAAGCTTCTAAGAATAAACTGGTTTTCGATTGTGTATTTTGTCCCTACTTTTAAAAAAAGAAAGAGCTAGAAACTTTTGCCCACACCTTATCAATACGGTCTGGAAAAGCTAAAGAAAATGCTTTTTTTTTTCTTTCAAGTTTAAAACCATCAATTTTTATAAATATCGATAAATGATCTTTATATTTCAATGGCTTCAAAGAACCGGAAGCCCCTGGCCAGAGACCGAATAACAAATGAACAAAAACGAGAATCTATGAAAGTAAGATGAAAAATAAGCAAATTTGAAAGCCGGAATTATTCTTATCTCTGACTGATGTTGAAAGTTGGTGAGATGGCGAAAGAAAACTTACAAGTTGAATCTGCTAAAAGGCCCTTGAAGGAACTGGAAGAGAAGCTTTATAAAAAAAAAAATTTCCTTTGTGCTTCCTGTGCAATGTTTTATCTGAGACTCGACTGACCACTACAAAGGGCGTTTAATAGAAAGATTTATATGAATTGAAACGGTGTGCTCAGTGTGTAATATGGAATCATACAACGTTTGCTTTTAAAAACCTCTTACTCATGTTGAGACACAGGATTGTCAAAAATAGATACACGAGGAATGCCGCTTCTGTAAAACGTTATTTTGCTTTCTCTGCTTTGGTTAGTGTAGAGAATCGAATGTTTTCTTTTTATCCCTACTAAAAGTATAAACTAACAAACTAATAATCTAAGAGTATTACTTTTGTTTCTCCATCAGATCTTGGAAAAAAACTATATGGAATAAGCAATGACATGTATTATCATCAGCCAGTATAAGTCCACTGCTGGACTAAGGCCTTTTTCATCTCCATACATGATGATTGCGCTAACCACAGCTATGTCTTACCGACAAGCCTCTCTATCTCATCGCTCCATCTTGTGCCTGGTCTTTGCCTACAGCCTTTTCTTTCCATGGACCTCAGTCAGTTAGCCTTTTGCTCCACACACGCACGCACACACACACACACACATATATATATATATATATATATATATCACAGAAGACCCAACCCAACGAACAACGATCACCAACTTGGGTTTCTGGGAGGCCTCAAAAACCTGTATGTGCATATATGTATATATATATATAATTATCAGCCTTTTAGTGTTGTAGGGCATAGACTTTACCCAAGATTTACCAGACCTCTCTATCATGGGCCTCGCAGAGCCATGACTTTCTGAATTTATCTGGCTCGTTACGCCATCTTACTTTCTGTCAGCCACAATTTTGTATATAATCTCGGTGACCACGATGTGAGTCGTGATGTTCAGCGGTTGTCTGACATTCTTGCAAAATGTCTAGCCCATTGCCATTTGAGTTTCCTAATTGTTTCCATCATTTTTCGGACTCTTGTCTTTTTTTCTAATATATTGTGCTGTCTTATGATCTATCGATGTGTGGTTAAGTATGATTCTTTCATATGCACGTTGTATGGTTTTCAGTTTGAGGGTCAGTCCATTCCATATTTAGCTAAATAGGCTAAAGAGAGAGAAATTGAATGAGAAGATTATGTTGTACAATCTTCCAAGTTGAAGTCATTGAGTGTTACATACACATAAAGGAAGACAGGAGTTATGGTTCAAGCCACAAGAAGTTCGTTTTTCTTTCCTTTACTATATCAATAGGAAAAATATGTTCACAAGAAACCAGCGGTGCCCAGTCCACGCCGATAACATTTCAATAAAAATACTTCCCCACGTTATGATACTACTTAAAGAACTAAAGGTAGAATATCTAAAAATATCAGGGAAATCTTATTGAAGTTAATGATTCATATCGTCCTGTGCTTTCATGATCTAAATTTCCATATATTTGACTACTTGAAACCTGTTATGTTGATGTGAAGCAGGCATTCTGCCCTGGCATCAATACCAACACTCAACAGCTACCAGTCCATTGTATATCTGTATAAACATTATTAGGATCATGTTATGATATTAAGTGGGAAAATGGGTTTCAATTTTTTTTTCCAATACGGGTAGCTACAATGATACAATGAATGATATGAAGCTAAACTGTGTAAATGGCTTTAACAAAGATTACCGAAAAAACGTTTTACGTAAAGTTCGCTCACGATTCAGTTGGTGATTTTCGTCTGATATAAGCCTTTACATAGCTCTTCAAAATCAATTACTAGATATCTAAATATCTATAATAATTTTTTGAAAGCAAATGTTAAATATTTCCACTGTATGAAGGTGAGAATCATTTTTTGCTCTGGAAGCATGGACTCCAAAATAATCACCGATGTTTTGGTCAACCCTCGATTTTTGTATAATGAAAAGTTTGTCTTTTTTCTGTCTATTCCTCTATCCGTAACAATGGACTTCCAAGATAACGATTTTGCTGATCAAGGTATCTCCAAATGAGCATTTGATACAATGGGCTCTTCCACTTGAACGACTGTTCACTTTTTAGTGAGGTGAAATTATTATGAATACGTGGAAATTTTTCTGCACAATATCCACCAGATCTCCACAGAAATATGGGTAGATAGTTTTGCCATATGCGTTATTGTCTTCAGTATATATATATATATATATATATATATATATATATATATATATATATATATATATATATATATATATATAAACTCATTTGAAATGATCTCCTGTCGTTACACGGTTAACATGTCACTCAATTTAGACAACGTAAATAGAATAAATAATTAAGAAAAAAAAAGCTGCTGCAGGAATTGAACCTACCACAGTTGTTTATTTCTCGAATACATACTGTCACATTGAAAGAGACGGAAAAGACCGAGATTAAATGAGATGAGAATTTGAGTTGAAAGCAGTTATTTGGCCTTTGTTTTACCGGCGACCGCTAAGTTCAATGGTAAGATCATCGCTACGTTGAAGTGGTTACCTTATGTGTAGCAAGTTCGATTCCTGCAGCAGCCCCATTTTCTTTAATTCCTTTTAATACTTACGTTGTCTAAACTGAGTGATATAATAACTGTGTAACAACAGAAGATCATTTCAAATAAGTTTCTATATAATATAATGCAATTCATAATTCGTATATGATTATGAATTGTGTTGTATTATATGGTAACTCTTTTTGAAATAATCTCCCGTGTTACACAGTTAATATATTTAATTGTGTTTTTTTTTTCTTTTTTCTACCTTGTCTAGTTCAAGTGATACTTTAACCATTTAACGACGGGAGATCATTCCAAATAAAGGTTCCATATAGTATAACGCAATTTACAATAATTCTATCAGATCATATATATCCGTTTCTTATACACCTATATCGATCTATCTATCAATCTATCTATATATCTATATATCTATATATATATATATATATATATATATATGTGTGTGTGTGTGTGTGTGTGTGTGGAGCGTTTTCGCCTTCTGATTTTAAGAATATGTATACATAAGAATGAATGAATGAATGAACAAAATAACCCTTCAGCCTGTGCGATGAAGTTTTAAGGTGAAGTGTGATGTGTGCACATCCGACTCCATAATTCAAACCAAAGGTTTGTATCTTATGATCTACCGAGATGGCACGAATAGAAGCAAGTCCTTAATGTCGTGTATTTGACATGAGATTCCTTGTCCTGGCAGGTGCCAGAGCTATCCATGGAAGCCTGCTGTCCCTTTAGGGGAAAATTCTGACAGCACGGCTGACCTGCATAGTTAAACGACATCTCTACTGTCTGCAACTTTAAGCACAGATCCGAGACACACCACCGACTGAATCAGATGTGCGCTGATGAAAGAGATATGCTATCCCCTCAGAGGAGAAACTAAAAGGAATAATTTCATAGACATTCAAATGTACCCGTGAATGTGTTCACGGGTAATAACTAATGTGCTTGTAAATCATCGTTCATCGATTTTTATATGAATTAAAATATTCATATAAAAATCGATGAACGATGATTAAGTAATCAACTTGCCACTACAGTCAATAATTGAACAACCGTAGCGTTAAAATTTGAATTTTTGAAATTTTGAATAAATGTGGTTGGAATGAATTCTATTGTTTTCCACTGGAAAGCGTTTAAAATAAAGAAAAAAAAATATCTTGATAAATCTGTCCAAATAAAAACCCCAATAAAATTTAAAAAAGCTTCTTTTTTTTTTTAATTTAGAAGTGTTCTTGTGGAATACCAATAACTATTTTCAAGTCTATAGACAAAACAGTATGGCCAGAAGCACTGGAACTCACAAACAAACACACGTGCAAAATTTTTTTAGAATTATGGATAGAACCTCTCACCATCTCCGATGGGTGTGGTCGTTCGATATTTTGACCAACCACAATTTACCTTTGATGAATATCAAGTAGTTTGCTATTTCATTTTGTTTTATTCAATTAGTATTGAGTACTTCTGTATTTTATGGACATTACCAATTAGTTCAATATCTGAATTTTGATCATTATCTGACATAGACAATGTTCCCTGTTTATTCCAAAATATACGCGTATTTTACCTCTGGCAACCAGTGTTACACTTCTCGAGGAACTTCAAACCTTTCAGCCATCTATTAAGTACTCTATCCATGGAGAAACTCTCCAATTGAAATGTTATACACACAAGCTGAACAGTGTATACACAATTGCTTCGAGACAAAAAAAGAAAATTTGAAAAGAGTGTGTAAGCGGTCCGCCAATAGACACTTTAAAAGTGTTTAGTAGCCTGATATATTTCCTCTTAACCAAACATTCAAGTGTGCGAAGCGGTGGGCGTGCGTGTGGAGGCGCGATGAATGAATTGATTTTGAAACGGGTGTGTTAAGTGGAAGAGATGTTGGGTTAGAGGATAAAATGATGGGAACGGAAATGATTCAAGGAGAGGGAAAAAAAGTGATGGGAAATAGAAGCACGAAAATGTTAGACGGAACTGACCCTTTTGACTAAGTTAGCAAGACTGGCTTCCTGGGGTGCATTTCTTGCTGGTCACTGCCTAAGAGCAAAACTCTGCCCTTTCTTGGTGTTATCGATAGAGAGTAAGCACAAAAAGAGCGAATAAAAGGACAGAAATGAATATGATTGGTCAATAACAGTATATAAGCGACAACAATTTTTTTTTATTCGATAGTAGACAGATGTCTTCTGGGAAAAAAAAAACATTAGAAAAACACTCCGTATAAATTTATTTCCATGAACATTTCTTTCTTTGATATCAGCCAGCTCATACGAGAATAAAAACGAGCCTCCTGGCTGGGATCAGAGGGGTATTTGATCCTATTAAGTCTCCAGTGGCCAAGAGTAAACACACGTCTATTTCCAGGGGACCAATCCCCGAGGCTCCACCTCCCCATTGCACTGAGGGTTAATGTCATGGTTAATCCTGGACATTGCCTGAGGCGTTACAAACGGTAAAGGCAGAGGGGATTGGACAAATTTTTGCATCACCCATATGAACGTATGGGGACAGACATCAAACCTGACTTAGTGTTGAATTAGCCCTCGGGATCGGTGATGAATGAATAGTATGATTGATGACAAGTTAAAGGCTGAGATACTCAAAGTTGATTTTCGAGACATGCTGGCGAACCCAATTCACTTGGAAAATTCAAGCAGCATAATGTACCAAACCAAGAATAGTAAATATCTACACTGGAATGAAAAACGAAGAGAATTAAGGAAAAAGGTCAATGTGACCCATGGGCGTATGCTGCAACTTTTCCAGTGGAGAGCAGAAGGATATATTCGAAAAATTACTTAGTGGGAAACCTGTGACCAGTGAATATTTATACCACCACTTTGTATTGGTGCATTACACCATTATCCTTTATTAAGTATAAACTTCCAACTTTCAAACTCAATCGCCTTAAGTAAGAAGGCCTGATCGAGGGAGAGGCCCTGTTCGGTTCCTCCATCAGAGACCAATTATCAAGAGGAAAGAGAGAGGACCTCGAGAAAGAATGAAAAGAAAGCATTGATGTGATTATAATTTTCGTAGTTATTTACTAAGTATAGTTTAGTATCGTACAAGTGGAGAAGGATAGTCTGCCGTTAAAATCAGCATTCGATACTTTTTCACCTGCGCTCGAACACTGATTACAGGCACCGGTGTGAAATGCAGAACTATATCAACTCCACCATAGCAGGCCAAAAAATTATGTATCCTTGCAGTCTGTTGTTCCCAGCAATAACTCAGGTTTATGATCGACTTTGTGACGGAAGAGCTCGAAAAAAAGTTTTTATTATACAACACCACGACAACAATTGAAAACTTTACACTATTTTCATCTAGGGATCAGCAACTGCAGCTGTAGTAGACGATTTAAATTTTCGCACGAAAATGCAGTCGCTTGAGATCAGCATCAGCTGTAGTTTTTGACGATTTAGATTAATTGATAGATAATTTCGAAAAAAATGAAAATCTAAATCAAAATAAAAGCTAAATTCGCTCTGCTTAGTCCAGTAAGTGAGAATAAGTATTCCTAGTCTACCGATCTCATCGCAAAAATCTGTTTTAGATTCCCACTTTTCCCTACCTAATCTGGTACTGAGAAAAAAATAGTTATGACTCAGCAGGACATCACTCATATCCGGAAATTGTTACAATTTAGTTGACACAAAGTATGTGCCGTTGTGTTATAAACCGTCACTGAAACTGTCAACATAAGTTTCCTTCTGTTTTCAAGTTGCTCTGGCTGGCTGGCAAGTTGGCTATGTATGTATCACGCGTAAAAGCCACACCGATGAAGCTAGTGGGCTGAAAATTTCACCATTTGCTCTTTATTGTGTTAATAGATGATAGTTTCTTTCTTTTTTGAAAATCTCCCTTAATATATTTTCAGTAGAGGGTTCAATTGGCAATGAACTTCGATACTAAACTGATTCTCCGGTCTGTCTTTGAATCCGTGCTTATTTTTGAAGATGAAGACTTTCTTAAAGATCGTGGAAAGACAAAAAGTGAGAGAAATGGTATTTATTGATCCCTCTTTTCCAATTGTTTAATGCTGTCAAAAGATGGTTTCTATTGAGTGATCAACCATATTTTGTTTATATCGAAGAGTGTAGACCAGATTCCTCTCCGATATTTTGCATACGTATCCGAAGGTATGTGCATGCATTTGCATAATGCATATGTTGCTCATGATAACTAGGAAGGTACTGAAAAATTTACGAATTGTTGTGATGATCACAGACCTTTTATTTTATAAGTGTAAAATGCATTGCAATAATTTAAATGTCCTTTAGAGTATTTTAGATTTAGGTTTTTAATTGCGAGAAAAACAAATACAAGTGAATTCTGTGATGAAAAACAAGTAATATAGGGTCAGACAGGAATATATTCATTTCAATGATTATTTCATAGGATTTCGGAAAAATAGCACTCACGCATACTTTTATTTGAAATGAGAGGGAACGCATTAGTACACAGCTGTTGTCTGTTGAATTGTCAACTAAGTTGATTGGCCGAAAGAGTGCCGAGTCTTTTTTTTCTTAATGCTGGTTTTCATGTTCTTCCTCAATTGAAAGATTGTCGTACTACAATTTAATTGTCACCATTTCCTTCATATTTCATCATGCCTCACCCAAGATAGATAGATAGATAGATAGATGGATAGATAGATATGAAAGACAAACATAGAAGAAATTTGATTCATAAGAGAGAATTATGGGATAGATAAATGGATAAAAATGGAGATAACTGAAAGAAAGTGAGAGAAGTAAAGAAATGCACAAAATACCGTATGAGATAAGATGACATTTTTGCACATGTCTGTCCTTGTATTTTGCCTTTTGTTTGAGATGTTTTTCGTTTTTAGAAATGTTTAATTTGTTGTTGTTGTTGTTGCTTTTGTTGTTAATTGTACAATCATCATGTTCATTTTCAAAGCAGTTGACTGTTCTGGTTTCTATTATTCCAGGATCTTCTTTCCACTAATTTGTTCCAGTTTGTTGACAACTCTCCGTGAGTAGAAGCCACTTCTGGAAGTTCTTTGCAACATTTTTCATACATTTTTTTTTCTTTTATTCATTATAAAGATTTGGTGGGGCTGGGATATTGTCTAAGCCTTTCATTATTTTAAATGCTTGTATCATGTCTCCCCTTGTTTATCTTTTAATGTTGTTTGTTTGGATTTTTAAATCTTTCTTCATTGGGAATTTTTAGTTCTGGAACAAGTTTTGATGCACTTCTCTAGATATTTTCAAATTGTTATACATTGCTTTTTGCAATATTGAGACCATGGTTGTTCTTCATATTTTGATACACGTTTGTGTGTGTATGTGTGCGTGTGTGTGCATATGTGTGTGTGTGTATGCGTTTGATAGTGCACTAAATTTGTTCTAAAAAATTCCATACTGTTCGAAACCACACTGTTAAATAAATTATCGTAAGTTAATATCTTTTATAACTTATACATAGTTACATTAATTTGTACAGCAATGCCAAGTACTAATAAAAACGGCGCTATCCAAGGTATGTACACATTTTAAATAAGAGTTTCAATATGATATGATGCAATATATATATATATATATATATATATATATATATATATATATATATATATATATATATATATAGTGCAGACTCTTCTACACATGGACGGTTTACAAACATCTCCCTCAACGCCAAAACAAAAATTGAAAATTGATGTCCAACTTTCAAGCGTTTCACATTCTCCAATAGAAGAATTTTCTAATTTTACGCCTCTGGGGTCTCAGACCAAAATTCACTAGAGTTACTTGAAATGTCAGTAGCGTGACTTACATACTTATCAAGCATGCGACTAAAAACTTTAATGCAATTTCTAATAGTAAAAATAGAAGAATAGAGAAAATAGATCGTGAGTTTTGCAGGGAAAAACAAAAAATAAATACGGAGATGTTGGTGAGAGGATAGACTGAGTGAGAATAAATATCAAATAATAGAGAAGTGCGAAAAATAATTTTGAAGACACGGAAAGAAAGTAGGGAGAATGATAGAAAGATAGATGAATATATATATATATATATATATATATAGATAGATAGATAGATAGATAGATATAGATATATATAGATAGATAGATAGATAGACAGATACATAGATAGATACATAGATAATGAATAGGCTAATATAGATAGATTGATAATGAATAGATTGAGATAGCTTAATAGATATATATATATATATATAGATTGTTAGATAGATGAATAGCCTGAGATAGACAAATACATAGATAGATAGATAGATAGATAGATAGATAGATAGATAGATATGATGAATAAGCTGAGATAGATAAATGAATAAAGAAGATATATACATGTATCATATAGAGAAAGATAGATTGATAGATAGATTTTCCGACTGAATTTATGAAGGAAAAAAACATCCAAACTCCTAAACAGTAGCGGCAAAACATTTCTTAACGAGTTTTTGTTGTATCAGGTGTGTTCAATACCATACAAAAAGTCTACTGCAGGAAAAACGTTTATTTTTTTAGCTGGGCTTCAAAATGACAGCCAAATCTTTAGAATGCCTAGTATCATGTATGCAGTATCGTGTATGCTTTATAACATTTCTAAAATACACAATATTTTGACTACTAGAAATGTGAAATTTAAGAAATGGTATTCAACCTATATGTAAGCATATTCAAAGGATTTAAGCGGCCACCATGGACGCCGTCTTGATGATTAAGTCATTCCGGTGGTGATGCTATAGTTTACTTTCAGTGTGGTATCGGGCACACCTGATACTCCAGAAACCGAGTAAAACTTCTCAACAACAAATAATGGGGGAGTAATGGCATTTTAAGATTTGCGCAGACAGTTTTATGCCATCTTGACAATTATACCTTTTCAGGGGTCGGACCATGGTAGACTTTTAGTACTTGATTCTATAAGAATCCGCAGAGAAAACCTTCTTAGAGGTAGACATTTGGTATGATATGGTACATATCTGATTCCATCGAAAACGTTGAAAACCCTTTTTTTACAATTTGAGAGCTAAAACCCCATCATCATGATCATCATCAGTCTTTTATCGTCCGTCTTTGAATATAAGCTTTCCCAAGATCTGCCACAATTCTCTATCATGGTCGTCACGGAGCCAGTATTTTCTGGATTTGTCTGGTTTGTCTCTCCATCTAGTATTTTGTCAGCCTCAATTTCTCGTGTGATCTCAGGGGATCCATGTTGTGAGTCGTGATGTCCATCAGTTGTCTGCCATTCTCGCAACATGGCCTGCCAATTGCCATTTGAGTTTTTAATAGATTCTATAATGTCTCAGACTCCCGTTTTCATCTAGCATTAGTTGGAGGTTGAGTGGTCTCTCTGCAAAAAGGACGATGTCGTCTGCAAATCTGAAGTTGCTCAGATATTCGCCGTCTATTTTGATTCCTCAATTGTCCCAGTCCAGGTTTCGGAAGACCATCTCGAGGCAGACTATGAAAGGCTTAGATGAGCTTGTATCACCTAGTTTCATTCCTTTTTGGAGCTGGAAGGGTTCAGTCTTTATGTAGCCTGATGAAAGAGTTGCTGTGATAAATAAGCATTTTTGAGTGTTTGGAGGCCATCCTTGACGCCAACTAAAAATATCAAGCCCTTCCGGTGATAAAAATCGTGGTAAAATTGTGATATGATACTGAATAGACTTGAGACTAAAACAATTAGAAAAACTTGTTTGGGCAAAATAATAAAGTAGTAATGGACATTTGAAGATTCGGTGGCCATTTTGGCGGCCAACCTGGAAAAAACATCTGAGAGGTCAGACTTTTAACATGTTATTTAGCACATCATATACTACTGTAAATTGTTGGAAAGCCATCTGTCGCAATTTTTTAATGTAAAACTATAAATGCTTTCAACTAGATAGATAGATAGATAGATAGATAGATAGATAGATAGATAGATAGATAGATAAAATAGGAAACTAGATAGATATGAATAGTAATATATGAATAGATAGAAAAATAGATAAATGGATATGAATGGAATTTTTCGAGAAAGAGACTGAAAGAAAGCGGGAGAAATGAGACATAAAAATGCAATTTCTGAAGAAGCCCGAATGAGATTGTTGCTGATTAATGGCGTATGCACAAGAGTGTGCGCCTGGGCTACAATATGCAAATTGCATCATTTCTTTCATTTGCTGAAGAATTTCTTCTTTTTTTTAATTCCCACTAAAGATATTAATATAAACGGATAAGTAGTAAGTCACGAACTTGAAATGCCTAAAATACTCAATAAAAAAGATATCAGAAAGAGAGTTAACAGCTGTAATTTCCCTAAGGAAATGAACAATTTAAACTTTGAATGGGTTTTGTCACTAAAATTCTAAAGAAGTAGTTAGGTACCGAAATAAGTATTAGGCTATTAATATTATGAAAAAAAATGTGAATATGATGCAAAGGAAAGAAAAGAAAGTGGAAGAAGGAAAAAAGAAAGGAAGAATTAAATCATATATATATATATATATATATATATATATATATATATATATATATATATATATATGAGTACAAATTGCCTTATATCATATTGAAATGCTATTTGAAATGATCTCCCGTCATTACACGGTGCATTATCATTTGGCCCAGACAACGTAAATGGAATAGAATAATCAATCAGAGAATTTTCTTTAATTGTTCATTCTATTTATGTTGTCCAGTCCTAATGATATATTTACCGCGTAATAACGGGAGGTCATTTCCAACCGAGTTTCAAAGTAATATAACACACATATATATATATATATATATATATATATATATATATATATATATATATATATATATACATATATATATATATATACATATATATATATACATATATATATACATATATATATATATACATATATATATATACATATATATATATACATATATATATATACATATATATATATACATATATATATATACATATATATATATACATATATATATATACATATATATATATACATATATATATATATACATATACATATACATATATATATATACATATATATATATATACATATATACATATATATATATATACATA
The DNA here is from genome assembly GCA_963457665.1 of Thysanoteuthis rhombus. Taxonomy (NCBI): domain Eukaryota; kingdom Metazoa; phylum Mollusca; class Cephalopoda; order Oegopsida; family Thysanoteuthidae; genus Thysanoteuthis; species Thysanoteuthis major. The sequence goes on from OY735221.1 coordinate 31,819,566, forward strand.
TATATATATATATATATACATATATATATATATATATATATATATATATATATATATACATATATATATATATATATATAAAAAATATTAAATAATTATGTCTACACGAACAGTTGTTTCGTTATATTACATCTCTTCCGTGTTGCCATAGACTATCCATTATCCTATCCAGTACCACAAGGTAGGATCGAAACCTTCGCTTCAAACCTAGAGAGTGACATTTTACCTCTGCCCTACGCAGAACTGGACGGTTAGTAGGGTTGAATTTAAGCGATATATTTATCCACGTAGAATCCCCCATCCACCAGAATGCTCTAATTCTAGGAAGGGCAAATATATATATATATATAAATATATATATATATGAGAACCTCTCAGTATCCTTCACTCTTATCTAACGACCCAATTTTCTTTTCTCCGCCCCTTCCACGGTCGTTTATCAAACTATCCAACTCTCTACCCTTGCTAACCTCTTATGAAATTAGTTTGTTTTCTCCCCTTTCCTTTCCTACCGTCTCACATCTATAGTATCCGTAGCAGCCTTTAGCTGTGCCTGGTAATGCACACTGATGATGACCGTCAGAAAAGCGATGGGTCATGGGATAACAATTGATTATAAGATGAAAGATAAGGAAAATGAATGGCAAAGGTTAAGATGTTTGGAATAATATTCATAAGAGGAAGGAAAAGAAGGACGAAAAGAAAGATCACCATTGAAATCTAGGTGATTCCAGACCACGGACGAGATTAACGAGAACGATACAAAGCAGCTAATGTAGTTCTCCAAAGAGAACTATGAAAACTGTTTTGAATAGTGACAGGGATGCAAGAATAAGTGTGAGATTCCTCAAAGGGAGTCCTTTGAAGTGATCATGGAGCCATTGTCCTAATTTGCCTATTTTATTTTCGATATCAAATGGCTGGATCCTTTTTTGACAGATCTTGCTTGCTCATACCGAAAAACATAGAACGTAATATTCACTGGAAGATTGAAATTCATACAAATCATCCGATTCAAGGTTACAAAAATTGTATCTAATCGCCGTAAGCCAGGAGAAAAATATCAGATAGTGGATGCTGCAGATGACAGAGTGAAATAGAAAGACAGTGAAAAGCCAGAAAAATATTTACTCTTCGCCAGATAACTGAAAAAATTGTAGAATAGGAATATATCGAATATATAATTATCGATGCACTTGTAACAGTCTCAGGAAACGTTGCTGAAAGATTAGAAGAACAGGAAATCAGAGTAAGAATTGGAAGCATCAAAACGACGGTAAAATCAGTTTCAGTATTTGGGGGAGCGCTAGAGTGTTGAAGGGATTCGGTATTACTTGCTCTCCATTGAGTGATACTGATGTGTTGAAATCCCCCAGAATGATATCAATCAGATGATGAAGATAAAAGATGACTCCTTCAACTATAACAATTATGATGAAAACACGATATAAAGAACTTGAGTCTGCCCATGAGTCTGAACGTGTCCTGAGCGTTCCTGGTCATATTTTGTGGGGTACGACCTTGCCTGCGCTCACGACTAAGCACCATCAGAAAATGTTTTCTTTTTTTTGTTGTTTGTTTTTCTGATTCGTTTTCAAACATCTTTTGACACTTTTCAGATAATTTTAAACAAGAGTTTATCTTTCCTAGATGTTTTTTTTGGGGGGGGGGTGATTTCTGATGATTTTAATTAAGGATCTACTTTTAAAGAAAATTGTTGGTAATTAGTTTTAGGACTCGCGCAAGCCACGGGAATTCATTTACGCGAAGTACAGATATTCTTATTATGTTATCAGAGGTATTAAAAGATTGAGACTTCGGGGGTTATTTGCAACATTTATTGTGATTAATACAGCTGATTCAATTGTAGTTAACTGATCGATTTTATTCGTAGACTTTTAATGATGAATGTGTTGCATTATTTGAAACTTTATTTGAAATGACCTTTCAATTATTTCACGATGAATGTGTCACTTGGCCTAGACAAAATGGTCACCGCTTCTCCAGTTATCAAGGCTGGTATTCTTATTCTTATTTTTATTGCAATACTTGAACCGATGCATTCTTCAGTCTTCATCAGATAGATTCCAGCTCAGTTAATTTTTCAAAATAATTCAGATCTGAATGATTCATTTAGAGGCAATCTCTAAGTGAATCTGAACAGTATTGGTGAACACTCGTGGAATAATGAGAATGACTCATCTCAGAATGTCTGACTAAATCGTCTCAGTTTTGTAGTAATGTGCGAAGTTGATGTGTATGTATCTGGATGTGCGTATGTGTGTGCGTATTGTGCAAGTGTGTATGTGTGCGAGCGTATGTGTTTGTTGCTGGATGCGTATGTGTGGATGTAAGTATATGTGCATGTTTGTATATAAGTTTGGGTTCGTGTCTATGAGAGCGTATTTATGTATGTATATGTGTGTGTGTATGTGTGTGCGTATGTGGGTATGTATGTGTGTATGTGTGTGCGTATGTGGGTATGTATGTGTGCGTGTGTTCACGATTGAGTACGTATGCTTGTGTATTGATTAGTGCGTATGCGATTGTTGGTGTGTGTATGTGTGTGTGTATGCGTGTGTGTGTGTGTGTGTGTGTGTGTGTGTGTGTGTGTGTGCATGTGTGTGCGTGCACGCACGCGCGCTCAGAGCAAAGGAGAGAGAAAATGACGGAAGAGAAAAAGAAGTTCGAAACGTGTTTAATGGAGGAAACATGAGAGAAGAATAACTGAAACGGAAATGGATCTGGTTAGTCACTCAATAGAAACCATCATGCAAACAATGTCTTTTGTCAGCATGCCATGTTCGGGATGATCAATTAAAATATTTGAAAAAGGGTTGTCAATGAATAAATTACTTCTCCTACTTGGGATGGGGCGGGGCTGTGTTAACTAAAAAAAAGTCTGAATTTTCAAAAAAACAGGTAGACATAAACTAAGATATCGGTTTAGCATAAACCAACATTGCAAAATCAACCCCTTCAATAGCTTCATTAGGGTGAGGTGGTTGGTTTGAGAAAAAACAAAGAAACTGTTTTCTCTAAACATGATAAGGATTAAATGTTCAAATTTTCAGCCTCGTAGCTACATTGGTGCGGCCTATTATACATTATAAATACATAGTCAGCCAGGCGAGCTCAAAAACTGAGAGAAACTTGTGTAGACAGCATGGTGATAGTTTTGGTTGACAGTTTCCAACACATATCTAAGACAAATTAAGAAATATGAAAGAGAAGAATTTGAAACGAAGAAAAGGAAGAAATCCAAAAAGACGGAAAGAAACAATTATTGATATTAAGAAAGAAAAGAGAGGGTGTCAAAAGAGGAAAATAGATAAAACAAAAAGGGTTAGTAACACACTATAAAAACTGTCACATGAACTACTTTTTTGGCAGCTGGCTTAGTTAGGGATGATCAATAAAAAAATTGAAAAAGAGATTAGTAATGGATAGTTTACTTCTTTTACTCTCTGTTGGACAGTGATCACTAAAAAAAGTCACTAAAAAGAAAACGAGAAAGCCGCCGGACATAAACTAGGGTACCAATTTTGCAGAAAGTTACAGTTCGAATTGAACTCATACTGAAAACCCATTTATGGGAGAAATTCTTGGGGAAGAAAACAAAACCTGTATTCCAAGGCATGGGGGGTGAATTCAATTTTCAGACCCTAGAAACTCAAAGAAACTTATGTTTACAATTTCGATGAAAGTTTTAGCTGATGGTTTCTAAAAACAGCGGGAGAAATGAGAAGAAAAATGGAAAGAAGGAATGATAGATATGGGAGAAGAAAAGAGAGAGGAAAGAAAAAGGGAGAGAATAAAGAACAAAGAGCGCCAAAAAAGAGGTAGGCAGAAAAAAGCCTGCATTAGAGAGAAACAGAAAAGGAATCGACATCATGTCAATAATTGAACAGCCGTAGCATAAAAATTTGAAGTCGTATGATAGATATGAATAATGATATGAATAAATTCCATTTATGGCATCACTGGAGTTTTCCACTGGATACATCTAAAACAGTGTTAAAGAAAAACATCGAGAAACCTTTAAATTCTGGAGACTCCAAATATTATCAATAAACCAGTCAAAATAAAACCCCGAAATGTCAAAACAGATTTTCCAAAAATTGAAGAAAAAAATTTATCAATGGCGTCTAGTGGAGTACTGATGCCAATTTTCAAGTCTGTAGACTAAACGGTGTGACCAGGAGCGCTCAAACACGCAAAAACACAATCACATAAATAAATATACAAATACACGCATATATAAAAAAAATAAATAAATAAAAGGAAAAATTCCTATAAATCAATATACAAATACACGCATATATAAAGAAAATAAAAGGAAAAAATCCTCTGCCACCTTTGGTGGCTACGGTCGTTCAATGGAGGCAAACAACGGGAGAAAGAAGTAGTCAGACAGACAGAAAGAAAGAATAAAGAATATCGGGGAAGGAAACATGGAAAATCGATTAAAGAAAGAAGAGAATAAAAAGATAAAATTGCAAAAAAAGGAGAGATAAAGAGAAAAATAAATCGATTTAGAGAGAAACAGGAGAGACTAAAAGAGAAAAAAAGAAAAGAAGAGAATAAAGAGAAAACAATAGAAGGTGCAGAAGCGAGGAAGAGCGAAGAAGGGGAAATGGGGGAGAAAACAGGATAAGGGAGAAAAGAGAGATGGAGAATAAGATAAGTCGACATTACAAAGGAAGAGAAGAGTGTAAAAATCTAACAACAGGGGAGAGACAGTGCAAAAGAGAGGGGTGAGGGGACAAGATGAAAGATAAAAACATACATATAAGAAAGAAATAAAGAAAGAAAGAAAGAAAGAAAGAGAGACAGGAAAAAATTGAAAAGCGAAAGAAAGGATAAAAACGTAGGGTAACCGGATCGCTGAGATATCAAATTCACTCTCTGGCTCAAGTCGAATCAATAAGATCGGTCACTTTGGCAGAGAGGCCATCCCCGGCTCACATCGGAAGCAAGAGTCAAGAGTCTCTTAATGAACAAAGGGGTGGGTCGGTGGCGATTGGGTGCGAAGGGGTGGCTTAGGAGTTGGGAGTAGTGGAGAATGCTGCAGCTCATCTATAACGCCATTACCGGTCAGCTTCTGCTTACTTAGCCTCCAGGGTTGACTGTCCCCCCTGCCAACAGGTAACTAGACTCCGAAAAGCCTGGTCGGATGTATTGCAGAGACTATAGAGAAGAACTTGGGACAATGCCGGAGTTAAGTGTTCCCGGACTCTGATGCAAACTGCTAGCAACAATTAGACTGCGTTACGTCGTAAATTTCGTTGGTTATTTTGCTACTGGGGTTATTGAAGATTTTACAAATTGAAGAATGAACTGATTTTTTCATCCTGCAAGAGATGGTTGTTAAATTATTTTCACAGCTACTTACTTATCGAAGAACCACAAGTGGACGCCCTCTCTGAGTGTCTGTGAGTCTGTTTGTGTCCCCGGGCGTTCTTGGTCTCATTTTAGGAGTTACAACCTTTAAAAAATTGCAGGAACACACAATTACACTCTATCTGAAAACGTTCAATTTGTGTTAGTTGTTTTGTTTAGCTTTTTCAAAAAAGTGTTTTTTGGAGTCTCTATGGTCATTTTTGTCACTTTTCGATAATTTTAAATAAGATCTATCTTTTTCAGATGATTTTACATAATTATAGTTGGGGATCTATTTTTGGAAGATAATTTTAGATTATTCGTTTTGGGACACGCGCAGGCAACAGTTAATTCATCTATGCAAGGTACAGATATTCTTATTGTGTAGGCAGAGGCAGTAAAAAAAATTAAACTTGAGGAGACTGCAAGGGTTACTTGCTACATTTGTTGTGATTATTTCAGCTACTTCTACTGTAGTTTACTGGTCGATTTCATATGAAGACATCTCATTATGAATGCGTTGTATTATTTGAAACTTTATTTGAAATGACTCTTCCCTTATTGCATGGTGAATTGTCACTTGGCCTGGACAGCGTAGATAGAATGAACAAAAAAATGAAGCGATGCTACGTTCTAACGGCTACCTGATCGGTCACTGGTACGATTCTTGCAGTAGCCTCATTTTCTTTGATTGTTTATTCGATTAACGCTGTTTAGACCAAAGACGCATTCAGCGTGTAATAACGGGAGGCCATTTCAAATAGAGTTTCAAATAATATGATGTATTCATAATTATTCTATCGGATTATGTATCTATTTCTTAATGATATATGTAAACATTTGCAAATTGATAAAACCAGTTTCCAACATCTCATCAGCCCTTGTCAACGAAGAGGATTTTTCTCGGTAATTTTAGCATAGAAACTTTAAATCAAATGAACGACTGAAAGTCTAATTTCTTAAAAGAGAAAAAAAACAATTACCAACAACAATTATTACTCCAGGTGGTGACCAACGTACAGTTTTAAAGGTACCCCAGAAAAGCTATTGAAGCTCGTTTGTGAAATTTTGACCCCTCCCCCCCAAAAAAACGTGAGAACACAAAGTATTGTACTCAACTATGTTTAAAGAAATGTGTTGACAAGAAAACCCTGGAAAATAAAACACGTGCTCATATTGCATGCAATATGTACGTCTGGGTTGGCCTCTAAATGTGATTTCTTGTTGATAATAACTATCCTGTTTCGTTTTTCTTTCGCTCTCTCTCTCTCTCTCTCTCTCTCTCTCTCTCTCTCTCTCTCTCTCTCTCTCTCTCTCTCTTTTTCAGACACACACACACACACTATATATGAATTTATATAAGTGTGTGTATGTCTGTGTATGGATGTGTGTGAGAGAAAGAGAGAGAGAAAGAAAGAATGGCTGAAAGGGATCGTGACAATCATTTTTCGAAATTATTTTTCTCATTCTGTTCAACAGAAACTGTCTGAAATGATGTATAGATAGCTTGTTAACAATAACTATTTTATTTCACCCCTCCTCCTCTCTCTCTCCCTCTCTCTCTCTCTCTCTCTCTATATATATATATATATATATATATATATATATATATATATATGCGTGCTTGCGTGTGTGTGCGTGAGTGTGTATGAAAATGGTTGAAAGGGAACGTGACAATCATTCTTTGAATTATTTCTCTCATTCCCTGCGACAGAAACTGTCCAAAATGAAATATATGGAAGCACTTAAGTGTGGCAACGAACATACACCTATTCAGTCAATCTGAAAAAAATGACCACACATTTATCATGATTTATATTTGGATGCTGTTCACGTATTAAAATAAAGTAGTTTTGAGACCATCGATGCCCTGTAACCGGATACATCCTGTGGATTCCATGATTTCCCTCTTATAAGCTATAAATTATATTAACGGCTTTAGGTATTCATACGTCATCGACAGTACGATACGTATAACATAATGTAACCAGAAAATACCGATTAAGTTCAGAGTCATACTTGTCAAAGAATTCATATATATATATATATATATATATACATATATATATATATATATATATATATATCTTCCGACTCAAGAATAGAGCACTTTGGTGGTTGGGGAATTATGCGTGAGTGAATGTATCACTCAAATTCAACCCTACTGACTGTCCAGTTCTACCTTTGGGCAGAGATAAGATGCAAGCCTCTGGGTCTGGATGGGGTGTTTATTCGCTGTCCCACTACACTAAATGTGACACAAGGTCGAGGCTCAACGTGGGAAGAATAGGATCCATCCTTTCAAAAATGGCTCTAGCCGATACGACTTTTATTGCCAAGCTAAAACAACCTCCGCCACGAAAGCGTTTAAGTGCAATGGAGCAGTCCTGCCCTGGGGTAATGGATCCCCCGCAGCTGGGCTGAGTAATAATAGGAGAGCCCAAGGACAGGTCCAATGACGCACCGGCGCACTCAGTCTTGACACCATCCACATGACCAAATCTCCGGTCCATTCGACGGGCAAATGTCAGTACCTGCACTTCGGCCCCGCCGTAGAACATCTACCACACCCTGATCCCGAAGAAAAGGCCAGAAAAGGGGGCAGGACGGGATTGAATAATTGTAAGTTTATAGCCACTCTGAAGAGTTGTAATGCAACGAAACAGCTGTCTGTGGATGACACAATTATCTAATCATTTGTATATATATATATATATATATATATATATATGTGTGTGTGTGTGTGTGTGTGTGTGCGTGTGTGTGTGTGTGTATGAACATTTGTAAGACGTACAAACAAGAGTAAGCATAAAAATGATTTTGTGTTCATGATTCAGTACTTGTTCCGACCTTCGCTTACTCCGTCGCTTCTCATTCTATAACTCGCCGTCTTTGCTGGCCTTTTAGACACATGGTTTTACAAGGGTATTTCACTACTGTTCACTGCAACACATCCAATCACTATAGCTGTACATTTGGAGCTTCGATGGATTACCTCTAAGTCATATTCCCACCGAATCAGACGCAGTGTGATATTTACACAGTTTTTAATGTGTGTCTTATAGACCGGCAAATACTATAATTTTATAGCTATAAGAACAATAGAAATATCAGTTCTTCACTACTTAAAAATGAGCATGCTTATAATGGGTCCCTGCCGTAGAGTGATATCTGCAAGACAGTCACTTTTCTAGTGGTTTTGATTATCTCTGGGCGTCTAACTGTAATGGCCTCTCTCCCAGACTAAGTTGGGAAAGTAAATATAGAGCAATGGTTCTAAGTCAGGAACGGCTATAGCGGTTTGTTTAAACATCTTTATAAAAATACATTGTCTCTCCGTCACTTTTTCAACATGCTTTGACACAACATGCTTTCACGGGGCATAATGGATTCTGCAGCCTTGAGAGAGCAACTAGTCTAGGAGAAGGACAACTCTAATTCAAAACCAGAGAGTGCAGCCTCCGTCGAGGTGATTTGAAGCCAAATTTGGTGTCCTTCCAGCAGCTCCTTCAGCCAAGCTGATGCCAGACTATCACTCTGATTTTTTCTGGACAACATCAGCGAGGTCAAGAGGGGTATTCTGATAACCAGACATCCAAGGATCTCCATACGCTTTGTCAAAGTATTCAACTTAGAGTGGACACTCCAGTGTCGTTCCATTGTCTTCAGAGACAAAACGGAGGCTATTTCTGCATGACCATCAAAAACGACTTAACTTAATACTTACAGATTTCTTAATTCCTCGCGCCCATCTAAGTACCTACGGTATATTTACCCTCCAAACGTGTTTCTCTTTACATCACTTTCGATAATTCCATTGACGCTCATCTTTATGACGGCAGTATGCCATCAGAACAATTTAAAAATTATTCATAGAACTCAAAACAGAAAAAAACGAACTGTGTGGAAAAAACTGAACAGATTTAAATCTAATTATTTGTTGAGACCATCTCGCTCTCTCTCGCTCTCTCTCTCTCTCTCTCTCTCTCTCTTTCTGTCTCTGTCTCTATCTCTCTCTCTGTGTCTCTGTCTCTGTCTGTCTGTCTCTCACTCTGTCTCCCTCTCTCTCTCTCTTGTAAACCAAACACCGCTGGGGGTGCTTATTCAAAGGAAGAATGTTATAAATATAAATATATGTTGATAATATATATATATATATATATATATATATATATATATATATATATATATATATATATATATATATATATATATGCTGACATTAAGAGTTTTGATATATTATTATGCAATTTATAATCATTCTGTCGGATCATATATCCAACGCTTAATACATAAGAGTCGCGTTGAAAGGAACGAATAGAGCTAATAAAGACCGAGAATAAACAAGGTGAGAATTTGGAGTGAAAACAGTTATTTGGTCCTTAACATTACCGGCTGCTGTTCAGCTCAATGATAAGAGCAACGCTGCGTTGAAGCAGCTACCCCATCGATGGCTGCTTCGATTCCAGCAGCAGCCCCATTTTCTCTTATTATTTACGTTGTCTAAGCCGAGTGATATATTAACCGTGTAATGACTGGAGATCATTTCGAATAAGAGTTTAAATATATGACGCAATTCATAATCATTCTGTCAGATCATACATCCATTTATATATATATATATATATATATATATATATATATATATATGTATATATATATATATATATATACACATTGCCAGGAGCAACCATTTCAGCAGTCCGATATCCTAAGGTGTTTTGAGCGACTTCCATTAAATCGTAGAGATTTGTTACCATACAAAACAAAACAAAATATTGCATAAGAATGGAGAAGAGGAAAGAAAGGAGAGGAAAGAAAGGAAAGAATATAAAGCCATTCTACTTAGTCACACAGTAGGAACTATCACATGACCACTATCTTTTTGCAATAACCTTATATCAATTGAAAAATTTGGAAAACGGATCATCATTGAATCAAATTGTTGCTTTCTCGCCTTTTGTTGGGCGTTGATCCCCAAAAATCTGAATTTTCAGAAAACAAGCGTGAACACTGCCAGACACAAACTTAGGTGCCAATTTAGCATACATTTACCTAGTGAAATGAACTTTCAAAATTGTTTTCGGGGGGGATACACAGAAACTCTTTTTTCTGGACATGATAAGGGGCAAATGTTTAAATGTTCATTTTTCCCAGCGAGTTTAGCTTTAATATACGCCCAAATATTTTCTATGGTGTTGAGATCTTTTATATAGTCGAAAGTCAACCCACTTAAAAACTGAAAGAACCTTGGTTGACGTTGACCCTTATGGTTTATAGATGATGACAGCAAAAGAAACGTAATATGGAACGTGCAAAACCATAGAGAGATTGCATAAGGGAGAGAAAGATTAGAAGGAATTGATGTAAAATGAAGGAAAGCGGGGATTGAAAAAGAAAAGGCTTTACGGAAAATAAAATAGAAAGGTGATAAGCTTGGTTGTGTTAGGGTCAAATTCCCATGCTCAATTGAAATCTAAAAGGTAAACAGAACTGAATTCATTTTCCCATACAATATCAATCCAAAACTACGTGTTCTATTTCAACTCTTATATCAGTATATCTTGTAAATGGGATCTTCAAACTCTATCAGAAATATGTCGATCTTAGTCAGGCTTAAGAAGTAGAAGTGAATTTGTCATCAGTTTTCGCATACGTTGCTGTGGTTTTTGCCATCCGTCGTTGTTGTTACATACGAAAATACGGAGTCCAAACTCAATAGTAAGAGTTTAATAAAGAGAAAAAACATGTAGGGAAGAAATTTAGCAAATAAAACTTTAGAACTGCCAGTATAAGAATGACGAATACTAAACTCACGAACAGATTTAATGCCAAAAATCGTATAAACAAAATCAGTTGAAATATACACGGGTGCAGTGGCATTCCTAGGGTTGGTATCATCCGGGGCAGTAATACAGGTTACTACCGTCAGTGTAGCCAATTCACAAAGAATTCACGCAAAAACTGACCTAAAGATATGTCAAAAAATGCCAAAACGTATTATCAGAAAACACGATTAGCTTTTTTTTATGGCCATTTCTGATAGTCAAAGATGACTACATTCGTCTGAAATGATGTCACCCTGGACGGGCCACCTCCCCCAGTCGGTATGTCAGTGCATGGATGTACAAAAGTCAGGTACTAAATAAGGACTGGAGGAACTATAATAACAGTAGTCTAGCTTGCTCATCACCCAACAACGGCAACTGCTCTTGAGTAGTCTTGTGTTTATGCGTGAGTGTCCGAGAGAGTGTTCGTAAACATAAATATTTACTAAACTTGTCTTAGCTCAGCCCAAGGGCTAATAGAATTGAAATAGAGGCTAGAAAGTACTATGTTGCGCTAATCTTCCAATTTGGAAGGAGCTTCTGTATAGAAACCAGCATTTGAAATACTCAATCATCTTAGTCACAAGACTGGCCCCTAAGTATCTATGTACATAATTATTTATCTACTGCAAGGTGACATTTATGAGACACATATTAGAAATCGAACTGAGAAATAAAAGGTTACAAGACTAGCTTGCTTAATGTCGAGGTACAGAGGGGACCCAATAGGTATTTAATAAGCTTAATTTAATCTACCACAAGGATATAACTGTAGAGCATACTGTTAAGATCTTTGTATCAACGGCTTGGTAGACAGGCTCGCAAACAGCTATACCACTGGACTAACTTACCTTCTATCACGCCACGGTTGGTTCTCTCTTTACTAGACGTGATGGATCACTTAGAATCAAACTCACTTGCTTTTGTTTACAAAATGAGCCTTTTGGATGTTTATGCAGATACATGTGTACTCTGTTTTCCGAAAGTAGAGAGTTCTTAAGACAAGAATCAGGGACATCATAGAATGCATTAAAAAGCTCAAATGGCAGTGGGCTGGTCATGTTGCACGAATGGCGGACAACGAATGGACATCGCGAGTCATGACATGGATCCCCAGGGATCACATGCAGAACCGAGGCCGGCAGAATATTAGATGGACAGACGAGCTAGACAAATTCAGAAAGTACTGGCTCTGCGACGCCCATGATAGAGAAATGTGGCGAATCCTGGGGAAGGTCTATGTCCATCGACGGAGGTTGAAAGACTGATGACGATAAACACCTTCCGTATAATGAAGATACAATTAAAATTAATTTATATGGGTAAAATTAGGTTGATGGAAGGTACAGGATACTGGAGTTTGGGAGAGAGAGTGGGAGAGTGTGCGCGCTACCTCTACAACAACTCGCCACAAAACAAGAACTGAAAGCTATTTTGCCTGAATCTGATATATTTTGCCTAGTCTGCCACAAGATCGTTGTAATGGAGCACCAAGTGGGATCAGGTTCCGTAGCAATAGTGCGTGGTATACGTTTGCTTGATATTAGACTATAAGCGTTGAATGAGCACCTGTAAGATAGAAGTTGATTAGTGAGTTTTGTAAAAACTTGACTTAGTTAAGCATTGGGTCTCATTGAAGGATGTTTGTATTGATCAAATCTGCCGAGTCGATAGGGCCTTCAGCAGCAGCAACAGCAGTCTTTTTACTTCCGAACATTCCCCAGAATTTGCCAGACTACATAATCGTCAGTGTCGTATTTTCTTAATTCGTCCAAATCGACACGCCATCTTTTTTTGCCGACGACAATGGCGCAAATGATTTCTGGGAATCCACATTATGAGACGTAATGTCCATCGGTTATCTGACATTCTCGCTGCACGGCCTGTCCATCGCCATTTTTCTCTTAACCTGAGCTTGAATATTGATTACGGTAACCAGTATGGAGTATTCAAACATCTCAACCATCTGGCAGGGCTGGTAGAAATCTCTTAAACAGCAGAATCTACCTATTTCTTTATTTTCACCTTTTTTTCTTTCTTTGCGTAACTGTTGTTATATTTGTCTCTTCCAATCCAAATCTGACACAGGACTGTTCTATTTTGAGGTTTTCCAGCCGGGAACTAATTCAGAAAACCCAAGTTTTCTATTACCAGCGCGCTAACCACTGTGCTGTGAGTAGAGGAAAGATGCAGCCTACACAAATTAATGTTATTTTTTGGACTTTCTCGTATTTCAAATTTAAATTTAATCTGATATTTATCAACGTGTCTGTCCTTTTCCAAGATTAATAGATCCGGTGTTTTAATTAGTTCGATGATATTCATTTCAACGGAATTTATTCTGAAGATTGTTTTGATGTTTTAGAGTGTTTTTATATTTTAAATTACTATGCTTTATTGGAGTTTGTATGTGCTTGCGCGCATATATGTTCGTTCTGTCTTTGTGTATGTGTGCGTGTATGTGCGTTTGTGTGCGTTTGTGTGCGTTTGTGTGCGTGTGCTCGTCTCTCTATGTCTGAGTTTGTGCCCGTGCGTGTGTGTCTGTGTGAGCTTTGGTTCACTTCAAGGATGATTTAGTCGTGTTATTCTTGTAAGCTTGCGAATTTTCGTCTATGCCTTGGTGTTTGCATTCGTTTATACGTGGTCTGGTTCAGCAGTACCGTAACTAGTCATTGCTATGAAATGTCAGCTTCGTGCCTCAGCCAATGATCAGGTATCTAGTCCTCAAACAATTCTTTTTCACCGTATCCATCGCAGATAGTACAGCATTGGCAGCACCATAAAGATCTGAATATCTGTATTCAAATATCTAATATTCAAGCGAAGGTGACCCTACCCACTTGGAAAATATGTTCTACACAATGTCCTTACTCTGATTCCCCATATTTGGCTTTGTGTAAAACTAAGCAAGGTAAAAGGCCTTGTCTAGAAGCTGAGCTAGTAGCATATCCTCCACTGGCAACAATAACCAGTGTTCGAGTCCGGCTGAAAAGCCAGGATTTTGAACGCTGATTTTCAAGGCTGCTAATATCTCCCCACCCTTATTTGGCTTCGTACCTGAGGAAATATCAGTAAGTTAATTCCGGTCTGGTTAGTCACTCAATAGAAACCGTTAGACAACAACATATTTGGCAGCATGCCATGTTCAGAGTGATCAATTAATAAATTCGAAAAGTAGGTGATCAATGACTCAGTTACTTCTCTCGCCTTTTGTTGGACAGTGATCACTTAAAAATCTGAATTTTGAAAAACAATTAGACACGAAATAAGGGATCAGTATAGCCTAAATTTACTTTGCAAACTGAATCTCTCTCCATAAAAAGTATTTACGTGGAATTTTGAAAAAGAAATTGTCCAGACATAATAAAGACTAAGGATGGTGATTATTAAAAACGGCGTAAATACAACCGAACAAAAAGTAAGGTACCAATTTAGCATAAACCTACATTCTAAATAGACCCCCTCTCTAAAAAAAATTTTTCGAGACAGAGTAAGGAAAGATTGTTCAATTTTTCCGACCCCAGCACCTTTGGCGCGGCTTGTATGTGACATATCGGTATAAACAATCAGCAATACAAACCCACTTAAAAGCTGAAGAAACCTATATTGATGATAATAGATTTCAATGACGATTCCTAGAATGATGTTTGTTTTGTTTTCTTTCCTTTTTTAAACGAAAGTTGCATTTTATATATAAATGAGCCAAAAGCCAAGAGGAAAATAGCTTATTAGACAAAAGAAGAAATAGCTTATCAACATTTAAAGACGACGTAGTTAAACGTATTTCATGTTCTATATCTCGAGGTAATTGTTTTCACATGTTAATCTAGAAAGGCAACCATAAAAGTAACCCCAAGGACAAGAAACCCTTGAGTGTGAAAACATCTACTTATATAATGGGAAATGTGATTTTTCTGATTCCCTGTTCGTAACAATGGACTCATCGATATACTGGTATCAATTTTACAGATAAAAATATCCACTACTGATCTTTGAACAAATGAACTCTCCCACTCATACGAATTCAGTAACTTCAGTAAAACCCAAGATAAAATTGATCACAACCAAATATATATATATATATATATATATATATATATATATATATATATATATATATATATACATATATATATATATACATATATATATATACATATATATACATATATATATATATGCATATATATATATATATACATATATATATATACATATATATATATATATATATATATATAACTTTTCTAAACAAGAACCATGAATTCAAAATTATATTCTCTGTTCTTACGTCCATAATTCTCCATGTAATTTCCTCAGTAACTAGCAAACAATAATTTTTAGCCAGGGACTTTTTAGTGATACCCAATAATAAGATATGGTGAAAATGATTGGCTTTTGTTTCTGCATATGGAAATACGGCCAAAGAACGATTCAAGGAAAAATGATGGCAGATTTCGGGTGATCAATCAGTATTTTAGTTTCAGTCTCTTGATGAAATACCCGATAAAATTCCTGAAAAACATTAATATTCAGGATTTCCACGGAAAAAATTCCAACATTGAAAAAACTCAATTAAAATTTCAATCAGGGGGCTTTGCTACCCCCATGTCCTTTTCGTATGGATGACTCGACATCAATTGAAATTTGCTAATTAGAATTATTGAATGTTTCTATTTATTCAGAGGGCAACAAGTTTTGTTACTGCTGCTTTCTGATGTAACTAATAATTCGCGAAGGGAGGGAGAGAGGGGGGAGAAAATACTGTCTTTACCTTTTTTTGTAAACTTCCATAGTGAAATGTTCCAGCAATAACGAACCTCTATTCAACAAAAAACTCATTAGAAAAAAAAAAGACTTTCAACTCCGACTTGATGATTCTTATGATTTAGGCCTTCGATTTTTCGTTGACCGCCGAGGAAGCCACAGAAGGAGGAGAGAGAATTGAGCCTTTGAATTATTAGGTCATACGTCGACTTTCCTCAGCAACCGAAGAAGGAGAGCAACAAGAACAAGGACAAGAAGAAGGAAAGAAAGAAAGAAAGAAAGAAAGAAAGAAAAAAAGGAAGGAAGAAAGAAAGAAAGAAAGAAAGAAAGAAAGAAAGAAAGAAAGAAAGAGAGAAAGAAAGAAAGAAAAAGAAGAAAACTGGTACATCCTAAAGTCTGACCAAGATTTCAAATCAATTTCAGATTGATCTAAATTCAAGCAGTCAAAGAAGTCAAGAAAGAGAGAGGGGAAGAGGAGAGGAAGAGGCTGGCTATCAAAGACAAAGTAAAAAGAATGGCCTCGCTTGAGTGAGTTTCCAAATAAAAATGATTCCCGATATCAAAGAGATTCTAAACGGAGTAGTAGCAGTAATGGGAGTAATAGTATAGAGATGAAGTTTCATACCAATCCAAAATGTTACAATTGAGAAAATTGATATTCAACATATTAGGGACCGACAGGCAGACCGGAAAGTGTCTTACAGAGATGCATGGATACATCTAGAAAATCATCTCATTGAAATTCAAATATATATGTGAATGGTTCGAAGGGTATACTTAATTCTGTTTAATATAAGTACCAATTTACATACAGTAAACACTCGTTGTAATGGCACTCGTTTTAACGGTACTCTTTAATCTCTTGTGCCTTCTAAAAGCACCTTTGTTCTTAACATATACGCAAGACTATTGTCACATATAAGTTTAGAGTAACACCACATGAAGATTTCAGCGCATTATTTTGAAAACTAAAATTAGTTAACCTTTAAGAGTAACTGGGAATTCTGAAAAGAAATTCGAAAGAAAAATCTTATCAGTTAATGATAAGTTTGAAATGATTAAGAAGATAGAACAATGTGTAAGTAGAAGTGTATTTATTCTGATTACTGACCTGTAACTCATATATGAGGCATTTAGACTATGAAAGAGTAATAAAAGGTAATTTTTAGCCATTTTCACACGCATCTCTATAAGACGGTTTGTCAGTGTTCAGATATCTGACGTCTTCAAAAAACAATAATTTATTTATTTTGATTCATGCGATAGATATAAAATTACTTCATCAGCTTTCACAAGCATGGGATAATAGATTAAAATCATTTTTAGCAATAATTTGTACATTTATACTGTTTACCTTTAGCGACCCTCCTAACCGCTATTTCTCTTTCAGTGCATTCCCTTATCAGCAGTATCCTTTTCAGAGGTCCCCCTTAAAAGCAGTTTCTCTTCCAGTGATACGTGGACACATTATTAGAATTCTGTTCTTGTTTTCCATACTTTTTGGTCTTCCATTATTAATGCACTTTGTATAAAATCCACCATCCACCGGTTATAGTGGCAAATTCGTTATAACAGCTCTCTGAAATACCCCAGGGTTTCGTAATAAGGGGAGTCTACTGTATATTTCCCACCTCCTCTTTGTGTATGCCTCTTGTGCTCATTCTTTCACTTCATAAATTTGTTGATACGTTTCGCCATAATCGAATCGCGGATTCAAATTTAGCTTTTGAAAACAGCAGCCGAGAACCTGGGGCGAGAAAGTCTCTACGCGAGCAATGGTCGATATTTCAGCGCAGCCTATAGACACGAATCCCAAATAGCAACGCCCGAGGCTTGTTTTTCGATGGATATTGGTAAGTCACGGATTACTTACCCAAGATTAAGTCAACAATGTTCTTCTATGTAGCTGCTATCATTTTCCGAAAGAGGATCACCGATGGTTTATTATCATCGCTTCCATAGTACCCGTCAAAAATGACAGGATTATTTACATGAGG
Source organism: Thysanoteuthis rhombus (assembly GCA_963457665.1). NCBI lineage: Eukaryota > Metazoa > Mollusca > Cephalopoda > Oegopsida > Thysanoteuthidae > Thysanoteuthis > Thysanoteuthis major. The sequence continues at coordinate 31,837,540 of OY735221.1, forward strand.
ATCGGTATTCCAACATAGAATCATAGTACTTTTGAGCTCTGTCTAATATTACATTGTAGACTCCTTGAACTTATACATAGGATTAAAGTGTTGCACCTGTGTACACATTGTGTGTATAATTTGATTTTTCACACTAAATGTTCCTGATGATCATCGCTGAGGATCAAGTGGCAGTTACTCTATTTAAATCTCCGGTACTCCCTTCAATATTCTCACTGGCTTCAACAATGAACCTTATCCATTTTTCCTTTAGTCTCTAAATTGAACGTTGTTTTTTTTTGCAAGAATCTTCGCGCCCAGTGCTCCTATGATTATAAATATGACTATCATCTTCAAATTCTAAATTTCCATCTTTCTTTCAGTTTCAACTTATAGTTAGCTGAAACCTTTACCTCCATTATTTAACCGATTGTATTTCATTTATTTACAACAACCAGATCTGGTTGTAGACAGAGTGATTTGTCCGTATTTCACACTCGGATGGAATTTTACTCTTCGTTAATCTCATGTGCAGCTCTTAGCTGGTGCTCACAGCATTTGTTTACAAGGTAGAATCTAAATCGACTGCATCATTTTCAGTGAATCGTTGTTCCTACTCAGTCATATTAAGAAACGTCAATCAAAACTATCTCCAATACAGTCATATATCCCTAAGTTTTCAAATTAGTGCGGCTGACTGGCTGGCTTGCTGGCTATATAAGTATCACAACGTACAGGCCCCACCGATGAGGCTAGAGGACTGAAATTGACCTTTCACTACGACAATATTAAGAATTTTTTAATTTCCCCCTCCTAAATAGGTCTTCAGAGGTGGTGCTCAGTTTGCAATGTAAGTTTATGCTAAATTATCCCCTAGTTTGTGCACGCTTGTTTTAGGTTTGCTTGGGGTTTTTTTCGAAAATTCAGACATTTTAGTGATTACTGCCCCACAAAAGGTGAGAGAAGAAACTTATACATTTTCCCAATGTTACAATTGATCATCCCCAACATGACATACTATCAAATAACATTGGTCATATGACAGTTTCATTGAGTGACTTACTAGACCTGTCACCTTTTTGTTATATTCCTTAGTAAAGTCTATCACTGTACGCTCTTTCCATAAATACATATATTTGCATTATTTACTACTGTTTTGTTTTTATCAATTTTCCTTACCCTAATTTGTTCTGATCGTCTTGATTTCGACTGATATTATCAGTGATGCCGTTACTTTTAAGATGTCCTCTGCACAGACATGTCCCTATCTTTTCATTAACAGTTTCTTTTATCTATCTCCATCGACTCTTATCTTTCATTCCTGGGCGTCCGTTTTCGTTATTCATTGATCCTTTGTATATAATCCTTTTTTTTTTTTTCAGATATTTTGTTGTTTTTATCAGTGATCATTGGGAGGTGTGGAATGGCGTAGCGGATATGGGTACGAAAAATGAGATCGGCGAAGCGTGTTAGACTTTTGACTGAGGCTACTTATATTGACATAACACTATTGCCTTTAGGAAAGGTGTGAATTCATTTCTCTCCTAGCTATGGGCAAATAACAGAGCAGTTCTAGCCCCTTGGTCCAGTAAGGCAGATCTTTTTAGCTTGAGGCTTGCAACTCCATCCTATAAAACAACTTACTTGCTACTGGAACATCACTGCAACACTATACCCCACAAGCTATCAACGCAAATAAACAACAAACCTGTCATGATTATTCTTTTGTTCCTCACTTCTGTGTACTCGGCTATATCCTTTAGAGACAAGTACAAACTTCAAGAACAAAAACATCCCATTACTTTTCTACAACCAATGAATCTTCTCGATAGTCATCTAGGGAGCTGAAAGGTAGAATCTATCCAAGAGACTGACCCCCAAACTGAGAACTATGCAACGTGCACACGAAATGATTATGCTCAACATCAACTGGTGAGATCATAAGACAGCACAGCATATAAGAGAAAAGCAGCAGCCAGAGATATCATAGAATCGATTTTAAAAAAACTCAAATGGCAATGGGCTAGTCATATTGCAAGAATGTCAGATAATAGCTGGACACCACGACTCACAATGTGGATCCCCAGGAATCATATGCAAAACTTTCACCAGTAAAAGACGAAATAGACTTTAGAAAGAGCTCGCTCCACAACGCCCATAATAGAGAGACATGGCAAATTTCAGGGAAGGTTTATGTCCAACGACGAACACTACAAGTTTGATTATGATGATGATGATGATACTATCATCTATACTAGTAGATCCTCTCTCCCTCCTTCAGCACTCAACGTAAAACATCATAACCGGGTTGTAAGATTTTTAAGCTGTTCCATGAATATCTGTCGTCAAGTTTTGACCTCTTCTTTCGTCTACTTCTTAAGAAAATGAAAGAATCCTAAATTATAGACACTCCCCGTGTATTCATTGTTTTGATCCAATTTCTGGCATTTAATTTTTATTTTTATTTATTTTATTCTGAGGTATTCTGTGCTTATCTTTACTTTCATTTCTTCTGGCTTTATGACAAATATTTTTTTCTAAGTATTCCATATGTTTGTTCCACTGGTTAGTTGCTTTAAAAGTCCTTGATACATGTTGATCAAGTAGTTCAGTTCCTTCATGTGTCATCTGTTCCTCTATTGTGTATAATTTTTATTTTGACTTACTTTTAGTTCAATCTGTTTTTTCCCAAAGTTTTGAATTAACTTTATAAATAAGGTGGTTAATCTCTTGTTGCATCATGATATGGTACACACATGCACTGTTCTGTAAATTTATTCTGAGTAGCATTATGACAAGGACAAAGAAAAGTGGGGCTGATGGCATTATAACTATCCAGAAAATTTATCTCGAAGTTTCATCTTAAATCTGTAGATCGTTCGGTAGTTCAAAAAGATGAACATTACAAAATTATTCGTAAAGATGTGATTCAAAGCAGTCACCCTCGAGCCCTTCTATGTTTACATATCGATAAAGTCTGCCTTTTTGAGTTCCATTTGAGATCTTTGTCGGCATCCCAAAATAGTAAGAAAGTTGGTCTTGCAGACCATTCATACTGAGTAGTGAGTTCAATCATCACTGGGTGCTTAACGTTCGTGACCAAAACTAAACTAAGCTTAGCATTTAAAACCGTTGGCTTATATCAGTGTCTAGAAAAGAAAGATAGGGCCGGTATTTTTCCTCGTAGATTTGAGTGGGAAATTGTATAGACGCTGATGGTTGTCTGCTGATGATTTCAAAAGAACTTATGCATCACGTTCTACTCTAAAAGTCACTTACGCTCATGATCTGTTATCACGTTTGACATGTTTCCAGAAAAGGGTAAGGGGTGTAGCTAGTGGGGGATCAGGCGGGGCGATCGCTCCCCTTCAAGATTGGCGCCTTTTCAACAGGTTTAACTCTTCATTTTGATTGTGCGATAAAAGTTAAATATAATTTTTTTTATTGGTGTTCTTTTTTACTGTATCAGTTTGCACGAACTTTCTGGACGCAATACTTTTTTCGACAAACCTTAGCAAGAGCTGGATATTTTTTTTCACAATTTTTCTAGCGATCAAAAACTCATGGCTGTAAAAAAAAACTACGTATTACGTCAGTTTTAAGATTAAGCAAACACCAAGTCCAGTGAAATATTCAGCCTTCGAACGAAGATTAGTGAAGTTATTCCAACTACCCTTTCTGCAATTTTGTATGAATACTTTATATTCAATTCTTATATTGAGCTTCAATATATAAACAAGTTGTTTTTAAATAATTCCACTTTAAACAGTCACTGCATACAATGTGTAAATAGATTTAGCTTGCTAGTCTTCTTGATTCGCTTGCTGCATTTTTTAAAATTTGTGCACCAAAGATTTAATTTATAAGCCGTACTTTTTAATTTGTTTGTTGTACTTTTAAATTTGCAGGCAGTACTTTTTACTTTCTTTGCCATCTAAATTTGCATCGAGTATATTCTAACTTACTTGGTGTATTTCTCAATTTGTGTGTCTTCACTTTAAATTTGCTCAGAAAAAGTATAGAAAGTTTTGATACTTCTTTTCTGGCAGTTCACCTCGTTTATCAGAATTGACTGAATAATGCAATCATATGAAATTTTCGCAGTTACTGTAATGGAACTTTTGGGTGCAGGTTGAGCGTCCAGAAAGTCAGTCATAGAGTCAGTCTTGCAGAATTTACTAGCTCTGATTGTCGCTCAACAAAGAATTCTGGATGGTGAGATCAGAAAAATGTACTCCTTAACAGCAGGTTGGGGCAAATGGTAAACTGGAAACTCTGATAACATTCTGGGGTAAAATGATAGACTTTCATCGTTATATTCAGAGGAGAGTAGTCTTCATTTGGCAGTAGCTTCTCACTTGTTTCAGTTTTCTAAAAAAAAATTTAAAGATATGTGAAATGAATATGAAACTGAATTCAAACAAATTGAGAATGGAGCCACCGGGTATGATATTAATATGATACACACAAAACACAAAAAACGTGAAAGATAAAAGATTCCACGATGAAACTGCAGAGGATGGATGATTATATGATACCGGAAAAAAATTGTTTTTTAATCCTACTTAGTGTCCTAATATTGTTATAAATAGCACAGTTGAGTATTTGAGCATTTAAAAATGTGCATTCTAAGTTCGGTGCATTATATCCAGAGCATTTTAACAATGCATGTAATATAAACTAATAAGAATTTTTACCAGACGTTTAGTCAGATATTATTCATAATCAATCGTTTCTTTCATTCAAAGACATATGCAAAGGCAAATTCAAGTGTCAAGAAATCAACCATCAACAATATACTCAAATTCATGAGCATCAATGACATGGTTTCCATTTACAATAACCAGTCCACCTCATACCACGTTTTTCTAACCTTACCAATAATTAGGACAGTTGTGAAACGATCTTTTAACCGAATGAAGCACGGACATACGTCTACTATATGCAATCGTCTGGGTAAACTTTGTTCTCCATTGACAGTTGGCTACTAGGTGGATTCCCCGAGACCACATGCGCAACCGAGACCGGCAAAGTGTTAGATGGAGAGACGAGCTAGACAAATTCAGGAAGTACTGGCTCCGTGACGCCCATGATAGAGAAGTGTGGCAAATCCTGGGGAAGGTCTATGTCCAACGACGGACGCTAAAAGACTGATGATGATGATGATGATGATGAACTTTGCTAGAATAAGGTCTAGACTAAAGAGGCTATTGTAGTTACTTCACAAATTTTTCCTATGGCTTCGTTCTGTTTTCATTTTACATTCAAAATGTAAAATAATTGAATGACACATTTCTATTATATTGTAATACAATATAAATTTATGAGCTTTTTGTAAAACTTTTTTATTGCTTTGATGTGAATACAAACTAAAATGTACTTCCTTAAAAACTGTATGTTCGTTGTGTATTGATTTTAGATACTAAAAAAATGTAAAATGAATTAAAATTGTTGGTACGTATCCAGGTGCCTCCCCATGTGTTACCCCACCTTTGATTTTAGTCACACAAAAAAGTCACAAAAAAAAGTCAGAATGTATTGAAAATTATTTGGAACGAGTCCAGGAGCCTCTTAATGTGATCACGACCCCTTAACTTTAGAACCTGGGTACACCTCTCCATACATGCACATTGATGCTTTCGAATCATTATCATCATCATCATTCTTTTAACGTCCGTCGTTGAACCTTTCCCAGGATTTGTCACACTTTCTTATCATTGGCATTGCAGAGCCAGTACTTTCTTAATTTGTCTAGCTCGTCTCTCAATCTAATATTCTGCTGGCCCCGGTTCTGCGTGTGATATCAGAGAGTTCATGCCATGAGTCGCGATGTCCATCGGTTGTCTGTCATCCTTGCAACATGGTGAGCCCATGGCCATTTGAGTTTTTTAATGGATTCTTTGATGCCTCTGACTCCTGTCTTCTTCTGGAGGTACTGTGTTGTCTTGTGGTCTCTCCATGTTAGGTTGAGTACAATTCTTTCATGCGCACGTTGCATGGTTCTCCATTTGTGGGTCTATCTCTTGGTTAGTCTCCATGTTCCAGATCCGTAAGTGACTATTGGGAGGATGCATTAGTTGTACACTCTTCTGTTCTAGGATTAATGGGATCTTCTTTTATTTTGAAGGTTGAGCTTGCTCTGCCTAAGGCTTGTCATCCGAGGGTGATTCTTTGCCTGATTTTTTCTTCTTTTGAGGATTTCACAGAGATTCGTTGTCCTAGGTAGATGTAGTGGTCTACTTTCTCCTGGTATATGTCCTCGATTTTGATCTTAGGGCTTTTATTTCCGATGGGGTTGCTTTATCTATCTATGTATTGGGGAGACGAGGTGTGCTCGCACGCACATTCCCCTGCTTGTTCCATGCACACTTGCGAGCAGACCTTCGCCAACCATTGGGCGAATCCACATAATTCGTCCTAAAACCTTTATAAATTTATCTTTCTTATAACTGAGAATTCCTGTGCCCACCTTTAGCGTTGATACTTCATACATCAGGGCAGATCATGGGATTTAAACTGTGTCCATATAGCGTGTTAGATTTCGGTTAGGGTTAGGACTTTTGACTGGGCTAGGTTGAGACTACTTCTAAAAAGATACTTCCAGAGTGGCATAAACACCGAGGGGAAAAGAAATCCACACCTGCAAATTTCTGACGTCGAACAAAAAGTAAGTGTTCACTTTGGCATTATGGTTACCTTGTGAATAGACCCTCTCTAAAAACCTTTCGATTTTTGTGAAAAATTTACAGATGGTTCGAAGGTGTGATAAATTGAAAACACATAATAAAGTTGTTGTCTTTTTTAAAATTTTGCTGCGGATGGTGTTTTTAGGGAGAAATTATTCTTTACTTAGAAACTTACAAAATAGGGTGGGAAAAGTAGTTTTGACTTTAAATTAGCATATAGTGACATTGTAGATCAGCACCATCCACGCTGTGTTAATCCTGAGGACAAGTTACTCCCGTAGACATATTTGCAGCCCCTGGGGTGAAGTTGGCTAAGAGTCCATAATACATACATATACAAGATAACAAGCATTCGTCAGTTTTATAGTATTGGATATACATACATACAAAAATATTTTCAATTTCGAGATAGATATATGTTGGACTTCAGCTGCTTATTTATCTACGTATTTTATGATCGATTTGTTCAATATCGTCTATGCTCCGGGTTAGCTAATAATATTTTACTCTAATAACTAATCAACGGAGTCTATTCCCTGTTGACAACACAAGCTGATAAACACTATATATTTTCCCCTTTGTTTTCTCTTTCGTCGTTTATAAATATTTCAATCGACGAACGATATTTATATTCAATAATGAAACAGCGCTTGCAATTACACGCCTACTAAAATACAAACCTTTTTATAAGATATCAATACATCTCACGGCTTCGTAGTTCATGTTGCCAATCATTACATTTTTTTTAGGAATATGTGCACACATTGAGATCCGTGTGATATCGTTCGTCATGATAAGAGATGGGAAAGGCTTTTGTACAGCAGTGGACTTATAACGGCAGATGATGATGATGATGATGATAAGAGATGTAGATGGTGCAACTCTTACCAGTTCTGAAAATGGAATTCGTGAACCAAGTTCAAATTTCAGTTGAAGCAGCTTGTGTTCACTTGGTGGAAAAGCATGAATTCTTTTTTCTGCAGAATGGTTGAGCACTTACTTACAGTGACAGAACACATTTTGGATTAAAGGTACGAGATATCTTTGTTCGAACATACACACACACACACACACACACACACACACTCATGATGTTACAAATTGAAACTCTTTATTCAATTTGACATGCTCCGTTAAGCATGCCAACTTCTTCAGAAATAAGCAAAGAAAGTGTGCTGATGGTATGATATTCGGTTTTTGACGGAACTTGTCCATTTTGATTTATCATAATGGATTTACAAGTGTCAAACGCACATTGTTGCTGTACTTTCGATCTCAGCCGGATGGGGACATGTCGTAGTTAGCGAAAGGATGTATGTGGGGTTTTTTTTAAAGAAATTCCTGTGTGCAGTGTATTATAAATCAGCTGTGATAAATCGTCTTTTGTGTGAGTGTACGTATGGATCTAGGTGGGGTGTAAATCTAACCCGTCAGTTGCTGAAATCGGTGCCAAATCTTATGCGTACGTATGGGATGTCCCCACGTGTGTGTGTATGTGTGTGTGCGTGTGTGTGATCCGGCAAAAAGGGATCTTTTTATTGTAGCAGTTTGGAAATCGATAAGACCAACGAATGGAGCTCAGGCTATCCACATCCATTGTGCAGCCAAAAGTTGTGCCAATTGTAAGGAAAAGTTGATACAACCTGGTCCCACCTTGACAACACCACCAATAGCTGTTCAGACCCTATTTAAAAACAACCATAAATCATTTCCCTTTATTTCTGAGAAAGTTAGCACGTCAAACGAAACGTGTCAAATTGAATAAAGAGTTTTCATTTGTAACATCCTCTTCGGTTTCCCAAATTGTTTATACATATTTACATATTACAAAACTTTGTCAACAGGGAAGGAGAGAAGTGAAAGAAGAAACATGTGTGATTTCTCAGTTTGTGTTTTGATGATAAATACTAGATGAAAATATAAAATAAATTTAAAACTGACTTAAAAACGATGGAGCATTTGTTAAAAGAAGATCGGCGATGTGGTGTCTCTAATTAGTAATGGTATCGCCATTAATCTAGTAATTCATTTTATACTCCTTTGAAAATAGTCAAGTAGTAATGTATTCATTTTGATTAAATTAATTTGCGACGTTAGAAATTATCATACTAAATGCCAGAACTGTCAACTCACAAAGGAAATAAAGAAATATAAAGTTGAAATAGAAAGGTCGTTTGTCTCGATGCAAATAACTAGTGTTCATTCAGTTTGAGAGAAAAGGGTTTATCGATTGGGTGCCAAGAAGTTCCTTCGAATGAGAAGGTTTTATATGCAAAAATGATATTTGATGAGATCTGTTCTTATCAAGAAGATGCTTGTGCAGGCAAATGAAATGGAAAGTATTTAATATATATGTATATTTATATATATATATATATATATATATATATATATATATATATATATATATATATCTGTCTGTAGAACTCTTTTTCATCCGTGCTCATTGCCTAGCTCACCAACAATGCAATGTTAATGGACTCAGTGATGTTCAGCGCCCAAGAATGATTTTATATACCGATGACATAGTACTTTTGTGTAATGACATTGATGAATTAGCGGAAATTGTACAAATTTATAATGCATGCAACATTTGCTGGTTTGGTCAATAAATTTCAACCAGCCAGACTGAAACAATAGCTTTAATGTCGAGGAAGGAATTGAAGAAAGACCATCACTTATTTCTGTCGGAAGTGTTACATTGAAAACTGTGTGCACTCTTCAATACATTGGGTCGGGTACATAATCATAAATAACGAGGAAGTCCTGTCACACTATTTTAATTTTCACATTTCTTCTGCTTATTTTAATTGGAATGAGCTTAAACATAGTTTAACTAAAAAGAGAATATTGATATTTCCCATTACTAAAATTTTAGAAGCATGTATACACAGTCGACTTTTATATAGCCTACAAGCCTCACTTCAAGTGAACTTTAAAAAATTGAATCTATTTGGCGTGGTTTTAAAAAAAATAGTCACAAATGGTTTGAAACGCAAAAATACACAGCCTGAATATTTAAAAGCTGTAAAAGAAACTGAAAAATATTCAAAAACAAAACCCAGTTAAATGCACCCAAAGTTGATAACCTAGATTGTTTCTGCACTTTACGTGATAAATAATGTAGATTACTAAAACCCCGAGTATAGCGGTTTTTTGGGAAACTCAGCACCTGAAATTTGAGTAACTAGATTAGAAAACTTGAACTATGTTGCCCATGTAACTAGATTAGAAAAGGACACGTTTCAAAAATAAATACTTTTTTCAACCGACCGCAGAGAGTTTACACGTGATCGTTAGCTAAAATTTGAAAAAGAACTGAATATCTCCTCCAGAGGCGTAACAAGAAAGGTCGAGAAGGAACTGTCTCATTCGTACGCACGAGCGAATGGGTGTAAACTTTCCTCTGACATATAGTGTCTAAAAATTAATGATCGTATCCTCTCCTAGGATTTAGCGCAACTACGCCTAGGCGCTCTTTGTCCCTGGGTGCTCTATGCCCGAGGGTGCTGAGAACCCTTGCTACGCCACAAGGCAAATACAAGAAGCAAAGAAAAAAGATCTACAAGTTTATGGATATTAAGTACGCGATAAAGAAATTTGATTTTGATGATGATGATGATGATGATGATGATGATGATGATGACACCTTTTATATTATGCTCGATCAAGGATAATATAACTGACTTCTTACATGCTTGTTTTTACGTGAGTTTAACGAAGTGAAATCTCTCGAATTGTTTATTTAGATGTGTCCACATGCATCTCTAAATTAAAGGCCGGTTGGTTGGTTGGTTGGTTGGTCCATTCCTGATATGTTAAAAATCGATTTTCAGCACAGTAGGGAATAAAACTAAATCGGGTAGTTAGCGCCTGTTGTCATGTTCTAGAATGGAGGCTCAAATCTAATGCACATAAAAAGTGCAGAACTTCAACTTGACTTTATGGCCACTTGACATTACATCATTCAGAGAATTAAAAAAAATAATCTGATCGAAAAGTCCTCCTTTAGGTTTTTTTTTACCTATTAGCACAGGCATCCTCCGATATAACGCAGTTGGCGGTATTAAAGACGCAATTATTTTATTGAGACAGGGAGTCCCTAATATAGCCGTGTTTGAAGTATAAACGCATTGTACAGATCAAAAATATTGATTATATTGATACATGTATTCCCTGATACAACGCTGTTCACGATATGTATATTTCTTGGAATTGAATCTTCTCTGACTGTCTCCGAAGAGTGATTTAAAAGACTTATTGCATAGTGGTAATGGCAGGTGGAATGTGGATGCATTATTTGACTAATGTTCTTGTTTCTCTCTAAATCTATCATTGATGGCGTTGCTTCGCTAACGCAATGGCAGAGCTCTTCGTTTATTCAGACTCAGGCTAAATGAGGCTGGACACTATAATTAAGACATTTGGTTTTGATGGAGTCCGGGGTCCAAAGAGAAAGACTTGAACTTTCAATCCTATTTTGTGACGTCATTAGTTAATGGTTACTGGTTACTGGTAGTGACACCACGTGGCTTAATTTGTATATTCATTACCAGCAAGATTTGAGTTTAAATGCAATAAAGATTTGTGACCCGACGGATAAACTATTCCTTTTTCAATGGGTTTTGATTCTAAGTACTAAACAAAAATATTGAATGATTTCAAAATCACTTGATATGTATTCATGTACCTTTTCATGAGCTCGTTCTCCGTAATCTCATCTATCTAGGTGTGTATGCGTTACATATATATATATATATATATATATATATATATATATATATATATATATATATATATGTGTGTGTGTGTGTGTGTGTGTGTGTGTGTATATATACATATATATATATATATATACATACATATATATCATATATATATATCTATACAGATTTATATGTGTATATGTATGTATATATACATATACACATACATTTTTCATTTTTCTCCTGATAACAATGCATTGCAGGGGGGTGCTAATCTAACAACTCTTGAGGAGGTACATTCACGACCGAGGGAGTCACAGTTCCCTGTTCGGATATCTGGTTCTGAAGCGGCACAGCTCCTTTGGGGACATATGCATGGAGTGCCTACCGAAACGTTCTTATGAAAGGTCCAACAGAATCCTTGCTGTACTGAAGTTTGTTTTTCTCTTACTTTTATTAGTTGATTCAATTAACTCGCATATTATACAACGTGATATCATTGATACTACGTGACAGCAAGTCATGCAATCTTGATTGAATCATCCGACTTTTGAACAAGATTTGTTTAGTTTATATTCCAATTTATGGTTTATGATTATTCCCGATCCGAAGGACAAAATGAAAATAAACAATTTCATTCTTTTATACTTGTTGATTTCTAAATTTTATCATTATTCCTATTGCTTATTATTTCCCGTTTTGCAATATATATATATATATATATATATATATATATATATATATATATATATATATATATATATATCCTCTATTCAGGGTTGAGCACTCTTTAAGTGAGGTAACTCATCCATCGTAAGCTTATGTAATGCTCTTCCATAAGAATAGATCACGCTGGTGGATGACGAATTTCTGTATAAACAGATATATCGCTTAAATTCAGCCTTACTGACCGTCAAGTTCTGTAGTCCAGAGGTAGGTTATCGGCCACCGGGTCTGAAGTGAAGGTTTCAGTTTTAGAAAGTCTATAGCCACACTGAAGAGATGTAATACATCGAAAAAGCTGTCTGTTGATGACACAATATGTATATATATATATATATATATATATATATATATATATATATATATATATATACACACACGCACGGTACATCTTCAATTTGATTATCTCAAGATTACTCAATCAATTAGGAATTTATATCCATCACATTGATCTATCAACTCTTCAAACCCTTCTGAAGGGTTAAATGATAGACCTGTCAGTGTCCCTAAAATAGAGATGATTCTTTTGGAAAAGGTTTAGGAGACGCAGTGAAAAACATGTTGCAAAGCTACGTTTTTTCAACCATTACAATCAAGATCTTTGATGTCTATTCTTACGAACGGGTGTTATTTTCAGGAGTTTCTAATCAGCACGTGTTCTGCTCTCTACGGGGAAGAATTCCTTTCATCTTGTTCGTCTGTTACGCTTACAACCACATTTACACAAAAATGACAGCAAATATTTTCGGAATGGTACACCCACCCACCCCCGACAAAAAAAGAAAAGAAAAACTAATGATAGCCAAATTAATAAAGTCAAGAAAACTGTTTTCCAGTGTTAACTTCATTTACAGTCAGGATTTCGTGATTTGAGCCTAATCTCTTAAAAATATAAAAGTATTTTCATTCTGACCACATTTAATTCATTTTACCTTATATATTGTTTTATTCAAAAAAATGTATTCTCCAATTATCATTTTTCACACATATTTTTTTTTTCAGATTTCTAAATCTATCTCAATCTTTTTTGGCTAACAGAGTACGATAAGAGAAGTAGAAAAAAAAATAATGATTACTAGAAGTAACCACAAAACAACCTGCAAATGGACAAGGATTTAGAGATTAGAACTCAGCCAAAAGTTTGAATTAAATAGAACATTTTATTTGAAATTCGACTGATTTAGACTTTTAATTTGAGCTGAAATACGTTACTTTTCAGTGAATAGTTACATTTCCCATTAGAAAATGCACTACGTCAAATAACGGAAATATATAAATATACGCTTGAGTGTATTTGTGTGTGGGGGTGGGGTGTGCGTTTAAGAAAGAGAGAGAGAGTGAGTAAAATGCAATACAAATTCGGTACGCTGTGTAATTTAATCAATAAAGACTAAAGTTACGCGAACATTTTACCTCAAAGTATTGAGCCCAATACTCTAACCACAAATCTATAAGCGTCAACGCTGGAACCAGGTCAGGAAAGAATTACCTAAATCCAAACATCAGCTCATGCCGTCTATTGTAACAAAAGAGCGGTTATCTGAAACTCTAACAACCTGCCCAACCAGAAGAGGTCTTTTACGCCGTCTGTTGGAACGTATCTCTGAAGTGTGGGCCCCAAGCCAACCAGAGCAACTAAATGTGAATGAATTTTTCCTGTGCGTCTCTTCTTGTAAAAGTGAATGAGTAGTGGTTAAGAATCTCCTTCTCTGATATTTCCAGACTATCTTCGTTGGGCTTGGCAAGGCATCAAATGTTCTCAACTGAACGAATACAAATACGCACGAACGCGTACAGACATATACAAGCCTAGATCGTACCAAAAATAACTAGATGTCATTAGTTAAAGCGATTTCAAGTATATAATTAACATTATCTATTCAGAGAGAAAGTGCTTCCTTCGTTCGGGCGTTTATGGAACAGGTGCGACTAAAATCGGCGTCATTGGATCTGTTTCAGGCTGGAGTAGATATTTACTGAATATTTACCCAAGTCTGGCACAGGTTGGTAACGATTGGAAAGTCAATATATAGAACTCACTTCCCAGGTGAATAGGTCTGCCAGACTAATTTGTTTACTTTCGTTCTACACCAAGGGTCCCCAACATCTTTATTTTGCACCACTGACCGGTTAAATATTGGCAATATTGCTGCAGACCGGCTGATCAGGTTGAGGCGTGTTATTCACAACTGGAATATAAGTGATAAGTCAACTCTAAGTCGCTTATGTATGGATAACATACTAAAGTTTTTGGCAGAGTTTATCCAACCACTCTAATATTAAGATTCAGGGAAATTACTCTTTATTCTACGAAGAAAATAGAAGAATATTGATATGATTTGTATATATCATTGTTTCCTCGCGGCCTGGTAGCCTATGCTTTATACCGGTCTGCAGTCTGATGAGTTGGACGACTACTCTGAACAATATGCATCTAATGTATTTACCATTCCCAATCTGGAACAAGGTCACAACCGGTGGCCCAGTGATTATCGATTCACTATCCTAACAAATGTTTTGTCAGCCAAATTTGTTGATCATCACTCTATGACGAGTACCTTTGGTATTTATTATGTTTAGCTTGATCTGGCACGAGACTGAAATAGCTGAGGCTCCCAACCGGGGGGTAAATTTCGCCTACACAGGTAGTAAAGTTGCTAATTCTTGATTTTTACATATTTCTTTTTAATTTTCATTTTTTTTTTTAATCTGGAGTTGAGAAAATTTCAAGTAGTCTTGTTCTGTGAAATTTTGGATTTAACAAGATACTTACAGATCTTCCCTCTGAGTTTCTGTATCTATCTATGTTCCAATCATTGTGTGTGTGTGTATGTGTGTGTGTGTGTGTGTGTGTGTTAGGGGGATGCAGCAACCTCGAATATTCGCGTAAGTATTCTACTGGGCACCATCTAGAAAGCCTTTTTTTTTTCAAACACTTCCGGTAATTCGGGGACAAGCAATGCCCATATCTTGTGCTGGTACTATCTTTAAATAGTCTTTTTTAAAAACGATCTATTTTTCTTATAATTTTAGAAAAATTAGATTATTCTAGTAAATATAATAGATAATTTGTTCTGATACACGCGCGGGCTATAAGGATTCAGGTACGGATATTCTATACTTCTTAATCATCGGGTTGCTAATGTAGTAGTTTAATTCTGAGGAGAATAACTGAAGAAAAACGAATGAAGTATAAACTTGGATTAAATAAGAAGACAGCAGGGTGGGTGCAAATTTACTTCAGGAAAGTTCCCTGGGGTAAATGGGACGGAAATGGTTGGGAACCTCTAACAATAGCATAGCATTTCGTGAGGAGCCCACTACACAAGGAATGGTTTTCAAGCTTGTC
The DNA here is from genome assembly GCA_963457665.1 of Thysanoteuthis rhombus. NCBI lineage: Eukaryota > Metazoa > Mollusca > Cephalopoda > Oegopsida > Thysanoteuthidae > Thysanoteuthis > Thysanoteuthis major. Next base: position 31,852,983 of record OY735221.1, read on the forward strand.
TATGTAATCTCAATAAAAATATCATTTGTTTCCTTGCGTTGCTATATTTTGATTTTTTCTCCCTTGTGCAACGTCGGGTATCTTTGCTAGTGCTTATCTATGTTGTACTTATCTGTGCTGCAATATAGATGTATAAGTTATTGTTTATTATCAAAGGAATCAATCAGAAGAAGCAATGAATACTTGGGAAAATCAGCCAGTTTACGATTCGATTACCTGTAGAATTCTCTTTTTGAATTATATATTCAGTTACCATACGTCTTGAATATCCCTAAATGGTGATTATCGATTTTTGCAATGGATCTCAGTCTTGAAAAGTGTTTTTGATTTTTATCGTCTTTTTCTCTGCTACTTCCTCTTGTTACTTTATCGAAAATCAGAAAAAGGGATAAAATGAAAATAAATTGAGTTGAGAGCGGGATCCTTGATATCATATGATTGTTGTCTTGATACAAAAATCACTGTCACCCGTTCAATTTTCCCGGCTCCATTGTCACCGTGAAATAGACTGATGTTCAATTGTTGGCCAATCCTTATGATATATATGAGCCTCGGACAAGTTCTTCACAACCTTCACTCACAGTGTTCGATTTTACTTTCTCTCGAAAATACACATACCACGGTGGGTGCAGAATTTTGTGCAGGGGGTGGGGGCATCTTTTTTACACCTTCCTATATGAATATAATAAACTTATTCAGTTATGACTACCTCCGATTACTTGAATATTCATTCAAGAATTTTTTCATCAGGTTATTAGAAAGAAATAATTGTGCTTTAACTAATCAAAGGGGGGCATACCCTTTGGATTGACCCCCTGGATCCACAACTGCACAGGGTGATTTTCTTGAATATTATTGATACTAAATGAAAACTTTCCTGCATCACCACAGATGATACAAGCAAGAAGAAATTATCTACTAAGCAGCTGTTTGTATAAAATTAACAAAAAGGGAAGAGGTCAGAGGTTATTGTGATTTTCTATTTAACTATTTGCTGCAAAAATTCATGAGAACCCCTTAAAATCGTAAAAACAAAAATATAAGCGTATCAACGCGTTTTCAGATGTCTGGTAACCTTGGCCTTGATAATTTCTACAGGATCTTCGAAACGTCGAGGCAAAGAAATATTTAGCATCATTTACAATCTACTCATTGAGAACGTAATGTGAAATCAGTTCAGCAATTTGAAAATCTATAGAACGAAAAAAAAAATGAGAGGGGTGAGGATAAAAATACTTTGATGTCTGTTGTTCTATCGAATAACCCAGACGAACAATATTCGATGACAATATCAGAAATTCTGCAATTTAATCTTTGCACGAATATATCAAATATGTCAATAAAAAGCAAATAAAACGAAGATTAATGTCGATTCCTGTCTCTTTTAATAATGAGAAAATTTTCAATATGATGAGTGTACACAGGAAGAATTGTTTAGATTTTTGAATTTTGTTTGTTATGTAGTAGAATCCATTTCATTAGATAGTTTCAGATCTAGGGCAATTGGATTTCGATTGGTAAGCGATATTTATATTGTTGCACTAAATCTTACAAAGAACATGAATGCATCAGATTAAGTCATCTTTGCAATTTGAGTTGGAGACAAACTTATATATATATATATATATATATATATATATATATATATATATATATATATATATATATATATATATATATATATATATATACGGGTATAGGTTGCTATATTAATACATATGTGCCCATATATACAGATGTGCCTATAAGTACATATATGTTTCATGAGGTTATATATGTATATGTATACATGAATATATGAACATTTACAAATGCCCATCTTGCTGTGTCAGTAAAAGTGTGCAGATAGTACACATATGAGCCAGTCGGTATCTTACTGAACTTCCTCTACATTATGCAATCATTTTGTCCTTTTAGAATGTACATTAATATATACAGGTGTACCTTGATCAATGCAGTTGATTCATTCCAAAGATTTTGATACTGTTAAAAACCGCACCGTTCAAAGCTTTATGATTTAATGTCTTTTCTTTTAGTTTAGTCTTGGTTACATTAATTTTTAGAACAGTATTTTGACTGTACTAAATCAAAACGTGCATAAATTAAAACTGCACAATTCAAATTATTCATGTATACACAAACACAAATATATATATATTTAAAATACACACACGCGTGCATATATATATATATATATATATATATATATATATATATATATATATATATATATATATATATAATCAACGCTCTCTTCTTCAGGGTTCAACACTATTTAAGTACGACTACTCGTCAATCATAAGCTATTATAGCATGGCTCTTCCAACTCTGCAATGGAGCACTTTAGTGGAAGGGGGAATTGTGCGTAAGTAAATATATCGCTTAAATTCGATCCTACATACTATCTGGTTCCACGTAGGGCAGGGATAAAATGCTAGCCTCTGGGTCTGAAGTGAAAGTTTTGCTCCTACCTCGTACTCCTGGATGGGATACCGGATAGTCTATAACCACACTGAAGAGTTGTAATACAACAAAACAGCAGTCCGTGGATGACATGATTATTAATTATATATATATATATATATATATATATATATATATATATATATATATATATCATCAGACACAGCAGCAGCAGCTATTATGAACCCACTGCTCGACAGAGGCCTTTCTCATGTGCTTATTTCTGATAGGTCTCACCAACAAATCTTTCTACCTCTTCTCTCCATATTACGTCTGGTGTTTCCCTACTGTGTTCACTATCCCATAGGCACCGATTGGTTAGTCCTTTTGTACGTACATGTAGGTATGTTTGTTTGATACTCGTTTAATATGACATGAACTCTGTGAAATGAACACTTTGTTGAGTTCCTATATCGCTCTTCAACTGTTGATAAGGGATTGGTGAGAAGCATTCTAAAGACCTCAGTTAAAATAGTCACGCAGATCTTCCCTCTTTTGAAGAAGTCGAAGCTAGTGTTATGGAATTAAATGATGGAAAATCACCTGGGATGGCTTGTATTATTGTCGAATTAATAAAGTATGGTGGAAAATATCTCGCAGTATCTTCCTAATTTGATTCTGGTTGTTGGGTCTTAATAATCGTTCCGAGGAAATGGCAATATGCTGTAATGGTGGAACTGTTCAAAGACAAGGTAGGTAAAAATGATGGTGGAAATCATAGAGGTATAGTCCTACTTTCTGCAGTGGATAACGTGTCATGTAGAATATTGTTGGGTGGTTGGTTCCGTCACATTGCTGACGATATTCTTCCTGAATCACAATCCGATTTCGGCACTGGTCATGGAACCACTGATACGATCCTCTCGACCAGACAATTACAGGAAAAGCGTGTGGAACATAGTTTGGATTTGAATCAGGTCTTTGTTGACTCAATTAAGGCCTTTGATACTGTAAACAGAATTTCGTTATGAGAGATTCTAAGGAAGCTTGGTTTGGCTTCCCTGGAGAGTTCAATGCTGAACTACGATCATTACATGTTGGCATGATGATGTGGGTTAATGTTGGTAGAAAATTGTCTGAAACAATATATGTTAAAAATGGAGTGAAGCAGAGAGATATTCTGGCAAGTACACTATTTGTACTCTATTTTGCCATGGTTTTCAGTATGGTGTCCAAGGACTGCAATGACGTGGTCTATATTCCCTATCGTACATCTGGCAATGTGTTCAACATTTAGCAACTTGTATAAATTGAGAACCATGCAACGTGCACATGAAAGAATTATGCTGGAGACCACAAGTCAGGGACATCATAGAATCCATTAAAAATCTCAAATGGCAGTGGGCTGACCATATTGCAAGAATGGCAGACAATCGATGGACATCACGACTCATGACATGGATCCCTTGAGATCACATGTGCAACTGAGGCCGGCAGAATATTAGATGGAGAGACGAGCTAGACAAGTTCAGAAAGTACTGGCTCTGCGACGTCCGTGATAGAGAAGTGTGGCGAATCCTGGGGAAGGTCTATGTCCAACGACGGACGTTAAAAGACTGATGATGATGATGATGATGATGACGACGACGACGATGATGATGATGATGATCGAAAACCAAAGTACTTGCGTCTTTGGTAGGAGATTTGTTGTACGCTGACACTTGTAATTTGGTCTCCAGCACTGAAGGTGACATGCATCATCTCTTTGATGGATTCACTCAAGCTTACACTGCTCTGAAAGTCGCTATTACTCGCAAGAGAACACTGGTAATGTTTCAACCTGCACCTGGCGAGCCGTACAGAGTGCCTAATGTTCGTGCATGTGTCAAGTGTCTGGCAACAGTGGACACTTATGTGCATCTCGGAAGTACTATAAACAGGGTTTTTTATCCTTGACAGTGATATCTCCCATAGAATTAAGAAAGCTTGTGGTGAATTTGGAAATACTTTGAGGACAACGTGACATATCACAACGAATAAAGATGAATGCCTACAATACTTGTGAACTGACCTCTTTGCATCATGAATCCAAGACATGGATGGGTTATCGTGTGTATATAACAGTTGTAATGCTTTCATCAACAATCCGCACAGAATTATAGTTGCGCATCGGAAAACGCAGTTGCTTGAGAGATACCAAAGAGATGGTATTGAAATCATGGTTTTGGGGCATGGACAACGATAGTGTGTTCATTTAGTGAGAATGCAAGAATCCACGAGCAACTTTTGTACAGAAGGCTTGCTAATGGAAAGGCCTCTTTGTGAGCCAAAAATGAGGTACAAGGATAATCTGAAGGCCTCACTTAAAGCAGCAAATAACACGGTTGATGACAAGGAGACTCCAGTGAATAAACAAGATTCTTAACCGAGACTGATTCAACGAGGAAAGGTAGCATTCGAGGAATCTCGCATTTAAAATGAAAAATACATACAAGTGTATATTGTAATTACTTTATTCTATCGTACTCAATACAGAAATGTAGAGCAATTACATAAAAATATAATTGATTAATTAATTGATCAAATCTGTTCTTGGATGGGTTCATTTATCAACATAAAAGAGAAAAAGAGTTGAATTCATTGATCATTTGAATAATCTTGTTAGTAGTGAAAGTCTATTATGAGTCAGTAACATTACTTATATATATATATATATATATATATATATATATATACACTACCATCTTCATCATATGTTAGGTTAGGCGATTTCTGAAATTTACAAATTTGATTTTTCCTCAGAGGGAAGAAAATTTTGTTCCCGTCCATTTCATTGCTTGGACATTATTTGTCAAATCTATCTTTAATCTAAAGATGGACTCAGAAGATATTTGCATATAATCGTCTTTTATTGCATTGTTTCCAAACAAAGATTAAAGCCGACAGAAAGATAAGTCCTTTCTAAGGACCCCGTTTTCCATTTAATGTGTCAATTGATGGTATATCTGCAAGGACGAATTTAACCGTTCTTGGAGGGTGGCCTTACTATTATTGTATTAGAAACAGTCAACCAAAACTGTCAACGTAGGTTTCTTCAGTCCTTTATTTGGTATTACTGGCTGGTTGGGTGGCTAACTGGCTATCTATGTATCATGCATAGAGCCCGCACCAATGGAGCTAGAAGGATGCAAATTTCAACCATGACTTCTTAATATGTCTAAAAAAAAAAGCTTTTGGGGTTTTTTTTGTTTATTTTTTTCTTTTCAAATTCATCCCCTAAATATTTCTAGTGGGGGCTTCAGTTTGTAATATAAGTTTTAGCTAAATTTATCCCTCTGTTTGAGCCTAGCAACATTTGTACTTGTTTCGTTCTTTAGAATCAGACATTTTTTATTCAGCACAACACAAATGGCGAGAAAAGTAACTTATACCCCCTTTTTCTCGAATTTTTAATTGATCAACCCCAACACAATATGCTGGCAAAAACCCGATAGTTTTCATTGACTAGGGCTATTTAACTATCATTTCCAAACAAATAAAAACAAAAATGAAATATTCATGAAATTATGATGCTCAATTTAACGTAAAGTCCTTTATGGACAATAATCTATCTGGATGTATCATGAATCAAGCTTCAAACAAGTTGAAACACCGAAAATATTAGAAATAGAAAAAAAATATTTCAAGACATATTTCTTGGAAACTGCTATAATTTTAGGGCGCTCTGCACTGTTCACACTGCCTTAAGTACGTCTCTGCTTATCCAATGAATGTGAATAGGACCTTTAATCTGCTTCCCACTTGGCGCCGGTGCATGCTTATTTGCATTTATTTGATCATTTACGATACGTTTGTTTATAAATAAACAGAGGATAAATGACATTTCTAGATATTTACTTAGCTATCTTGGTTTAGCGAATAGTCACGATGTCGAGGATTACTTGGTGAGGATCAAATCATTACACAGGCTGTGAGATTAGTTTGCTAACAATCGATCCACGATAGGCGCTTATGGATTATACCTTATATATATGTATACGTGTGTGTATGTGTGTGTGTGTACATATGTGTACTTGTATACATAGAGAGAGAGAAAGCGAGAAGTATGTTTCAAAAAATGAGAAACACTGAACATACGTCAAATTCTACATGCACACTTATGAACAAATGCACACACACACACATATAAATAAATAAATAAATATATATATATATATATATATATATATATATATATATATATATATATATATATATATATATGTATATATTATTGAGAAATGGATACATAATCTGGGAGAATGTTTATGAATGCGTTCTGTTATTTGGAACTCAATTTGATATAAACTCCCGTTGTTACACAGAGAATGAGTTACTTGGCCTTGACAGCGTAATAGAATTTCAAATAATGTAATGCGTGCATATATAGAGAGACAAAAATGTAGTTATCACTGTGTTCATCGAATTAGTCTCCTGGCTTCCTGTTTATCTGCAGGCTCACAGATGGTACTTTTCAGACTATGAAAGTTCAGTGATACATTCGCTCGGACAGTTAAAATTCCCTGAATTCTTTGGTAGCAATTCATATATACACACACACACACACACACACACACACACACACACACATATATATATATATATATATATATATATATATATATATATATATATATATATATATATATACATATATATATATATTGTACCTGTCAAGAAATCGTAGCTCTTGATAGATACTTGGTGCATGCAAAAACTATATTGGAATTATGGGGGGGGGGGGAATATACGAGAACCAGTATACAATATCATTCTATTATGAATCTTACAAAATAATGATTGAACATTTGTGAATAATCCAGGTGAAAATAATTAATATGTGATAAAGACCTTTATTAGAAATAACATCAGCACTGCAACGCCCACAGGACATGACAAGTTTATTGCACAAACCTGGTGTTATTTTTTCCATTCATCTTCCGTTTGTTTTTTCTTTTCAAACAAATCGGTCACAAAACTTGGGTTTCATTCCCTACCCCTATCCCCTGTTAACTTCTTCAAGTTTAGGGTGAAACTCAAGTTAGCTCTCTGTGCTGGCCATCATATGATTACTATGTTTTCAATAAATATTTTCACTCGTCTAGGGTTGGATGGCTTCTTGGTTCGGAGAGGTTGCTTCACTGAGTTTCGATACATATTATTTACTGTCCATTGATTCTTACAAATGTCCAACATATTCAGAGATCATCCCCATACCATAACATACCCCTCCAAACTTGGATTTTTTCACCACACTTTGGTCTAAGTCTGTCGTCTGTAAGACGTTAAACAAACTAAATTGAATTCATTTTCATCGCTGGAATGAACTTTAGTCCAATTATTCCAAACAACGTGTCTTTCTGCATATTCATGTCTAGCTTTAATATTCTTTTCACGTGAAAGTAGCTTAGGAACAAGCTTTCATTACAACTTCGTTCAATCGTCGGGTCACGGTACGGCGGTTCAACGTCTTGTTGAGATCAACTTTGATTTGCCAAGAAATTCCTACGGCAGTGTTGAAAGGATCATTCACAACATGTCTTATAATCACTCTGTCCTCCATAAAGCTAGTCTTGCGTGGTCGTACAGCATTTTCAGTTGAACAGGAGATTTTGTTTCATCATATTATTTCAACAGTCGAAATTACACTCTTACACCAAGCTCTCTTGAAACTGCGAAGAAACATGCCATCGGTCATTTTGGCAAGCTGTCGCAGTCACTTTTATGTGTTCTGGTAGTCACTTTAATGTGTTCTGGTAGTCACTTTAATGTGTTCTGGCAGTCACTATGATGTGTTCTGGTATGTCTGGCAGCTGAGGCAACACTGCAACATTGCTACTTATCGTTTAGTGGAGTCAATATTGTTATATGTCAGTGAAAAATTTCTTGAACGTGACAAAACACAAAGCCGTTCTCTCATTTAGTCCACTCTATTTAATCCAGATAAAGTTTTTTCTTAAATACATTTCTTTCCACAACCACTTTCAATAAAAACTTTTCGGTACATGATGCATATATCATGAGCTATGATTTCTATAAATCTCAAGATCCTATAGCAATCACTATCAATAAGACCTACATTTGAATAGACCGTTCTCTTATTTTGACCAGTACTATATATATATATATATATATATATATATATATATATATATATATATAAATATGTATATATATATATAAATATATATATATATAAATATATAAATATATATATATATATATATATATATATATATATATATATATATATATATATATATATAACCCCAATGAATGGTTTAACCGAAAAACGCTCTGTTATGGATTTTTTCACTCCATTTAGCAGTTTTAGCTATCGTCTTTGGCGCCAAAGAGCCTGTTTCGGTCCCGTATTCTTGAATCTGCGACTGATAACCTTTCCAAAAATAAATATAAAGCAAAAATCTGGTACATTTTTTTTTTCGGG